>CM039519.1:13267272-13361230 GCA_022433055.1 Begonia peltatifolia | reverse complement strand
AAAACGCCCTCACGTGTTTATATCGTCCGTAACTTCGTTAAATTCTCGTCCTCCCGACTTTAAAATTTTGAAAACCATCACAAAAGTAGGCTCCGAGTTTTATAACTTAATTTACCAGTTAAAATATTTCTCGGAACTCCAACCGAGATTAAGTTAAAAATTTCAGAAATTATATTTAAAATCTAAAATTTTTCGAGTTATTACAAACACACACACATATACATTGTACCCAAAATACTTAGAAAACAACCCACATGTCAATTGCACTAGCAGCTACAAGCACGCTCTATAGACGTCCTCCACCAACCGCACTATCAATCGTCTTGTGGGTCAACGTCTTCACCTATAATAATATCACCTATACTACAAAGTAACTAATGAGTGTAATGATCAATAAGTGATGTGAAATAAGGAATGCATGCTCATGATTATGCTATGTTGTTCGTAAAATATGCAAGTGAATCTGTTTTTTATTTCTTACATATCATGAGTTATTGGGGTACTAATTCTAGAGGAGAGATCACCTAACTGATTGTCCCTCTAGCATAACGACCAACACTAATGTGCCTCATAGGCCCGTCACACGATATCAAGTCAAACACACTTTTATCAACTTACATTCTCACACGTTTGTTTCTGTTGCAAATAATGATTCAATGGAACCGGAACTTGAAAGCTTAAAGTGGGAAGTGGAGATTCAAGACATGGATTAACCGAGACACATTCTTGCATGGGAAGCCGCCATTAAAGATCATGAAGCTCTTAAGGGAATTTGTCTTCCCGAGCCAACTTTTATGTAATGTTTTATTTTGAACTTATTGGACAAACATTGGCCTTTTTGTTTAACTTATTATTATGTGCATGCATTAGGCATTTAAGATTAGGTTGAATGGTTAGGATAGATGATGGAAAGGGTTTCGGGTTTGGCTTACATTTGGAGCATCATTTGGGCATGCAAACATGCCATTCTCGGCCGCGCGCCAAGGAGGAAGTGCCGCAAGTGGTGGCCAATCCTACCCGATTTGGCCACACCATTGGGCTGCCATTTGAGATGCTTGTCTCCTTTACCTTTTGTGGAAGAAACATGGATCCATGAAATGGCATTCAGCAAGCCATTGATCACCTCTTGGCTGCCACCATCTCGGCCGCACATTACATCATTTTGGAGCCGGTTACAAGCTTCAATCCACCAAGTTTTGAAGACCAAAAGCACAGCCCTAAACTGCTCCATCCTAGGCCTATATAATCATAGCATTGGTGTGTGTATTTCGGTTGGAAAAGTTAATGAGCATCGGCATATTTTCTAGAGGAAACCGAGGGTGTTTTCCATCACCTTTCCAAGGTAAGTGCTCGGTTCCTTGAACCGATTAGGAGTAGCCTCCTAGCTTGGCAACTCATGGTTGTTGTTCACGCTTGTGTTCCACTTTTCTCTCCTCGCTTTCAAGGGAAGGAAACAAGAAGGAAGTGGCCAAAATCGGTTCCCCAAGTTGAGAACCTTTCCATGGAAAGTTTGTGATTGTCGAGAACATCAAATTGTTTCTTCGATCGACTTGCGGGTTTGCATGCATAACTTTGTCATTTCTAATCAACTTGGACTACAACCACCACCATCACACACCTCACTCACTCCACTAATCTCACACCAAATTTCGTTTCATTCCAAGCACATTTGGTTTTTCATTTTATTGTTTTTCTCAAGGGTTTCTCGACTTGGCCGAGATCCGAAGGCCTAACCGATCCATCGTGCATTCTAGTGACCGAGCAGGGGCTTGGCCGCAACAAACACGCTATAGGAAAAGTGGAATGACATATCTAATAGTCCCTCTAACGAAACCGGTTCCTCTAACGAAACTATCATACTTAGTTCACTACCCACAATAACTATTTACGTATTTTACTGTACCATATTCTTTCTGTTTTATTTATATGAAAACGTATGCAAAAAGTCATTTTCTATGATTCGAAAAAACTATGATGCATCAATGTATGTTACAAACATATATCCTTAAGGTTGTAAGTGTAAAGTAACATAAACAGATAAACAAATCCATCAGCAAACAAGAACCTATTATAATAAACTCACAACCTATAATTTCTACGCAACTAAAACTCTTGAAGCTAGAATCTCCAAGTTCTTTATTTATCAATCAATCTTCTAACTCTTTGTGGTGTAGGCTAATTGGCTAAAACGCATGCAAACATACACCTACCTCGTGTCTCGAGTTCGGTTTCGACAATTTGCTCAGCTTCTTTTTTCACTTACAAACCTATACAATTACATCGATTATCATCTATACCAAAAATAATTTCCACTAACAACCTATGCATCAAACGTAACACATTTCAAATAGCTTAGAGCATTTCACAACCAAAAACCATCTAATGCATGCTCAATTTTCGAAATCCCCTTCAAAATAGTCAAACTTCAAAAATGCATATATTCAGCTCTAAATATCCAACTTTAAAAATTCCAAAGGCTATGGACCTCTTATGGAATCTACTTTAACAAACTCAATTTATATTTTAAAACAAATCAAATTGATTGCACCAAAAATTGCAGAAACTCAACCTGTTCTGAAATTCTCAAAATTTGACTATTCATCAATTGTTTTATACCTTTCCTCCATTCATTTCACAACCAACACTATCATCTCATTAATCATCAAACAAACAAAAAATCAAGGAAGAGTAAACCCATTTTCGTGCTTCATCTATGGTTTATCAGATCATAACAAAACTCAAGAAAATTTCAATATTTCATGATCCACTCATGCATAACTCCACAAACTATTGATAAAACTCTACTTACCTTTGATTTTGGAAGAAGAAATTAGCTTTTAGTATGGAAGGGAGATGCTGAAAATGGGGAGGCTTGGCGTGGAGAAGAAGCTCCAAATGAGGGTTTCTTCTCCATACTAAATTCTTAAAGGATAACTGTCAAAAACTTAACATTTTTTCCCATTCCCGAAATTACCCTTCACCTCATTTCTTCCTCCTCCAACGTGAAGGATTCCTCTTCAGAGGAGTCTTCTTCTCTCCATTGCAACACAACAGGTTTTTAACTTTTCCACATTCTTTTTCACGTAATTTCCCTCTTCCAATTCATTATCTCTTTTTTTTTCTTCTTGTTTGTTTTCATTAATAAAAACCCTTTTTGACTTTTCATGGAATCATTTTATTGGTCCTTCACTTCTCCTATTTTCCTTTCTTAAAAATATATATACATATATATATATATATCTCTATATATATTATATATATATTACATTAAATTACATTATACGATCCTATGTGCATTTATCAAAACGTACGGGTAAATTTTCGGTGTTACAGTGATGCTTCAGGGTCTAGCGTGGCGCGAGATTCACCCTCACCATGGTGTAGTTGCTATGAATTGACGTGTGTGTGTGGCTTGTGGTCCTTGTTGCTGGAGAGTCCGGGACGGTGGCGACGTGTTAGGTGTAGCATGGAACAAGGTTTACCCTCACCCTAGCACGACTGCCCTACGCGTCACAGATTGTGACAACATGAGTGGGATTGTAGAGACTGCATATGATAGAATTGCATCGTTATTTTTTTTACTTTCATATCGTACTACTTACTGAACGTTAGGCTTATGATGCATGTTCTATGGTGTAGGTGCAGACATTGTCATTGGTGAGCCCTGAGAGCCTAGTTCTGAAGCGTACGACAGTTGCTGACGTGTAACCGAGACACTGGACGTTGTACTGTTAGGGTGACTCGACTTGTGGAGGTGGTGAGTTTTGGGTGTGGTGTACGGGGTTTTGTTTTCTTGATGTATTTTGGGGGCGATTCAATTTACATGATGTATAGTGTATAGAGGCGGATCTATTCTGTTGTTGGGATAGTTTTGAGGGCATTGGTATATATTATATGTTTGAGCATTGTGTTTTTCTGTACTGTATATTTTCTTCATCGATAGTTGTTAAATTTATTTTCTTCCCCTATGTTTTTTATTTGATGATTTTCTGGATAAAATTGGATGGATAGTTTTGGAATTTTCTAGTGAACTGTATGCAGGGTTAAAGTTTTTAAGATAGCCAGTTTTTAGGCGTTACTCTACTGAATTTTTGGGAGAAAAGTCAGGGACCCGAGAGAGTACGGAATATATCGTGGTGTGCGCAGTGAGGTGCGAAGGGAAGGGTGGGATGCGCGGGAGCATGGCGTGACCGTATGTGCGTGGGACGCGCGGAGTTGAGTGGGGCCGCGCGCGGTGCTGCTGCTGCTGCTGTGCTTTGCACGGGGGAGCAGTGGCCGCATAGCACCGGACCCAAGAAGCGTTTGGGGCATGTATTGGACTTCTTCTCGGAATTTCAAGTCTTGTCGTTTTATTTTAAAACTCTTTTAAGTTGTCCTTTTCTGCTGCATATTTTACATTGAGGATTTACATGTTCTCTCTTCGGAACGCGAGTCATTTTCGAATCGAGTCGAAAAATTTTACACTCACAAATGTTCTTTTAAATATGATTTGAAATTGAAAGTGGTATTAAATTGAACGAGTTCATGTCGAGCTTTTGAATGTTATGGTGTATAAAAGTAGTAAGCGTACCGTCAACCGTGTGGGTTCTCGTGGTGTGACAGTTTATGGTATCAGAGCCACGAGGTCGACGTCGTTCAGAGGATTACCTAACACCGCCATCTGCTGCACGGGAGCGCTCCACCAACTGTAAGTGTTTAGATTTAATTTTATTGTTAAGACAAATGTGGGTTTTGTATATTTTAAAGGTAGAAAATTTTTGAAGAGGCTAGAGGAAGAGGTCGACCACGATGGGAGATGCATAGAGCTGTGGGCAACATTGATCACACCGTTCGACAGCTTACTGATTTAGTCCACCGCCAGCCTCGGTAGCTGGAGAGATTTATGAACAGAGAAGACCAATGCCAGTCTAGTATCCAGGGTTCGTCGGACTTAGGAAGTGATAGACTGCACAGGCTTAGACCCCCGACTTTTGACAGGTCATCCTCGAATCCTCTTAGTGCTGAGGAGTGGATACGAAGCATGGAGAGGATGATGGTTTATGCTAAAGTGGAGGAGCAGGACAAGGTGTCTACGCACTCGTTGCTTCAACTCCAATAAGGTCGAACATTTTGCCAACAGATGCCCGACTGTGAGCGAGACAACAGCTGGAGTTACACCGAGGGTTCTTGCCCTTTTTGAGCCAGATGATACAGCAAGCCATTAGTCATTTCAGGTAGAATTCTTATATCAGGCATGACTGCTTATACACTTTTTCATACGGGTTCTACGCACTCGTTTGTGTCTACCGCCTTCATAGTCAAGGCGAACCTAGAGCCTAATTCCTTGAGACGATTTCACGATGTACTACTGCTGTCAGGAGAGCGGCTCTATTCTCATCAGGTGGTTAAGGAGGATGTGGTGACTGTGGGAGGAAGGCAGCTATATGCAGACCTGATCATACTTGACATGAAGCGGTATGAAGTGATTTTTTGAATGGATTGCCTGTTCAGACACTTTGCCACGATAGACTGCAGGACTAAAGAGATTCACTTCTGACTTCTAAGTGGAGAGTGCTATTCATCTGGGTAGGGAAAGGGCTGAGTAGGATTCCATTTGTGTTTACTTTGAGAGCCCAGCAGTTCTTACGTGGAGAATCTATGAGTTTCTTGGCCATCACAGTAGATGTACAGTTACAAGGTGGGGTTCAGCTTCAGGATGTTTCTTTGGTACAAGAGTTTCCAGAGGTGTTTCTAGAGGAACTGCTTGGTCTACCCCCTGAGTAGGAGATCGAGTTCGTCAGTGATGTGTACCTTGGAGTTGAGCCAGTGTACAAGAACTTGTACAGGTTAGCACCTGCATAGTAGAATGCGTTGAAGGCGCAACTCGAGGAGTTGACAGATAAGGGCTTCATACTCCCTAGCTTTTCGCCTTGGGGTGCGCCGGTATTGTTTGTCAAGAAGAAGGAAGGGTCCCTATGCATGTGTGTGGATTACCGGGAGCTGAATAAGTTGACCGTGAGGAACAAGTACCCGCTACCGAGGATAGATGATTTGTTTAACCAATTGCAGGGTGCGCGGGTGTTCTCTAAGATTGATTTGAGGTCCAGCTACTAACAATTGAAGGTTAGGGAGGAAGACATCCCAAAGACTGCATTTCGTATGAAGTATAGACCCTATGAGATTTTAGTGATGTCATTCGAGATAACTAATGCCCCGGTAGCCTTCATGAATCTGATTAACCGAGTATTCAGGGAGCACTTGAATAGATTCATGATAGTGTTCATTGACGACATCCTGATTTACTGGCACAGTGAGGAGGAGCATAGAGAGCACTTGAGGATTGTGCTAACTACGTTGAGCCAGCATCGATTATATGCTAAGTTTTCTAAGTACGAGTTTTTGCTGAACAAGATAAACTTCCTGGGACATGTTATCTACTCTTAGGGCATTTCAGTTGATCTAATGAAGGTTCAGGCTGTGAAGGACTGGCTGTGACCGACCAGTGCTAGTGAGATACGTAGTTTTCTGGGGTTTGCTGGATACTATAGAAGATTAATTGAGGGGTTCTCCAAGATTTCACTTCCTTTGACCCTGCTGACCCGAAAGAATGTAAAGTAGGAATGGACTGACTAGTGTGAGGACAACTTTCAGATGTTGAAGCAGAGATTGACTACAGCTCCTATACTGATGCTGCTCGTGGGAGGGGAGAAGTTCTGTATTTATTGTGACGCTTCTAAGATTGGTTTGAGTGTGTTTTGATGTAGAGTGGTACATTCATTATCTATGCCTCTAGGTAGTTGAAAACTTATGAGTATAATTATCCCACTCACGATTTGGAGTTAGCGGTAGTTGTATTCGCTCTAAATATTTGGAGGCATTACTATATGGGCAGCAGTGAAAGATTTTCTCAGATCACCAGAGCTTGAAGTACATTATCACGCAGAAGGAGTTGAACTTGAGACTGAGGAGATGGCTCGAACTGGTCAAGGATTATGATGTGGAGATCAAGTATCACCCGAGAGAGGCGAATGTGGTGGCAAACACCTTGAGCCGAGTGATAGCTTCAACTTCTGCCATGAATTCGATAGCGCCTATGGAGTTGATAACAGAGATGCAGAATTTGGAGCTAAAAGTAGTTTCTGACTTAGCAGCCACTCTTTCAGCCTTGTCGTTGAGCCCGACTATTCTGGAAAGGATTAGGCAGGCCAATGAGACTGACCCAGAGTGTAGCGAGCTGAAGGCCAGTATGGAGGTTAGTCCTAGTTCTAAGCTCAGTTATTAAGAGGACGGAATTCTAAAATTTTAGGATAGGTGGTATGTCCCAAGGGTTGAGGAGCTGAAGAGTGACATCCTATCAGAGACCCATTCATCTTCCATCTCTATGCATCCTGAGAGCACCAGGATGTGTAGGGATTTGAAGCAGCACTAATTGTGGCCTAATATGAAGCAGAAGGTGGCCAAGTACGTTGAGACTTGCATGGTGTGCCAACAGGTGAAGGCAGAGCATCAGAGTTCGTCTGGTACGCTTCAGCCATTACCTATACTGGAGTGGAAGTGGGAGCGCTTCAGACGGTTTAGTTCAAATTTCATGCATTTAGTTGAGAGATGTTATTCTTAGCGTATTTAGTGAATTTTGATGCGAAGATTGATAGGCAATATTTCATGTTTTAGGTTGAGGCATTTTGGCAAGCTGTGCGTCGAGTAAGCTTAGGATGCCAGGTAAGTAGTGCATGCATGTATTTTGCTCAGGTGGGCCTACACCGTTGAACTTTAGGATTTATATTGTTGATTGTGGTGTGTGTGTGTGTATTGTTTGACATGCATCATGTTTTAAAAAGGGAACAAAAGTAGTTTTGAACATATTTTGAGTAAGTGGTGAGACGCGTGGCAATGGTACCACAGATCCTACTAGTGTGTCGGTCGGTACGTAACCAACCGAGGAGTGGGCCAGCTTGGCTGTCACACGGCATGTATTTGTCGGCGCTGACAATGATTGACAGTGGTACTGCGGATCCTGCTGGTGTGTGGGCCGGTGCAACACCAGTTATGGATTCCGCACTAGTAGTGTGCCGGCTGGGCTGCCGCGAAATGTTTGTGTCTTACAACTATGGCCCTGTTGCTGGGGAGGCCAGGACGAGGGCGACACGTCAGGGTGTAGTGTGGCGCAAGGTTCACCCTCATCCTGACGTGGTTGCTGCGTGGTGATGCGTGGTGGTAGCTTGTGGGCCTCGTTGTTGGGGAGTCCGGGACGATGGTGACATGCCAGGGTGTAGGGTGGCGCTATGTTCATTCTCAACCTGGTGCGCCTGCACTACACGTGACAAATGTGACAACATGATTGTGAGTGTAGAAACTGCATGTGATAGAATTGCATTGTCGGTTTTTTCTTTCATATCGCATTACTTACTGATCATTAGGCTTATGATGTATGTTCTATGGTATAGGTGCAGACATTATTGTTGGTGAGCCCCGAGAGCCTAGTCCTGAGGCGTAGGACAGTTGACGGCGTCCGACCGAGGTACTGGACGGCGAATTGTTAT
Organism: Begonia peltatifolia; assembly: GCA_022433055.1. Lineage (NCBI taxonomy): Eukaryota > Viridiplantae > Streptophyta > Magnoliopsida > Cucurbitales > Begoniaceae > Begonia > Begonia peltatifolia. The sequence goes on along the minus strand of CM039519.1, from coordinate 13,352,711 downwards.
GGCGACTCGACCTGTGGATATGATAGTTGGTGGTGAGATTTACTCGGGTTGTTGCTTTGTGTCGAGATATTTATATGGTCAGATGAGTTTGTTTAGGTGTCGGTTGTATAGGATTGTATAGAGCGTTGTAGTGTTTTGGAGACATGTGTGTACCTTTATATGTTGGAGTGTGACATTGCTCTATACTGTGGACTTTCTTCATTTGTACTTGATGGATTTTGTTGTACTTAAACTTGAATTTTGTTATAAGGATTTTCTGGCTAGTTTGATAGATGGATATAAAAAAATTTTAAGTTTTCTGGTGAACTGTATTCAGGGTTTAAATTTTGGGATAGCCAGTTTTTAGGCGTTACTCGGCCGAATTATCGGGAGAAAGGTCGAGGTGTGCGTGCTGAGGCGCGCAGGGAGTGGTGGTTTATGTGGCAACAAGGAGTGACCGCAGGCGCGCAAGGTACGCGGCCTTGCGAATGCGCACGGGTCGTGCTGCGTCATGTGAGGGCGTGCATGCATACGTGGTGCACAGAGGTAGTGAGCGTGGGGCAAGCGGAGCTGTGATCATGCGCATAACGCGGCAGTGTCAAGTCGGCGCACGAGGCACTAAGAGGGTGCGCATGCGGCGCCGAAATGGCGACGTGGCCGGGTGGGATGCGCGCCTCACCAGCCGAGTGGGCGTACGATGCCAGGTCGAGTGTGTGCGTGCGCGTTGCGTGGCTCGGGACCATGGGCGTGCAGTGCAAGGCTACTCGAGCGCGCAGCACTGAGTTGAGTAGTGTGAGGCGTGGGTTGGACTCTTTACTTAAATTTTAAGTCTTGTCGTCTTATTTTTTAAAAATACTTTAAATTGTTTTTCACACTGCATATTTTATATTGACGATTTCGTGTTCCTTCTTCGGGGCACAAGTTGTTTTCGAATCAAGTCGAAAAGTTTTTATACTTACAAATGTTCTTTTGAATATGATTTTAAAATGAATGTGGTATTAAATTAAGTGAGTTCGCATCGAGTCTCTATATATCATAGCATGTAGTCGTAGTGGGTGCACCGGGAACGTGTGGGGGGTGTTACAGCTGTGGTATCAGAGCCACGAGATCGACATTGTTGAAAGGATTACCAAACACCTCTAGCTGCTGCACTGGAGCACTTCATCAACTGTAAGTGTTTAGATTTAATTTTATTGTAAGGCTAATGTTGGTTTTGTTTATTTTTTACGTAGAAAATGTCACGAGAGGCTAGAGCCAGAGGTCGACCATGACGGGAGACGCATAGAGCTGTTGGCGACATGGACGACACTGTTCAGCAGCATACCGAGTTAGTCCACCGTCAGTCTCAGCAGCTGCAGAGATTTATTAGCAGAGATGACCAGAGTCAGTCTAGTGCCAAGGGTTAGTCGAACTGAGTGGGGGATACGTTGCACTGACTTATACCCCCGACTTTTGACGGGTCGTCTCCGGTTCTTCTCAGTGCTGAGTAGTGGATACGGAGAATGGAGAGGATGATGAGTTATGCAAAGGTAGAGGAGCATGACAAGATGTCTTGTGCAGCATTCTATCTGGCCAAGGATGCTAGCCATTGGTTGGATACAGTGATGGCCACAAAGACGTGGGAATCATGACCTGGGAGGAGTTCAAGAGAGTGTTCTTTGGTAAGTATTTCAGCCAATCTATCAGGACACGGAAGATGGTGGAGTTTGCACAGTTGAGGCGGACAGACACTGTGGCTGAGTATGTGCGACAGTTCGAGGCCTTGTCGCGGTCTTTGGGACATTTGGTGAGCCTCAACGAAAATAAGGTACACCAGTTTGTAAAGGGCCTAAAGCCAGATATCTATATGGGCATGCGGATTGCGGGGACTCGAGGCATGCCATACGAGGAGGTGGTAGCGAAGGCCCTGAATATTATGAAGGCTTGGGCGAAGCTTCCTAGTTGTAGAGAGGTATCTAAGGAGAAGCAACGAAGATCATTCAGGGTGCATAGGTGTTCTCTAAAATTGATTTGAGCTATGGCTACTACCAGTTAAGGGTTAGGGAGGAAGACATCTCGAAGTCGCTTTCCGTACCAGGTATGGACACTATGAGTTTTTAATGATGTCATTCCGGCTAAGCAATGCCTCGGCAGCCTTCATGTATGTGATAAACCGAGTATTCAAAAAGCACTTAGATAGATTCGTGATAGTTTTCATCGACGACATCCTGATTTACTTACGGAGTGAGGAGCAGCACAGAGAGCACTTGAGGATTGTACTGACTACGTTGAGCCAGCATCGTTTATATGCTAAGTTCATTAAGTGCGAGTTTTGGCTGGATAGAATCAACTTCTTGGGGCACGTTATCTCCTCTTAAGGCAATTCAGTTGATCCAACGAAGGTTCAGGTTGTGAAGGAGTGGCCGCGACCGACCAGTGCTAGTGAGATTCGCAATTTTCTAGGGTTGGCTTGATATTATCGAAGGTTCATTGTGGGGTTCTCCAAGATTTCAGCATCTTTGACACGGCTAACCAGAAAGAGTGTAAAGTACGAATGGACTGACAAGTGTGAGGACAATTTCCAAACATTGAAGCGGAAGTTGATAGCAGCTTTGTGTTGACCTTGCCGGTTGAAGAGGAGAAGTTTTGTATTTATTGCGATGCCTCCAGGATTTGTTTTGGTTGTGTTTTGATGCATAGTGGGGGAGTTATTGCCTACGCATCCAGGCAGTTGAAGACTTATGAGAAGAATTATCCCACTCACGATTTGGAACGTGTAGCAGTTGTTTTCGCACTCAAGATTTGGAGACATTACCTATATTAGCAACAGTGTGAGATTTTCTCGGACCACCAGAGCTTGAGTTACATTTTCACGCAGAAGGAGGTTAATTTGAGACAGAGGAGATGACTCGAACTGGTCAAGGATTATGATCTGCAGATCAAGTACCACCCGGGAAAGGTGAATGTGGTGGCGGACGCCTTGAGCCGAGTGACATCTTCTACTTCTGCCATGACTTCGACAGTACCTGTTGAGTTGATGACGGAGATGCAAGGTTTGCGCCTGGAGGTAGTTTCTCACTTAGCAGCCACTCTTTCGGCCTTATCGTTGAGGCTGATTATTCTGGACAAGATTAGGTAGGCACATGCGACTGACTCGGAGTCTAGTGAGCTAAAGGCGAGTATGGAGGCCAGTTCTAGTTCTGAGCTCAGCTATTCGCAGGACGGGATTCTTAAATTTCGGGATAGGTGGTACGTCTCGAAGGTTGAGGAGCTGAGGAAAGAGATATTATTAGAGGCACATTAATCTTCTTTTTATGTGCATCCCGGAAGCACTAAGATGTACAAGGATTTGAAGCAGGACTATTGGTGGCCTAACATGAAGCGATTAGTGGCCGAGTATGTTAAGACCTGCGAGTCTGCCAGCAGGTGAAGGCGGAACATCAGCGACCGTCTGGTATGCTGTAACTATTACCAATACTGGAGTGGAAGTGGGAGCGGATTACTATAGATTTTGTGGTCGGACTGCTGATGACTGCCAATGGCCACGATGCTATCTGGGTGATTGTAGATAGGTTGACGAAGTTATCTCACTTTTTGCTTGTGAGGATGACTTATACAATAGATAAGTTTGCCCAGATATGTATTTAGGAGATAGTCAGGCTTCATGGAATCCCGGTGTCGATTGTTTTAGACCGAGACCCCAGATTCACGTTCAAGTTTTGGAGGAGTCTACGTAAGGGCATGGGCACCAGGTTATTCAGTACAACTTTTCATTCTCATACTGACGGGCAGTCAGACCAAACTATAAAGATTATGGAGGATATGCTCAGTGCCTGTGTGTTTGAGTTTCAGACGACTTGGAGTAAGTTGTTGCCGTTGGTAGAGTTCTTGTATAATAAAAGCCAGCAGTCCACCATTGGTATGACACCATACGAGGCTCTCTACGGGAGTAAGTGCAGGTCGCCATTGTATTGGGATGAGATTGGGGAGGCCCGATTGATAGGTCCTGAAATTTTACAGCAGATTGTCGACAAGATTGTCGTGGTACGGAAGAGGAGTGAAGCGGCTCAGAATTGACAGAAGAACTATGCAGATCAAAGGCATCAAGAGTTGCAGTTTAGTGAGGGTGACAAGTTATTTCTAAAGATCTCGTCGTTCAAAGGAGTGGTTAGATTCAGAAATCGAGGAAAGCTGAACCCTCGGTTTGTGGAGCCATTCCCGATTGTCAAGAGGATTGGGAGGACTGCGTACAAACTCCAGTTGCCTTTGTCGATGGATGTCATCTAAATCTAGTGTGCACACGCGCAGTGCGTGGTGCACGACCATGGGCATGCGGCGCCGCTACTCGGGAGCCCAGCATTGAGTCGAGTAACTCAAGGCGTTTGTTGGACCCCTTACTAGAATTTCAAGTTTTGTCGTCTTATTTTTTTAACTACTTTAAATTTTCTTTTTTGCTACGTATTTTATATTGAGGATTTCGTATTCTCTATTCGGGGCGCGAGTTGTTTTTGAATCGAGTCGAAAAATATTCATACTTACAAATGTTATTTTGAATATGATTTGAAAATGAAAGTGGTATTAAATTAAGTTAGTTCGCGTTAAGTATCTGTATGTAATAGTGTGTAGACGTAGTGAGCGCACCGGGAACATGTGGGTTCTCGGGGCGTTACAATGATGGTATCAGAGCTACGGGGTCGACGTCGTTCAAAGGATACCTAACACTTCCAGCTGCTGCACATGAGTGCTCCACCAACTGTAAGTGTTTAGATTTAATTTTATTATAAGACTAATGTGAATTTTGTATATTTTAAAGGTAGAAAATATCTGGAGAAGCGAGAGGCAGAGGTCGACCATGACGAGAGACGCATAGAGCTGTCGGCGATATGGATGATACCATCCAACAGCTTACCGAGCTAGTCCACCGCCAGTCTCAGCAGCTAGAGAGATTTATGAGCAGTGACGACCAGGGTCAGTTTAATTCCCAGGGTTCGTTTGACGGAGTGGGTGACAGGCTGCATAGAATTAGACCTCCGACTTTTGACGGGTCATCTCCGGATGCTATCAGTGCTAAGTAGTGGATACGAAGCATGGAGAGGATGATTAGTTATGCAAAGGTGGAGGAGCAGGACAAGGTGTCTAGTGCAGCATTCTATTTTGCCAAGGATGCTAGACATTGGTGGATACTGTAGTGGCCACGAGAGATGTGGGGACCATGACCTGGGAGGAGTTCAAGTCATTGTTATTCGGTAAGTATTTCAGCCACTTTATCAGGACACAGAAGATGGTGGAGTTTGCACAGCTGAGGCGGACAGGCAATGTGGCTGAGTATGTCCAACAGTTCGAGCCATTGTCGCAGTTTGCAGGGCATTTGATGAGTTTCAACGAAAATAAGGTACATCAGTTTCTACAGGGCCTGAAGCCAGATATCTATATGGGCATGTGGATTGCGGGACTCGAGGCATGCCATACAAGGAGGTGGTAGCGAAGCATTGAATATTGAGGAGGCTAGGGCAAAACTTCAAAGTTATAGAGAGGTACCCAGGGAGCAGCCTCGGAAATCATTCAGAGAGTCACTGCCACAGTCGAGTTGAGAGGGGGTGTCCATGCAAAAAGGCTTGAAAATGCCTAGTAACAGTTCTAGTAGCTAAGGGAGCATCAAGAGGCTGCAGGGGTCGGGAAAGTTTCCAGTGTGCCCGAAGTGTCAGAGGAGTCACCCTGGCGAGTGTAGAGTGGACCCATTGCTGTGTTATAACTGTGGCGAGCTGGGAAACATGTCTAGAGTGTGGCAGAAGCTGCGTTAGAACTGTTGCTTCAACTGCAATGAGGTGGGACACTTTGCAACAGATGCCCAGCTTCGAGCAAGACATCAGCGAGAGTTGCACCGAGATTCTTTGCCCTTTTGGAGCCAGATGATGTTGCCCAGCCATCAGTAATTGCTGGTAACATTTTTGTTTCTGGTGTGGCAGCTTATACCTTGATTGATACGGGCACTACACACTCGTTTGTGTCGACGAGTTTCGTTGTTAAGACAAATTTGGAGTTTAGCCCCACCGGGCAGCATTATGATATTACCTTGCCATCAGGGGAACATTTATATTTAGAACAAGTGGTGCGGGGCACTGTGGTGACAGTGGGGAAGAAGCAGTTGTATGCCGTGCTAGTCATACTCCATATGAGCGGCTATGAGATGATCTTGGGAATGGACTGACTGTTTTGACATCATACCAAGATTGACTATAGGACCAGAGAGGTTCATTTTTTTCCCCAAGGCGGGGAAAGCTACACCTTCAAAGCAAGTAAAGGACCTACTAGGATTTCTGCTATCTTTTCTCGGCAGACTCTGCAATTGTTGAGCAAGAGTTGTTAGGGATTTCTTTCAAGTGTCGAGGATGCACAGTCATAAGATGATACTCGTTTACAGGATATCCATATTGTGCAGCAGTTCTCAGAGGTGTTTCGTGATTATTTGCTAGGGCTGCCCCCTGACAAGGAGATTGAATTTGAGATACATGTTTTCCCAGGTGGCGAGCCGGTGTACAAGAACCCGTACAGTTTAACACCTACCAAACTTAAGTAGCTGATGGCTCAGTTGGACGATTTGACAGACAAGGGCTTTATACGACCTAGTTTTTTTACCTTGGGGCGCGCCAGTTCTATTCGTCAAAAAGAAGGACAGATCCCTACGTATGTGTATTGATTATCGGGAGCTGAATAAGTTGACGGTGAAGAACAGGTATCCATTGCCGAGGATTGACGATTTGTTTGATCAGCTACAGGGTGCCCAGGTGTTTTCTAAGATCGACCTGAGGTCCGGTTATCATCCGTTGAAGGTAATGGGTGAAGATGTACCGAAGATGGCCTTCAGGACTTGGTAGGGACATTTTGATTTCCTGTTTAAGTCCTTCGAGCTAACCAATGCCCTTGCAGCTTTTATGGATCTGATGCATCGGGTGTTCAGTGAGTACGTGGACAAATTTGTGATCGTGTATATCGACGACATTCTGATTTACTCGCGGAGTGAGGAAGAGCACAAAGAGCACTTGAGGACAGTATTAACTATATGCTAAGTTTGCTAAGTGAGAGTTTTGGCTGCAATGGATCCACTTCTTGGAACATGTTATTTCCTCTCAGGGTATTTCAGTTGATCCGGTGAAAGTTCAGCCTGTAAAGGAGTGGCTGCGACCGATAAGTGACAGTGAGATACGAAGTTTTCTTGGGTTGGATGGATATTATCGAAGGTTCATTTAGGGGTTTTCTAAGATTTCAGCTCCTTTGACTCGGCTGACCACAAATATTGTGAAGTATGAATGGACTGACAAGTGTGAGGGCAGTTTTCAAACATTGAAACGAAGGTTAACGGTAGGTCCTGTGTTGACATTGTCAGTGGAAGGGGAGAAGTTTTGTATTTATTGCGATGCCTCCAAGATTGGTTTGGGGTACGTTTTGGTGCAAAGTGAGAGAGTTATTGCCTATGCCTTTAGGAAGTTAAAGACTTACGAGCAGAATTATCCCACTCATAATTTGGAGCTGGTGACAGTTGTATTTGCACTCAAAATTTAGAGGCATTACCTTTATAGGCAGCAGTGCGAGATTTTCTCAAATCACAAGAGTTTAAGGTACATTTTCATGCATAAGGAGTTGAATGTAAGACAGAGCAGATGGATCGAGCTGATCAAGGATTACGATGTGTAGATCAAGTACCATTCGGGAAAGGTAAATGTTGTGGCAGACGCCTTGAGCTGGGTGACAGCTTCGACTTCTGCCATAACTTCGATAGGGCCTATTGAGTTGATGATAAAGATGCAGAGTTTAAGCCTGGAGATAGTTTCTGATCTGGTAGACCATTCTAGACAGAATTAGGCAAGCCAGTACACTGACTCGGAGTGTAGCGAGCTAAAGGCGAGTATGGAGGTCAGTCCTAATTCTGAGCTCAGTTATTCAGAAGAGGGGATTCTGAAATTTTAGGATAGGTGATACGTTCCGAAGGATAAGGAGCTGAGGAAAAAGATATTATCAGAGGCCCAGTCATATTCTTTCTCTGTGCATCCCGGAAGCACTAAGATGTACAGGGATTTGAAGATGCACTATCGGAGGCCTAACATGAAACGAGCGGTGGCTGAGTATGTTGAAACCTGTGTGGTCTGCCAGCAAGTGAAGGCGGAACATCAGCGACCATCTGGGATGCTCCAACCATTGCCAATATCGGAGTGGAAATGGGAGCGGATCACTATCGATTTTGTGGTCGAACTGCCGTGGACTTCTAAGGGCCATGACGGTATTTGGGTGATTGTAGACAGGTTGAGGAAGTCATCTCACTTTTTGCCTGTGAGGATGACTTATACCGTGGATCAGTTTGCCCAGTTATATATTCAGAAGATAGTCAGGCTTCATAGGATCCCAGTGTCGATTGTTTCAGATCGAGACCTCAGATTCACATCCAAGTTTTGGAGGAGTCTGCATAAGGCCATGGCCACCAGGTTAGATTCCAGTACGGCCTTTCATTCTCAGACCCACGGACAATCAGAACGGACTATACAAGTCCTAGAGGATATGCTCAGGGCTTGTGTGTTGGAGTTCCAGGTAGCTTGGAGTAAGTTATTGCCGTTGTTTGAGTTCTTGTATAATAACAGCTACCAGTCCACCATTCTTATGGCACCATACGCGGCTCTCTACGGGAGAAAGTGCAGGTCACCATTGTATTAGGATGAAGTTTGAGAGGCCCGATTGATAGGTCCCGAGAATTTATAGCAGACTGTCGACAAGATTGTCGTGATACGGAAGAGTACTGAAACGGCTCAGAGTCGACCGAAGAGTTATGAAGATCAGAGACGTCGCGAGTTCGAGTTTAGTGAGGGCAACAAGGAAATTTTTTAAGATCTCGCCGTTCAAGGGGGTGGGCAGGTTCGAAAGGCAAGGAAAGCTCAATCCTCGGTTTGTGGAGCTATTCCCGATTGTCAAGAGAAATGGGAGAAGTGCGTACCAGCTTCAGTTGCCCTCATTGATGGATGTCATCCATGATGTTTTCCATGTGTCGATGCTGAGTAAGTGTATGCGCGATCCCTCTCAGGTAATCCCACAACAGGATATAGAGATCCAGCCGATGCTGTCATACGAGGAGAAGCTAGTGAGGATTTTGGGGTCTGCTGTGAAACTACTGCGCAACAAGGAGATTTCTTTGGTCAAGGTGTTGTGGTGCAATCATGGCGTGGAGGAGACCACTTGGGAGCGACGACAGTACATGGAGCAACAATATCCTTAACTAATCGGTATGTAAATTTTGGGGACAAAATTCTTATAAGGCGGGGGATGTAATAACCTGAAAAATTTTTTATTTTTAAAATATAATTTTTGAAAATTTTAATTTAATCTCGGTTCAAATTTCGATAAATATTTTAACAGATAAATTAAATTATAAAACTAGAAATCTAAATTTAGTGATGGTTCCCAAAATTTTTAAAGTCGAGAGGACGCGAATTTAACGAAGTTATGGGCGGTTAAAACATGTGAGGGCATTTTGATAAATTTTAATTAATTAAATTAATTTAAAAAATAATAATAATAATAAAATGAAAACTAGAATGGCTTCACAAGGAAGCCATTCTATTTTCCTCTTCGGCCATTCGCACACGATGAAGAACCCATGACCGAGTAACCTGCTGACGGACGACGACCGTGAGAAGGGAGCGCCGACGAACTAAGGGGATGTGCTAGCTTGATTTTTTCGTGCTGAAAGACTGAAGGTAAGCCCCTTGCTTGTTTTGGTTTCAGTCGACTGGGTGTGGGGAGTTCGGTGGTCTCCGAATTTTCTGATGGTTGAACTCGGGTTTTGGGGTGATTTGAGAGATAGAGTGTGTGTGTGCTGCGGGCAGCTGGTGGCCCGGCATTCTAGCACCCAAAAGCTGGCAGAGAGTAGGGAGTGTTCCCCTGTCTCTCTTTGTTTTAAAGAGCGAGTGTGATGGTTGTTTTCCTTTTAGTTTGTGAGGTTTGAACTGAATGTTTTGGGTGATTTAAGCGCTAGTGTAAAGTGCTTGTGCAATGGATAGAAAACGTCCGAGAGGAGGAGAGGACTGAGAGAGTTTTGGTAATGCCATTCGGATTTTCTATGAGGGACGCTGTAAATTATTGTTAGATTATGCTTAATTGAAGGGAGTATGGTTGTTTGATGAAGAAATTTATTGGAATCTAGCTGATGTCGAAATTCAAATTTTTTTTTGTAAAAATAGATTATATTTTTGGCCGTTTTGGCCTACCTTCGGTTATTCATTTTATATTCCGTTATAGTGGGTGAAATTACATTGTTAGAGGAACGTTTTTTCGGTGAAATCGTTTGATTCTGATGTCCGACGCAAAAGTTATGCGCGTCGGAAGTTTGTGTCAAATTTTGAACCGAGTCAAGTTATTGACCGTTTTTAGTAGAATTGTGACGCGTGATGTTAGTGTTGCTGATTTTAGTGCGTAAGACGAGTTTTGAGTGAGTTTTGGTTGAACAGAATTCACCAATACCGTACCTGACACTACGGCTGGCTGGTCGCCCTCTCCCGACTCGATCATGGTGAATAACCTCGGTGTTGTGCGCGTCGGACCTTTCTTCAGAGCTGGGCAATCTCTGCTAGTATGCCCCAGTTCATTGCAATTGAAACATCTGGTAACTCGAGGCTTTGAGCAATCTCTTGAAAAATGTCCGACCTCGTTGCAGTTATTACATCTCCCTGAACTCAACCTGCACTGGCCCGATGATATCTCCAATATTTTTGACACTGGGAGTACTTCCCAGCCTCTTGTATCCGCTTTCCTGTCCCCTGACTACTCTGCCCATCACTAGGCCTCTTAGTGCCTCTCTGATGCTGCTGCTGCTACTGCTGAGGGACACCTCTGTCCTGTTGAGGAGTAACCTCTCGGAAAAAAAAAACCCCCTCAAGGCTTCCCTTTGCTTAATGCATTTCATCTCGGCCTCCTCTACCTCAAGTGCTTTAGCCACAATCTCCAAATAGGGCACGTTTCGTATTCCACCTATTTTCACTCCCTTGTATATTTCCGGTTATAATCCCTGTACGAACTGGAACACCTTATCTTCGTTCCAGCTTACTAAATTACTAGAAATCGGGATAATGACTCAAATTGCTGATTATACTTGGTTACCGATCCCGTCTGCTTCAACTGTAAGAACTCTATTCTCTTAGCTGCTTGCACTGTGCTGTTGAAGTACTTATCATAAAAGATCTGCTTAAACTTTTCCCACGTGACATGTTGTCCTTCAACGGTGGTTTCCACGGACTCCCACCAAAATCGGGCGTCCTTCGCTAGGTGGAATGTGGCTAGCGAAACCTTGTCCTCCCTTTCCACCTTCGCATACCTGAACATACTTTCCATAGTACGGACCCATTCCTCTACAGCTGTTGGATCCGCGACTGTCCTTCATATATCGGGGGTCGTAACCTCCGAAATCTGTCACCTGATTGTTCATGGCTGGAGCTAGAGCCAGCACTACCTTGTACTTCTCTATCTAGCAAAATCCCCATTTGCTGAGACTGTCTGTTCATCAACTCACTTAACTGTCTGATCGTCATGGAATCATCCTCACTCCTTGATTCAGTCGGCTCTCTCGGTACTCATGGGCGTCCCGGTCGTCTAGACATCTTAGCTAATTTCCTGGACACAATCAATTTCTCTCATAAGCATCTAATAACAAATGCTAAACTTAAACACTTACAGTTGTCGAAGTACGTCATGCGGCGATTGGCGCTGTTAGGCAATCATTTGAATAGTTTGAATTACTAACTTTAACCCTTGTAACATCCTCTCCTACTACCGATTAACTATCCACTCTACTTTCCCCCAAGCAGTGTGGGAATCGTGACAGGCTCTCATACTTGCACAATACCAGCACTTCTCACTGGGGCCCGACCTCAACGTCGGCCACACTTTCGGTTGGGTAAAGGCTCTGATACCATAACTTTAACCCCCAAGAAACCCTTCACGATTCTCGGTTTGCACACTTCTACCACTCACTCACTATGCTTGGAAAATTGGAGTAAAAATTTAGAACTTTTGTTCCTCGACTTAAAATGACGTTTTTGAAAATATTTTACACGGCTTCGCAGCGGAAAACTCATTTAAAATTGTTTAAATGAACTTCAACTTTTTAAAACATAGAAATATAGAGACCAGTCGACACCTGCAAATGCCGGTCGACATCTGGGTCGTCTCAGGTTTTCCATCGGTCGACACTAGCGAACGCCGGTCGACACTGTATTCCCCTCGGGTCTTCTCGTCGGTCAACATTAGAAATCACCGGTCGACACTTTGACTCTCTCTGGCCGCGCAGGTCGACCCCCGCGGTCGACACTCTCACTGATTTTACACTAACCGATCGGCACCCACAGTCACCGGTCGACACCTCACTTCTCTCTGCCCACACAGATCAAACCCCGTGGTCGACACTCACCCTCCAATTTACACTGACCGGAGGACACCTATGGACTTCGGTCGACCCTTTCTTCTCATAACTCAATTTAAAAACCTTAAAAATTTCACAAAAAACCAATCTATATCAACTCAACATCAAAAATAAACCGACACGTACTTTTTCATCAACTCAAAATCACTATTTAGATAAGGAAAATGACTACTAATGTTGAAAATCCTTTTACTTACAAAACGACTCAAAACCACCTATACCCACTCCCTATACCCATACCTATCAACACCACATCCAAAATGCGCTAACAGACGGCAGGATCATCCACAAACGTCCTCCTCCAACTGCCTCCTAGTCCTAGACTCGCTCTGAGTACTCACCGACTTTTGTGTCGTCGCCTACATCACAGAACTCTACTATTAGCCTAATGCTAAGTAAGTAATGCATGCATACATACCGAAAACAAACACATCCTAACACATGCGGTTTCTACAGTTTTGTCTCTACTTTCGGTTTCGTTTCTATCTTACGTCTTCTTTATCTTCTTACTACTGGGTTCTTATTTACGCGCTAGACCAAGGCGAACACTCTCACAGTCCTTCTCATAGGACCAAGCCAACCTTACCCTAGTAAAGTGGTACTCCTCGCAATCCCTCTCATAGGGCCAGGGCCACCACGTAAAGCGGGGGAAGGAATGGCATACCTCACGGCCCCTCTTTCATAAGACCATACCACTCAACCCCTCCTTCGTTATCTACTTACGTATCTTCTTGATTTCATTCTGTACTACTCTTATCTTACTATTTTCATCTCATAAATACATGAAAATTCATTTTCGTCTCGTTACCTACTTTCAAACAATGATGCACAACCATGAAAGTGTAACATAAAATAAACGTGTAATGCATCATACGGAACTGTGATGTAGATCCGAAGGTAAAACTCCTACTACATTACTTACCTGGCGTGCTAGCCTCTGTCGTGCTCGTCTCACCCAAAACCTACTCAACCTACAACAAAATCCATCTTTCCATCAAAACTCATCCCACTACTCTACTTATGCACTAAAATCAGCACACTAGCTCAACCTTTCACGAACTCACCAAAATCGCTCATCAACCTTTCTCGGCTCCAATTCAACTTAATTTCTGACGTGCATAACTTTTGCGTCGATAATCGGAATCACACGATTTTAGTGGCTATACACTCCACTCATAACCATGTTTGACATATAAAAATGGTATCTAAAACGAAGTCCGTAGTTAGGCCGAAAATTCACAGCTAATTCTATTCTAGGGCTTAAAATTTCTACGTTCTCGGTTTCTCGCTCAAACTCACTCACTTCGTCACCCATCTATCGTATTTGTCCTCAATAACCCACAACAAACAATAACTAATCCAATAAATATTCCAACTCTAAAACCCTAATCCCCTATCCATTAACTTTCATCAAACTCTAATCCTAACCCCAAACAAAACCACACATACTCAAACCTACCTTAAATCATTGTAGTGGAGGGTAAAACGGAGGAAACGTGGCGTTGATGTAGCAAACCGCTGGAGGAAGGGCTTCGCTCTCCTCTTCTTCACGCGGGTTGAGGGGGGAGGAGGAACACAGAGGAGGGGAGAGTTACGATTCCTCCTCCTCTCTGTTGCTTAATATTTTATTATTATTATTTTTTAAAGAATAATAATTAATTACTATTTTGCCCTCAGCCCCTAATCTTTTACTCAAATGGTTATTCATTCTGTTTCTAATCGGATTCCTGAAATTTTCTCTACTTCCTTAGCCTCAAAATAATATTTTAGTTAAGGGTAGGAATTCTCCGCTCATCATTTCGACCAAAACTCTGCTGTTTACTGCTCTAAAAATCTAAAAATCAGTTAACAAAAATTTTGCGCGTTACACATTTAAGCGATTTTAGTGGTGCGTGTGTACATATATACACATGGGCATTGCATTGCACTATAATGTGGATTTTCTTTGTTTGTAAAGTTCGATTTTAAACCCTAGCAGTCGAGCGAATATATAGTTACATTTTGCAGTCATTTGGAAGATTATGGTATAAAAACCGCATTTGGTTTTAAAGGACTGAAACGTTTTGTTGTTCGTTTTCTTTTCCTATGTTCGAATTGCTATATTTAAGGCTACTGGTATAATGTGTCGACCTGCACGCGTAGGTGTCGACCGAACTAGGTGAATGTCGACCACGAGGGTCGACCTACGGAGACAAAACCCAACTAGGTGTTGACCTGTGTGTGTAGCTGTCGACCGGTTAGTGTAAAAATGGTAAAGGTGTCGACCGCAAGGTTCGATCAGGGTGAACAGAGAAGATTAAGATGTCAACCTATGAAAGCAGGTGTCGACCCTTTAGTGAAATGAGCATGGAGGTGTCGACCGCAAGGTCCGACCGGGGTGAACAGAGAAGATCAAGGTGTTGACTAGCGTAACCAGGTGTCGATATGTTTAAACAGAGGCAAACGAAGTGCCAACCTGTGTATATAGGTGTCGACCCCTGATTGGAGAACATGTCAAGCGTCAACCAAAGGATTTGGAGGTCGACCGAAAATCATTGTTATTGTTCCAAAACTTAAAATTTCACTTAAGTCGATTTTGGTTAGAATATTCTACTGCATTGTTTTTAAACGTTTTCAATGATGTCGTTTCAAGTTGAAGAATAAAGTTTTAAATTTTATGCGAATTTCTTTCAATAGTAAGGGTATGGTTAGCAATCTAGGTCCGGTGATGACTCAGGGGCGCCACAGTGTTGACATCAGAGCGAACCAGAAGCCAGGTGATTTTTGGGGTGTTATTGTTGGGGTGTGACACTTGGACTTTGGAGCTATAATTTTGCCACCTTGTATTCCATAGTGTGATAGAAGTATCCTCTAAATTTGACGGTCAAAAATGGTGCAAAGGGAATGTTGTGCTAGAAATAGTGAAGGGTGCTGGGAAATTTGAAATTCTATTTTGGCCGAGAAAATGGATGGAAACAAATGGATATGATTTTTGAGGTAGGTTGAAGCTATTTGTGTGAGGTGATTGTCTCCAAAAAGGGACAGTTGAATCATGTTGGGAATATTGTGCCCAATATGCAGATGTTATGAACATTTTTTGCTGTAATTGATGAATAACTTTTATGATTAATTTTTATGTTTGTATTATTCGATATGCTTTATAAATTCAAAGAAAAATCATTGATTATTTGTGCAATTTTAAATTTACATATATATTGATATATGTGAGATTATATTGAAAAAGAAATAATCACATTAGTCATGACTTATATTTGAAGTATAGGATCTTCAAATTAATAAAGTCATAAATACAGTTCACTTCGTTGAGAACGTATAGTCGTATCTCGACTGTATATGTAGTGATATAAAGTGATTGTATTTTATATAATATGATTATATAGGACTGGACCAGATGAAATTATATCGTTCTTATAATATCCGTTAAATAAAGAACAATTAATTTTATCATAATGATGGTCATATATGTATGATCTTAATTCATTGTATTTAGCCGACTCCTATTTCATTTCAATTTATTATTTGATTTACTCGGTAAAGTTCTGTATGAGTTACATTATAGAAACCTTGTATTTTGAGAATGAATTAAATGAGTAGCTGGGAATACTAACATTGATATAATTAATCTATAATACAAGATTCACTTGTTTGTTAGTTCATGGATTGAATAATTAGCGCGCAATTCATAAATGTTATGACTTAATTATTCAATTAAGAACTAATGGTAGTCAAGGATAAAGATGTAATATGAGAGGTTAACGGATATTATACCTAGATCTATTACGAATCTTAATGGAGTATTAATACATATGTAATGACTATATCAATGGACATTACTTTGAGTAAATATACTCTATAGTTCTAATAGTGCAACTCTAGGTATTTAGTGGAATTACTCTGGAATTAATAATTGTGTTTTTTAATATAAAGAGTTTATATTAATTAATAAATATTATTGGAGCTTAGGACTATAGATCCATCGGTCCCTCTGTTATCTTATATCACTATTCAATTTATATGTTATAAGAATAAATATATGAATGATTAATTATGATTAATCATTTATAAACACTCAAATGAATATATTATGATTCAAAATATATAAATAGTTTTTATATTTTAAATTCAAAATAAAATATCTTATTAGATAAGATTGTTTTAAAGGGATTTAAATTAAATTTGAAGAATCTCATCGGATGAGATTTGATCTTCAAATTTAAATTGAAGTTGTTATTCAACAAACTATCAAATCAGATTTTTGAAATTGAATATAAGTAGATCTGAAAAATCTGATCAGATTATATTTGATCTACGATTGATTTATAGTTTGTTGATTATTTAAAAGTAGATTTGAAGAATCTCATAAGATGATATTATCTTGAAAATTGTTTTAAAAAATATATTCTAAAAACTATTTTTAAATTATACGATTAATCGATAAATTAGTTTATTAGATAAATCAATTGCTAATCAAATTAGATTTGATTAGATAAGATTTATTTTTTAAAAATTAGTTTTTATTAAAAAAAATATGAAAATTTATTTTATAATAGATCTATAAGATTGTCTAAAGGGATTGAACAGTAGATAACTGAAAGGGAAGACAAAAGCAGAAAAAGATAGACCTAATCTCTTTGAGAAAAAAGGTGTGACCTTTTCCGTATTCAGTTTTAGGAAAACGTTTTCTAAAATCGAAGAAAGACGTCTCATGTGTTGAGAACACGACTCTTCACAAATATAAGAGTGTGTTATCTTTGTAAGCTAGACGCCCACATGTCAAGAAATCCAAGTATAAAGATCTTCAGAGAAGACTTGACGGTTTCAAAGTGTTTGGGAAAAACACTTGATCCTAAGTTAAGGCTGTTAAGATCAGACGGGAGTACCTGAGTAAAAGCGTTTCTACAAGAGGTATTTTTCTTTATTACTATAGAATCTAAATCTAATAATTTTTCTCAATGTAAATTGTTTACATTTTGAAAAATACATATTTATCAAAAATATTTTTCTTTTAGACTAACGATCAAAGATTTATGGTTTTTGTGATTTTAAAATAGTTTTAAAATCACGTGGGTAATGCATATCATTATTATTATGAATAATAGTTAATTCTGCCAGCATAGGGACCATGAAAAGCAACAAATCCTTGTGTGAGCTATTTGTTGGTCGGATTTGAAGTTTGTCAAATTGGAGCTACGACTGCACCTATTGAAGTCATTGACTTCTTTGGAAGAAAGCTCCCCAATCTTGCTTCAATGACAGTTTCTATATGATTACTGATGTTTTCAACTCTTGGCAAGAGAAGAAGAAAGTTATAGCCTTAAGGAAATCCATCTACAATAACAAAGGAAGGATTTTATTTTCACACTCACACCATTCAGATATGACTCACCAAGGGAGCCGGCAACTTGAAGAAACTTCAAGCTATGAGAAGAAATACTTCACACGAGTTTTGTTTAACATTTGTTGAGTATTACAAGACATAAGGGTTGTTTAAATACCATTAAGAGAGAGGTAAGGTTTTCACCCAAAAAAGGTCATTAAATGCCATACAAACCAAAGAGGGGAAATGGTATTTGCTAGAATTACCCCTTTGAGTAACTTGGCAATTCCTAAAATTACCCCTTTAGGTAATTTGGCTTTCCAGACCATAAAGCAAATCTGTCCTAATACCTATGACATCAAGACCTTTTTATAATGTTTTTTTTACTTCAAAAATATCACACAAACATTGACTAGCCTCCTTTGAGTCGGCCATGTCAAGCTTCATCTATGTGACAATGTTGTAGCCAATAGTGAGAGGGCTTGGATGCCAAGGTCAGTTCCCATCTAAATTCAAATACTTTGATATTCATTTATCTCTTGGACATAACATTGAACTAATGGTAAACTTGCTTGACTTGCATTCAATAGATATGGGCTTCAAGCCATCAAAGAGAAAGTGGACTAAGTTGAGCTCATGAATATTGTTCCATGTTGGGTAGATGGAAGCCGGGGCACTACTCCATGGACTCGAATTGCTTCTCTTCTTTTTATTCTTTAAATTAACATTCTCTTTCAAATTAAATAGGGAGGATGGACATATAAAATGAGTAAAGAGGTTATAAAAAACCTTAGTTTGATTTGTTGTAAGTGAACCTAGTGGCACATTAGGCATCCTTCTCCAATAGTGGTGGGTATAATTTCTTCAAGTGAAGTTAGACCCTCCCATTTGACAAGACGAGTGGACTTATCCTTGTCCATGGTTAATGGGGCATTTCAAGAGTTGATTGTTTGCAGTTTTCTAGTATGGTAAAAGAATGGATTAATTTGGGTGTCTAGCATTAGCATTCAGTTTCCCATTCCATTTTTAGGTTGGATTTTTTAATCCTCAATTATCTAAATATTTTGTAAATGTAAAAATGACAAAGGAGACTACTTTAGCAGTTCACTAGTGCAGACATGTTTTTTATAATAGATTAAAATTGCAGTTTGGATAACACTAAAACAACAAATAACGAGACATATGGAAAGAAAACGGTTACAGATTATTTCCAGATAAGGCTTTGCACTCCCCTTTGAAGTCCTCTCATGAATGCAATTGATACTGGCTTTTGCATGATACTATTGGAATGAAATCTAAAACATGGATTCTCATTGCTGTTTTTGATATGTTTAGTCATGATTTTGTTATCTGCTCATTATGTCATTCCGATTATTTGTTTGTACTTATTTATGCCAAATGATGCTGTAACACTCGAAAATTTTACCGTACATTTTGATAAATGTGCATAGAATCCTATATATGTATTTGAAGAAAGAAGAAATAAAAGAAATGAAGGGAAAGAATAAAGAAGAAGAATAATGAGAAGGGAGTTGAAAAGTCAAAGAAATGGTATTTGGCAATAGAAAGAAGAAGATGAGAGAAAACCTTCATGTTGAAGAAGGGAGTTATTTGTTGTTATAGTAGCAAACTACATGTAGTTTATGGAAATTACATGTAGAAAGGCTTAAAGTTAAAGCCATTTACTTGGCTATTAATGAGACACCAAGGCTAAATCTAAACCTTAAAGTTGTCTTCCTCTTTTCTCTCCTACGAAACCCTTTCTCATTCCCCCATTTCTGCAGATTTTTCTCAAGCTAAAAATCCTCCACTTCTTCAAGGTAAAACAATTTGAGTAAGGTTATTGATGCAAGTTTGTAGGAGAAGTGCTTGATATTTGATGAAATAGTTCTATTTTATTTAGGTTAATTAACCCTAACATGTGATGCACGTAAATTGTTGGGGTTTCTCTATTTCTAGGTTGTTTTGGTGTTTAATTGGATTTGAGTACTTATTGTTAGACTTAAATGAAGGAAATCATGTAATTTTACAATTTGGATAAAAAATGGCGAATTATAGGGTAGTTCGGGATTTTGTAATTTTGATCTATTGAATTGGTTTTATTTGATAAATTGAATTAAACATGTTAAAGTAGAACCTTTAAAAAATCCATAGCTTTTGGAAATTTTGTATTTGGATATGCATAGGTAAAGTTATGCGATTTTGAAATTCGTAGCCAATTTGAAGGTGATTCCAAGATTTAGGTCGTTGGATACATTTTGATATACGTTGTTTTATTCCTATGCTTTAGGTTTGCAAATCAAAAAGAAAGTTGATCAATTGCGTAATTTTGGCTAATTAAGGAACTTGGAAACTCTAGCTTCGAGAGTTTTGGTTGGGAAGAAATTTTAGGTTGTGAGTTTATTATGATAGGTTCTTGTTTATTGATGGATGTTTTTATGTTATGTTACTTTATGTTTACAATCTTGACGATATGTGTATGTTGCATACATTCATGCGTCATGGTTTTTCCAAATCATAGAAGACGGGTTTTATGCATACGTTTTCATGTAAACAGAACATAAAGAATATGGTACAATAAAATATGTAAATAGTTATTGTGGCTAGGGAACTGAGTATGCTAGTTTCGTCAGAGGAACCGATTCCGTTAGAGGGACTGTTAGATATCCCACTCCACTTTCCCTAGAGTGAGTTTGTCATTCCGCTAGAGGGACAATAAGTTAGGACATCTCTCCTATAGAAGCAGTACCCCGATAACTCATGCTATGTAAGAAAATATAGAACAGATTCAGTTGCATGTTTTAAGACATCATCACATGTCATGAGCATGATGCACATTAGGCTTATTACTTACTTTGTGGTGTAAGTGATATTGTCATAGGTGGGGACGTTGATCCTCAATATGATGGATAAAGTAGTTATTGGAGGATGTCCATAGGACGTGCTTGTAGCTGTTGGGGCGATTTTGACCTGTGGACCGTTTCTAGATGTTTTGGGTAAAATGTGTATGTATGAAATTGTTTGAAGGTTTGAACAAAGAACTTGGATAGTTAGAATACTAAAGGGATGGATTTACTTTAATATGTTAGTATGAGAAATGTTTTATTACAGTCATTTTATGATGAGGTAGATGATATGTGAATTAAAAAAGAGAAGAGAAAGTGAAGTTGAGTAAGGTTGGCATTCTACCTTAAAATGTCGACCTGTGGACCGTTTCTAGATGTTTTCGGTAAAATGTGTTTGTATGAATTGTTTGAAGGTTTGAACAAAGAACTTGGATAGTTAGATGTTAGATGGACAGATTTACTTTACTTTGTTAGTATGATAAACGTTTTATTCTAGTCATTTTATGAGAAGGTCGACCTGTATGTCTAGGGGTCGACGAAACTTAGAGAGTGTCAACCGCGCGGGATGACCTACTCGGACATAGAGAAATCAGGTGTCAACCTATACTTGTAAGTGTCGACTACTTATTAGAAAATGTCACTAGAGTGTCGGCCTACATGTTTGGGGGTCAATCAAACTCTAAAAGTATCGACCGCGCGGGACAACCTACTTGTACAGAGAGAAATAAAGTGTCGATCGGTGTATAAAGGTGTCCACAGGTTCGTTCAAAACTATTTAAGGTGTCGACCGCGAGGGTCGACCTACTCGAACAAAGAGAAATAAAGTGTTGACCGATGTATATAGGTGTCGACCGGTCCGTTCAAAACTATTAAGGTGTCGACTGGCGCTCACAGGTGTCGATCGGAATTTCGTTTTACTGCCTTGAAATTTAAGTTTGTTTAATATATTGTATAACGAGCTTTCCAGGCATGAACTATTTTTCATTGTCAATTTTAAATTCATGGTATTGTCATTTTAATGAAATGAATAAATTTTAAAACAATTTCCTTACGAAGTTTTACGAGAAAGTTAAGTTAGTAACAATCGAGTTACGGGTCGCTACATTTTCAATCTTAAAAAAATATAACTTAATTGCAAAGGATTTTCTTATAAGTTTCTACAGAAATATGGGTTCGTTATAGATTCTCTATGTTGATTGCAATCCTCGTTGCCCCTGTTTAAGAACTTCTTACTTCTCATGGAATGCTTTTCTATTCTTGACCATTAAGGTTCTTTTCAGCAAAGGTCTATGCTTGATTATGGAGGGTAGTAACTATTATACTTTTATCAGTATCTCATGTCATGATTAGGGGCATGCCATCCATTCTAAACGGAATGAACTTTTCTCTATTTCTGTTGAGAACATTGTCATGTCCCTATTGTAAAAATCTGAGAAATTGTGAATCTTAGATTTAATTTTTGAAATTTAAATTAAGTCTCGGTTAGAGTTTTCAAAAAGGTTTTAGCGGGAAATTTATTTTTGAAACTTGTAATTTAATTCGTAGAATAAATTTCAAGTTTTAAAGTCGGGAGGATGTAGATTTAACGAAGTTTCTGATGGTTATAGTGCGTACGGGCGATTTAGTAATTTGATTTATTGATCTAATTTTAAAAATAAAAAAAATAAAACAACCGAACGACTTTGCGAGGAAGCCATTCAGTTGTTCTGTTCTTCGGCTTAGAACCCGAGAGCGAAACCGAGTATGTGAAGGCGAAGCTGAGCGACGATTGACGCTCCTCCCCGACGACGAGCCCTCCTGCGATGTTCGCCTTTTCCTCTGTCGTTTCCTGTGCACTGAAGCGAGCCTCGTTGCTTACCTCCTTCTCTGGTAAGTCCCCTCCCTATGCGGCAGAGCTTTTCGACTACTAGTTCTTTCCCTTCCCCGGCCAATTTCTTTCCCATTTCTGGTTTTTTTTCCCGATGACAGCACCTCTTCTCAGTGATATTTTTTCGGTCCCTATGCCGAGACCCAACTTTCACCCTCGATAAGCATCTCCCTTCTTTTCTGTTTTTATCCCCGATCATATAGATTTTACTTTAAATTTCTGAGATGTTGGGACAATGTTTTATACCCCCTAGTTTTTCACTTTGGGGCGCGCCCATTCTAGTCGTCAAAAAGAATGATGGATTTCTACGTATGTATATTGACTATCGGGAGCTGAATAAGTTGACGGTGAAGAACAGGCATCCATTACCGAAGATTGACGGTTTGTTTGATCAGCTACAGGGTACCCGGGTGTTTTCAAATATCGACCTGTGGTCTGGCTATCATCATTTGAAGGTAAAGGGAGAGGATGTACTGAAGACGGCCTTCAGGACAAGGTACAAACATTTTGAGTTATTGGTTATGTCCTTCAGGCTGACCAATGCCTCTGCAGTGTTTATGGATCTGATGCACTAATTGTTCAGTGAGTACCTAGACAAGTTTGTGATCATGTTTATCAACGACATCCTAATTTACTCACGGAGTGAGGAGGAGCACAGAGAGCACTTGAGCACCGTATTGACTATTCTGAGCTAGCATCAACTGTATGCTAAGTTCTCTAAGTGCGAGTTTTGGTTGGACAGGATCCACTTCTTGGGACACGTTATGTCCTCTGTGGGTATTTTAGTTGATCAGGTGAAAGTTTAGGCTGTAAACGAGTGGCTGCGACCGACCAATGTTAGTGAAATACGCAGTTTTTTGGGGTTAGATGGATACTACCAAAGGTCCATTTAGGGGTTCTCTAAGATTTCAGCTCCTTTGATTCGGCTGAACAGAAACAGTGTAAAGCACGAATGGACTGCCAAGTGTAATGACAGTTTTTAGACACTGAAGCGGAAGTTTAAGGCAGCTCCGATGTTGACATTGCTAGTGGAGGGGGAGAGGTTCTGCATTTATTGCGATGCCTGCAGGGTTGGTTTGGGGTGTGTTTTGATGCAGAGTGGGAGAGTTATTGCCTATGCCTCCAGGCAGTTGAACACTTATGAGAAGAATTATCCCACTCACGATTTTGACCTGGCAGCAGTTGTTTTCGCACTCAAGATTTGGAGACATTATTTATATGGGTAGTAGTGCGAGATTTTTTCAGACCACCAGAGCTTGAGTTACCTTTTCACGCAGAAGGAGCTGAATTTGAGACAGAGGAGATGACTCAACTGGTCAAGGATTACGATGTGGAGATCAAGTACCACCCGATAAAGGCGAATGTGGTGGCGGACGCCTTGAGCCGAGTGACAGTTTCGACTTCTGCAATGACTTTGACAGTACCTGTGGAGTTGATTGTGGAGATGAAGAGTTTGAGCCTGAAGTTAGTTTCTGACTTAGCAGCCACCTTTTCGGCCTTGTCTTTAAGGCCGACTATTTTGGACATGATTAGGCAATCACAGGTGACTGACTAGGAGTGCAACGAGCTGAAGGCGACTATGGAGGTCGGTCTTTGTTCTGAACGCAGCTATTCGCAAGCCGGGATTCTAAAATCTCAGGATAGGTGTTACGTCTCGAAAGTTGAGGAACTGAGGAAAGAGATATTATCAAAGACCCATTCATCTTCTTTCTCAGTCCATCTCGGAAGCCCTCAGATGTACAGGGATTTGAAACAGCACTATTGGTAGCCTAACATGAAGTGACCTGTGACCGATTATGTTGAGATCTGCGTATTCTGCCAGCAAGTAAGGGTGGAACATCAACGATCTTCTGGGATGCTCCAACCATTGCCAATATCGGAGTGGAAGTAGGAGCGGATCACTATGGATTTTATGGTTGGACTGTCGAGTACTGCCAAGGGTAACGATGCTATCTAGGTGATTGTAGATAGGTTGACGAAGTCATATTACTTTTTGCCTGTGAAGATAACTTATACCATGGATCAGTTTGCCCATATATTCAGGAGATAGTCAGGCTTCATGGGATTTCGTTGTCGATTGCTTCAGACCGAGACTCCAAATTTACGTCCAAGTTTTTGAGGAGCCTGCATAAGGCCATGGGCACTAGGTTAGATTTCAGTACGACATTTCATCCTCATACCGACGGGCAGTCAGAGCGAACTATACAGATTCTAGAGGATATGCTCAGGGCCCGTGTGTTGGGTTTTCAGGCGGCTTGGAATAAGTGCTTGCCGTTGGTGGAGTTCTCGTATAATAATAGCTATCAGTCCACTATTGATATGACACCGTACAAGGCTCTCTACGGGATGAAGTGTAGGTCACCACTATATTAGGACGAGGTTGAAGAAGCTTAGTTGATAGGTCCTGAGATTTTACAGCAGACTGCTGACAAGATTGCCGCGATACAGAATAGGATTGAAGCGGCTCAGAGTTGACAAAAGAGTTATGCAGATCAGAGGCATTGGGAGTTTGAGTTTAGTGGGGGCGACGGGGTATTTCTGAAAATCTCACCATTCAAGGAAGTGGTTAGGTTCGGAAAATGAGAAAAGCTCAACCTTCGATTTGTAGAGCCATTCCCGATTGTTAAGAGGATTGGGAGAAGTTCTTACCAGCTGAAGTTGCCTTCGTTGATGGATGCCATCCATGATCTTTTCCATGTCACGATCCCTCTCAATTAGTGCCACAGCTGGATATTGAGATCCAGCCGACGCTGTTCTACGAGGAGAAGTCAGTGAGGATCTTGGGGTCTGTTTTGAAAGTACTGCGCAACAAAGAGATCCCTTTGGTCAAGGTGTTGTGGTGCAATCATGGCGTGGAGGAGACCACCTGGGAGCGGCGACAGGACATGGAGGAACAGTATACTGAACTATTCGGTACGTAAATTTTGGGGACAACATTTTTATAAGGTGGTGGGGATGTAATAACCCGAGAAATTTTGAATCTTAGAATTAATTTCTGAAATTTAAATTAAGTATTGGTTAGAGTTTTTAGAAAGGTTTTAGCGAGAAATTTATTTTTGAGACTTGCAATTTAATTCGTAGAAGAAATTTCAAGTTTTAAAGTTGGCAGCACACGAATTTAAAGAAGTTTCAGACAGTTATATTGCGTTAGGGCAATTTAAGAATTCGATTTATTGATTTAATTTAAAATAATAATAATAATAATAATAAACAAAACAACTGATCGGCTTTGTGAGGAAGCCATTTAGTTGTTCTGTTCTACGGCTGAGCACCCGAAAGCGAAACCGAGTGTGTGAAGGCAAAGCTGAGCGACGATCGATGCTCCTCCCCGACGACGAGTCCTCCTCTGTTGTTCGCCTTGTCCTCTATCGTTTCCTGTGCACTGAAGTGAGACTCGGCGCTTACCTCCTTCTCTGGTAAGCCCCCTCCCTGTGCGGCAGAGCTTTTCGGTCGACTCATTATTTGCATTCCCCGACCATTTTCTTTCCCATTTCTTGTTTTTTTCCGATGACAGCAACTCTTCTCAACGCTATTTTTCCCGTCCCTGTGTCGATACTCAACTTTCACCCTCGGTAAGGATCTCCTTTCTTTTCTGTTTTGATGCTCGATCAAATAAAGTCAATTTTGCTTTAAATTTCTGAGAGGTTGGGACAATGTTTGGATGTTTTGAGGTGCAATGTGTGGTGTTCAATCGCTTGTTTGTGAAATGCTCAATTTTAAAAGGAAACCATGTGGGGTGTGCTGTGAATTCAAGTTTTCTGAATTGGAAAGTTTAAATTTTTACTAGATTATGCTTAATAGGTTAAAATGTGATTATTTGGTGAATAAATAGGTGAAATTAGGACGAAATTGAGATTTTGGATTTTTTTTGTGTAAAAATAGGTACTATTTTTAGCCGTTTCAGCCAAGTTTTGGTTATACATTTTAAATTCTTTTTGGTATGCTAAATTAGGTTGTTGGAGGAGCATTTGGACGTTGGAATCGTTCGATTCCGATGTACGATGCAAAGGTTATGCACGTCGGAAGTTTATGTCGAATTTTAGACCGACTCGAATTATTGAACATTTTTAGTAGAATTGTGACGTGTGATATTAGCGTTGCTTATTTTAGTGGGTAAGGCGAGTTTTGAGTGAGTTTTGGTTGAAGGAAACGGAAACGTGAGTTTTTTTAGTGGAGGGCAGATTCCGTTTTTGGTGTTTTTCACCTATCTGCAGTTTATCGTTTTAAAATCAGTTTTGTATGTTAAACTGGATTCCTAAGGGAACATGTAGCTTTTTGAAACGCTCGATTCCGATAACGGACGCAAAAGTTATGCGCATCTGAAGTTTTTGCTGGTTTTTTGGCGAACCGAATTTGTGACTAATTTTAGTTGGGATTTCATGAGTTTAGTTAAGGAATGTGATTTTTAGCGTATTTAGTGAATTTTTATTCGAAGATTGATGGTCAATTGTTTATGTTTTAAGTTGAGGCGTTTTGGCAAAGATGTGCGTCGAGTAAGCTTAGAACGCCAGTTAAGTAATGAATGCATATGTTTTGCCCAGGTGGGCCTACACCGTGAAACATTAGGATTTATGTTGTTTGATTGTGATGTGCATGCGTATTGTTTGACATGCATCATGTTTTAAAAAGGGAACGAAAATAATTTTTAGCATGTTTTACGTAAATGGTGATGAGACGCGTGGAAGTGGTACCGTGGATCCCGCTAGTGTGTGGGCCAGTGCGTAACCAACTGCAGATTTTGCTCGAGCAATAGGTCGGCTGGCCCACCAAGCGGCGTGTATGTGTCGGCGGGTGAGAATGATGGATAGTGGTATCGCGAATCCTGCTAGTATGTGGGCCGGTACAATAACAGTTGCAGATTCTACTCGAGGAGTGGGCCAGCTAGGCTGTCACGAAATATGTGTGTGTGGCAACTATGGCCTCGTTCCTAGGGGGCCTGAGACGGGGGCGACGTGTCAGAGTGTAGCGTGGCGCGAGGTACACCCTCCCCCTGATGTGGTTGCTGTATGGTGATGCGTGTGTGTAGCTTGTGGGCCTCGTTGCTGGGGAGTCCGGGCGGTAGTGACGTGTCAAGGTGGCGCTAGGTTAATTTTCACCTGCGTGCGGCTGCACTGCGCATCACAGATGTGACAACATGAGTGTTAGTGTAGAGACTGCATGCGATAGAATTGCACTGTCGGTTTTTACTTTCATATGACATTGCTTACTTAGTGTGAGTGCAAAGACTGCACTACGCGTCAACTGTATGAACTCCAATCTTTTTGCAACTTGGACCGTCCGGTTGTAGTACTTGTCATAAAACATTTCTTTGAATCTCTTCCAAGTCAAGTCCCTGGCATCTACGGTGGCCTCTACCGTCTCCCACCAACTCTGAGCATCATTTGAGAGGTGAAACGTCGCACACTTGACCATGTTTCCTTCCTCCACATCGGCATACTTAAACATGTTCTCAATGGTGCGGATCCACCTTTCTGCAACTGTAGGGTTTATCATCTGGCTCTCAAACATCGGAGGCTTCAATCTTCTGAACCTCTCCCCACTAGAGCCCGCTACATGGCTCCCCTGTCCTTGGTTTAGTAACATTCCCAATTGTTGGGACTGCCTATCCACCAACTCGGTCAACTGCCTAATCGTGGCGGAGTTATCATCACCTTCTGACTCTACTGCCTCTCTCGAAACTCTAGGTCGTCCCGGTCGTCTATCCATTTAGTAAACTCCTGTACGAGGTTAGCATAGTGTAGCCTTAGTCATAATCTAACTAAAATAAATAACTACTTATAGTTGGTGAAGCACGTTGCATGGCGGCCGGTAAATGTTGGGTAATCCATTAAACGACATGACCATAATGGCTTTTACACTCGTAACATACTCTCTTTCCCTCAAGCGGTGTGGGAATTGTGACAGGCTCTCTCGCCTTCACAATCTCACCCCTCCACCAAGAGGCCCGACATCATCATCAACCACATTTCCAGTTGGTTACAGGCTCTGATACCAACACTGTGGCGACCCGAGAATCCTTTGTGATCCCCGGTTCGCTACCAACTACTAATCGTCTCCGTATATCATATCCTTTACCAAATATTTCTTAGAAATTGTAAAACTTTATTTTTTTTTCTTGATTCAAAAAGACTTTTTTTTTTTTTTTACCTTAAACGACTTTCAAAAGAACTACATATAAATGCCGCAGCGGAAACTCGTTTAAATTCAGTTTAAGTAAACTTCACCATTTTAAAACATAGAAATACAAAGATCGGTCGACACTTGTAAACGCCGGTCGACACTTTGTTCCTCGCAGGTCTTTTCAGCAGTCGACACCAGAATAAACCGGTCGACACTTCTATGCTCAACTAGGAGAGCGGTCGACACTTTCTTTTGCAGGTCGACACTTTGGCCCTCGCTGCCCCCGCAGGTCGATCCCCGCGGTCGACACCTGTAACCAAGGGTCGACACCTGCTTTGGCTTTGCCTGTCACAGGTCGAGCCTCGTGGTCGACACTCCCTTTACATTTAGACTGACCGGTCGACACCTCTCGACTTCGGTCGACACCTCACACCAAAATCAGTGAAATCACACCAGTTCGTTCGAATACGCACGACAACCATTACCCTATCACAACCATAAAATAAAAACCCATATTTCGACAACCAAACTTCTTCATGCAAGTTTCAAAATGACACACAACGAATACTCCTCGACTAAATCCACGAAGTAAAAGCTTTGATTCTGAAAACATAATTTCAAAACATTCATATCCCAATAATCCATGGTACCCTTGGTACACCACCTAAATTCTTCAAAAACCTATAAAACTCTATTCAACTCAAAACACTTACAAAATTATACTCTCTTTACCCGCCATGGTCGTGTCGCCCCCAACATTTCCCTGCACCGGCATGCGACACCTCCCGCCAACTCCAACTTAGGCCTGCTCGTCACCTAGCAACCCACTTGATAGCGCATCGTGACCTACACCAAGAAACACAAAACGTAAGCCTAATGCTTAGCAAGTATGGAAACATGAACTCGAAAATCAATGCAAAACTCAACCACTACTCATGCAGTTTCTATACTCAACTCTGTTTTCTTTTCATTTCGTTATTTTCATCTTTTACTTTCCGGTGTGAGTCAGGCCGGCACCCATCCCTTCAACACTTGGGACGGCCATTCCACAACCCACAGAGCGAGGATTAGAGGCACACATCATGTTTGCACATGGAACGACCCTACGTAACCTCCTCCTAACAACGATCATTGAACCCCCA
This sequence comes from Begonia peltatifolia, assembly GCA_022433055.1. Taxonomy (NCBI): domain Eukaryota; kingdom Viridiplantae; phylum Streptophyta; class Magnoliopsida; order Cucurbitales; family Begoniaceae; genus Begonia; species Begonia peltatifolia. The sequence goes on along the minus strand of CM039519.1, from coordinate 13,323,004 downwards.
AGTGTTCTCAATAACACGTTAACGATGAGGCATTCGCAAACCATGTCACATTACGTACTTTCATCCATGGGAACCCCCTAGTGCTTTTTCGCTAGCACGTTAACGACGAGACGTTCACCGATGCGTTGCAAGTCTTTTCTTATCTGGTTACATTTCACATAGACATTTCAAAACATGCTTAAAACTCGTATTTCGTATTTCAAAACCATGATGCATGACAATCACAATGAACGATTCTATAACAAAACAACCAAACGACGATCAAAGCAAACAAACAAGCAACAAAACAATCCTACCATTCCATGGTGTAGGCCTGAAGGCAAATCACATACATTCCACCACTTACCTGGCGTTCTCGAAATCCTTTCGCGTTTCGTGACTTGGTGCTCTAACTCGAATACCTATAAAATTACACATCCGTCAATTTTAATTCATCGAATTTATAACTCCCTAACTTACAAGTCCTAATTCACATTAAAATCGAAACTACCCAAAAATCCCGAAATTCCACACAATTTTTGTCCGACTCCATAAATTCACAACTTCTCCATTATTTGTCCGAATTCGACGATACCAAATACTACAGGTTCATGAGGATATCTAGTTTCCCGTGGTCGCATCCATTTCCCATTCGGATGTCCACACTTAACCGAACATGGCCGAACGGACACCGTTCCAAATCTCACGTACACGGCCAATAAATCTTCCAATCTTCCTCACTAATTCTCCTAATCTACTCCTATTTCTATCCTAAGCACCATTACACGGATAGAATTCAACTCTACGCTCAACTTCTCACGTTACCCTCCTAGGTTTTCACTAAATCAACCTATACCCTTGCCAAACTCGATTTCGCCACTAATAACACCAATACACTAACTAACTACACAAAGCTAACGAGAACTTACCGTAGATTCGAAGATTCGCAGAAGAACGGAAGAAGATCGCAGCGCAGAGGAAAAGGAAGACACCGCTCGATGGAGAGGAGAACGCGAGAGAGGAGAGGAAATGCTAGGGGAGGAAGGGGAGGGCACCGACGGTGCGCTCCATCTTTTATTTATCTATTTTTATATTATTTTATTATATTTACCAAATTGCCCTCCTCCTTAAACCGTTTCACAATTCTGTGATTTCGTCCGAATCCGGTTAAATTCTTAAATTTCCCTCTCCACCATTAGCCTTAAAATAATCTTTTACTTAGGGGCTGAAATTTTTTGTTATTAATTCGGACCAAAACTTCGCCGATTAAAACTTACGGAAATTCGACACAATTTTCTAATGAAAAATTTTCGGGTATTACAAAGAGTACACGTGCGTCACCTAAAATCACAAACACTCCATAAATCACTACACAACTGATGCCTATATAACTAGTCAAATCAAACATATATCCCCACACAACGAAAGAAAATACCCCAACAGTCTAGCCACCACCTACCATCTCCACGGGTCGAGTTACCTTAACAATCTACCGGCCGGTTCCTCAGTCGCGCGCTTCCAACTGTGCTACACCTCAATACTAGGATCTCGAGGCTCACCAGCAACATCGTCAGCACCTACACCATAGAACACACATCATAAGCATAACGCTAAGTAGGTAGTACAATTTGAAAGTAAAAGCCAAGAATGCAATTCTATCACATGCAGTCTCTACACTCACACTCATGTTATCATATCTGTGACACGTAGTGCAGCCGAACTAAGGTGAGAATGAACCTAGCGCCACCCCACACCTTGACACATCGCCACCGTCCCACAAGCTACACACACACATCACCACACAGCAACTAAATCAGGATGAGGCTGTACCTCGCGCCACACTACACCCTAACACGTCGCCCTCGTCTCAGCCTCCAAAGCAACGACGCCACAGTTGCCACACACACATTTTGCGACAGCACAGCTGACCCACTTCTCGAGTGGAATCCGCAACTGGTGTTGGACTGGCCCACACACTAGCAGTATCAGCAGTACCATTGTCCATAATGCTCACCGTCAACACATACACGCCCCGTGACGGCCATGCCGGCCCACTACTCGAGCGAAATCCGCAGTTGGTTATGCATCGGCCCACACATTAGCAGGATCCGCGGTACCACCGCCACAGGTCTCACCACTTACTCAAAATATATTCAAAACCATTTTTGTTCCCTTTTAAAAAAAACATGATGCATGTCAAACAATACGCACGCACACTACAATCAATAACATAAATACTAAAGTTCTACGGTGTAGGCCACTTGGGCAAAACACATGCATGCACTACTTACCTGACGCCCTAAGTTCACTCGACGCACAGCTTCGCCAAAAAGTCTCATCTTAAAACATAAACAATCACTCATCAATATTCGCATCACAATTCACTAAATATGCTAAAAATCACATTACTTAACTAAACCCCTGAAATCCTAACTAAAACGAGTAACTAATTCGGTTCGACCGAAAATCAGCCTAAACTTTGGATGCGCATAACTTTTGCGTCCGTTATAGGAATTGAACAATTCAAGGGGTAAACGTTCCCCTAGGAACCTAGTTTGACATACTGATACGGATTTTAAAATGGTAAGCCACAGCTAGATAAAAAAACAACAAAACCGAATCTGCCCTTTCACCCAAATTCCACATTTTTGTTTCCTTCAACAAAATCTCACTCAAAACTAGTTTTACGCATTAAAAACAGCAATGCTAATACCACGCGTCACAATTCTATGAAAAAAGCTCAATAATTTGAATCGGTTCAAAATCTAGCATAAACTTCCGATGCGCATAACGTTTGCATCAGATATCGGAATGGAACGATTACAGCAGCCAAACGTCCCTCTAACAATCTATTCTAATCCACAAAAACATAATTGTAAAATGATCAACCGAAGCAAGGCCAAAACGGCCAAAAACAGAATCTGCTCTTACACAAAACAAAAATCTGATTTTGAATTCAATTCAAATTCCACAATTTCTATATACAGTCAGGAACATTTCACTTATACACTTTGGCCAAGCTCGTAGAAAATGAAAGGAAGTCGAGCAATAAGGTCGGCCAAAACAGGAAACCGACAGGGCTCACCTTCGGTTCCTCTCGATTCACAGCATCTCCAATCCAACCTCTCCTATAATTCAATCACAACCCAACCCTTATACCGAGCTAAACCCTGGGAGAAACGGAAGAAATCGAGCTCTCACGCTCAGTCGACAAAACTGTAATAGGGGGAGACTCACTTTCGGTCTTTCAGCGTGGGAAGGCCGAACAAACTTCTCCCTTCAGCTTACCGGAGTACTCTACACACCGGCGTCTCTCCCTCGGCGGGCAGTCGTCGGCAGTTTCCTTCCCTGCCTCTCTCTCTCTCGCGTCTCTCTTCTCAGGTGTTCGGCTCGCAGATCACCGAAGTGGAATGGCTTCTACGTGAAGCCATTCCACTTAACATATATTTTTTTTTAATTTATAATTAAATTTACCAAAACACCCTCACGTGTTTTACCATCCGTATTTCGTTAAATTCTCGTATTTCTGACTTTAAATTTCAAAAATCATCACTAAAACTAGATTCTGAGTTTTACGACTTAATTTACCCGTTAAAGTATTTCTCGAAACTCCAACCGATATTAATTTAAAAATTTCAGAAATTAGATTTAAAAAACCCAAAAAATTTTTTTCTTTTTTCCGGGTTATTACATCCCCTCCTCCCCCACCTAATAAGAATTTTTGCCCCAAAATTTACGTATCAAATAGGTCGGGATACTGGTGCTCTATGTCTTCACTCCGCTACCAAGTAGTCTCCTCCACACCATGATTGCGCCACAACACCATGACCAACGGGATCTCGTTGTTGGGCATTACCTTCACAGTAGACCCCAAGATCCTCACTGGCGTCTCCTCGTAGGACAGCGTCGGTTGCATGTCTATATCTTGCTGCAGCACTACCTGAGAGGGATCGCAGATACACTTCCTCAGCATCGAGACATGGAAAACATCATGGATGGCACCCATCGACGAGGGCAACTGAAGCTGGTACGCAGTTCTCCCAATTCTCTTGACAATCGAGAATGGCCCCACAAACCGAGGGTTGAGCTTCCCTCGCTTCCTTAACCTCACCACTCCCTTGAACGGCGAGATATTCAGAAATACCTCCTCACCCTCACTAATTTACAACTCCCTACGCCTCTTATCAGCATAACTCTTCTGTCGACTCTGAGCCGCTTCAATCCTCTTCCGTATCATAGAAATTTTGTCGACACTCTGCTGTAAAATCTCAGTACCTATCAATCGGACCTCCCCAACCTCATCCTAATACAATGGCGACCTGCAATTACTCCTGGTAGTTGTTATTATATAAGAACTCCACTAATGGTAAGAACTTACTACAAGACGCCTGAAACTCCAACACACAGGCCCTGAGCATATCCTCCACAATCTGTATAGTTCGCTGTAACTGCCCGTCGATCTGAGGATGAAAGGTCGTACTGAAATCTAACCTGGTGCCCATGGCCTTGTGCAGACTCCTCCAAAACTTAGACGTGAATCTAGGGTCTCGGTTTGAAACAATCGACACAGGGATCCCATAAAGTCTGACTATCTCCTGAATATATAACTAGGTAAACTGATCCATGGTATAAGTCATCCTCACAGGAAAAAATTGATACGACTTCGTCAACCTGTCTACAATCACCCAGATAGCATCATAGCTCTTGGCAGTCCTACCACAAAATCCATAGTAATCAGCTCCCTTTTTCACTCCGGTAGTTGCAATGGTTGTAGCATCCCCACGGTCGCTGATGTTCCGCCTTCACATGTTGGCAGACTACGTAGGTCTCAACATACTCGGCTACTGTTCGCTTTATGTTAGGCCACCAATAGTGCTACTTCAAATCTCTGTACATCTTAGTGCTTCCGGGATGCACAAAAAGAAGATGAATGAGTCTATGATAATATCTCCTTCCTCAGCTCCTCATTCTTCGAGACGTATCACCTATTCTGAAATTTCTGAATCCTATCCTCCGAATAGCTGAGCTCAGAATTAGGCCTGGCCTACATACTCGTCTTCAGCTCGCTGCACTCCGAGTCAGTCTCCTGGGTTTGCTTAATCCTGTCCAGAATAGTCGGTATCAATGACAAGTCCGAAAGACTAGCTGCCAGATCAGAAACAACCTCCAGACCTAAACTCTGCATCTCTGTCACTAACATAATAGGGTCTATCGAAGTCATGGCAGAAATCGAAGCTGTCACTCGCCTCAAGGCGTCTGCCACCGCATTTGCCTTTCTAGGGTGGTATTTGATCTCCACATCGTAATCCTTAACCAGCTCGAGCCATCTCCTTTGTCTTAACTTAAGCTCCTTCTGCGTGAAAATGTACCTCAAGCACTGATGGTCTGAGTAAATCTCGCACTGCTGTCCATATAGATAATGCCTCCAAATCTTGAGTGTGAATACAATTGCCGCCAGTTCCAAATCGTGAGTGTGATAATTTTACTCGTAAACCTTCAACTGACTAAAGGCATAGGTAATGACTCTCACATTCTGCATCAAAACACACCCCAAACCAATACTGGAGGCGTCACAATAAATGCATAACTTCTCTCATTTCACGGGTAGCGTTAGTATAGGAGCTGTAGTCAACTTCCACTTCAGTGTCTGAAAACTATCTTCACACCTGTCAGTCCATTCCTATTTTGCATTCTTTCTGGTCAGTCAGGTCAAGGGAGCTGAGATGTTGGAGAACCCCTCAGTGAATATCCGATAATATCCGTCCATTAATTCCTTCAGGTCAGTCGGGTTAAGGGAGCTGAGATGTTGGAGAACCCCTCAGTGGATATCTGATAATATCCAACCAACCCCAGAAATCTGGGTATCGCGCTAGCACTGCTCAGTCGCGACCACTCCTTTACAGCCTGAACTTTCACCAGATCAACTGAAATACTCTCAAAGGAAATAACGTGCCCCAAGAAGTGAATCATGTCCAACCAAAACTCGCACTTAGAGAATTTAGCATACAACTGATGTTGGCTGAGATTGTCAATACGGTCTACAAGTGCTCTCTGTGCTCCTCCTCACTCCGCGAATAAATCAGGATGTCGTCGATAAACACGATCACAAACTTATGTAGATACTCACTGAACACTCGGTGCATTAGATCCATAAATGATGTAGGGACATTGGTCAACCCGAATGACATAACCAGTAACTCAAAATGTCTGTACCTCGTCCTAAATGCCGTCTTCGGTACATCCTCACCCTTTACCTTCAACTGATGATAACCGGATCTCAGGTGTATCTTAGAAAACACCCGGGCACCCTGTAGCAGATCAAATAAATCGTCAATCCTCAGCAATGGATACCTGTTCTTCACCGTCAAGTTATTCAGCTGCCAATAGTCAATACACATCCATAGGGATCCATCATTCTTCTTGACGAATAGAACTGGTGCGCCCCAAGGAGAAAAACTATGGCGTATAAAGCCCTTATCCGTCAGCTCCTCCAGCTGAGCCTTCAGCTCCTTAAGTTCAGTAGGTGCTAACCTGTACTGGTTCTTGTACACCAACTCGGCACTTGAGAAAACATCTATCTCGAATTCGATCTCCCTATCAGGGGCAGCAGTGGCAAATCATCACGAAACACCACTGAACTCCTCCACAATAGGGATATCCTGTAACTGAGTATCACTCAGTGACTGTGCATCCCCGACACTTGCCAAAAACCCCTGACAACTCTTGTCCAACAACCGTGGAGTTTGCCAAGAAAAGATAGTAGAAATCCTGCCAAGACATTTACCTACTTTGAATGTGTAGCTTTCCATGCCCGGGGGCTGAAAATAAATCTCTCTGGTACTATAGTAAATCTTGGCATGATGTCCGAACAACCAGTAATTTGCCAAGATCACCTTATAGCTGCTCATATAGAGTATGACTAGCTCGGCATATAACTGTTTTTTCCCCACTGTCACCACATTGCCCCGCACCACCTGTTCTTAATACAAATGTTCCCCTGATGCTAACGGCACATCATAATGTTGCCCGGCGGGGCTGAACTCCAAATTAGCCTTCACAACGAAACCCGTCAACACAAACGAGTGTGTAGCGCCGTATCAATCAAGGTATAAGCTGCCACACTAGAAACAAAAATGTTACCTGCAATCACTGATGGCTGGGCAGCATCATCTGGCTAAAAAAAGGCGAAAACCCTCGGTGCAACTCTCATTGACGTCTTGCTCGCGGCTCCGTATCTATTGCCAAAGTGTCCCAAGTCATTGCAATTGAAGCAATGGTTCTGACACGGCTTCTGGCACTCTCTAGACTTGTGGCCCACCTCGCCAAGTATAACAACGCACTAGGCCCACTCTTCACTCGCCAGGGTGACTCCTCTGATACTTCGGGCATATTGGAAACTGTCCCGACCCCTGCAGTCTCTTGGTGCTCCCTTGTCTGCTGGAACTGTCACTAGGCCTCTTCAGGCCCTTCTGCATGGATGCCCCCTCTCTGCTCGATTATGGCAGTGACTCTTTGAATTATCTCCGAGGCTGCTCCTTGGGTACCTCTCTGTAACTAGGAAGATTTGGCCGAGCCTCCTCAATATCTAGTGCATTCAATACCACTTCCTCGTATGGCATGCTCGAGTCCCTGCAATCTGCATGCCCATATAGATATCCAGCTTCAAGCGCTGTATAAACTGGTGTACCTTATTTTCTTTGAGTCTCACCAAATGCTCTGCAAACCGCGATAAGGCCTCGAACTGTCGGACATACTTAGCCACAGAGCCAGTCTGCCTCAACTATACAAACTTCACCATCTTTCGTGTCCTGACAGAGTGGCTGAAATACTTACCGAAAAACACTGAACTGAACTCCTCCAAGGTCATGGTCCCCATGTCTCTCGTGGCCACTACAATATCCCACCAATGGCTATCATCCTTGGCCAGATATAATGCCGCACTAGACAACTTTTCTTGCTACTACACTTTTGCATAACCCATCATCCTCTACATACTTTGTGTCCATTCCTTAGCACTGAGAGCATCCGGAGATTACCCATCAAAACTCGGGGCGATAAGTCTATGCAGCCTATCAACCCCCTCTCTGTTAGACGAATCCTGGGCACTAGACTGACCCTGGTCGTCCTTGCTCATAGATCTCTACAGCTATTGAGACTGGCGGTGAACTAACTCAGTAAGCTGTCGGACGGTATCATCCATATCGCCCACAGCTCTATGCGTCTCTCGTCGTGGTCGACCCCTGCCGCTCGTCTCTTCTAACATTTTCTACCTTTAACATATACAAAACTCACATTAGTCTTACAATAAATTTAAATCTAAACACTTACAGTTGGTGGAGTGCTCCCGTGCAGCGGCTGGCAGTGTTAGGTAATCCTCTCAATAACGTCGACCTCGTGGCTCTGATATCATACTGTAACGTCCTGAGAACCCACACGTTTCCGGTGCGCTTACTACGTCTACGCACTGTGACATAAAGAGAATCGACGCAAACTCACTTAATTTAATACTACTTTCACTTTCAAATCATATTTAAAATAACCTTTCTACGTATAAAATTTTTTTACTTGATTCGAAAACAACTCGTGCCCCGAAGAAAGAACACGAAATCCTCGATATAAAATACGCAGAAGAAAAGACAATTTAAAAAAAATTTAAAAAAAAATAAAACGATAAGACTCTAAATTTTAGGAAGGGGGTCTAACATACGCGCCGAGATATCCTATGCAGGGCCACACGCCCGCGTGCGCCCCACACGCCCACGACCCTACTTCGGCGCCCCGCGCACACCCTTTAGATGCCGCGCGCCAACTCAACACTAATGCATCACGTGCAGTCCGATAGCGTCGCGTGCCCCATGCACACTGCCTCCCTACAGCACGTCTGCATGCACACCCTCGCACGACCCCACTTCCTAGTACACCGCCACTCCACTAGTATACCACTGAGCACAATCCGACCTATTCTATACCTTCTTGATACCTAATCTTTCTCCCAAAAATCTGACAGGGTAACGTCTAAAAATTGGCTATCACAAAAATTCTAAACCTACGCACAGTTCACTAAAAATTTACAGAATACCTATCCAGAGATTTCCACCAAATCAGAGTTTTACAAAAAGAAATAAACTACAACAATCCATCAACCGTAAAATGAAGAAAATTCACAATATATAGCATTACCAAGCTCCTACATGTAACGAGTACGCGTGAGTCACCCAAAATCACAAACATTCCATTAAAAACAGCAATGCTAATACAACGTGTCACAATTCTACGAAAGATGCTCAATAATTTGACTCAGTTTAAAATTCGGCATAAACTTCCGACGCGCATAACTTTTGCATCGTATATCGGAATCGAACGATTGTAGCGGCCAAACATCCATCTAATAACATATTCTGATCCACAAAAACAGAATTGAAAACGATCAAACGAAGCCAGACCAAAATGGTGAAAAATAGAATCTGTTCTTACACAAAACAAAAATCTGATTTTTATTTCAATTCAAATTCCACAATTTCTATATACAGTCTGCCGCATTTCAGTCATACACTTCGGCCAAGCTCATAGAAAATGAAAGGAAGCCGAGCACTAAGCTCGGCCAAATCAGGAAACCTACAGGGCTCATCTTCGGTTCCTCTCGATTCACAGCATCTCCCATCCGACCTCTCTTACAATTCAATCACAACCCACCCCCTATACCGAGCTAAACCCTGGGAGAAACGGAAGAAATCGAGCCCTCACGCTCGGTCGACAATACCGTAACAGGGGGAAACTCACCTTCGGTCTTTTAGTGCGAGAAGGCTAAACCAACTTCTCCCTTCAGCTTGCCGGAGTACACTGCGTACCGGCGTCTCTCACTCGACAATCGATCGTCGGCAGTTTCCCTCCTGCCCTCTCTCTGTCGCGCCTCTCTTCTCGGGTGTTCGGCTCGCAGATCACCGAAGTGGAATGGCTTCTTTGTTAAGCCATTCCAGTTAACATATATTTTTTAATTTTAATAATTAAATTTACCAAAATGCCCTCACGTGTTATAACCGCTCGTATTTCGTTAAATTCTCGTATTCCCTACTTTAAATTTTGAAAACCATTACTAAAACTAGATTATGAGTTTTATGACTTATTTGCCCGTTAAAGTATTTTTCAAAACTGCAATTGAGATTAATTTAAAAATTTCAGAAATTAAATTTTAAAAATTCGAATATTTTTTTTTCTTTTTTCTGGGTTATACATATTCTGTCAAAAAAGGGTGAATCTACATTTCCTTTAAAAAGTTTCAAAACAATTGTTTTTAGTTTTTTACGGTGCATAAAACCATCATCTATTGACTGTAAATTGATGAACGATTCTTGCATTTTAATTGCAAATTGTGTTTCTTTACTGATATAATATAATTCACAAAATTACAAAATGGATACGTAACTAAATTTTAGTAGATACATAATCAATCTATAATAATAAGTATTAACTCATTTCAATAAAAAAAACCTTCTGAATTTCATTTATAATCGCAATTATACGTATACGGAAACCCTACAACATAACGGATTCTATCCTACCTTAAATCAAATAGGGTATCTTTTCTACATATGATGCTTATGGGGAAGTTAATGTCAAATTTTAGGTCGAGTCGAATTATTGAGCGTTATTAGTATAATTGTGATACGTGGTATTAGTGTTACTGATTTTAGTGCGTAAAACAAGTTTTGAGAGAGTTTTGGTTGAAGCAAACAAAAATGTGAAATTTGGGTGAAAGGCAAATTCGGTTCTTGGTATTTTTCACCTAGCTGCAGCTTAGCGTTTTAAAATTTATCCTAGTATGTTAAACTAGGTTACTAAGGAAATGGTTAGCCTCTTGAATCGCTCGATTCTGATAACGGATGCACAAGTTATGCGCGTTCGAAGTTTATACTGGTTTTCAGTCGAACTGAATTAGTGACTCGTTTTAGTTAGGATTACATAGGTTTAGTTTAGGAATGTGATTTTTAGCATATTTAGTGAATTTTGATATGAAGATTAATGGGCGATTGTTATATTTTAGGTTGAGCCGTTTTGGCATATCTATGCGTTGAGAAAGCTTAGGACGCTAGGTAAGTAGTTCATCCATGTGTTTTGCCTAGTTGGGCCTACACTATGGAACTTTAGGATTTTGTTGTATGACTGTGATGTGCGTGCGAATTGTTTGACATGCATCATGTTTTAAAAAGGAAATGAAAATAGTTTTGAGCATGTTTTGACTAGATGGTGATAAGACGCGTGGCGATGGTACTGCGGATCCAACTAATGTGTGGTACCGTGCGTAACCAACCACGGATTCCAATCGAGTAGTGGGCCGGTTTGGCCGTCACACAGCGTGTATGTGTCAGCGGTGAGGATGATAGACAATGGTACCGCGTATCACGCTAGAGTGTGGGTTAGTGCTTCAAGAGTCGCGTAATTCGCTCGATGAGTCAGCCGGCTAGGCTGTCACGAAATGTGTGTGTGGCAACTGTGGCCCCATTACTGGTGAGACTGGGATGGGGGCGACGTGCCAAGGTGTAGTGTGGCGCGAGGTACACCATCACTCTAATGTGGTTACTGTGTAGTGATTCGTGTGTGTAGCTTGTGTGCCTCGTTGCTAGGGAGTCTGGGACGGTGGCAACATGTCAAGGTGTAGGGTGGCGCTAGGTTCATTCTCACCCTAGTGCGGCTGCACTACGCATCACAGATATGACAACATGAGTGTGAGTGCAGAGACTGCATGTGATATGATTGCATTATCAGTTTTTACTTTCATATTGCATTACTTACTGAGCGTTAGGCTTATGTTGTGTGTTCTATGGTGTAGGTGCAGATATTGTCATTGGTGAACCCGAGAGCCTAGTCCTGAGTTGTATGACGAATGGCGGTGCATGACTAAGGCACTGGATGGTGGATTTGTTAGGGCGAACCGACCCGTGGAGATGGCAGGTGATGGCTAGACTATTTCAGGGGTATTTTCTTCTGTTGTGTCCGGATATATAGTTTGATAAGACGTGTAACACCTGAGATTTCTGTGATGTAACTTTCAGAAATTCATATTGCTAAACGACATAGTTTTGGTCAGAATTGAGAGCGAAGAATTTGTACAATTAGATAAAAGATTATTTCGGGACTAATGGTGAAGAGAAAATTTTAAAAATCCGACTGAAAGCAGACTGAATAGCCGTTTGAATAAAGGATTAAAGTGTGAGGGACAAAGTGTAATTATTATTATTATTATTATTAATTAAAAAAAAAGAATAGAGGAGAAGACGGGAATGGCTTCAACAGAAGCCACTCCTGCCCTCTCCAGTTGAAGGAAAAGGAAGGGGAAGCCCTTTTTCCCCCTCCCTGTCGAGTTCTTCCATTAAGAGGGAGGGTGCGCGTCGGTGGTTTGAAGTTTGCCACTCCCCACGTTCTCTTCTTCCATCCACGTACAGAGCCCGATCCTCTTTGTCTCAGGCAATCCCTTCCTCTCCCTCCCCTCCGTTGATCAGTAATCTAGGGTTGGGTTTTGGTTTGGATTTCTGGAGGTTTGTGCTAAGATTTAGAATAGTTGATGTGGGAGTTAGCGGTTCGGAACTGGTGAGGAGAGGGAGTGCCAAAAAAAAATTGAAGAATGTCCAAGAAGGGGTACCGTGCAATTCGGGTTTATGAATTCGAAATCTCCAACGGTAGTTGGATGATGTGTAATAGGTTGGAGTGCGATAGATTGGTGTGAAATTGAGTGAGTTTTGTCGAGAGGACCGAGAATGGGAGTCTTGGATGTTTTTGTGTGAAATTCACTTCTATTTTAAGAGTTATAACCTAGCTACGGGTAATGGATTTAAATCCTGTTTTGAGAGTGTTAAACTAGGTTATGATTGGGGTCTTTGGCCACTGGAATCGAGTGATTCCGACTACCAACGCAAAAGTTATGAGCATCAGAAGTAAGGTTGAATTTGGAGCCGAGATAGGGTGGTGAGCGATTTTGGTGAGTGCGCGAAGTGTTGAGCTAGTGAGGTGACTTTAGTGCACAAGTGGAATAGTGGGATGAATATTGATATAGAAACCCATTTTTGTTGTAAGTTGAGCAAGTTTAGGGTGAGATGAGCACCACGAAAAGCTAGGACGCCAGGTAAGTGGTGGAACATATGTGATTTGCCTTCGGGCCTACACCTTGGAATTGTAGAATTGCTTGTTTGTTTTCTTGTTTGAGTCGTGCATTCGTGATTATCATGCATCATGGTTTTGAATTAGAAAATACGAGTTTTGAGCATGTTTTGAAATTGTGCATATGAAACGTAATTAGATAAGAAAACACTTGCCACACATGAGTGAACGCCTCGTCGTTAATGTGGTACTGAGAGAGCACTAGGGGGTTCCTATGGATGAAAGTACGTAATATGACACGGTTTGTGAACACTCATCATTAACGTGCTATTGAGAACACCAGAGGGTTCAACGATTGATGTTAAGAAGAGGTTACGTAGGGTCGTTCCTTGTGCGAACATGATTTGTGCCTCTAACCTCACTTCGTGGGTTATGGATTAGCAATCCCGAGTGTGGAAGGGATAGGTGCCGGCTTGACTCACACCGGAAAGTGGAAGATGAAAACAATGAAATGAAAATAAAACAAAATTGAGTATAGAAACTGCATGTGTAGGGAGCTGAGTTATGCATTGGTTTTTCGGATTCATATTCCCTACTTGCTAAGCATTAGGCTTACGCTTTGCATTCCTTGGTGTAGATGACGATGAGCTTTTGGGTGATTTGCGATAACCAGCCAGGACGAGTAGGTGGTTGGCGGGTGCTACCGTGTGCCAGCACGTGGAGTTCGTTAAGGCAATCCGACCCGTGGAGCAAGGTTAGATGGCGATCCTTTTTAGTGAGTTTGGAAGAGTCCATGTCGTGTGTGTAGGTTTTAGGGTATAGTTGGGATTGAATATTCATAGTCGATTTTGAGGTTATAGATTGTTTGGTTTGTGAATAGTTGAAAAATCGAAGTAGAACTATAATGTTTTGAGATTTACTTGGAGACATTTCGTTTTCAGAATATAGGTTTTACTTCGTGAATTTAATCGAGGAGGATTTGCCGTGCGTTTTTAAATGAACTGGTGTTATTTTACTTATGCTGGTGCAAGGTGTCGACCGATGTCGACCGGTCAGTGTAAATGTAAGGTAAGTGTCCACCACGAGGCTCGACCTGCACAAGGCCGAGCCGAAGTAGGTGTCGATCGGTGGCTGTAGGTATCGACCGGTCTATGTAAAAATGATAGCGGTGTCAACCGCAAGGGTCGACCTACGCGGACAGAAATGATCAAAGTGTCGACCTGTGTAAGGAAGTGTCGACCACTCTCTGAAATGAATGTATAAGTGTTGACCGATGATTGCTAGTGTCGACCGCGGAGAAGACCCGAGAGGAATGTAATGTCGACCGGTGTTCCTGGTGTCGATCGATGAAAAACCCGAGACCACTTAAGTGTCGACCGGCATTTGCAGGTGTCGACCGGTCTCTTTAATTTTGTGTTTTAAAATGTGAGGTTTATTTAAACTAATTTTAAATTAATTTTTCGCTGCACTGCTAATTAAAATGTTTTAAAAAATGTCGTTTTAAGTCGAGTAATAAAAGTTTCAAAATTTTACAAAATTGTGCGATATGAGCTGCTTAGTTGGTATCAGGGCAGTGAGCGAACCGGGAATCGTGTAGGGTTTTCGGGGGGCTACAGAGTTTGTATTAGAGCCTTTACCCAACCGGAAGTGTGGCCGACAAGGATGTCGGATCCCTTGGGGGAGGAGTGTGATTGTGAAGAGGAGAGGGCCTGTCACAATTCCCACACCGCTTGTGGGAAAAGGTAAAGGGTACGGTTAATAGGGGGAAAGAGAGTATGTTAAGAGTGTAGGAGCCATGGGGTCGACGTCGTTCGATGGATCTCCTAATACCTCGAGCTGATGCATGAGAGTGCTCCATCAACTGTAAGTATTTCTTAGAGCCCCAGTAGTTTTGTTTTAGACTCACTAGATGTTGTGGTGTACAGGTTTAGCGATATGGTTCGGGAAACGCATTGGGCTGTATGCGATATGGATGACGCCATTAGATAGCTTACTGAGTTGGTCAACTGCCAGTCTCAACAACTGGAATGGTTTATGGGTAAAGAGGATTAGGGCCAGTCTAGTGCCCAGACTTCGATGGACCAAGGGGGGGAAACATGTTTCATAGATTATGACCCCAAGTATTTGATTGACTATTTTCTAACCCACTCAGTGCTGAGGAGTGGATTCGAAATATAGAAGACATGTTAGAGTGTGCCAAGGTGGATGATTAAGACGGAGTTTTTGGTGTGGTATTCCACCTTGCCAAGGATGCCCAGTTTTTGTGGGATTCGGTGAAGGCAACCACTGATGGGAAGGCGATGGCTCAGGAGGAGTTTAAAGCTATGTTCTTTGGAAGGTATTTCAGCCAAGCAATCAGAACTCGTGAGATGGTGGAGTTTGCCTAGTTGAGATTGACAGGTGCTGTAGCTGAATATGTGAGATAGTTTGGGGCACTGTCTCGGTTTGCTAGTCACCTGGTAAGCTTGAATGAGACCTAGGTACACCGGGTTGTGCAACATCTGAAACTGGATAGATATATGGGCATAAGGATAATCGGAACTCGAGGGAGCGCCTATGCTAGGATCAGACGATACAACGTGATAGTGTGCTAGTGGAAAGAGTCCTTTTAACTTGAGAATGTGAAGGTTAGATTATGGAGATTATAGTTGATCCGACTAGGGTCGTGATGCGTAAGCGCAAGATTTATAGCTAGGGTGGCCCATGGGGTAACCCTTATTGTGGAACAATAAGGATGAGTAGTACTTGAGAGACTTAGTTTACAGAATTTTTAGAAACCTATGCCTTAGAGTTAAGTTGACAGGAGTAAGTGTGGAATTAGACTTGTATATATATATATATATAATTTTGGAAAAGTGTAATCCGAGAAGAGGAAGTAACTGACGTTGAACTGGGAGTACTGAATTGTCAGGGATACGTGGACATGGGGAAACCTCAATGAGGACCTCGTATTCGGGTGGTTAATGGAATAGTTAGACTTTTAGCAAAGTATTGAGGTTAATAGGGCTATTGTGAATAAAAGAAAACACGATTGTGAATAAAGGAATTCAGGTGCCTTATAGAAATTGTTGACGGGACATATGCCGTTAGAAAGGTTGTGTAGAGTATCGGTTGAGTAGTTAGAAGTTTAAGTAGAATCGAAGAACCATACGTGAGAAGAAAGTCGGTCAAGGACAAGTTGAGGAAATAGGAGATACATGAGTATGACGTATGATGTTGTTTGGAAGTTGAAGGCTATGTTGTAGCAGTCATTTGGTTACGTGAAACTCGAAGATGCATAAAACTATATTTGATAGTAGTTCGAGGCTTTAAAGGATTAATGAAAGATAACGGAAAATTGTGTACGAAGTTATAGCTGGTTAAATGGTAGAAGTGCAGGTGCTTGGAATTGTTTGATTAAAGGAGTATGAATGTTGATTAAAAACGTATAGACATAATTGAGATATCTAGATACGGGATAGAATAATCATGAGTAAAGGAGTATAGCTAATTACAAAGAAATTGAAAGACTGGATTTGGAATTCCGCCCTAGAGTGTATATGTTGGGAGATTTGAGTTAGTTGAAATTGGATCAAGGAGTCCAAGAATAGGTTAGGAGTTTAAATGCTTAATTTTGCATAATCTTAGTTGTGGATGTACTAATAAAGGAGGATCATCGGAGGCTTTAATTAGGGAATATTTTGAGAAGTTACATTGATAAGACGGTGGAGTACCAACAAGGATTATGAAAAAGGGGGGTTTAGTTTATCAGTGAAAACTTGGGGACTTGGAAAATTTTAAATTTTGATAATTAGTCAGAACAAATGTCGCTCGAGGATATTTAGGGTTACATTTTATCAAGGATGCTAAGTATGAGTTGGAAATTTAGAATTTTTATGAAATTTCGTTCAGAGGGATGTAGGAAATGAATCTAGTTAGGTGATTCCGGAAGTTTAGGTTATGAAAAGTGGAATAGAATCACCTGTTTTGTTGGGGCTTGTGTTAGGCTTGAAAACTTAAGAATTCAGAGAAAATTTGAGCAATGATGTGGCTTGGTTTACAAATAAGTTTTCGAGCAATAAGATTGATAGATGAATTATTGTATTGAAGTAAAAAGAATATTTAGAAATAGTTGAGGTTAGAGTGAATAGTTTAGAACGGTTTGAGTATGAAGCTTTTAAGGATGGTCGGGATAACAGATTTAGGTTTTGAGCGAATTATAGCCAAGTGAGGCTAGGTATGAGCTTAGAATAAAGGAATTAGAGAAATTGGACTATAACCGATAAAATTAATGAACAGTCAAGTGTAACGTACATAATTGATTTGTGGAATTAGACAGTGCTTGAGGCATAGCCAAGGATGTAAATAGTTAGATTGAAGATAGCAAACGCAATCAGGAGAGAAGAGTTGGAATTTAATGAAGGTAAAGCAGTATTTTGAAGATCTCCCCGTTTGAGAGAGTTGTCAGGTTTGGGGTTTTTGAGAAGGAGTTTTGAACGATGTTGGTAACGTCCGTATATATAGGCCATAGATATGAGTCTCACATTGCTCTATACTGTGGATTTTCGTCGTTATCAATTGATGGATTTACTCTTATACAAATTATGATCTAGAGAAACAGGAGATGAGATCTTAATGAAGGAACCAATGAAGTTTTGGAATATGGTTGAGAACCCGGAAATAATTAGATGAGATGAACTTGAGGATATGTATGATGATCTTTAGGCGAAGAATAAAGTTAAAAGCGAGGACGTTAAAGACCTGAGGGCTCAAGGTAAGTCTGACGTTGCTCGGAGAGAGGGCTTGGATATGTGATAGAGGACTTTCGAGTGTCGAAGTCGGGAAGCTATTGTCACGCAAATTTTGAGGACAAAATTTTTTTTAAGGAGGGTAGAATGTAACACCTGGGATTTCTGTGTTGTAACTTTCAGAAATTCGTATTGGTAAACGGCTGAGTTTTGGACAGAATCGAGAGCGGAGAATTTGTACAATTAGATAAAAGATTATTTCAGGACTAATGGTGAAGAGAAAATTTTAGAAATCTGACTGAAAGCGAACTGAATAGCCGTTTGAATAAAGGATTAAAGTGTGAGGGCAAAAGTGTAATTATTATTATTATTATTAATAATTAAAAATAAAAAAAAGGAATAGAGGAGAAGATGGGAATGGCTTCAGCAAAAGCCACTCCTTCCCTCTCTAGTCGAAGCGAAAGGAAGGGGAAGCCCTTTTTCCCCTCCTCGTCGAGTTCTTCCGTCAAGAGGGAGGGTACGCGTCGGTGGTTTGAAGTTCGCCACTACCCACATTCTCTTCTTCTGTCCACGTACAAAGCACGATCCTCTTTGTATCAAGTAATCCCTTCCTCTCCCTCCCCTACGTTGATCAGTAATCTAGGGTTGGGTTTCTGTTTGGATTTTCGGAGGTTTGTGCTAGGATTTAGAACGGTTGATGTGGGAGTTAGCGGTTCAGAATGGGTGAGGTAAGGGAGTGCCAAAAAAAAGTTGAAGAATGTCTGAGAGAGGGTACCGTGCCATTCGGGTTGCTGAATTCGAAATCTCTAACGGTAGTTGGATGATGTGTAATAGGTTGTAGTGCGATAAATTTGTGTGGAATTGAGTGAGTTTTTTTAGAGAACTGAGAATGGGAGTCTTGGGTGTTTTAGTGTGAAATTTGGTTCTATTTTGAGAGTTTTAACCTAGCCACGGGTAATGGATTTAAACCCCGTTTTAGGTGTGTTAAACTAGGTTATGATTGGGGTCTTTGGTCGATGGAATCGAGTGATTCCGAACACGGACGTAAAAGTTTTGTGCATCGAAAGTAAGGTTGAATTTGGAGCCGAGATAGGGTAGTGAGCGATTTTGGTGAGTGCGTGAAGTGTTGAGCTAGTGAGGTGACTTTAGTGCTAAAGTGGAATAGTGGGATGAATATTGACATAGAAACCCATTTTTGTTGTAGGTTGAGACGGTTTTGGGTGAGATGAGCACGACGAAGAGCTAGGACGCCAGGTAAGTGGTGGAACATATGTGATTTGCCTTCGGGCTACACCTTGGAATGGTAGGATTGCTTGTTTGTTTTGTTGTTTGAGTCGTGCATTCGTGATTGTCATGCATCATGGTTTTAAATTAGGAAATACGAGTTTTGAGCATGTTTTGAAATTATGCATATGAAACGTAATCAGATAAGAAAAAGCTTGCCACGCATGGGTGAACACCTCGTCGTTAACGTTAACGTAATGTGACACGGTTTGTGAACGCCTAGTTGTTAACGGTCTATTGAGAGCACTAGAAGGTTCAACAATTGATGTTAGGAGGAGGCTACGTAGGGCCGTTTCATGTGCGAACACGAGGTGTGCCTCTAACCTCGATCCGTGGGTTATGGATTGGGCGTCCCGAGTGTGGAAAGGATAGGTGCCGGACTGACTCACAATGGAAAGTGGAAGATGAAAACAATGAAATGAAAAGAAAACAAAATTGAGTATAGAAACTGCATGTGTAAGGAGTTGGGTTATGCATTCGTTTTTTGGATTCAAATTCCCTACTTGCTAAGCGTTAGGCTTACGCTTTGCATTCCTTGGTGTAGGTGACAATGAGCTTTTGGGTGATTTGTGATAACAAGGCAGGATGAGTAGGTGGTTGGCGGGTGCTACCGTGTGCCGGCAGGTGGAGTTCGTTAAGGCGATCCGACCCGTGGGGCAAGGTTAGATGGCGATCCTTTTTAGTGAGTTTGAAGGAGTCCATGTCGTGTCTATAGGTTTTAGGGTATAGTTAGGATTGAATGTTCATAGTCGATTTTGAGGTTATAGATTGTATGGTTTGTGAATAGTTGAAAAATCGAAGTAGAACTATGATGTTTTGAGATTTACTTGGAGACATTTCATTTTCAGAATATAGGTTTTACTTCGTGAATTTAATCGAGGAGGATTTTCCGTGCGTTTTTAAATGAACTGGTGTTATTTTACTTGTGCTGGTGCAAGGTGTCTACCGAAGTCGACAAGTGTCGACCGGTCAGTGTAAAAGTAAGGTGAGTGTTGACCGTGAGGCTCGACCTGTGAAGGGCCGAGCCGAAGTAGGTGTCGACCAGTGACTATAGGTGTCGACCGGTCTATGTAAAAATGATAGCGGTGTCGACTGCAGGTGTCGACCTACGCAGACATAGAGGATCAAAGTGTCGACCTGTGTAAGCAGGTGTCGACCACTCTCTGAAATGAACGTATAAGTGTCGACCGGTAATTGCTATTGTCGACCGCCAAGAAGACCCGAGAGGAATGTAGTATCGACCAGTGTTCCCGGTGTAGACCGATAAAAAATTCGAGACCACTTAAGTGTCAATCGGCATTTGCAGGTGTCGACCAGTCTTTTTAATTCTGTGTTTTAAAATGTGAAGTTTATTTAAACTGATTTTAAATGAATTTTTCGCTGCACTGTTAATTAAAATGTTTTCAAAAATGTCATTTTAAGTTGAGGAATAAAAGTTTCAAAATTTTACAAAATTTTGCGATACGAGTTGCATGGTTTGTATCAGGGCAGTGAGCGAACCGGGAATCGTGTGGGGTTTTTGGGGCGCTACAAGATGAGTTTGTATGTCAATTGTATAGGAGTTCATGGAGTATTTATGACTTTTGGTGTCACATGCGTAGTCATTACATGTAGGAGTTTGGTAATACTTTATACTGTGGATTTTCTTCATTTGATAGTTGATGGATTGTAGTAGTTCGTTGTCTTTAAACTCCGATTTTTGTTATAGAGATTCTCTGGATAGTTTGATGGATGGATATTTCTAGTTTTCTAGTAAACTGTGTGAATTGTTTAAATTTTTGGATAGCCAGTTTTTAGACGTTACTCTGCCAAATTTTCGGGAGAAGGGTTGAAGAGTCGAGAGGGTACGAAATAGATCGGGGTGTGCGCGGTGAGGCATTAAAGGAGTTGCAGTGTGCGTAGGAGCGTGGCGTGACCGCAGGCGCACAGGGGACGCGGCCCTGCTAGTGCTCACGGGTCGTACGGCGTCGGGTGAGGGCGTGCGTGCGGACGTGCTGCACAGAGGCAGAGTGCATGGGGCACCCGGCACTGTGAGCGTGTGCGTGACGCGGTGGTGTGGAGTGGGTGCGCGCGGCGCGAAGAGGGTGCGTGTGGGGCGCCAAAGTGGGGACGTGGGCGCGCGAGGCGCGTGGCTCTTAGATCGAGTGGGCGTTCGCGCGGCGCTAGGTCGAGTGTTTACGCCCGCGGTGCGCAGCGCGGGACCATGGTCGCGCAGTGCCAAGCCAGGCCGCACGACATTTTGTCTGGTTGCGTGAGGCGTGTGTTGGACTCTTTTCTAGGATTTTGAGTTTTGTCGTTTTATTTTTTAAAACTACTTTAAATTGTCTTTTCTGCTGCGTATTTTATATTTAGGATTTCGTGTTCACTCATCGGGCGCGAGTTGTTTTCAAATCTAGTCAAAAATTTTTCTACTTACAAATATTCTTTTGAATATAATTTGATAAATAAAAGTGGTATTAAATTAAATGAGTATGCGTCGAGTCTCTGTATTCATAGTGTGTAGACCTAGTGAGCGTACCAAGAAGGTGTGGGTTCCCGGAGCGTTACACTTTGATCAAGCTGTTTCATGTCATTAGCGAAAGTCGTTCCAACAAACAAAAATTAGAAGAGAAACTCTGCTAAAAAAGGGGCTTCTTCTAACCAAAGGAGGAGCTAGAAGCAAGATGGGAGAGATATTCTGCAGAAGCAATACTAAGCTAACAATATTCTCTTTCTGTTCTGTCAAGCACAACAGAAGGCGGGCCTCTCACTATGAAGTAAGGATAAGAACTCTCTCAGAGCCATGGGCGAGTGAGTGCTCTATTTTTGAAGGTAAAAGGCTCCAATTCTCTCTTCTATGCGAGTTGATAAGCGAAGAAGACTCATCCCTTTAGTACAAGTAAATAGGTGAGATATTTGATGTGAGGAAAAGACAACTCAATTGGTTCACTTTTGTAGATTGAATCTTCAATGAGTATAACGAAGCAACGATATATATTCTGATCGCCAACTCAAACTATATCCAATTGCATTTTATTGGAATTGAAAGAATGAAAAAAATAACTGAAATAAATTTTACTTTACTTTTGTTGGTTTCCGAAATAACTATCATCAACTAGTATTATTCTGATGTGAACCTCTAAGAGAAATTCATCAAATTGTTTAAATATAAAATAATAACATGGAATAAACTTATAATCATGGAATCGACTCGATCATCAGATTATAAATTATAAGTTCATAACCCTAGCCCTTAAGAAGATATTTAAGCTGCTGACATCACATTACGAAAAAGACAAAGAAAGGAATAAGTTCAACGACGATATGAAAAGGGGAGAATCAAAGGATAAGAAGTAGAGGCCTTCTATCCTCTCCCCTCACATGATTCTAAGCTATAATTCAAATCCAATATAACACCTATGGATACATAAGAAATTTATTGAATCGATTCAATAAATCTGATCGTAACTTCAAATATATAATTCAAAGGGATCAAATAGTAAATGATACTCTAAAACATAGAACTGTAATGAAATATACGATCAACCAACATTTATCAAATTTGAAAAAGGGAGGTCAGTAGCCACAAAACTGTGCTAAGATCTCAAAAGATAGAAGAGGATTCGAATATAGGTCCCATATGATACTTGGCGCGAAGCAATGTGGAAGAGAGAATTGGATCTACACTCTCTAAATGCCGAGGAAAAAAAGTAGATATATCAACCTCATCACATATAGATGTGAATATGTTTTTTCATAAACAGACACTTGGACCTTTGAAGAGGCACTCAAGTGCTTGAAAGAGAAAGAAAGAGAAGCTATTAAGTAGAATAAGAAAGAGATTCAATCCCGAGAATCCAAAGGAAAATGACAAGGCGACAAGTACTGGAATTCTTGCATCTTCGATCGTTGTCATTGCAGTCATTCGATGTAATAACCCGGAAAATTTCAGATTTTAAATCTAATTTTTGAAATTTTTAATTTAATCTCGGTTGGAGTTTTGAAAAATATTTTAACGTGGAAGTTAAGTCATAAAAACTCGGAATCTAGTTTTAGTAATGGTTTTCGAAATTTAAAGTCGGGAATACGAGAATTTAACGAAATACATGCGGTTAAAAAATGTGAGGGTGTTTTCGTTTTTAATTATTTAAATAAAAAAAATTATTATTATAACAACCGAATGGCTTCGGGAGGAAGCCATTCGGCTGTTGTAAACCGAGCGCCCAATAAGGAGATCGAGAGAGAGCGATCGAGGGCGGGAGAGTAACCGAGCTGAGCTACCTATCGCAGACAGCCAGCGTGGAGAAGCCTCGCCAGTGAGCCAGACCTGTCTGGCAAAACCTTTTTCCAATGTGGTTTGATTTTTACGAGCTCCAAAAAAATCCGAAGGTAAGCCTTGTTATGGGTTTTCTTTTTGGCTCAGCTTAGTGCTTGTTTTCCTTCCATTTTTGATGAATTTGGCCGCAATGTTAGAGTGGATTATGAGGGAGATGCGGTGAATTGAGAGAAACTGAAGGTGAGCCCTGTCAGTTTTCTGTTCTGGCAAGCTTAGTCCTCGGCCTCCTTTCATTTCCGGTGAGCTTTGCTTAAGTGTATGAGTGAAATGTGCCTAGTTGTGCATAGAAATTCAGAAATTTGAATTGAAATTAAAAATCGGATCTTTGTTTTATGTAGGAGCAGTTTCTATTGTTGGGTGTTTTGGCCTAGCTTCGGTTGATCGTTTCAAATTCTGTTTTAGTGGGTTAAAATAGGTGGTTATAGGAATGTTTGGCCGCTGGAATTGTTCGATTCCGATAAAGGATGCAAAAGTTATGCGCATCCAAAGTTTAGGCTAGTTTTCGACCGAACCGAATTAGTGACTCATTTTAGGTTGGAATTTCATGGGTTTAGTTAATGGATATTATTTTAGCTTATTTGGTGAATTTTGAAGCGAAAATTGATAATTGATTGTTTAATGGAAAATTGATTGTTTGAAGCGAAAATTGATAATTGATTGTTTATGCGCGTCGAGTGAGCTTAGAACGCAAGGTAAGTAGTGCATGGTTGTGTTTCGCCCAATTAGGCCTACACCGTGAAACTTTAGGATTTATATTGTTGATTGTGGTGTGCGTGCGTATTGTTTGACATGCATCATGTTTCAAAAAGTAAACGAAAATGGTTTTAAACATATTTTGAGTAAGTGGTGAGACGCGTGGCGGAGGTACCGCGGATCCTACTAGTGTGTGGGCTGGTGCGTAACCAACTGCAAATTCCGCTTGAGTATTGTGCCGGCTGGGCGGTCACGCAGCGTGTATGCGTCGGCGGTGAAGATGATGGAAAGTGGTATCGCGGATCCTAGTAGTGTGTGGGCCGGTGCAACAGCAGTCGTGGATTTTGCTCGGGAAGTTGGCCGACTGGGCTGTCGCGAAATGTATATGTAGCAACTGTGGCCCCATTGCTGGGGAGGCTGGGACGGGGTTAACGTGTCAGGGTGTACTGTGGTACGTTGTACACCCTCAACCTGATGTGGATGCTGTGTGTTGATGCGTGTGTGTAGCTTGTGGGCCTCGTTGCTGGGGAATACAAGACGGTGGCAACGTGTCAGTGTGTAGGGTGGAGCTTGGTTCCTCCTCACTTTGGTACGGCTACACTATGCGTCACAGATGTGACAACATGAGTGTGACTGTAGAAAATGCATGTGATAGGATTGCATTGTCGGCTTTTACTTTCATATTGTACTACTTACTAAGCATTAGGCTTATGTTGTGTGTTATATAGTGTAGCTACTGACGATATTGCTGGTGAGTCTCGAGAGCCTTCAGTTTCTCGCTCAAATTCACTCACTTCCTCACCATTCCTTCTCATTTACCCTCAACAATCCACAACAATCATCATTACACTAAATAAACACTCAAATCCCAAAACCCTAAGTCTCCTATCCGTCAAATATCTCTTGAACTCCAAAACCAAAACAAAATCAACCATAATTACATAAACTTAACTGGAACAGGAGAAAGAACGGAGGGTACTATCAGCTGGACGAACGATCATCGAAGAAAAGCTCGTCCGCAGGAAGGAGAGAAACCGCCCGGCGAGAGAGGGAAAAACATCAGAGAAGGGGGGGGTTGCTTCTGCTGATCCTCTCCCCTGATAACATATATTTATTATTTTTTAAATTAAATAATAATAATAATACTAATTACTATTCTGCCCTCACACTTTAATTTTTTTAATCCAACGGCTATTCAGTCCTTTTCCGATCGAATTCTTAAAATTTTCACTTCACCATAAGTCCCGAAATAATCTTTTGTCTAATAGTGCCAACTCTCTGCTCTTGATTCCAACCAATACTCCGTCATTTATCGTCCTGACCACCCACAATCGGTACTGCAAAAAAATGGGGTGTTACAATTACGGCAAACAGGCATGGTACGTGACTATGTTAGAGAATATAGCTCACTTTTACTCGATATTTCAACTATGCATGGGAACGACGAGCTGTTCAACTTCATGACGAGACTTCAACCGTGGGCGCAAGCCGAATTGAGGCGTCATGGCATAAAGAATGTGCAAGCGACTATCTCCATTGCTGAGGCTCTTGAGTACTACAGACCTCGACCCCATTCGAGAGAAGGAAGGGCAAGCAGGAAAGGCACACGGGCAAGGCAAGGCAAGTGGTGGAAGCACTGCAATGGGGAAACCAATCCAAGGAGCTTCTAAATCTAAGTGACTTGATCACTCCTAAAAGAGGAAGGCGTCGGGATGTTTCATATGCGGTGGGTCATACTTTGCTCGAGACTGTCCGAACAAGGGAGCTGCGGCTTCATTGCGCATCAAGGAGGAGGGGTCCGATGAGGAAGACAAGCCTTGGGTGAACCCCATTCAGCTTATCAATGCCCTCACAAGCAAAAAGGTGGGGCCTTCTCACAGAGCGCTCATGTATGTCGAGGTTACAATCCAGGGGAGGAACGTACGTGCAATGTTAGACATAGGTGCAACCAACCATTTCATCTCGGACATGAAAGCACGGGAGCTTGGCTTGGAGATAGCACGGAGCGCAAACAAAATCAAGGCTGTCAATTTGAGTGTATAGCCAATCAATGGTATGACACGACCTTTGATGAGTGTAGGGGAGTGGCAATGGGAATGCCCACTCATGGTGGTTCCCCTAGATGACTTTGAGCTCATTATGGGATTGGAGTTCTTTCGACAAGCCAAGGCGACAGTTTTGTTGCATCTTGGCATCCTGATGATCCAAGATGACTGCGCACCATGCATGGTGAAGATTGAAACAAGAGGTAATATGTTATTAATATCTTTGCAAGTGAAGGCAAGCTTGAAGAGAGGCGAGACTACCTTTCTGGCAACCTTGCGGGAGGTCAACGGAGACTAGGTTAGTAATGTGCTGACAGGAGTTCTTCAGGTGCTCGAGGAGTACCGAGACGTGATGCCACCAGAGTTGCCAAATAAGCTACCACTAAGGCGTGAAGTGGATCACAAGATAGAACTTGAACCAGCGGTGGTTCCACTGGCACAGGCGCCATACATGATGGCACCCTCCGAGTTGGCAGAGTTGAGAAAGCAGCTAGATGAGTTGTTGGAGGCAGGTTACATTCAACCATCCAAGGCACTGTATGGTGCACCGGTACTATTTTAGAGCAAGAAGGATGGTGCGCTACGGATGTATGTCGACTACCTGGCATTGAACAAGGTGCGCATTGCATGCAGCGATGAAGTAAAGATGGCCACGGTATCACGCTATTGGTCATATGAGTTTTTGGTGATGCCCTTCGGGCTAACAATGCACTAGCCACCTTTTGCAACCTAATGAACGAGGTACCCTATGACCTTTTGGATCAACATGTAGTGATGTACTTGTATGATATTGTCATATATTCGGAGTCACTTGAGAAGCACATACAACACTTACGAGAAGTGCTAGAGATGTTACGACAACACTCTTTATATGTCAAAAAGGAGATATGCGCATTTGGCGTGGAGAAGATCAATCAACTACTACATCAAGTAGGGTTCGATATGCATAGATAGTCACAAGGTGGCCGCAATCGATGGATAAATTGCGCAGACAAAGGTAATCGAGCTACGATCTTTTTTGGGTCTAGCTAACTATTACCGCAGGTTTATTGCAGACTACTCAAGGATCGCAAGTCCATTGACGGACTTATTGCGAAAGGAACAAGCTTAGCTATGGACCGACGCATGCCAAGAAGCTTTCGTGCAGCTAAAGGAGGCGGTTTCCTCCGAAGCCGTACTAAAGTTGTCGTATTTTGTCGCACCATTTGAGGTGCATACAGATGCTTCAGAATGAGCAAGTGGTGGGGTCCTTACACAACAGGGTCACCGAGTGGCTTACGAGAGTTGCAAACTCAAGGGGGCAGAAGAGAGGTATTCAACCCACGAGAACGAGATGGTGGCAGTTATTCATTGCCTTATGACATGGGGCACTATCTCTTGGTGACTCGATTTGTGGTCATGACGGACAACGTGGTCAACACCTACTTTCGCACTCAAAAGAAGCTGTCACCCTAGCAAGCAAGGTGGCAGGAGTTCTTGGCTGAGTACGACTTCACATGGATGCATAAGCCAGGCACCAAGAATAGGGTGGCCGATTCGGTTAGCTGCAAGATATGTGAGGAGATAGTAGCGGCGCTAATCGAGGTACATTATAACTTATTGGAAGAGATTAGAGCAGCAGTAAAAGAGAATCAAGACTATATCCGGATGGCAAAGCAAGTCGAGGAGGGCTTGATTCGGAGATATTGGCTTGAAGACAGCTTGTTGAGAGGATGAGGCAACCAAATATTTGTTCCAAGTGCAGACGGGATGTGCCAGCAGATCTTAAGAGAGCCACGACACTCTGTAGCTGGGCCATCCAGGGGTGTAGCGCATGGTGGTACTTTTGAGCCTTAGCTATGTATGGGCCAAAATGAAGGAGGACGTGGAGCTGCACGTCAAAACTTGTCTCATTTGCCAAGAAGACAAGACAGAGAGAAAGAAGCAAGCAGGGCTTACTCAACCTCTCCCCACTCCGAAGAAGCCATGGCACTCAGTTTATTTGGACTTTATCACGGGCCTACCATCCATTAGGAAGATGGGCACTATTATGGTCGTCGTAGATTGGTTCTCTAAATATGCAGTATTCATGGGAGTGCCGAAGGGGTGTTCAGCGCACGAGGCGGTCGAGCACTTTCTAAAAGGCGTGGTGAGTATTTTGCCGCCACCTTTCCTCTGCTGAGATCATAAGCGACCGGGATCCGAGGTTCACAGGAAAATTTTTGACAGCCTTTTTCAAACACTTGGGGATGGAGCTCAAATTCTCCACCGCAAACCATCCTCAAACAGATGGCCAAACGGAGCACATCAACGCATTACGCGAGGAGTACTTGCGGCACTATGTATCGCCAACACAGCGGAATTGGCTCAAACTACTTGAGTCGGCCCAATTTCCTATAATCTTCGCAAGTCCTCATTGACTGAGATGAGCGCAGCAGAGCTAACGCTCGGCTCTCAGCCTAGTACACTGTTGGACATGGCGCAATAGGGGGAAGAATGCGGATCTTGCCCAGCGGCATCTCACTTTGCGCTGGACTGAAAGGAGCTGCTCGAGCACGCGCGAAACAGCCTTGCCAAGGCTCAACACCGAATGAGGAAGTATGCCGAGACAAAGAGGAGGATGTTGGAGTTTAAAGAAGCAGACCGGGTTTTCTTAAAGCTTACTCCACAACTATGGAAGAAGGTCATGGATCGGCGGTACCACAAAGGGGTACTTCAAAGGTAAGAGGTGCCATTCGTGGTCACTAAGCGGGTTGGGTTGATTGCCTACCGATTGCAACACCCTGAGAGGCTCAGAGTACATCGGACCTTCCATGTAAGTTTTTTGAAACCTTATCACGAAAGGGAGCAGCAGCAAGTGCCGAGCGCACTGCCCGGGGTGCGGGTGGCGTTTGCTAAGAAGATAGAAAGAGTGCTTGACCACCAGAGCATGCAGGCCAGCAAGAATGATGAGCGCCCGAAATTCTTAGTGCAATGGGAGAATGAAGAGGAGATCACATGGTAGAGAGACATCAACCTATGCCAATTGGAAGGGCTGATCACCGACTACCTAGCTTGGGTGTTGACGAGGCCATCGACTTCAATTGGTGGGGGTGGATTGTCACGTCCCATTTCCCATGGTGCATGAAGGCAAGGGACAAGGGCCCAAAGGAGAGGAGGAGCCAGACTACTCCTGGGCCCGTGGTAGCAAGAGGGGCGCAGCAGCCGAAGGCGCACCACCCACAATGGGTGCGCATCAGTTGGGCGCGTGGCCCACTAAGGTGAACAGGGTGCGCAACCCATGAAGCAAACATAAATTGGAAGGCTGATCCGTGCAGACTTGCGAGAAAGTGCTGAAATGGCTAAGTGTTGGGCGAGCATTTTGTGTGCGGCAGTTACACGGACACAGTGTGGACACGGAGCGCAAACAGCACTCTCCTGGCGCAAGCGGTACGCGCAGCCGCGGTATTACACGACATCATGGTGCTAGAATAATGAAGGCGCACAGTTGATGCACATTGAGCAGACACGGTCAGGACACGGCTTGGTGATAGCCGTTGGTAGGGCGTTACACCTTGGCAGATAGCTGTTGTCGCGGGGCGTTATGCGCGCACCGGACAAACAGGCACGCCGGACAGACACGGCGTGTCTGGTAGGCGCTAGGTGCAATCTTCCGACGAGGCACGCTGGGTGGACTGGGCGGTCGAGCCTTAGCACACACGGCATGCATTAATGGCGCGCACAAGGGAGACATTGATGACACGCGGCAGACATCAATGGTGCGCGTAGCGAGCGAGCGGCAGACATTCAAAATGCTTGCAGCCAGCATTGAAGTGAGGCATCCGAGGGTCATTAAGTGTGGGCTGCACATTGATGTCCAATTTAAGTTATTGCTGGGCCATGAGGTGTATATAAACCTCTTGAGACAACAAGGTAAAGGTATCCGATAAAGTAGTTACTAAAGCTATTGTGGTGTGCATTGAGTGAGCGTCTTAGTTTTTGTATTTGGAAAAGAAAGAAGGTTGGGAGGTTTTACTCCCGTAAACACTTGTGTCACTTGAGTAGTTTATTCCACAAACGCACCAACAAAGGGGAGGCTGGTTGAGTAAGGGGATTGGAGCAAAAAGTTTAGGGTGTAATAGGTACTGTAGCTGAGTACATGAGGTAGTTTAAACCACTGTCTCGGTTTGCTAATCACCTGGTGAGCCTGAACAAGAACAAGGTATACCAATTTGTGCAGGGCCTGAAGCCAGACATGTATATGGGCATAAAGATAGCGGGGACACAGGACGTTCCTTACGAGAAGGTGGTTGCCAAGGGCCTAGATATTGAGTAGAGTAGATTGAAGCTTCCCAGCCATAAGGAGCCTCACAGGGAGCAGCCCAAGAGATTTTACAGAGAGATATTCCCTCAACAGCCTGGACATGGGCAATAGTTAGCAACAGTAGTAGCAGAAGGGTCTAAAAAGGCCCAACAATAGTTACAGTGGTCAAGGCAGTAGCAAGCGGCCACAGGGATTGAGACACTTCCCATTATGCCCGAAGTGTAAGTAGAACCATCCTGGTGAGTGTAAAGTAGACACCAACCGATGCTTCAGGTGCAACGAGGTGGGACATTACATCAAAGATTGCCCGAAGTCGAATCATGGGCTACAACTTCAACGAAGCAAGTCATCTTGCCAGGAACTTTGCAGCCTTAAGCAAGGCCCCAGCGAGAGTGAATGTAAAACCCGGAGAATCAACATGTTCCCGATACACTTACTATTATTACACACTATGAGATCCAGAAACTCTACGTAAACTCACTCAATTTAACACCACTTTCATTTTTAATCATATTGAAAAGTACATTTGTAAGTATAAAATTTTTCGACCCGATTCAAAAATGACATCCGCCTCGAATAGGGAACATGTAAATCCTCAATATAAAATATGCAGCGAAAAAGTACAATTTAATTTAAAAAAAAAATGACAAGACTTAAAAATTTCGAGAAATGAGTCCAGCATATGCCTCGTGTGCCACCCAAGTTTGGCACCGTACGCCTTTGGCCCAACATTGCTCGCTTACGGTCCAGCGCTGCACGCCCTTGACACGGCGCTGCGCACCCTACGCGCATGCCTGAGACAGCTCCCCGTGCCCTGCGCGCCCGCTTGACACGGAGACACGCAACCAACACGACGCCGCGCGCCCCGCGGGTGCCCCAATTCAACTTCGCGTGCCCTGCGCGCACACATCTCCACCCCGCCCCAGCGCCCCCGCATCCCACACAAGGGTTCAGCCTTGCGTGCCCTACCTCCTCACCACACGTCCACGCACGTGCACTTACTCTCGACACCGCACGACCCGCGCGCTCTTATATTATACTTGGCCCGCGCGCCCTGAAGCCCTGATGCGCTCTCTGCAAGCGCCCTCTACCTGATTAGCACGCTTCGTTCGCACGACCAGCCTGCCAGTGCCCCCTACACGCTCTGTTCAACTACCCTACACTTCACCTTCCTCTAAAAAATTCGTCAAAGTACCACTTGTACGTACTGACCTCAACCTGCAACCACTCTACCATATAAACTCTCAAAGTACACCATCCAAATTCATCTTGAAAATCACCAAAGGAAAAACATAGTGGAAGGAAATAAATTTAACAACTAACGATGAAGAAAATCCACAATATAGAGCAACACAATGCTCATACATATAATATATATATCCGTCCTCAAAACAATCCAAACAACCAAGAAAAAAAAACCACATCTGTACACTATACAACATGTAAACTAGAACTGTCCCCAAAATACCGCGAGGGTAACCGCGAACACCTCACAAAAACTCACCACCTCCACGGGTCAGGTCGCCCTAACAGTTCACCGTCCGGTGCCTCGATCGCACGTGCCAACTGTTCTACTGCTAAGGATTGGGCTCTTGAGTTTAACCAGCAGAAACCTTAGCACTTACACTATAGAACACACAACGTAAGCCAATTGCTTAGCAAGTAATGGGATATGAAAGTAAAACCGACAGTGCAATCCTATCACATGGAGTCTCTACACACACTCATGTTGTCACAATCTATGACGCGTAGTGCAGCCATGCCAGGGTGAGGGTGAACCTCGTGCCACGCTACAACCTAACACGTCGCTACCATCCTGGACTCCTAGTAACGAGGCCCACAAGCCACACACGTGCGGCACCTTCAAGCAACCACACCACAGTGAGGGTGAACCTCGCACCACATTACACCCTAACGTATCCCCAGCATTGAGGCCACAGTTGCTACACTCACACGTTGCGCTACAGCCCAGCCAGCCCACTCCCTGAGTAGAATTGGAGACTGGTGATGCAACGGCCCACTCCTCGAGCAAGATCCGCGGCACCACTATCCTTCATCCTCACCGTCAACACATACAAGCCGAGTGACAGCCCAGCCAACTCACTCGCTTAGATGAATTCGTGGTTGGTTACGCACCAGCCCACTCTCCGAGCAGGATCCGCGGTACTACCGCCACGCGTCTCTCCACCACTTACTCTAAATAGTGCTCAAAACTATTTTCGTACCATTTTCAAAACAATTCATTTCAAACAATACGCACACACACGCCACAATCAACCACACAATCCTAATGTTCCTTGTTGTAGGCCCACATGAGCAAATCACATGTATACACTACTTACATAGCGTACTAAGCTTTTCCCGTGCACGGCTTCACCAAAATTTGGTTCAACCTAAACATAAACAATCACTTATCAACATTCACATCAAAATTCACTAAACATGCTAAAAATCACATCTCCCAATTAAACCCATGAAATCCCAAATAAAGCGGGTGACTAATTTGGTTCGGTCGAAAACCAGCCTATACTTCAGATGCACATAACTTTTGTGTCGGTTATCAGAATGCAACGATTTTAGCGGCCAAATGTTCCTCTAACAATCTAATTTAAAACATTACAACAGAATTTAAAACAATTAGCCATAGCCCCATCAAACTCACCAGAAAATAGAAATTGTTTTATACACCAAAACGTCTAAAATTTTAACTTCAACCAAATTTCGCCAAATCTTTCACCAATAAGCTACATTCCAACCTACTAAGTAAAATCTAACACAATTTGAAGCTTTCCACTTAGAAAACCCGAATGGTAGCACAAAACCCTCTTGGTTATCTTCCTAAAATCAGAGCACCACAACCCACCGATGATCACCCCTTTCCCCCACTGCTAATCCCTCTACATTGCAGCACAACTAATCAAGGCTGAAACACAGCCAACACCCCACCCTCTCCCACCAAAACAAAGAAGGAACAGGGGGATATCGTCACCTGTTCTTGGTCGGGTTGCTGCGAAAAATGTTGAGCCACAAACTGGCTCAACCACACGCCTATTAGCTTCGAAACACTCCAAAAATTTGAGCTCAAACTATCGAGAATTTAGAAACAACCAAACTCCCATGCTCAATTGATAGAACCGAAACAGGGGGAGGCTAACCTTCGGTTTTTCAGCACGGCAATGTCAAACCAACTCCGCCCTCCAGCTCATCGGAGTACCCTGCATACTGGTGTCTCTTCCTCGACGGTCGATCATCGACAGCTCCCTCCCACGGTCTCGGTCGCTCTGTCGGTGGCTCTCCCTCTGCCTCCGGACATAACAGGGTGTAATGGCTTCCACCCGAAGTCATTCCACCTTAATAATAATAATAAAAATTTTAATTAATTACAAATTACTAAAACACCCCCACGTCTTTTAATTGTTCGTATCTCTGTTAAATTCGCATCCTCTCAACTTCAAAATTCACAAATTCTCCTACGAATTAAATTCCAAGTTTTATAAAATAAACTTCCCAGTAAAAACTTTCTGAAAATTTTAACGAAAAAATAATTTAAATTCTGAAACTTTCATGGTTATTACATCCCCCCACCTTATAAAAATTTTGTTATCAAAATTTAAGTACCAAATAGCTCAGGATACTGGCGCTCCATGTACTGTCGCCGCTCCAAGGTGGTCTCTTCTACTCCATGGTTGTGCCACAATACTTTAACTAACGATGTAACACCCAGAATTTGCCGTTTAAGTTAATTTTTCAAAGTACGTGGTTGTAATCGGCAGAGTAATGGTCGGAATTATGTGCGAAAAATTTCTACTCTTAGGTAAAAAATTATTTTGGTACTAATGAAGGAGAGAAAAATTTAAAAATCCAATCGGAATTGTACGATATAACAGATTTAGAAAACGATTAAGGATTAATGGCGAAATAGTAATTAGAATTAATTATATTAAATATATAAAATAAAATAATAAAACAGAGGGGAGGAACGAATTTCCCTCCCTGTTAGGCTTTTCATCTCTCCCCCAGCGTAAGAAGAACTTCCTCCTCTCGACGTTCTTCTGATCAGCCTTTTCCTTTGCAAATCTTCAAATCTACGATAAGTTTTGATTAGTTTTCAGTAGATAGCTGGTTCCCTGGTTGTTTTGAACGGTGAAAGTGGAATTAGGGAGAGAGTTAGGTGAGCCCTAGGAGGGAGATATGAAATTTGGGGGTTATAGTCGAATTGTATTCGCATGTTGTTGTTTAATCTAGAAATAGGAGTAGATTACGTGATTTTATGGGAAAGATCGAGCGTTTGGATAGCCGAATGCTCATATTGTATAACGGCATAAGTCCAGCTACATTCAACTAAGTTGTGGAGGTCTAATTAGGAAATTGATGAGAACATTAGAAATTAGATGTCACGAGAAACCTGTAGCATTTCGAATTGTTCAAATCGGACGAACATTGGCGGAGTTATGAATTTTTGAAAGTTAGTCGGAGCGTTAGTTGGAATTTTGTTTTAGGCTGAGTAAGGATTGAGTGGTTGATTCCTTTAAAGTTTTACAGAGTTAATGGAAGGTAGAGCTAATAGATGTGCGATTTTATAGATTTTCCAATTAGCATACGCGATTTGGACTACGAGTGCTAAGGACACCAAGTAAGTAGTGTAGTAGAAGTTTTCCCTTCGGGCCTACATCACAGTTCAGTAGGTTGCATAGCAGGTTTACTTTGTGTTACATTTTGTAATATGCATCATGGTTTTAAACTACGAAACGAAACGAAAATGAATTTTCATGTTTTTATGAAGTGAAACTATTAGGATATGATAAGACGAACGAAATGAGAAGTTACGTAAGAAGATAATAAAGGTGGGTTTGAGTGGTCTTGTCTAGTGAGGAGGACTGTGAGGTGTATCACACTTCCTCCGCTTTACGTGGTGACCTTATCCAGCGAGGTGGACCGCGAGGTGTGTTACTTTACTAGATTGAGTTGGCCTCGTCCAGTGAGGTGGACCGTGAGGTGTGTCATCTCGATCGAGCACGTAAAAAAGAACCCAGTAGTAAGAAGATAAAGATGATGTAAGAAAGAGACGAAAATGAAAGTAGAGACGAAACTGTAGAAACTGCATACGTTAGGATGTGAATGTTTTGCAGTGTTTAAGTTTATATGCATTACTTACTTAACATTAGGCTAATAGTTGAGTTCTGTGACGTGGGTGAGGATGCAACAGTTAGTGAGTAGCCCAAGCATGCTTAGGACTAGGAGGCAGTTGGAGAAGGACGCTCGTGGGACGACTGGGCCAGCTGTTGAGGCTTTTTAACTATGGCGGGTGTAAGTATTGGATGGTGTAGTATTTGGAGTCGTACGTAGTTATTTAATGTAAAAGAAATATTTGAATTCGGGTTTGAGTATTTTGGCATGCGTGGCAGGTTGTAAATTGAGTCGAGAAGTGAATTTATGGTTTTTAAAGATTTAGTCAAAATTCATATTGTTTTACTGAATTTTGTTAAAGTTTCTAGGTGCAAAGTGTCGACCGAAGTTCATAGGTGTCGACTGATCAATGTAGAATAGAGGGTGAATGTCGACCGCGAGACTCGACCTGTGCAGGACAGAGCCAAGGTAGGTCAAGTGTCGACCGGTCCGTGTAAAATTGGCAGTGGTGTCGACCACGAGGGTCGACCTGCGCGGACAGAGAGGATCAAGGTGTTGACCTCCGACAGCGGGTGTCGACCCCTCTCTAAAATGGGTGTAGAAGTGTCGATCGGTGTCCCCGGTGTCGACCGATGAAAGGACCCAAGAGATATGTAGTGTCGACCGATGTAAACCCGAGACAACAGAAGTGTCGACCGGCTCTTGCAGTTGTCGACCGGTCTCTTTATTTTTGGGTTTTAAAAGTGAAGTTATTTAAACCGATTTTAAACAAAGTTTTCGCTGCGGTATTTACATGTATTTATTTTGGAAGACATTTGGAAGAAAAAAAAGTCATTTTGATTCAAAAAATGATGTTTTCAAATTTCTAGGAAATATTTAGTAGAGGTTATAAGGGATGGTGATGAATAGTAGTTGGTAGCGAACCGGGAATCATGGAAGATTTTTGGGGCGTTATAAAAGGGATCTCCTTGTTGCGTAACACCTTCACTGCCGACTCTAGAATCCTCACTGGCCTCTTTTCATAAGTCAGCGTCGGTTGGATCTCTATATCCTATAGTGGCACTGCCTAAGAAGGATCTCGCATACTCTTCATTAGCATCGAGACATAGAAAACATCGTGTATGGCATCCATCGAAAGGGGCAACTGAAGCTTGTAGGCGATCCTCCCAATACTACTGACAATGAGAAATAGCCCCACAAATTGAGGGTTGAGCTTCACTCTCTTTCCAAACCTGACCACTCACTTGAACGGGGAGATCTTCAAAAATACCTCATCATACATGCTGAACTCCAGCTCTCGCCGCCTCTGATCTCAATAGCTTTTCTGTCGACTTTGAGTTGCATTAATCCTCTTTTATATAATAGAAATCTTGTTGATAGTCTACTGCAGTATCTCAGGGCCTATTGGTCTCGCCTCACCGGTGCAGCAGGATAAGTTGATGGATAAAGGGTTTATACATCATAGTTTCTCACCTTGGGGTGCACCGGTGCTTTTTGTTAAGAATAAGGATAGGTCTCTATGCATGTGTGTCGATTACAGTGAGCTGAACAAGCTGACAGTGAAGAACAGGTACCCGGTACTGAGGATTGATGACTTGTTTGATTAGCTGCAAGGTGCACGGTTGTTCTCCAAGATTGATTTGAAGTCCGGCTACTACCAGTTGAAGGTTAGGGAGGAAGACTTCCTGAATACTGCCTTCTATGGATCGATTCGGGCTACCAATGCCCCGATAGCCTTGATGGATCTGATAAACCGAGTATTCAGGGAGCACTTGGATAGATTCATGATAGTGTTTATCGATGACATCTAAATTTACTTGCGGAGCGAGGAAGAGCATAGAGAGCACTTGAGGATTGTACTAACTACTTAGAGTCAATATCAATTGTATGCAAATTTTTCTAAGTGCGAGTTTTGGCTGGACATGATCCACTTCTTGGTACATGTTATCTACTCTGAGGACATTTCAGTTGATCCAGTGAAGGTTCAAGCTGTGAACGAGTAGCCGCGACCGACCAGTGTTAGTGAGATACGCAGTTTTCTGGGGTTAGCTGGATACTAAAGGAGATTCATCGAAGGGAAGTTTATTTTATGAAACTTGGAATTTAATTCGTAAAACAATTTGTGAATTTTGAAGTCGAAATGACACGAATTTAACGGAGATACATACGACTAAAACACGGGAGGGTGATTTAGTAATTTGCTTTATTAAAACAAAAAAAAATTGAAGTGAAAGGTTGATATGAGTTTCAAATTATGAGATTTTCGGCTTGTAATTTGATTGTTTAGAGGGTGGAATTGGCAATAAATAGGCTGTGGATAGTGAGGGAGGGGTTTTGGAAGAAGGAGCCGAGAGGGTCTTGTGACGCCATTCGGGTTTTCTAAGTAGGAAGCTTCAAATTGTGTTAAATTTTACTTAGTAGGTTGGAATGTAGGTGATTGACGAAGGACTTGGCGAAATTAAGTTGAAGTTGAAATTTTGGACGTTTTGGTGTATAAAACATGTTATGTTTTTGGGGATTTTGACTGAGCTGCGATTAATTGTTTTAAATTCTGTTTTAATGTGTTAAATTAGATTGTTAGACGAACATTTGACCGCTGGAATCGTTAGATTTTGATAATCAACGCAAAAGTTATGCCCGTATGAAGTTTAGGCCAGTTTTCGGCCAAATCGAATTAGTTACCCGTTTTAGTTGGGATTTCATTGGTTTAGTTGGGATATGTAATTTTTAGCTTGTTTAGTGAATTTTGATGCAAATGTTTAAGAGTGATTGTATATATTTATGTTGAACCAGATTTTTGTGAAGTCGTGCACGGATAAAACATAAGACGCCAGGTAAGTAGTGCATGGATGTGTTTTTCCCAGATGGGCCTACACTGAATAACATTAGGATTGTATTGTTTGATGTGATGTGTGTACGTATTGTTTGACATGCATCATGTTTTAAATAGGGTACGAAAATGATTTTGAGTGCTCTTTTGAGTAGGTGGTGGTGAGACGCGCGGCGGTGGTATCGCGAATCATGCTCGGGAAGTGGGCCGATGTGTAAACAACCGCGAATTCTGCTCGAGAAGTCGGCCAGTTGGGCCGTCACGCGGCATGTATGTGTTGACGGTCAGGATGATGTCAGTGGCGCCGCGGATCCTACTTAGGGAGTGGGCCGATGCATAACTAGTCGTGAATTTTGCTCGGGGAGTCAGCTGACTGGGCTGTCGCAAAACGTGTGAGTGTGGTAATTGTGGCCCCGTTGCTAGAGAGACAAGGACGGTGATGACACATCAGGGTGTAGTGTGACGCAACGTTCACCTTCACCGTGGTGTGGTTGCTGGGAGGTGGCACATGTGTGTGACTTTTGGGCATCGTCGTTGTGGACTTTGGGACGGTGGCGACGAGTTAGGGTGTAGCGTGGAGCGAGGTTCACCATAACCTTGGCATGGCTATACTACGCATCACAGATTGTGATAACGTGAGTGTGAGGGTAGAGACTGCATGTGAAAGTATTGCATTGTCAGTTTTACTTTCATATCGCACTAATTGCTAAACATTTAACTTATGTTGTGTGTTCAATGGTGTAGGACCTGAGGTTTCTGCTGTTGAGATTCGAGAGCACAGTCCTGGGCATTAGGGCAGTTGGCGGCGTGCGACCGAGGCACCGGACGGCAGACTATTAGGGCGACCCGACCCGTGGAGGTGGAGAGTTTTGGTGAGGTGTTCGGGGTTTCCCTTGTGGTATTTTGGTAACCGTTCTATTCTACATGTTGTATAGTGTACAAATATGGTTTTCTTGGTTGTTTGGATAGTTTTGAGAACGCGTGTATATGTTATATGTATCAACATATTGTTTCTCTATACTGTGGATTTTCTTCATCGAAAGTTGTTAAATTAATTTCCATCCACTCAGTTTTTCCTTCGGTGATTTCTGAATGAATTTGGATGGTATACTTTGAGAATTTATATGATGTATTGTTTGTAGCATGGGGTCAGTAGGTATAGGTTTTACTCTGCCAAATTTTCGAGAGAGAGGCAGGGTGTCAATAAGTCAAACTTATCGTGCGGGGCGTGTCGGTGGGGCACGCACACTTGCGGCGCAAAAGTATGGCACGTGAGGAACGTGGCGCGGAAGCAGTGGGCATGATGCGCGAGGCGCCGGGAAAGCGTGCGTGTGCGCCCTCGCCGAGGTGAGGGTATGCGCACGGGGTGCGCCGGGTCGATCGGGTATTGAGCCGGGTCGGGCACGGGCGAGCGGCGCTTGGTGCCACTGCTACGGCACACGCTGGGCACAATTGGGCGCATGGCGTTGTGTTGGTGGTGCACAGTGCCGAGCCTCAGGAGCGTAGCGCTGAACGCAAGAGGCGCGCGGGGGGCGTGTTGGGCTCCTTTCCCGAAATCGTAAGTCTTGTCATTTTTTTGTAAACTCCTTTAAATTGTTTTTTTCTGTTGCGTTTTTTATATTGAGGGTTTACTTGTTTCCTGTTCGGGGCGCGAGTTGTTTTTGAATCAAGTCGAAAAAAGTTTTATACTCACAAATATTCATTTGAAAATGAAAGTGATGTTAAATTGAGTGAGTTTACGTTGAGTTTTTGGATGTCATAGTGTGTAATAGTAATGAATGTACCGGGAACGTGTGGATTCTCGAAGTGTGACAGATGACCTTAGCTAAATCATGTAACAATTTATGTAAAGAATAGATGAACGTGACAGAGTTAATGGACGAAAAAAATTACCCTAGAACCCTTGGTTAGGGAGAGATTTGAATCAGGAGAACCTATACCAAGGAGGAGAACCCTGTCGGACTTCCAACAACCCATGCCAAGAAAGAGGATCGAACCAGACTTTGCAGAGCCCATGGACGGGAGGAAAGCTGAACCTCCTAGAGAATGGTTCTGCAACAAAAATTACCGAGATGAAGAATGGATTGAAGAAGACAAGAAATTCATTCCAAACAAGCAGAGGGAAAATGACGATTATAGGCAAGTAACACCCGAGATTTTTCCCAAACCTTCCGACCTAGGAGCATGGAATTGCCGATAGATTTTTAGAGATTTACCAATAAAAGGAAAATGAGTTGAAAACTTAAAATCGTAAAATCGAGAAAATAGGATAACCGTAGAGGGAATTTCAGGGTATACAATTAAGGGTTAACGATTTGAATTTAAGAAAAATTGGAGACCAAATTGCAAAGATTCCTCCACAAGTCATCACTAAACTCATGTCCAAACACTCCTCAACCTCCCTTTTCTCTCTTAATCGAGAGTTCCACAAGTTACACATATGACCAGCTGTAGGTGTCCTTTGTATATCTCATTCATCTTGACAACATTCTACCTAAAATTTTGAGGGTTTACTCACCACTCACTTGGTAAGTTCCCCCTAAATAGCCAGATTCATCAGACGCTTGAACCACAACATCGGCGACGTAGTGGAGTTCCACTCACTAGATTCAATGGACGTGTTAGTACAATTATGCTTAATGGTTGAAAGGCAGATAAAACGAAAAAAGAGATCGACCTACCCCAACAAGTTTACTTCCAAAACCCAGGACACTAGTAAGATGATCACTAAGGCCAAAGATAAAAAGCTCTTTGTAAAGAGTTGTTATGCGACGTACGGTAGCAACAAAACCCACAATAGCGAACCAATCAAAAGCACGTGAGATTAAGTGCTTCAAATGCCTTGAACTTGGACATATAACCAAAGAATGTCCAAACCAATGAGTAATGGTACTCAGAGATAGTACAAGAGAAGTTGAAAGCAAGGACGAAAAAATAGAGGAGGTCGAAGAGAAAAGTGAATCGGATGATGAAGTTTTCCATGCAGAAGAAGGACATTTGTTAGTGTTCATTCGACGAGTCCTCGTATCAAAGACCATGGAAGAGAACTGCTAACTTGAAAATATTTTCCACAGTTGCTACTTGATCAAGGATTGGGTTCGCTTGTTGATCATCGACGGAGGGAGTTGCGCCAACGTGGCCGCCAAAGACATGGTAAAAAATTAAGGTGAGAGGCCAATCTACACCCCAACCCTTACAAGTTACTATTGAGTTCACCATCGGAAAGTATAAGGACTCAGCCTTATGTGACACTGTACCAATGAATGCTAGCAACCTACTTTTAGGTAGACCTTAGCAGTATGGCCCAAATGTGTCACATGATGGCTATTCAAATTATTACTCATTGAAATTTGGAGGAAAATCAATAATACTAGCCCCCTTAACTGTCGAACAAATAGCCAAGGACAAAACAACCATGAAGAAGGAAAGGGACAAGACCAACCATTTTATGACCAACAGAGAAATAGAGACGTCGGAGCTA
Organism: Begonia peltatifolia; assembly: GCA_022433055.1. Taxonomy (NCBI): domain Eukaryota; kingdom Viridiplantae; phylum Streptophyta; class Magnoliopsida; order Cucurbitales; family Begoniaceae; genus Begonia; species Begonia peltatifolia. The sequence goes on along the minus strand of CM039519.1, from coordinate 13,281,149 downwards.
CAAGGGGAACCCTTCATTTTGGGAATGTTCAAAGACAGGGTAATAGAGTTAGAAGATTCACACGATTCCACCTGCAAATGGGTCGTGTTCTACCCACAAATAGAACAGATGCAAAAATGAGCAGAAAATCAAAAATTATGCAAGGCAACCGAATGCTGTCCGATAAGCAATATTTTAGGCTCTCGGCATAACGATTTTCCAAAGGAAGACGACAGCAAGCAGAACTGGTTAATGGCCACTCTCTTCATGTATCCAGGTCCGTAAAGAGAAGGAAGAAGAGTGGAACAATGGCTATTCAAGCAACGTTTGGCTTGAAAGCTGAAAAGAGATGCACTCATTCTCGGTTCTTAGTCTTACCGTTCACCATTCTTCATGGTTGTTTTGACTGTACAAAAAACGGGCTATTCTCATAGATTCAACAACCGTTACACGCACCAATAGCCATGCATTTATAGACCTAGGGTGGCTGAAGGTTGGGAATGGGCTTGTGCTTCAAAATGGGGCCACATGCTTGGCCATTCTTGACCCATTTGGACACAACAACGCATTTCAAGCTTTAAGCCAATTGTTGCATCAATGTGCTGCTAGACTTCGGCCCAATTGTTGCTTCCAACCACCATCTAACGTAAAATACATCTAATCCTAATGCCTAAGGATTCATGCAACAGTAAAGCATTACATAAGGGCGAATGTTAGCCAACAAAAACATAGGGCCGAATGTTTGCCAATAAAAGTTTGTTTACAATTTATTTCCAAGGGAGACAAATCTCTTCTTTATGTGCTTCCATCTTTAGCTCCCATGATAGCAAGTGCAAGAGTTGATCTTTGTTCTTTGTGCTCGGATCCCATTCCAAGTTCTTGAAGTGACATTCGAAGCTATTAATACCTGCAAAAGAATTAAACTTGTTAGTGAATAGGTTTGATAAAGCATGTGCCTTGGTTTGTGACCAAGTGCTAGCCCTTTAGGGCACATCAAAGATATCCTTACCCCAGTATAAAATGTCGCGACCCCGGAAGTCGCCTCTAAGTTCCTAGGCCGCCGACAAGGCTAACCTGCTCCTTTACACATTTTCTCCTAAATAAAATTTTGAAAACATTTGAAAATACGCAAGCGGAAGATGAATTTGAAACATTTAAAATGGAACGATAAAAACCGTCGCATGAAAATTGAGAAAGATAGTGAGGACAAAAATTTTTTTTTTTTAAAAAAAACCATCAATGCCGACCGTCGGCCGGACGAGCTCAAGTACAACGCGCACGCACACTAGGCCAGGTGCACCACTCACACGACGTTACGTGCCTCACTCGACATCGGCCCCAAGAGGCGATGTATCACCCCCATTAACTGGGTGGGGTGATACAACGCCCCGCTGGGGGCAATGTAGCGCTCCACTGCGGCATTTTGCATCGTCCACCTAGTGAGTGAGGCGATACAACGCCCTTCCTAGGCGATATAATGCCCCCACTGGGGCATTGTGCATTGCCCACCTAGTAAGGGGGCGATGTAATGCCACGACCTAGGGCAATGCAACGCCCCTCGAGGCGATGCAACGTCCCTACCTTGGGTGATGCAACGCCCCTTCTCGGGCCGATGTTTTTGTCATCAGACCCTCAGCACCGTTACGCTCAAATAAGATGCCCAAAGTATCGTGCATGAATGCTCAACATTCGCCAAAATTTGCATGTGTGGGATTCCTAGCCAATGTGTTTGATCTAAAATACAGAAGGAAGAAAAGCTGCAGGATATTCTTATAGTTCAAGAAGTTTTGGAAGTTTTCTTGGATGACTTGCCTGGATTGCCTTCGGAGCGGGAGATGGAATTCGGAATTGATGTTTATCCTAGTGCGGCGCCAGTATCTAAGAATCTGTACTGTATGGCTCCAGTGGAGCTGAAGGAGTTGAAAAGTCAGTTAAAGGAATTGGTGGACAAGGATTTTGTACGCCCTAGTTTTTCCATATGGGTTGCACCGGTTATATTTGTCAAGAAGAAAGATGGATCACTGCATATGTATGTGGACTACAGGGAACTAAATAAGCTGGCAATCAACAATAAATATCCATTGTCAAGGATCGACGATCTATTCGACCAGCTTCATGGAGCTCGAGTATTTTCGAAGATAGGTTTACGGATGGATTATTACTAGTTGAAGGTGAAAGCTGATGACATTTTGAAGATAGCGTTTAGAAACTGTTATGGGCAATATTAGTTCATAGTGATGTTGTTTGGATTGGCGAATGCTCTTGCAATGTTTATGGATCTAATAAACAAAGTATTCCAGAATTTTCTTGACAAATTCGTGATAGTTATCATCGACGACATCCTGGACTATTCTCGAAGTGAAAAAGATTATAAGGAGCATCTAAGACTAGTCTTGTCTACTTTAAGGCGGCATCAATTATATGTCAAGCTGTCGAAGTGTGAGTTTTGGCTAAATAGGATTAATTTTCAAGGCCATGTTGTAACACCCATAATTTTTCTGTTTAGATTAATTTTGAAATTACGTGATTGTAATTGGCAGAGTAATGGTCAAAATTGTGAACAGAAAACTTCTACTCTTAGATAAAATATTATTTTGATCCTAGTGGAGGGAAGAAAAATTTGAGAATACATTCGAAATCGGATCGTTTAACAGATTTATTAAACGGTTAAGTGTTAAGAGTGAAAAAGTAATTAGGATTATTATTAAAAAAAAAAACAACAAACACCTCAACGGTGTTTCCCCTCAGCGTGAAAATCCCTTCCTATTTCCCTGTTTCTTCTCCCTTCTCCCGTGCAAAGCTTGACGATCCTCCGGCAACAATTTTTCTTCCTTTCCTCGAATCTACGGTAAGTCTTACATAGTTTTAGTAGATAGTTGGTTATTTACTTGTTTTGAGTGTTAAAGATGAACTGAGAGGAAGTGTTAGATAGTTTTAGTAAAAACCTAGGAGGGAGTTGTGGAAAATTTAAGTTAAAGTTGATTTCTACTTGTAAGTTGGTGTTTAAGCTAGAATAGTAGTAGATTACGGAGTTCTTTGGGAAAGATAGAGCGTTTGGATAGCTGAATGTACGGATTGTAGAACGGCTTCCGTTCGAGGACATTTAGCCAATTTGTGGAGGTCTAATTAGGAAATGGATCAAACCGTTGGAAACTAGACGTCATGAGTAATCCGTAGCATTTTGAATCGTATGAATAATATGAGTATTGGATAAGTTAGGCAATTCCAACGTTGGTAGGAATTTGTGTAGAATGTTGGGAGTTTAGTTAGATAGGTTGATAGAGGTTGTTTCCTTCGAAATTGTGGATTTCATGGACTTTAAAGCTAATAGTTATGTAATTTATAGGTTTCCCAGTAAGCAAGCAAAATACGAGGTTCATATACAAGTGCTAAGGATGTCAGCTAAGTAATGTAATAGGAGTTTTACCCTCGGGCCTACATCATAGTACAGTAGGATGCATTGCACGCTTATTTTATATTATGCTTTATTGACTGTGCATCATGGTTTTATTTTACGAGACGAAACGAAAATGAATTTTCATATATTTACGAAGTTAAACAGTAGTATGAGATGAGACGAATGAAACGAGAAAATACGTAAGAAGAAAATAATGGTGGGGTTGAGTGGTTTTGTCCCGAGAGGTGGACCGCGAGGTGCATCACTATTACTACACTTTACGTTGTGACCTTGTCCCCAGAGCTGAAACGTGAGGTGTGTCACTCTACTAGATTGATGTTGGCCTTGTCCCCAGAGGTGGACCGTGAGTTATATCACCTTACCCAGTAGTATGAAGATAAAGAAGATGTAATAAAGAGGCAAAAACAAAAGTAGAGATGAAACTGTAGAAATTGCATATGTTAGGATGTGAATGTTTTTCAGTATTTAAGTTTATATGCGTTACTTACTTAGCAATAGACAAATAGTTGAGTTATATGATACAAGTGACGATGCAGTAGCTAGTGAGTATCCCGAGTATGCCTAGGAGTAGGAGGCAGTTGAAGGAGGACGCTCGTGGTACGACTGGGCCAGCTGTTGAGGCGTTTTGGCTATGGCAGGTGTAAGTATGGGTGGCGAGAACTTTTGAGTCGTACTTAGTTATTTTGATGTCAAAGAGAGAATTGAATTTGGGTTGAATATTTTGGTGTGCGTAGTAGGTTGTAAATTGAGTCGAGAAGTGGATTCATGGTTTTTAAACGTTTAGTCAAAACCGTGTTATTTTGTTGAATTCTGCTAAAGTTTCTGGGGTGCAAGGTGTCGACCAAAGTCCATTGATGTCAACCGGTCAGTGTAAAATGAAAGGTGATTGTCGACCGCGAGGCTCGACCTGTGCGGGGCAGAGCCGAGGTAGGTGTGGACCCCTGGTCCTAACTGTCGACCGGTCCGTGTAAAATTGGTAGAGGTGTCGACCGCGAGAGTCGACCTGTGCAGACAGAGAGGATCAAGGTGTCGACCTGCGACACCGAGTGTCGACCCCTCTCTGAAACAAGTGTAGAAGTGTCAAGCGGTGTCCCAAGTGTCGACCGACAAAAAGATCCAAGAACAATGTAGTGTCGACCGGTGTTTGCCAGTGTCGACTGCTGAAAAACCCGAGACAACCCAAGTGTCGACCGACGTTTAGAGTTGTCGACCGGTTGCTCTGTTTTATGTTTGGTAAAATGAAATTTTATTTCAAATAATTTTAATTGAGTTTTCCGATGCGATGCTGTGTAAAATATTTTCAAAAATGTCATTTTAAGTAGAGTAACAAAAGTTTTAAATTTCTACTCCAATTTTCCGAGTATAATGAGTGAGTAGTAGATGTGTACGAACTGGAAACAGGTAAGTTTTCGGGGCCTTACAGTTATGTTATCATAGCCATTTGGTCAAAACGTTCAAACGATTACTCAACAGCGCCCATCGCCGCACGACGTGCTCCGACAACTGTAAGTGTTTAAGTTTAGTATTGTTTAGTAGATACTTATGAGCATAGTTGACCATTGTCCAGGAAAGATAGTCAAAATGTCTAGACGACCACTACACCCTAGAGTGCCAAGAGAGACAAGCAAACCGAGAAGTGAGGACAATTCTTCGACGATCCGACAGTTGACAGAATTAGTAAATCAGAAGTCTCAGCAGTTAGGAATGTTGTTGAACCGAGAAGAACAGGGAGGTGCAGGCCCTAATTCTAGTCAGGACCAGTCAGGTGACCGATTTCCGAGATTGTTACTCTCTATTGCTCGAGCAATAGAGAGTATGTTTAAATATGTTAAGGTGGAAGAGGAGGATAATGTTATACTGGCCACCTTTCATTTAGCAAAGGATGCCCAGTTTTGGTGGGAGTCTATAAAGGCCACCGCCGATATTCAGCATATGACTTGATAGAAGTTCAAGAAGGCCTTATACGACAACTATTTTAATAGTACAGTGCAGGCAGCTAAGAGGATGGAGTTCTTGCAGTTGAAGCAAACAACGTCAGTGACGGAGTACAACTGGCGATTTGAGTCCTTGTCCCAGTTTGCCAGCAATTTGGTAAGTCGGAATGAGGATAAAGTATTTCAGTTTGTACAAGGGTTGAAGCCGGAAATATACAAAGGAGTTAAGATAGCGGGCATAAGGGATGTGCCTTACTCAGAGGTGGTGGCCAAGGTATTTGAGGTAGATGAAGCCGAGATGAAATTTATCAGTCAGAGGGATGCTTCCAGGAGATCCTTAAGAGAAGTGGCCCCACAGTAGAGCAGAAGTGTCTCCCAGCTGCCACAATAGAGAGGCACAAAGAGATTTATTGAAGGTTCTAGCTGCCAGGGAAGTAGCAAGAGCCCGCAAGAACCGATATAGTGCCCGAGTGCCCTAATGTATGAAGTATCATCCGGGAGAGTGCAGATGGAACTCCAGAAAGTGCTATAACTGCAATGAACCCGGACATCTGGCCAGGGATTGCCCGAAGCTTATGGTTGTTTGATATTTTAATTGCAACGAGCTGGCCCACATCAGAAGGGATTGCCCTGCTTTGAAGAAGGGTTTGATGCGCACAACCCCGAGAGTATTTGCTATGATTGAGTCAGGAGATGAGGAGCAGCTACCCGTGGTGTCAGATACCATGCTAGTGAATTCTGTACCTGCTTATACTTTGATTGACTTTGGTACAACGCATTCGTTTATTGCAACTACATTCGTAGTTAAGTTAGATATATGGCCTGTATCAAAGGACTGTGGTTATGTGGTAATATTGCTTTCTAGCAAACGTATGTACTCAAATCAAGTAGTGCGTGATAGCGTGGTCTCGGTTGGAAGCAAGAATTTATCGGCCGATTTCATTATTATAGGTATAACGAGATATGTCATGATACTAGGAATAATTTGTCTGTTCAAGCACTAAGCCACGATTGACTGTAGGGCGGTCACGGTGAAATTCCATCTGCTGGAAAGTGAAAAACATACTTTTCTGGCCACAAAGGGTGTTAAGAGGATATCTGCGATGGCGCCTATCAGTGCTCGTAAGGTTTTAACTGGTGAGTACTGTGGTTTTCTTGCCAGTATTAGGGATATGCAGAAGATTCTCAAGGATTCAAGACCGCAAGATATTTTAATTATTCAAAACTTATCTGAAGTTTTCTTAGATGATTTACTTGGTTTGCCTCCGGATTGAGAAATAAAGTTTGCAATAGAGGTGTATCCGGGAGCTGAAACAGTATCAAATAATCCCTACAGATTGGCGATAGTAGAGTTGAAGGAGTTGAATAAGCAATTAGAAGAACTGGTGGAGGAAGGATTTACACGCCCGAGCTTTTCACCATGTGGGGCGCCAATTCATTTTGTCAAGAATAAGGATGGGTCGTCATGCATGTGCATCGACTACAAGGAGACGATTTATTTGATCAAGTCCCAGGTGCACGGGTATTTTCGAACATTGACCTGAGATCGGGTTATTATCAGTTGAAAGTCAGACAAGAAGATATTCCGAAGACGGCTTTTCGGACGTGGTATGGACATTATGAGTGTCTAGTGATGTCTTTTGGACTGACAAATTATCCAGCAGCTTTTATGGACCTGATGAATATAGTGTTCCATGATTATCTCGATAGATTCGTTATAGTCTTTATCGATGATATTTTGTTGTACTCTCGGATCAGTGAAGAGCATAAGGAGCACTTGATATTGGTGTTAGAGACTTTGAAGCGACACCAACTTTATGCAAAGTTTTCAAAGTGCGAATTCTGCCTGGATAGATTTCATTTTCTTGGTCATTTAATCTCAAGCGATGGAATAGCAGTTGATCCAACAAAAATCTAAGCAGCTAAGGAGTGGCCATAGCTGAAGAATGTTACGGAGATACGGAGTTTTCTCGAGTTAGCGAGTTATTATAAGAGATTCATTGAGAGATTTTAAAAAATTTCGGCATCCCTTACTCAGTTAACGAGGAAAAGTGTGAAATATCTGTGGTGTGAGGATTGTGAGCATAGTTTCTAGACGTTGAAGTAGAGATTAACTAATGCTCCAATCTTGACGCTTCCTACTGAGGGCAACAAGTTTAGTATTTATTGCAATGCTACAAAGGTAGGATTAGGATGTGTGTTAATGCAGGAAAGGAAGGTGGTAGCATATGCCTCTAGACAATTGAAAGCTTATAAGCAAAACTACCCGACCCAAGATCTGGAGCGAGCTGCGGTAGTTTTTGTATTGAAAGATTGGAGGCATTATTTATATGGACAGCAGTGCGAGATATATTCCGATCACAAAAGCCTGTAGTATATTTTTTCTCTGAAGGAGCCAAACATGAAGCCACGGCGGTGGTTAGAATTTGTGAAGGATTATGATCTCGAGATTAAATACCACCCCGGCAAGGCAAACGTAGTAGCCGATGCTTTGAGCCAAGTGACGGCATATACTTCGGCTAGGACTTTAGGCATGCCTGTGGCTTTGGATGCGGAGTTTCAGAAGTTTGAATTCGAGGTGGTGTCGAACGTATCGGCTATGTTATCGGCTATGTCTCTATAGCCTACAATTTTGGAAAAGATCAAGCAGGCCCAGAGGGACGACATTGAATTTAAAGAAATTAAGTCAAGCATGGCTTCCAATAACAGGTCGGATTTTAGTTATTCAGAAGACGAAATTCTTAAGTTTCGAAATAAGTGGTTTGTTCCGAATAATGAACAACTATAGAGGAAAATATTGGCTGAAGCCCACTGCTCGAGATTTCGGTGCATCTAGGGAGTATCAAGATGTACAGAGATCTTAAATAGCATTACTGGTGGCCTGATATGAAGAGAATGGTGGCGAAGTACGTAGAGACATGTTTGATCTGCCAGCAGGTTAAGGCCGAGCACCAGATGCTAGCAGGAAAATTACAGCCATTGTAGATACCTAAATTAAAATGAGAGAAGATAGCGATAAACTTTATTGTAGGGCTGTCTCGGACGACAAAGGGCTATGACAATATATGGGTGATAGTAGACAGGTTAACCAAATTGGCTCATTTTCTGCCAGTGAAGATGACGTATTCTATGGATCACTTCGCCGAACTATATACAAGAGATCGTGCAATTGCACGGAGTTCGACTTCGATTTTATTAGACAGGGACCCTAGATTTACATCGAAGTTCTGGAAGAGTCTGCACAAGGCCATGGGTACGTAGCTCAGTTTTTGCAAAACGTTTAATACTCAGACGGATGTACAATCTAAAAGAACTATTCAGACGTTGGAGGATATGCTCCGAGCTTGTGTATTGTAGTTCCAAGGATCATGGAGCAAATATCTGCCATTGGTTGAATTTTCTTATAATAACAGTTTCCATGCCACGATAGGTATGACTGCATACGAGACAATTTACGGGAGAATGTGCAGGTCCCCACTTTATTGGGATGAAGTTGGCAACGCCAGTTTAGTGGTCTGGATATTTTACCACAGACAGTAGAGGAAGTTGCATTTATTCGGCAGCGTATCTTAGCAGCTCAAAGCCGACAGAAGAGTTATGCAGATCATCAGAGAGTAAAGCTAGAATTTGATGTGGGTGATGAAGTTTTCCTGAGGGTTTCGCCATTTAAAGAAGTGGTAAGATTTGGGAAAAGCGGCAAGTTAAACCCAAGATTTATTGGACCATTTCCTATTACGAATAGAGTAGGAAAAACAGCTTATCAGCTGTAGTTGCTAGCCTCGATGGATGGGATCCACAATGTGTTTCACGTATCCATGCTAAGAAAGCGTATGCGAGATCTTTCCCACGTCATTGAGCAGCAAGACATAGAGGTTCAACCCACATTAATGTATGAAGAAAAACTAGTGGAGATTTTGAATTATGCAATAAATACTCTACGCAACAAGGAGATTCCATTGGTGAAAGTTTTATGGCGCACCACAGTATAGAAGAGGCAACTTGGGAGCGGTAGCAGGACATGATGCGCCGATACCGAGAACTGTTCAGCTAACAAAATTTTCATTACAAAATTTCTTTTAATGAGGGTGAAATTTAACAAACAGAATTTTTCCATTTAGGTTAATTTCGAAATTACGTGATTGTAATCGGCGGAGTAATGGTCAGAATTGTGGGCAGAAAATTTCTACTCTTATTTAAAAGATTATTTTGAGGCTAATGCAGGAAAGAATAATTTGAGAATACATTCAGAATCGGACCGTATAACAGATTTATTAAACGGTTAAAGGTTAAATGTGAAATCGTAATTAGAATTATTATTATTATTATAAAAAAAAAACAACAAACACCTCAACGATGTTTCCCTTCAGCGCGAAAACCCCCTCCCTTTCCCTGTTTCTTCTCCCTTTTCCCATGTGAAGCTCGACGATCCTTTTCCAGCAATAGTTTTTCTCTGTTTACTCGAATCTACGGTAAGTCTTCCTTAGTTTTAGTAGATAGTTAGTTCTTTACCTGTTTTGGGTGTTAAAGATGAAGCGAGAGAAAGTGTTAAATAGTTTTAGAAAAAACCTAGAAGAGAGTTGTGGAAAATTTAAGTTACAATTGATTTCTACCAGCAAGTTGGTGTTTAAGCTAGAAATAGGAGTACATTACAGAGTTCTTTGGGAAATATTGAGCGTTTGGATAGCTGAATGCTCGAATTATAAAACAGTTTCCGTTCTGCCACAATCCGCCAAGTTGTAGCGGTCCAATTAGGAAATTGATGAAACCGTTAAAAACTAGACGTAATGAGGAATCCGTAGCATTTTGAATCGTCCAAATAGGACGAGTATTAGATAAGTTAGGCAATTCTGAAATTGGTTAGAATTTGTGTATAATGTTGGGAGTTTAGTTAGATGGGTTGATAGAGGTTGTTTCCTTTGAAATTATTGATTTCATGGACTATAAAGCGGATAGCTTTGTAATTTATCCCAGTAAGCAAGCGAAATACGAGGTTCATATACGAGTGCTAAGGACGTCAGGTAAGTAATGTAATAGAAGTTTTGCCCTCGGGCCTACATCACGGTACAGTAGGATGCATTGCACGTTTATTTTATATTATACTTTATTGATTGTGCATCATGGTTTTATTTTACGAGATGAAACAAAAGTCAATTTCCATTGTTCTTACGAAGTGAAACAGTAGAATAAGATACGACAAATGAAACGAGAAGATACGTAAGAAGATAATAAAGGTGGGGTTGAGTAGTCTTGTCCCGAGAGGTAGACCGCGAGATGCATCACTATTACTCTGCTTTACGTGGTGACATTGTCCTGAGAGATGGAATGCGAGGTGTGTTAGTTTACTAGATTGAGGTTGGCATTGTCCCGAGAGGTGTACCATGAGGTATGTCACCTTGATCTAGCACGTAAAGAATAACCCATTAATATGAAGATAAAGAAGATGTAAGAAAGAGACGAAAACAAAAGTAGAGACGAAACTGTAGAAATTGCATATGTTAGGATGTGAATGTTTTTTAGTGTTTAAGTTTATATGCATTACTTACTTAGCAATAGTCTAATAGTTGAGTTCTGTGATGTAGGTGACGACGCAGCAGCTAGTGAGTATCTCGAGCATGCATAGGAGTAGAAGGCAGTTGGCGGAGGACGCTTGTGGGTGACTAGGCCAGCTGTTTAGGCGTTTTAGCTATGGCGGGTGTAAGTATGAGTGATGAGATATTTTGAATCGTACTTAGTTATTTTGATGTAAAAGAGAGATTAGAATTTGGGTTGAATATTTTGGTGTGCGTAGTAGGTTGTAAATTGAGTCGAGAAGTGGATTCATAGTTTTTAAACGTTTAGTCAGAACCGTGTTGTTTTGTTTAATTATGTTAAAGTTTCTGGGGTGCAAGGTGTCGACCGAAGTCTATAAGTGTCGACCGGTCAGTGTAAAATGCAAGGTGAGTGTCGACCATGAGGCTCGACCTGTGCGGGGCAGAGCCGAGGTAGGTGTTGACCCATGGTCCTAAGTGTCGACCGATCCGTGTAAAATTGGAAGAGCTGTTGACCGCGATGGTCGAACTGCGCGGACAGAGAAGATCAAGGTGTCGACCTACGACACCGGGTGTCGACCCCTCTCTGAAATGAGTGTTGAAGTGTCGACCGGTGTCCCTAGTGTCGATCGAAAAAAAGAACCAAGAGCAACGTAGTGTCGACTGCTGAAAAAATCGAGACAACCCAATTGTCGACCGACGTTTACAGGTGTCGACCGGTTGCTCTGTTTTACGTTTGGTAAAATTAAATTTCATTTCAAATTATTTTAATCAAGTTTTCCACTGAGATGCTGTGTAAAATATTTTCCAAAATGTCGTTTTAAGTTGATGAACAAAAGTTTTAAATTTTTACTCCAATTTTTCAAATATAATGAGTGAATAGTAGATGTGTCCGAAACGGGAACAGGCAGGTTCTCGAGGCCTTACACGTGTAGTCTTAGCAGAAGGCATTTTGGTTGATCCAACGAAGATTCAAGCTGTAAAAGAGTCACCACAGCCAAGGAATACCATTGAGTTACATAGTTTTCTAGGGCTAGCAAATTATTACCGAAACTTTATCAAAGGATTTTCAATGATAGCCAAGCCTCTAACAAGGTTAACAAAGAAGGACGAGAAATATGTGTGGTCAGAAAAGTGCGAACGGAGTTTTCAGACGCTGAAACATAAATTAACTATGGCTCCATCATTGACTGTCCCAGTAGAGAAGAACAAGTTCAGTGTATAGTGTCATGCTTACAAGATCGGTTTGGGGTGCGTATTGATACAAGATGGAAAGGTAATAGCTTAGGCTTCTAGAAAGTTGAAGAGTTATGAACAGAACTACTATACTCATGATCTGGATTTAGTGGCGGTAGTATTTATACTAAAAATATGAAGACACTATTTGTATGGGCAACAATGTGAGGTGTTCTCATATCACAAAAGTCTGAAATACATCTTTACCCAGAAGGGACTGAACACGAGGCGGACAAGGTGGTTAAAGTTTGTCAAAGACTATGATTTTGAAATTAAGTACCACCCTGGAAAAGCTAATGTTGTTGCCGATGCATTGAGCAGAAGACAAATACGATGCAGCCAACAATGTCAGCTATATCGATGCCCTTGAAAACGGAGATTAAGAAATTTGAATTGGAAATAGTTTCTGAATTAATATCGGTGCTTTCAGAGCTTTCTATATCGCGTACTATTTTGGACAGGATCAAGGAGGCACAGAAGTCTGACTCGAACGAAATGAACAACATAATGAGAAACATGGTGGATGCTTCTTCCAAATTCACCTATTCAGACGACGGTATTGTCAAGTTTGGGAATAGGTGGTATGTTCCAAAGGGTGACAAATTACGATAGGAAATCAGGTATGAAGCTCACTTGTCAACCTTTTAAGTGCACCCAGGTAACACAAAGATGTACTGAGACTTAAAACAACACTATTGGTGGCCCAACATGAAGAGGGAAGTAGCAAGTTACGTGGAATCATTCTTGGTATGTCAGCGAGTGAAAGCGTAGCATCAGAGGCCGAGTGGAAATCTTCAGCCTCTGCCGATTACAGAATGGAAATGGGAGAACATCGCTATGCATTTTGTAGTTGGTTTTCCAAGGATGGCCAAAGGCCATGATGGCGTATGGGTTATAGTGGATAGATTGAATCAATCAGCCGACTTCATGCCGTGAAGATGAGGTTTACGATGAATCAGTATGCAGAGTTGTATGTCCAAGAGATTATTAGATTGCATGTGATTCCGGTGTCGATAGTTTTAGAACGGGATCCCAGGTTCACCTCAAGATTTTGGAAGAGCCTGTAAAGTTCTATGGGTACAAAGTTAACTTTTAGCACTACATTCTATCCTCAGACAGATGGACAATCTGAGTGGACGATTCAAATATTGGAGGACATGCTAAGAGCATGCGTGCTAGAGTTTCAGACATCATAGAACAAGTTTCTGCCGTTAATAGAGTTCTCAAATAACAACAGCTACCAATCTACGATTGGTATGACCCCCTACAAATCTCTTTATGGCAAGAAATGTAGATCACCATTGTTTTGGGATGAAGTTGGTGAAGCAAAGCTAGTCGGTCACGAAATTCTACAGCAAATGTCAGAGAAGGTTGCAGTAATCAGGCAAAGGATAGAGACTGCTCAAAGTCGACAAAATAGTTATACAGATAAAAGAAGAAGATATCTAGAGTTTGTCGAAGGCAATGAGGTGATCCTAAAAGTCTCACCATTCAAAGGTGTCATGCGGTTTGGCAACAAAAGGAAGCTCAGTCCATGGTTTCCCTCGTTTAAAGAGAGCCCTCTCTGTGAGTTAGACAACGAGTCAGCATTTGTCCAACTCTTTTGGTCCATGATCCCTCGCCCTAGTCTCTAGATGAGAGGATTCCTTTCCTCCGACACCTGATCCTCTGGGCTCAGACAACCACACGATGGAAGAAAGGTTTTTTGAGGGATTGATATATGTTCATAATAGGACTGTAACACCCCGAGAAAAAAAAACCCCGCGTTCTCGGTGCGCTACA
>CM039519.1:13246511-13267262 GCA_022433055.1 Begonia peltatifolia | reverse complement strand
TTTTTTTTTTTTTTTATATTACAAAAAAATAAATACAAATTACCAAATTGCCCTCACGTACTTCAATCGTCTGAAATTTCGTAACTTTCCGACCTCCCGGCTTTAAATTCCAAAAACCAATCGCAAAAGTAGGCCTCGAGCCTTATAATTTAAATATTTTCCGTTGAAATATTTCTCAAAAATCCGACCGGGATCAAACTAAAAATTCCAAAATTAAAGATAAAATTCAAAATTCCTGGGTTATTACAAGGACTTCCCGCTAGCACGTCCCACTCCTAATTGCATAAGAAATCGAACCCAGCTGTGGAGGTTTTCCTTACTGCTTGTCCGCCAGCCCCACTGCAATTACTAGCTTGGCCCTGGGAATTGATTAAGTGAGAGAGGACTCCCATTTTCGCTCCCCCATCAGTGTGACTAAAGTCATCAGTTCGGATTGTAGGCTGCTACTCGCCTTGCCTTAGCCTCTGAGCTTTCATCCGTGCCCAAGAAAGCTTCTAGGTTTTTCTCCCTCCCATCCGCCTATTCATGCTTTTGAACCGGGCAGTAGCGCTTGTTTAACCGACTGATCAAGTTGTTTACCTCGCCACAGAGATTTATACACTTGCTCCTTGATATAGTTGTATAGGAAAGAAAAAGACCAACCAAGCCCACTTGACGAGATTAGATCGAATTTTTTTCCCATATGAAATTCTTTCTTTCTAACATTTTTGGGATTGACAGGAAGCTTTCTTGCTATGTGATTCTACCCCCACCCACATTGTCACTCTTTAGGCAGCAGCCTATGTGTCAATCTATACCCACTGCTTTGTTGATCTATCGCTACTTGACTTTGCACGTTCTGGATAGGCGCGTATCCTCATAGAGCGAGGGGTATAAAAGATCAATGAAAAAAGAAGAGCCGAGTGAGCGGGAAGAGCCTTTGTTGCTTATCTCCGAATAGCTGAGTTGAACTAATTGAAGAAAGCACGTCTAGGTGAAGACCAATGAGCGATTGCGACAACCCCATATAATGTATTCCTTGAAGAGTCACCACAATGATGTTCCCCATAGGGCCATCACACGATGTCAAGTCCAAGCACACACTTTAATTAACTTACATTCTCACACGCTTGTCTCTTGTGCAGATAATGATTCACGAGAATGATTGGAGCTTGAAATTTAAAGCTTAAAGTGGGAAGTTGAGACTCGAGACATGGAACAACCAAGGCACATCCTTGCTTGGGAAGCCACCATCGAAGACCATTATGCTCTTAAGGAAATTTGTCTTCCCGAGCAAAATTCTATGTAATGTTTTATTTTGAACTTATTGGCCAAATATTGGCCTTCTTGTTAAACTTATTATTGTATGCATGCATTAGGCATTTAGTACTAGATTGAATAACTAGGTTAGATGATGGAAATGTTATAGGATTGTCTTATTTGGAAGCACCAACCGAGCATGCGTGGTATGCAATTCTCGGCCGCGCGTGCCAAGGTGGAGAGCCACACGATGGAGCCCATTCCTTACCCAATTTCGCCACCCCTTTAGCTGCCTTTGGAGATGCTTGTCTCCTTTACCTTTTTTGGAAGAAACATGGATTCATGACTTGGCATTCAGCTAGCCATTGATCCCATTTTGGCTTCCAACATCTCGGCCGCACAATGCTCCACCTTTGGGCTGATTACAGGCCACCTCTTTCAAAGTTTTGAAGACAAAAGGTTCAGCCCTAAACCCCTCCATCCTAGGTCTATATAAACATAGCATTTGTGTTTTTATTTTGGTTGGAAAATTGAATGAGTATCAGCATGTTTCTCTATAGAAAATCGAAGGAGTTTTCCACCCCAATCAAGGTATGTGCTCGGTTTCTTGAAAGCGACTAGAAGAAGCCTCCTAGCTTGACAACTCAAGATTGTTGCTCAAGTTTGTGTTCCAATTTTCTCTACTCCCTTTCAAGGGAAGAAAACAAGAAGAGAGTGAACAAAACAGGTTCTCAAAGTTGAGAATCTTTCCATGGAAAGATTGTTATTGCCGAAAGCATCATCTTGACTTATCAGCCAACTTGCGGGTTTTGTGTATAAGTTTCTCATTTTTAATCAACGTGGACCACGACCACCACCATCACACACCTCACTCACTTCACTAATCTCTCACCAAATTTCGCTTCATTCTAATCACATTTGGTTGTTCATTTCTCCTTTTTTTTTAGGGTTTGTCGGCTTGGCCGAGATCCAAGGGTCTAATCGATCTTTTTAGTATTCTAGTGATCGAGAAGGGCTAGACTGCAACATTTGGTATCAGAACCTAGGAAGTCCCCTTGGAGTGCCGAGTTTTCCATACTCATTTGGATGGCTGCATCTTAAAGTTTAAAACTGGGTTTTCATTGCTTACCTAATCGGTTTGTTGTGTGCTTGCGATTTCTTTGTTTTATTTCTGATTTCTTTTTAGCCAAAATCATCTCCAGCATTTTTTTTGAGTTATTAATCATTTGAGCATGAAGAAATATCATCCCATACACTCCATTTTTGTGGCTGCAAATTCCTTCCACTTTTGGTTAAACAATTGCTAACTATTTATGTACTTCTTGTCTCCTTGCTATTTCGGGTAACAATACCTTTTCTTGCTAATTATTAACACTTCCAGCACCTCACTTGGTTTGTTAAGTACCTAAGCATGAATGTTTAGCTTTAAAATTGTATGGTTAGGTTGATGGTTTCATCGGTTTAACATGTTTAGTGCTCTTTGATTGAAAACCGCATAACCAAAGTTTGTTGCTCTTTTTGATAACCGGTTTGTGTGCACTCAAATCCGAAACTTGTAGCTTGGTTTAAATGAATATTTTTCTGTATATTGCAGCTTATATTCGCTGCTAAGAATGAGTGCTAGGGTTGTCAAATGTTACATGTAACTTGGTTTAGAGTTTGCCCGAAAACCCGAGACACAAAACATCAAAAAATTTTGTTTTTGACATTGCCAAGAATAGCTTAAGAATTTAAATTGTTGTGAGCTGATTTTCTGCATAAGTCCGAGCCTATAATTCATTAGACTTAAGTTAACATATTAAGTAGCTGAAGCATGTGTTCTTTTTGGATTGATTTGGTATAAAATTTAAATAGTTAACGTATTAACTCAGGATACTGGCGCTCAATGTTCTGCCGCCGCTCCCAAGTGTCTGCTCTACTCCACTGTTGTGCCATAATACTATAACCAAAGGGATCTACTTGTTGCGCAACACCTTCATGGTCGACTCTAGAATCCTCATTGGCTTCTCTTCATAAGTCAGCGTCGGCTGAATCTCTATATCCTGCAGTGGCACCACTTGAGAAGAATCCTGCATATACTTTCTCAGCATTGAGCATGGAAAACATCGTGTATGACATCCATCGAAGGGGGCAACTGAAGATTGTAGGTGGTCCTCCAAATCATACTGACAATCAAAAATGGTCCTACAAATCGAGGGTTAAGCTTCTCTCTCTTCCCAAACCTGACCACTTCTTTGAATGGGGAGATCTTCATAAATACCTTATCACCCATGCTAAACTCAAACTCTCGTCGCCTCTAATCTGCATACCTCTTCTTCCGACTTTGATATGCCTTAATCCTCTTAATTACAATAGAAATATTATCTACAGTTTGCTGCACTATCTCTGGTCTTATCAGTTTTGTCTCACCAACCTCATCCCATTAGAATGGTGACCTACACTTTCTCCCGTACAAAGTCTCGTACGGCACCATACCAATGGTAGACTGATAACCTTTATTATACGAGAACTCGACCAACGGCAAGAACCTGCTCCAAGCTGCCTGAACTCTAACACACAGGCTCTGAGCATATGCTTTAGTATGTGTATGGTCCGCTTTGAGTGCCCGTCAGTCTGAGGGTGAAAAGTCATTCTGAAATCCAACCTAGTACCCATGGCCTTATGCAGACTCTTCCAAAACTTAGACGTAAACTTGGGGACACTATTGACACGGGGATCCCATGCAGTCGGACCACTTCCTGAATGTACAACTGAGCAAATTGGTTCATGGAATAAGTCTTCCTCACAGGCAAAAAGTGCAATGACTTCATCAACCTGTTTGCAATCACTCAAATCGCATCGTGGCCCTTGGCAGTCCTTGGTAATCCAACCACAAAATCCATAGTAATACGCTCCTATTTCCACTCTGGTATAGGTAGTGGCTGAAGCGTACGTAACGGTCTCTGATGCTCCGCCTTTACCTGTTGGCACACCACGCAGGTCTCAACATACTTGACTACCTCCCGCTTCATATTAGGCCACCAATAGTGCTGCTTCAAATCCTTGTACATCTTAGTACTTCCGAGATGCACAGAGAAATAAGACGAGTGGGCTTCTGATAATATCTTCATCTTTAACTCCTCATCCTTCGGGACATACCACCTACCCCGAAACTTCAGAACTCCATCCTCCGAATAACTGATCTCGGTACTAGGATTGTCCTCCATACCTGCCTTCAGCCCACTGCACTCAGAGTCAGTCTCTTAGGCCTGTTTAATTATGTATAGGAAAGTCAGCATCAATGACATCGCCGAAAGTGTGGCTGCCAAACCATAAACCACCTTCAGGTCAAACCCTTGCATCTCGATCCTCAGCTCGGTAGGCACCGCTGAAATTATAGCATACATCGAAGCTAACACTCGGCTCAAGGTGTCCACTACCATATTTGCCTTCCCTAGATGATACATGATCTCTATATCGTAATCCTTAACCAACTCAAGTCATCTTCTCTGTCTCAAATTTAGCTCATTTTGCGTGAAAATGTACTTCAAAATCTGATGGTCTGAGAAAATCTCGCACTGTTGCCCATACAAATAATGCCTCCAGATTTTAAGTGCGA
The DNA here is from genome assembly GCA_022433055.1 of Begonia peltatifolia. Lineage (NCBI taxonomy): Eukaryota > Viridiplantae > Streptophyta > Magnoliopsida > Cucurbitales > Begoniaceae > Begonia > Begonia peltatifolia. The sequence continues at coordinate 13,262,425 of CM039519.1, read as the reverse complement.
AGACCACTGCCGCTAAATCTAAGTCATGTGTAGGATAGTTCTGCTCGTAGGTTTTCAATTGCCTATAAGCATAGGCAACCACCTTCCCACTCTGCATCAAAATGCATCCCAAACCTACCTTGGAGGCGTCACAATAAATGTTGAACTTCTCTTCCTCTACAGGCAGTACCAACAAAGGAGCTGTATTCAACCTCTGTTTTAGTGTCATGAAGCTGTTTTCACACTTGTCAGACCATTCGTACTCCATGTTATTCCTGGTCAACCAGGTCAAATGAGCTGCAACCTTGGAGAATCCCTCAATAAATCTCTGATAGTATCCAGCCAACCCTAGAAAATTACGGATCCCGCTGGCAGTAGTCGATTGCAGCCACTCCTTCATAGCTTGAACTTTCGCTGGATCAACTGAAATACCATCACAGTAGATGACGTGCCCTAAAAAGTTGACCTTGTCCAGTCAAAACTACTTAGAGAACTTGGCATATAGTCGGCGCTGGCTCAAAGTAGTCAGCATAATCCTCAAGTGCTCTCTATTCTCCTCCTTGCTCCGTGAGTAAATAGAGATGTCATCAATGAACATTATCATGAATTTATCCAAGTGCTTCCTGAATACTCGGTTCATTAGATCCATGAAGGCTGCCGGGGCGTTGGTCAGCCCAAATGACATCACCAAAAACTTGTAGTGTCCATACCTCGTACGGAAGGCAGTCTTTATGATGTCTTTTTCCCTAACCTTCAACGGGTATCAGTCGAACCTCAAATCAATCTTGGAGAACACCAATACAACTTGCTACTGATCAAACAAGTCATCTATCCTCAGTAGCAGGCATCTTTTCTTCATTGTCAGATTATTCAACTCCCTATAATAAATGCACATGCGTAGGAACCCCTCTTTTTTCTTCACACAAAGTACCGGCGCGCCTTAAACTAGTGTGTATAAAGCCCTTATCCATCAATTGCTTCAGTTGTTCCTTTAACTCCTTTAGCTCAGTAGGTGCCAGCAAGTACGGGTTCTTATACACCAGTTCAGCTCCAGAGTATACATCAATGACGAACTCGATCTCTCGGTGAGGGGGCAGACCCGGTAAATCTTCCTGCACAATGGAAATATCCTGAAACTAAACTTTGTCCTGCAACTGTACGTCCACGACACTAGCCAGGAAGCCCAGGCATCCACCTCGTGACAATTGCTGGGCTTTCACAGACGACACGGCCGAGATCCTACTCAAACCCTTTCCCGCCTTGAAGGAGCAATTCTCTCCACTCGGGGGTCGAACGTGGATCTCCCTGGTCTGCAATCTATCGTGGCATAATATCTGGATAGCCAATATGTTATGTCCAAGCCCCTGCTTGGTCACTAGAATGCACGATGGATCGGTTAGGCCCTCGGATCTCGGCCAAGCCGAGAAACCCTTGAGAAAAACAATAGAATGAACAACCAAATGTGCTTGGAATGAAACGAAATTTGGTGTAAGATTAGTGGAGTGAATGAGGTGTGTGATGGTGGTGGTCGTGGTCCAAGTTGATTAGAAATGACAAAGTTATGTAAACAAACCCGCAAGTCGGCCGAAGAAACAATGTGATGTTCTCGGCAATCACAACCTTTCCATGGAAAGGTTCTCAACTTGGGGAACCGATTTTGGCCACTTCCTTCTTGTTTCCTTCCGTTGAAAGGGGGGAGAGAAAAGTGGAACACAAGCTCGAGCATCAACCTTGAGTTGCCAAGCTAGGAGGCTACTCCTAGTCGGTTCATGGAACCGAGCACTTACTTTGGAAAGGTGATGGAAAACTCCCTCGGTTTCCTCTAGAAAATATGCCGATGTTCATTAACTTCGCCAACCAAAATACACACACGAATGGTATGCTTATATAGGCTTAGGATGGAGGGTTTTATGGCTGTGCTTTTGGTCTTCAAAACTTGGTGCATTGAATCTTGTAACCGGCTCCAAAATGTTGCATTGTGCGGCCGAGATGGTGGCAGCCAAGAGGTGATCAATGGCTTGCTGAATGTCATGTCATGGATCCATGTTTCTTCCACAAAAGGTAAAGGGGGCAAGCATCTCAAATGGCAGCCCAATGGTGTGGCCAAAGCGGGTAAAGTTTGCCACCACTTGCGGCACTTCCTCCTTGGCGCGCGCGCGCGCAGCCGAGAATAGCATGTTTTGCATGCCCGATTGATGCTTCAAGTTAAGCCAATCCCGAAACCTTTTCCATCCTCTATCCTAACCATTCAACTTAATCCTAAATGCCTAATGCATGCACATAATAGTAAGTTAAACAAGAAGGCCAATGTTTGCCCAATAAGTTCAAAATAAAACATTACATAAAAGTTGGCTCGGGAAGACAAATTCCCTTAAGGGCCACATGATCTTCAATGGTGGCTTCCCATGCAAGGATGTGTCTTGGTTGCTCCATATCTTGAGTCTGCAGTTCCCACTTTAAGCTTGCAATTTCCGGCTCCATTGAATCATTACCTGCACAAGAAACAAATGTGTGAGAATGTAGGTTAATTAAAGTGTGTGCTTGGACTTGAGATCGTGTGACGGGCCTATGGGGCACATCATCCTCCCCAGGTGACTGTGGATTTGACCTCAAATCCAATAAGTTCAGGTCCTGGAACTGATCTTCATCACCTTTATAGGGTGACAAGTCTTGGACGTTAAAAGTCACGGATACTTCATATTCACCTGGCAATTCAATTTTGTAGGCGTTATTATTAATCCTCTCAAGCACTTTAAATGGTCCATCCGCACGAGGTAGAAGTTTATACTTTCTCTTATCAGGAAATCTTTCCTTCCGGAGGTACAACCATACTAAGTCTCCTGCTCGGAAAATGACTTCTTTGCGACCTTTGTTCACATGTTTAGCCACACTCTCATTTCACTTTTCAATGGCCTTTCGCATTGTTTCGTGCAACTTCTTAATTTGTTCGGCCTTATTTGCACCTGATGGGTTGGCTAAGTCCTTAGTAGGTAAAGGGACAAGGTCCAACGGTGTAAATGGATTAAACCCATAGGCAACCTCAAAGGGCATTTTTTGAGTAATGGAATGAAGGGTGCGGTTGTAGGAAAATTTCAAGCCTGGAAGTATGATGTCCCTGTTAGACAATTTCTTGCCTACAACATTGCGTTAGAGGGAGCTAGAGTCCTGTTAACAACTTCCGTTTGCCCATCAGTTTGGGGATGAAAAGAAGTGCTGAAGCACAACTTAGTCCCCAACCTTCTCTATAAAGTGGTCCAGAAGGCGCTTAAAAACTTAGTGTCTCTATCTGACACTATTGAGTGTGGGATGCCATGCAGGCGAATAATCTCCTTGAAAAATAGGTCGGCGGTTAAAGTATTGTCATCTGTCTTGGCACAAGAAATAAAGTGTGCCATTTTAGAAAATCTATCCACGACCATCATGATGGAATCCTTAGCTTGGGCGGTCGGTGGTAGTCCTAAGACAAAGTCCATACTGACTGCAATCCAAGGGTGTGCAGGGACGAGTAAGGGCATGTACAAGCCTTGGTGTAGAACTCTACTTTTGGCTTTCTTGCAGACTATGCACGTCTCGACTAGGCGATGCACATCTTTCATCATGTGAGGCCAAAAGAAATGTTCCTTCAACATATCGAGGGTCTTCTTTTCCCCGAAGTGATTGGCTAAGCCCCCACAATGAGTTTCTTTCACAAGGCACCGTCGCAAGCTTCCTTGAGGGATGCACAATTTGCCTGTTTTAACCAAATAACCATCCATGAGGCAATAATCTCCTTCAACCTTGTCTAGGCATTGGGCGTAATGAGGTCCAAAGTCGGGGTCAGAGGCGTAGCTCTCCTTAATCCATTCGAATCCAAAAAATCTTACTGCTAGCTCGGTGAAAAGGATCCGCTTCCTAGATAGGGCGTCTGCTACTACATTAGTTTCTCCCTTGAGATACTTGAGGGTATATGGAAACCTCTCTAAAAATTCTACCCGTTTTGCATGCCTTTTGTTCAGCTTATGTTGGCTCTTATTGTGCCGTAAGCCTTGATGATCAGTGTTGATAACGAATTCCCGGGATAAGAGATAATGTTGCCAGTGCTCTAATGCTCGTATAACTGCGTAAAACTCTTTATCATAAGTAGATAAATTGAGCACGGCTCCTTTCATCTTCTCACTAAAATATGTGATGACTCGTTGGTCTTGCATAACTACTGCTCCTATTCCAACTCCTGACGCATCACTTTTGACTTCAAATACCTTGTTGAAGTCAGGAAGAGCAAGTACGTGGGAATGACATAACTTCTCCTTAATTAACTCAAAGCTTTTTTGGCAATTCAGGGTCCAAGTAAACTCTTTCCCTTTCTTGGTGCAGTCTGTAAGGGGTGCAGCTATTGAGCTAAAGTTTTGGATAAATCTTCTATAAAAGGAGGCTAGACCATGGAAACTTCGCACTTCTGATATAGAATTGAGTGTTAGCCAGTCCTTAATGGCTTTGATTTTATCCTCGTTGGCTTCCATACCATTTTTGGAGATTATAAAGCCTAAGAAATAAACCTTGTCTTGGGCAAAGGAGCACTTGCTAAGGTTCTCAAATAATTTGGCTTTCCTAAGGGTATGGCAAAGGGTACTAAGGTGGTTAAGGTGTTGTGGAAAGTCCGTGCTATACACTAATATGTTGTCAAAGTAGACAACAATGAACTTACCAAGGTATTCTTTAAGTACATGGTGGATGACCGCAGGGCGTTAGAAAGCCCGAAGGGCATGACCATCCATTCAAACAAGCCATACTTGGTTTTAAACGCTGTCTTCCACTCATCTCCTTCCTTCATGTGTATCTGATGATAACCACTCTCAAGGTCCACTTTGGAAAAGATTGAGGCTCCATTGTGCTCATCTAACATGTCCTCGAGCCTAGGGATTGGAAATCTATATTTGACTGTGATGTGGTTTACAGCTCGGCTATCGACGCACATTCTCATGGAGCCATCTTTTTTAGGAACTAATAGTGAGGGAACTGCACAAGGGCTCATGGACTCTCTTATGTAGCCCTTATCCAATAATTCTTACACTTGATCTTGTAGTTTTTTGGTCTCTTCAGGATTCATTCGATAGGCTGGTCGATTAGGTAGGGCAGCTCCTGGTTGGAGATCAATTTAGTGTTCTATGCCACGTAGGGGTGGCAATCCTTAGGTAATTCTTCGAGAAACACGTCTTGGAACTGATGTAGTAGGGTTTTAACGGGGTGAGGTATGTCTCCTAACTCCATCACTCTATCCCGGTATAGTATCAAAATCATGGGATCCCCTTTAAATACGGATGCTTATAATTTAGCGTTAGTCATGAAAAGACTTGTTTTGTTCTTTTCTTCTCTTTTAATAGCTTCATCCTTTTAGCTATCTGCTCAGGGGTCATAGGTGCTAACTTAAAAGCTCTACCTTCGAATTTGAGGGAATAGTAGTTGGAATGTCCATCGTGGTTCACTTTTCGGTCAAATTGCCAAGGCCGGCCTAAAAGTAAATGACTCGCACTCATAGGCACAACATCGCATAGAACTAAGTCCTTGTACTTGCCCAAAGCAAACTCAACTCTTACTTGCTTAGTAACTTTAACATCGTCTCTATCATCTAACCATTTAAGCTTATAGGGGTGGGGGTGAACACTAGGCTCTAACCCTAACTTAGTCACTAAGTCTTTGGAGGCCACGTTCGCACAACTTCCTCCATCAATAATGAGAGAACACAACTTATCCTTGATGAGGTATTTACTATGGAAGATGTTCTCACGCTGGCAATCCTCTCTTGAACTCTTGGTTATAAGAACTCGTCTTCTCACCATAAGTAAAGGGCCATCAAGGGCATGAATAACTTCTTCTACCAAATCACTCTCGTCCTCATCCTCTCCTACTTCTTCTACTTCCTCTTCACACTCATCTTCACTTACAAACTCACCGGTGTCTTCCTTAATGATCATGACACGACTGTTTGGGCATTGGGCCATGAAATGACCTACGCCGTGACACTTGTAGCACTTGAGGTCACGTGCTCTCTGCCCAGTGGGGTTGTCTCTTATGGGCTTGACCTCTGGTCCTTTAGGATTTATTGGTTTACTAGTCGATTCTTTGGGAGGCCAATGTCTTTGAAAAGGTTTTTTCCAATCAGCCTTGGTCACTGGTTTGTTAGCCTCAGATGGCTTAGGGGTGTATTTGGGGAGTTGGTTAATCTTAAATGATTGGGTGGCTTTCCTCTTCCTTTTGAGTTGGCGTTCGACTTTTAGGGCCATCTGAACTACTATGTCCATAGATTCTATGGGGTGCAATTCTACGGCGTCAGCAATGTCATAATTCAAGCCATGGATAAACGTAGCTATGGTTTGCTCTTCGGGTTCTTCTAGTTCTCCTCAAATTTTGAGAGTCTCGAACTCTGTAAGGTACTCCTCTACAGTTAGACTTCCTTGCTTGAGGTTATGTATTTGCATGATCAATTCTTGTTTGTAATGACTAGGGACAAATCTCTTCGTCATGATAAATTTCATCTTTCTCCAAGTATCAATAGAGTTAAATCCAGTCTGCGCTCTTTATGTCCTTACATTAGACCACTAGAGTAAGGCATAGCCGGTAAACTCTACAGAAACCAACTGAATCTTGACTTTGTCAAAGTAGATATAACAATCAAATATTCTCTCAACCTTCTCTAACCATTCTATAAATGTTGTCCCATCGCATGTTCCATTAAAGGATGGTATTTGTATCTTAACGTTTCGGAGGTCATCACGGTCTCTATGTTGGTCTCGTCTAAACTCATCATGATTCCTATGAGTTGATGGACGAAAGTTTTCTTCTTCATCCAAGGTCCACTCATCATCCTCATCGTAGTCATAGTTAGGGTGTCTATCCCTAGAATGCTCAATCTCAGCTTCATCATCTAGGGGTTCTTGGTCTCTAACTCATCTACTAAGATTGTCATTTCGTCTCCTAGGTATAGTGTCTTGGGAGGAATCTCTACGGTGGGTAGGATGACGTCCACTCATAACTTGTTCAAATTTTAGGTTCATATAATGAAGTTGTTTACTTAGGGTTCAAACCATTCCACTTAAACCGTTTAGTTGACCTTGCATACTTGACTCTCCCTCTTGATGGGTGTGAGTCTCCTTTTGAGGAATGTCCTTGCCCCGGCTCGGTGGATTGGGTTCTAGGGTCATATTTGGTTTTGGGCCAATTTGGAATCTATTTATTGTTTTCATGTTTAAGTCTTAGGAAAGGGAACTTCAATCATATTTAAACCTTAAGTTTTAAAGCATTAGGAATGGTAACCTAACTAAGGTAATTGATGTAATCTCCTTTTAAGTTTGTTTCTAACTTTTGTTTTGTTTTGTTTTGTTAGTTGGTTGTTTTTTTTTTTTTTTTTTGTATGAAAAACTAGTAAAGCAAGACAAATACTCTAAGCAAAAAGGAAAGGAAATCATGTAATTTAGATTAATTTGTCAAAGATAAAACAATGCTAGCTACTCTCGGATGTGTGTCAATTCACTAAAAATGAGGCACTAGTTTTATCCTCGGTTTGCTCCAAGAATTTTAACAACAATCGAGCAGTAATAAAAGCATCAAATTAGGTTTAACATGCAGCCAAATTTCGTGCCTTGGAAGAACTTTCAGCCATGCACAAAGTGGTCCCAACTATCAACATCAAACTTGCCATTTTTGTGCACACAAAACTGTTTTTTGCAAAAGTATGTTTTTCTTTAACCACAACAGCATCTATTTGAATTTTAAACCACAACAAACCGAAAAAGGGCACATGCTTCAGCTACATAACATGTTAACATAAGTCTAAAGAGTTATAGGCTCGGTCTTGTGCAAAAAGAACAGGTCACAACAACAAGATATAACATACTATTCTCGGCAATGTCAAAAATAGAAATTTCATGCTATTGGTCTCGGATTTTAGGCAAACTTTAACCGAATCACATGTAACATTTGACAAGCCTAACATTCATTCTTAGCAGAGGATATAAGCAGCAATATGCATAAAAATGTTCATTTAGATCAAGCTGCAAGTTTTGGTTATTAGTGCACACAAATCGGTTATCAAAAGAAAGACTAAACTTTGAACTATGCAGTTTTCTAACAAAGTGCATTAAACATTTTAAACCGATGCAACCATCAAGCTAACCATATGATTTTAAAGCTAAACATGCATGCTTAAGTACTTAACAAGACATGTGAGGTGCTGGAAATGTTAAAACACAGCAAGAAAAGTGTTGCTCCCGAAATAGAAAAGAAGACAACAAGTATTAAAGTGGTTAGCATTTGTTTAACCAAAAGGGGTAGGAAATTGCAGTCACGAAAATGGAGTCTAAGGGCTGACATTTCTTCATGCTTAGAGGTTTAACAACTCAAGAAACATGCTGGAGATGATTTTAGCTCAAATGAAATCGGAAATAAAAACAAAGAAACCGCAAGCAAATCAATAACCCGAATAGGTGAGCAATGAAACCCGGTTTTAGGCTTTAAGGAGCAGCCATCCAAATGAGTTTGGAAAACAAAACTAATTGGATTTCTAGAACTCCATGGGGCCCTCCTATGCTCTGATACCAAGTGTTATGGCCAAGCCCATGCTCGGTCACTAGAATGCACGATGTATCGGTTAGGCTCTCGGATCTCGGCCAAGCCGAGAAACCCTTGAGAAAAACCATAGAATGAACAACCAAATGTGCTTGGAATCAAACAAAGTTTGGTGTGAGATTAGTGGAGTGAGTAAGGTGTGTGATGGTGGTGGTCGTGGTTCAAGTTGATTAGAAATGACAAAGTTATGTAAACAAACCCGCAAGTTGGCCGAAGAAACAATGTGATGTTCTTGGCAATCACAACCTTTCCATGGAAAGGTTCTCAACTTGGGGAACCGGTTTTGGCCACTTCCTTCTTATTTTCTTCCCTTGAAAGGGAGGATAGAAAAGTGAAACACAAACTCGAGCAACAACCTTGAGTTGCCAAGCTAGGAGACTACTCCTAATCGGTTCATGGAACCGAGCACTTACCTTGGAAAGGTGATGGAAAACTCCCTCGGTTTCCTCTAGAAAATATGTCGATGCTCATTAACTTTGCCGACCGAAATACACACACCAATGCTATGCTTATATAGCCCTAGGATGGAGGGTTTTAGGGCTGTGCTTTTGGTCTTCAAAACTTGGTGCATTGAAGCTTGTAACCGGCTCCAAAATGTTGCATTGTGCGGCCGAGATGGTGGCAGCCAAGAGGTGATCAATGGCTTATTGAATGCCATGTCATGGATCCATGTTTCTTCACAAAAGGTAAAGGGGACAAGCATCTCAAATGGCAGCCCAATGGTGTGGCCAAAGCAGGTAAAGTTGGCCACCACTTGCGGCACTTCCTCCTTGGCATGTTTTGCATGCCTGATTGATGCTTCAAGTTAAGCCAATCCCGAAACCCTTTCCATCATCTATCCTAACCATTCAACCTAATCCTAAATGCCTAAGGCATGCACATAATAATAAGTTAAACAAGAAGGCCAATGTTTGCCCAATAAGTTCAAAATAAAACATTACATAAAAGTTGGCTCGGGAAGACAAATTCCCTTAAGAGCTTCATGATCTTCAATGGTGGCTTCCCATGCAAGGATGTGTCTCGGTTGCTCCATGTCTTGAGTCTCCACTTTCCACTTTAAGCTTGCAATTTTCGGCTCCATTGAATCATTATCTGCACAAGAAACAAATGTGTGAGAATGTAGGTTAATTAAAGTGTGTGCTTGGACTTGAGATCATGTGACGGGCCTATGGGGCACATCACAATCTATCCCCAAAATAGCCTCATACCCCTTCATGTCAAGTATGATCAGATCAGCGTACAATCGCTTTTTTCCCACTGTCATAACATCATCTTGTACCACCTGAACCGAGCATAGATGCTCCCCGACGGTAACAACACATCATAAAACTGCCACGAATAGCTGGGTACTAGATTTGCCTTGACCACAAAGGCAGTGGCCACAAACGAATGCGTAGCACCCGTATCGACAAGAGTATAAGCCACCATGCCAGAAATGAGAATACTACCTGAGATCACCGATGGCAGGGCAGCATCATCCGGCTCAATGAGAGTAAAGACTCTCGACGCCACTCTCGCTGGGGCCTTGCTCAAATTCAAGCAATCCTTAGCAAAATGACCCAATTAGTTGCAGTTGAAGCACCAATTCCGTCGCGACTTTTGACAATCTTTGGACATGTGGCCCGCCTTGTCACAGTTGAAACATCGCCCTGAGCCCACCTTGCAATCACCGAGGTGACTCCTCTGGCACTTAGGGGATAATGGAAACTGCCCCGACCCTACGACCGCTTGTTGCTCCCCTGGCTGCTAGAGCTGCCACTAGGCCTTTTAAGGCTCTTCTATTGAGATGCCTCCTCTCCGCTCGACTGAGGCAGCAACGCTTTGAAAAATCTTCTGTGCTGCTCCTTAGGCGGCTCTCTGTAACTGGGTAACTTCGTCCTAGACTCCGCAATGTCTAGAGCCTTCGCTAGCACATCCTCGTAAGGCACCTCTCGCGTTCCAGCTATGCGCATGCCCATGTACACATCTGGTTTCAAGCCTCGCACAAGCTGGTGTACCTTGTTCTCATCTAAGCTCACCAAATGCCCTGCAAATCGGGATAGCGCCTCAAACAATCTCACGTACTCTGCCACTGTGCTTATCTGTCTCAACTACGCAAACTCCACCATCTTACGAGTCCTGATAGCATGGCTAAAATACTTCCCGAAGAACAAAATCTTAAACTCCTCTCAGGTCATGACCTTCACGTCTCTCGTAGTCCCGACTGTATCCCACCAATGGTGAGCATCCTTGGCTAGATAGAATGTCGCACTAGTTACCCTATCGTGATCATCTACCTTGGCATAATCCATCATGCTCTCCATGCTCCATATTAACTCCTCAGCATTGAGAGTATCCTAAGATGATCCATCAAATAGTCGGGGTCTGAGCCTGTGCAACTTGTCACCCCCACGGTCTGTCGAAGTCTTGACACTAGACTGGCCCTTATCCTCCTTACTCATAAACTGCTACAGTTGTTGAGACTAGCAGTTAACCAACTCGGTAAGCTGTCTAACGACATCATCCATATCGTATACAACTTTACGCGTCTCTCTAACCATGACGCTAATCCTGTACACCACAATATCTAGTAAGTTTAAACAAAACTACGAGGGTTCTAAGACATACTTAGAGTAGGTGGAGCACTTCCATACAGCGGCTGGCTGTGTTAGGTAATCCAATGAACGACATCGACCTCGTGGCTATGACACTCGTAGCATCCCTTCTTTCCACCTATTAACTGTCACCTTCAATTTCCCTTAAGAGATGTGGGAATTGTGATAGGCCTTCTTGCCTTCACGATCTCACCCCTCCTCTGAGGGTCCTGACATCCTTGTCGGCCACACTTCCGATTGGGTAAAATCTCTGATACTATAACTGTAACACCTAGTAAACGAATTGTGGTTCCCGGTTCACTGACCACACTATTACTTGTAAAACCTGACAAAGTTTGAAAAAATTTAAAACTTGCTTTGCTAAATCAAAACGACACATTGAAAATGTTTAAAAGCGTCGCAATGAAAGACTTAACTAAAATCAGCTCAATTAAAATTTGGGTTTTTAAAACATAAAAAAAAAGACTTTCAGTTGACCACAAAACCTTCGGTTGACACTTAAACCATTTTGCTCCTAGGGGTCGACACCCATGTTCAGCGGTTAACACTTTATTTACCTCTGTTCACACCGGTCGACACCTTAATTCTCTTTGTTTCCATCGGTCGACCCTTGTAATCGATACCTCCCCCAATAAAATAGAGGACTTAGCAACAGTCTTCAGCTCATGAAAACCAAACTCGTGCCTCCCCCTACGGCTTACCGGAGTTCTCTGCTCACTGGCGTTCGGCTCTCCTCCTTCGTCAGTGTCAACAGCACGTCACATTCTATCCTTCTCCTGATCGCTCTCTCTTTCTCTCGCGTTTGCTCGGTCTCCGGACAAGACTGAAGCCATTCCACACACACACACACACACACACACACACACATATATATCTATATTTTTTAATTTTAATTAAATGCAAATTACCAAAATGCCCTCACGTATTTTAATCGTCCGTATTTTTACTAAATCTGCATCCTCCTGACTTTAAAATTCAAAAATTCTTCTACAAATTAAATTGCAAGTTTTATAAAATAAACTTCCTGTTAATATCTCCTGAAAGATTCTAACGGAAAAAATATTTTAAATTCTGGAAAATTCCGGCTTATTACAAAAGGCGCATGTTTTCTTGAAAAAAACAATAACCTTTGAGACTAGATTTTCATTCTCAATCCTTTAAAACTCTCATTGAAAGAGGAGAGGGAATGATGAGAGTTAACCAAGTAACCTTAAAGTTTGAGGAACAATGGAGGATTTCTCCACACAGTTAGAAAACCGTGGACAATCACTCAATGTTCTTCTAACAGTTTGGTTAGGAAAGAAAATAGCTATTATATTAAAAATGGCAAAAGTTCCTACAAACACCAATAACCATGCCTTAAATAGAAATCCTAAGGTGGTAATTAGGGTTTGACATTTGAAATGGTGGAAGGAGAGTAATTGGATGAAGTATGCAATCGATGGCCACGAAAAAGCATCCATACGGGCATGCCATCTGACGGTCAAGGTGTAATCCACGACACTCCATGGTTGATCAAGGTGCCATGACATCCATCCTTGCTCTCTTCATGATGTACCTACAAAACCATACCTTTTGGGGCTATTTTCAACGATTCATCAAGCTTGGCTCGTAGGTTTGGTTAATGATTCTTCCTCCATGGTTAAGCCTATTTGCTATACTTTGGCCGAGTCTTAAACCCATAATTAAACAACCAACATACATCTAATCCTAACAACACAATCTAATATATGATGCTATATAAAAAATTCATACATAAAGGCTAGAGTTTGCCAAAGAGAAAAAAGAAACATAGTTCAAATAATAGGTTACACGGTTTCTGGGCCAGTAAAACAAATTCCCGTTGGGCCATGTAGAGAGTCCTTCCATGCATCGTAAGTCAGAATGTGCAATAGTTGATCCATATCATGATGTTCCCCATAGGCCCGTCACACGATCCCAAGTCCAAGTACACACTTTAACTAACTTACATTCTCATACACTTGTCTCTTGTGCAGGTAATGATTCACGGGAAAGATTAGAGCATGCAATTGAAAGCTTAAAGTGGGAAGTGGAGACTCAAGTTATGTAGCAACGAAGGCACGTCCTTGGTTGGAAAGAAACCATTGAAGACCATGATGCTCTTAAGGGAATTTATCTTCCTGAGCAAACTTCTATGTAATGTTTTTATTTTGAACTTATTGGCCAAACATTGGTTTTCTTGTTAAACACATTATTATATGCATGCATTAGGCATTTGAGACTAGATTGAATTGTTAGGTTAGATGATGGAAAGGTTATGGGCTTGGCTTATTTTGGAGTACAAAACCGAGCATGCATGCCATGCAAATTCTCGGCCGCGCGCACAAAGGAGGAGAGCCGCACAATGGAGCCTCCATCCTTACCCGATTTGGCCACACCCTTGGTTGCCTTTTGAACATGCTTGTCCGCTTTACCTTTTTGGGAAGAAAAATGGATCGATGACTTGGCATTCAGCTAGCCATTGATCTCACCTTGGCTCCCTCTATCTCGGCCGTATAATGCCTCACCAATGGCCGATTACAAGCTACCTTTCTTCCAAGTTTTGAAGATCAAAGCTCAAATCCTAAACACCTCCATCCTAGGTCAATATAAGCATAGCATTGGTGTTTGTATTTTGGTTGGAAAACTTAATGAGCATCGGCATAAGCAGCTACCACCTTTATCAAGGTATATGCTTGGTTTCTTGAAACCTATTAGGAGAAGCCTCTTAGCTTGATAGCTCAAGGTTGTTGCTCAAGTTTATGTTCCACTCTTCTCTCCTTGCTTTCTGAAGTTGAAAACAAGAAGAGAGTGGTCAAAAACGTGTTCCCCAAGTTGAGAATCTTTCCTTGGAAAAATTGTTATTGCCGAAAGCATCATTTTGACTTATCGGCCAACTTGCGAGTTTTGTACATACGTTTTTCATTTTCAATCAACTTGGATCACAACCTCCACCATCACGCATGTCACTCACTCCACTAATCTCACACAAAATTTTGTTTTCTTATAAGCACATTCAGTTACTCATTTTTCAATTTTTCTTGAGGGTTTCTCAGCTTGGTCGAGCCCCAATAGCCTAATCAAACTATTTAGTGTTATAGTGACCATCAAAGGGCTAGACCGCAACTTTGTGTATCAGAGCCTAGGAAGGCCCCTTGGAGTGTGGGCTTGATAGAAATCGAGTTGGTTTGGTTTTCCAAACTCATTTGGATCATTTTCATTACTCATCTAATCGATTTATTGTCTACTTACGCGTTTTGTTGTTTTATTCTTATTTCTTTTGAGCCAAAATCATCTCTAATATGTTTCTTGAGATGTTAATCACCTAAGCATGAAGAAATATCATCCCATAGACTCCATTTTCGTGGCTGCAAATTCCTTCCCCTTTTGGTTAAACAATTGATAACTACTTTTGTACTTGTTGTCTCCTTGCCATTTCAGGTAACAACACATTTTCTTGCTATTTATTAACACTTCCAGCACCTCACATGGCTTGTTAAGTACCTAAGCATGAACTTTTAGGTTTAAAATCATATGGTTAACTTGATGATTTCATTGGTTTAACATGTTTAGTGCTCTTTGATTGAAAACCGCATAACCAAAGTTTGTTGCTCTTTTTGATAACGGATTTGTGTGCATTTAAATCCGAAACTTGGAGTTCAATTTAAAAAAATATTTTTCTGAATATTGCTGCTTATATTCACTGCTAAGAATGAGTACTAGATTTGTCAAATGTTACATGCAACTTGGTTTACAATTTGCCCCAAAAATTGAGACACAAAACATCACCAAAATTTGTTTTTGACATTGCCGACAATAGCTTAAGAATTTGAGTTGTTGTGAGCTGATTTTCTGAATAAGTCCGAGCCTATAACTCATTTAGAATTAAGATAACATATTTAATTAGCTGAAGCATATGCTCTTCTTGGATTGATTTGGTTTAAAATTCAAATAGTTGTGGTTTTTGGTAAGGAAAAACACACTTTACAAAAAAATACTTTTTGTGTGCGCAAAATGGCAAAGTTGATGTTGATAGTCAGGTTCCACTTTATGCATTGCTGAAAAATTTTTTCAAGGCATGAAAATCTTGTTGAATATTGATTCTAATTTGATGATTTATGTTGTTTACATGCTCGTAATTCCATGAAGAAAACCGAGATTAATCCACTTAACATTTTCTAAAAATTATTGCATACAATCGAGAGTCAATCAAGCATTGTTTGTATTTATCTTGTTAGTTGCTAGTTTAATCTAAGTACATGTTCTCAAGAGTTTAAGAGGAATAAATTCCCTTCCTTTTTAGTCATTGGTAGTTGGTTTTGCTTTAGTTCTTTTTCTTCAAAAAAAAAAAAAAAAAAAAGAAAGAGGAAAGAAAACTAAAATGGAGATTAGGTTAAATACTTTAGTTAGGTTACCTTTCATAATACCCTAAGACTTAAGGTTTAAACTTAGGTAAAATCTCTTTCCTAAGACTTGAACATGAAAACAAGTGGAATCGAAATTGGCCAAAACCCAAATATGGCCCAAGAATCAAACCCACCAAACTAGGACAAGGATACTCTAAAAAACGAGACTCACACCCATCAAGAAGTGGAGTTAACTATGCAATGCCAACTAAATGGTTTACGTGGAATGGTTGGAACACAAAGTAAACAACTTTATGACGTGAACCTAAAGTTTGAGCAAATTATGAGTGGTCGTCGTCATAACCATCATAGAGACTCCTCCCAAGACACTATG
>CM039519.1:13228788-13246501 GCA_022433055.1 Begonia peltatifolia | reverse complement strand
GAAAACTTGCATCCACCAAGCCATAGGAATAATGATGAGCTTAGATGAGACCGAAATAAAGACCGCGATAACCTTTGAAATGTCAAGATACAACTCCCTTGCTTTAATGGAACATGCGACGGGACAACATTTTTAGAATGGTTAGTGAAGGTTGAAAGGATCTTTGATTGTTATAACTACTCTGATAAAGTTAAGATCCAATTGGTTTCTGTACAGTTTATAGGCTATGCTTTACTCTTGTGGTCTAATATAAGGATACAAAGAGCGCGAACTAGATTTAACTCTATTGATACTTGAGAAAGATGAAATCTATCATGACGAAGAGATTTGTCCCTAGTCATTACAAGCAAGAGTTTATCACGCAAATACATAGCCTCAAACAAGGAAGTCTAACTATTGACGAGAATGTCACGGAGTTCGAGACACTCAAATTTAGTGGAGAACTAAAAGAACCCAAAGAGCAAACCATAGCTAAGTTCACCCATGGCTTGTATTATGACATTACTGATGCTGTAGAATTGCACCCATTAGAATCTATGGACATGGCAGTCTAAATTGCTTTGAAAATCAAGAGTTAACTCAAGAGGAAGAGGAAAGTTACCGAATCATTTAAGACTAGCCAATTTCTAAATACATCCCTAAGCCACCTAAGGCTAACAAACTAGTGACCAAGGCTGATTGGAAAAAGCCTATCCAGAGACATTGACCTCCCAAAGAATTAAGTAGTCAACCAATACCTCCTAAAGAATCAAAGGTCAAGACTACGAGAGACAACCCCACTGGACAGAGAGCACACGACCTCAAGTGCTACAAATGTCACGGCGTAGGTCATTTCATGGCACAATGCCTGAACCGACGTGTCATGATGGAAGACACTGGTGAGTTTGTAAGTGAAGACGAGTATGAAGAGGAAGTGGAAGAAGTAGGAGAGGATGAGGACGAGAGTGACTCGGTAGAAGAAGTTATTCATGCCCTTGACGGCCCTTTGCTTTTGGTGAGAAGACAAGTTCTCATAACCAAAAGTTCAGTAGAGGATTGTCAGCGTGAGAACTTCTTCCACAGTAAGTGTCTCATCAAAGATAAGTTATGTTCTGTCATTGTTGATGGAGGAAGTTATGCGAACGTAGCCTCTAAAGACTTAGTAGCCAAGTTAGGATTATAGACTACCGCTTAACCCACCCATATAAACTCAAGTGGTTGGATGATAGAGATGATGTTAAGCTTACTAAGCAAATAATGGTCGAGTATGCTCTAGGAAAGTATAAGGATTCGGTCCTTTGCGATGTTGTGCTTATGAGTGCAAGTCATTTGCTTTTAGGCTGACCTTCGCCATTTGATCGAAAATCAAACCACGATGGCCATTCCAACTACTATTCCATAAAATTTGAAGCCAAAACTTTTAAGTTGGCACTCATTACCGCTGAGCAAATAGCTAAGGAAGAAGCAATTAAGAGAGAAGAAAAGAATAAAGTGAATCTCTTCATGACTAATGCTGAACTAGAAGCATCTGTGCTTAGAGGGGATCTCTATGATTATGACACTCTTCTGCGATAGAGTGATGGAACTAGGAAACATACCAACCCTCGTTAAGAACTTACTGCATCAGTTCCAGGACATGTTTCTCGACGATTTACCCAAAGGTTTGCCACCTATACGTGGCATAGAACACAAAATTTATCTCCCACCCAGGGCTGCACTACCCAACTGACCAGCCTACCAAATGAACCCCGAGGAGACCAAGAAACTGCAAGACTAAGTGCAAGAATTTTTGGACAAAGGCTACATAAGAGAGTTCATGAGCCCCTGTGTAGTTCCCTCACTATTAGATCCTAAGAAAGATGGCACAATGAGAATGTGTGTCGATATCCGAGCCATGAACCACATCACAGTCAAATATAGCCTTCCCATCCCTAGGCTCGAGGACATGTTTGACAAACTCAGTAGAGATTCAATCTTTTCTAAAGTGGAACTTAAGAGTGGTTATCATCAGATACAAATTAAGGAAGAAGATGAATGAAAGACCGCGTTTAAAACCAAGTATTACTTATTTGAATGGATGGTCATGCCGCTCAAGCTTTTTAACGCCCCTTATGCGACTCATGCTTCACGTACTTAAAGATTACCTTGGTAAGTTCATTGTTGTCTACTTTAACGACATATTAGTGTACAGCATAGACCTCCCACATCACCTTAACCCCTTTAGTACCCTTTTCCAGACCATTAGGAAAACCAAGTTATTTGGAAACCTTAGTAAATCCTCCTTCGCACAGGACGTGGTTTATTTCTTAGGCTTTATAATTTCTAAAAATGGTATGAAAGCTGACGAGGATAAAATCAAGGCTATTAAGGATTGGCCTAATTCCATGTATGAAGTATGAAGTTTCCACAAACTAACCTCAATTTATAGGACGTTTATCAAGAATTTTAACTCAATAGCTGCACCACTTATGGATTGTACCAAGAAACGGAAAGAGTTTACTTAGATCCCAACTTGTCAAAAGAGCTTTGAGTTAATTAAGGAAAAGATATGTCACTCCCCTGTACTTGATCTTCCTGACTTCAACAAGATATTCGAGTTTAAAAGTGATGCATCAGGAGTTGGAATAATAGTAGTACTCATGCAAGATCATCGACCCAGCGCATATTTCAGCGAGAAGATGAAAGTAGTCGTGCTCAATTAAGAGCCAACATAATATTTCAGCGATAAGGAGTTTTACGTAGTTATACGAGAATTAAAGCACTGCCAACACTATCTCTTGTCGAGAGAATTCGTTATCAATATTTACTATCAAGCTTTATGGCATATTAAGAGCCAACATAAGTTGAACAAAAGACATGCAAAATTGGTAGAATTTTTATAGAGATTCACGGATACCTTAAATATCTCAAAGGAGAAAATAATGTAGTAGTTGACACTCTATCTAAGAATTACATCCTTTTTACAGAGCTAGTAGTGAGATTTTTTGGATTTGAATAGATTAAGGACAGTAATGCATCTGACTCCGACTTTGGACCTCATTATACTTGATACCTAGAGGAAGGTGAAGGAGATTATTGCTTCATATACGATTATTTAATCAAAACGAGAAAATTGTGCATCACTCAAGGAAGCTTAAGACAATGCCAAGTGAAAGAAGTTCATTGTGGGGGCTTAGCCAATCATTCTGGGGAAAAGAACATCCTTGAAATGCTCAAAGAACACTTTTTCTAGCCTCACATGATGAAAGATGTAAATTGCCTGGTAGAAATGTGTGTAGTTTGCAAGAAAGCCAAAAGTAGAGTTCTACCTCAAGGCAACATAGACTTACCTGTCCCATCTCACCCCTAGATTACCGTCAGTATGGATTTTGTACTAAGATTACCATGAACCGCCTGAGTCAAGGATTCAATCATGGTGGTCGTTGATAAGTTTACCAAAATAATACACTTTATTCCTTGTGCCAAGATAAATGACTCTACTTTAACAGCCAACCTCTTTTTTAAGTAGACTGTTCGCCTGCATGGCATTCCACACTTAATAGTGTCAGACAGAGACACTAAGTTTTTGAGCGACTTCTGGACCACCTAATGGATGCGGTTGTGGACTAAGTTGTGCTTTAGTACTTTTTTTTCACTCCTAAACTAATGGGCAAAAAAGAGACATTAACAGAACTCTAGCTCCCTATTACGCAATGTTGTAGGTAAGAAATTATCTAACTAGGACTTAGTACTTCTAGGTTTGGAATTTGCCTACAACCGAACCATTCATTCGACTACTAAAAATCACCCTTTGAGGTTGTCTATGGGTTTAATCTATTTACACCATTGTACCATGCCCCTTTACCTACTAAGTAGTTAGCCAAACCATTAGATGCAAATAAGGCTGAACAGAATAACAAATTGCACAAAAACAGTGCGAAAGGCTATAGAAAAGAGAAATAAAAGTGTGGATAAGCACGTAAACAAAGGTCATAAAGAAGTCATCTTTCAAGAAGGCGACTTGGTATGGTTGCACTTACAAAAGGAAAGATTTCTCGATAAAAGAAAGCCTAACGTTCTACCTCGTGCGGATAGACCATTTAAAGTGCTTGAGAGAATCAATGATAACACCTAAAAAATAGAATTACCAGGTGAATATGAAGTATCAACAACTTTCAATGTCTAAGACTTGTCACCCTATAATGACGATGAAGATCAAATCCAAGAGCCCAACTTATTGGATTTAAGGGCAAATCCTCAGTCACCTGGGTAAGATGATGTGCCCCATAGGCTTCATGGAGTACCCCACACCATAGTGTCAGATAGAGACACTAAGTTTTTAAGCTAGTTTTGGAACACGTTCTGGAGAAAGGTGGGGACTAAACTACTTTTTGGTAAATAATTCCATCCCCAAACTGATGGCCAAACGGAAGTGGTCAACAAGACTCTAGGCACTCTTCTACGTAGTGTTATAGGAAAAAGATTTACTAATTGAGATACACTACTACCTAAATTAGAGTTAGCCTACAACCATAGTGTTCATTCCACAATGCAAAAGACCTATTTGAAGTTTGTATATGGCTTTAACCTTACTACCCCACTGGACCTCGTGCTATTGCCTATCAATGACTTAGCAAACTCCATTGGAGCTAACAATGCAACACAGATCAAGAAATTGCATGAATCGGTGCGTAACACAATAAAAAAGAAAAATGAAGGTTATGCAAAAAAAATAAACAACGGATGTAAGGAAATGATTTTCAATCAAGGAAACTTACTTTGGGTTCATTTATGTAAGGAATATTTTCCTAACAAGCGTAAATCCAAGCTACATCCAAGAGTTGATGGCCCAAACAACAATGCTTACATGATCAAGCTTCTGGGGGAGATTATAGGGTCTCAGCCAAAATTTAATGACCAAGACTTTTCACCTTATGTTGGTGGGGACATTGATGAAGAAATTATCAAATTAATAGATTTAACGTCAAATCCTCAATCGCTTGGGGAGGATGATATGCCTTAGAGGCCAATTACACAATCCTAAACAAAGGCTCAAGTTTTACTTAATTTAATTACTAATAAATTCATTTCTTTTGCAGGTGAAGGCATATTTGAAGAATTGGATTGGGAGCCTAACGATCAAGACAATGCTCAACCCTTGCACATCATCACTTGGGAAACACGAACCATAGCCAATCAAGAGGCAATTTGTCTTCCCTTGGTCAAAACTGTGTAATCACATTAGTTTTATAGTTGCATCCATGCATTAGATTGTGTAGTTAGAATTAGATTGAATGGTTAAGATAGATGGTGGTTTCTTAGGGTGGAAAAGTTGACCTAAAAGAGCCAACCCACTCGGTCACATCATTTGAGCGCTAAAAAGGAAAACCAAGCATATATGGCATCCAACTCATCCAAAGCATGGAGTGAACATGGCAAATAATGGCTTTTGTATAGTTTGGAAGGCTAAAGGTTGAAACTTGTATGGAAAAGCAAGGAGGGACCACAAATGACCCATGATCGCGCCTAAGGGAAAAGGAGACTACAAAAACAAACATGGCCTACAACACTTGACTTCAAGAGGACCATCTAAAGAGGATGCCTTAGATAGGTGACATAGTTCTCCTTGTCAGTGGTTGAAGAAGAGTTGGAAATCATCTCCGTTACCCAAGCCAAAATGCCACTTTACATCTCGGACACCCAAGTTTTCCCAATGGCTATTTGAGCCCTTTGTCAAATCCAACCCACTAGCCACCCTAGGTTTTATTTAAGCATGGATATTAGCATGTGTAAATGGTGTTGATGAAATTAAAATTGGTTGTTTTCCTTAGGAGAACCCTTAAGATGTTGAAGCTTCCAAAGGTAAGTGTCTCGATAACAATAGCTGAGGGATTAGAGCCTTCATTTCTCACAAGTCCAAGGTTGCTTAGTGAGCTCTCATCCCATCTTTCTCTTCACTCTTTCTAGAGTGTGAACTAAGGAGAAAGTTATAAAAAACCATCCCCAAAGCTTAAGCATCTTTCCTAGGAATGAAGCTAAAACCGAGAGCAATACGGTGGCTACTTAGGCAAGCTGAAGGTTGTTCTGCATAACTTTTGTTTCTTTGCTTATCTCCTATTAATTTTTCATGATCTTAATGTAGCACTCCAGAATTTTGCCACTGAGGCGATTTGTATCACCCACCTTTAGAAGGTGGGGTGATACAACGCACGGCTTGGGTGATGCAACGCCCCCCCTTGGGGCACTTGTATCTCCCACTCTAACGAGTGGGGTGATACATCGCACTGCTAGGGCAATGCAAACCCCTCCTGGGGTGCTTGTATCCACCACCCAGTGGGTAGGGCAATACAACGCCCCATTGGGAGATTTGCAACGGCATCATGGGGCAATTTGCATCGCCCCCCTCCTGTAAGGGCGTTAATCCCTGCAACTTTCCCATTCTGCCACTTTTCCATTCGTATCCATTTATCGTCCCTCATGTAATAACACAACTCTCCCTATTTATATAACCATATTGTTTTCCCAAATAACCAGTGGAAGTCTTTAAATAATTGTAAACCCATTTTGCTAAACACATTTAAACAAAATACTAGGTTTAAACAACAAATTAGTATTTTTCAAAAGTTCTAAAACTATCTGAACACATTTATCAAACACATACATACTTGTTACGTGGGCCCTTGGCATCGATTAAACAGTACCCACTGCGGGTACTGTTCACATGAACAATGTCGAATAGAAAAAAAAAAAAAGTTCTAACAAAATTTTACGAATGTTTTCTGTAGTAACCTGAAAATTTTACCGGACTGATTAAGGTCCTGCATAAGTTCTCGCGAAAGATTTTAACGGATCAATTAATTGGAGAAAATTCAGGAATGAACTCTGAAAGAAAATTTCCAAAATTTAAAGACGAAAGGACATGAATTGCTAGACTTTTCAAGGGATTAAAACGTGAGGACATTAAAGTAATTTACAAAAAAAAAATAAAATAAATTGTTAAAACACGAATGGCTTCAGTGAGAAACCATTCGTGTTTCTCTTCTCCCCAGCCGAAGAACCCGAGCACGACACGGTGAAGGAGACCCGACGGTAGTCTGCCCTCCAGTGACAGTTTCATGCTAGTTTTTTAGCCTTCTCCTCACTAGTGATCGAGCCTTGCTCTAGTTTCCCTTCCTACATAGTGAGTCAGCAAAAATAGTCGATGAGTTCTCTATCCTTTTCAGTTCCGATGACTGATTGTGTGGAATTCAAACTGGGTTCGGTTTTTGTAAATTTTGTGATAGATTTTGAGAGGTTTAGGGGAGAATTTGTGAAAGTTTAATCCTTGGACAGTGAGTGTCCAACTTGAGTGCAAACCGAGAGGATTTGTTCTGTCATTTTGGGTTCCTTAATTCTGTTAGCTTATGCTCAGATGGAGTAAAATGTGATTGAATGGTGGAAGAAATTCTTGAATTGGGTAGAAACAAAAAATGTATAATGTTAGACCATAAAATAGACTTTTTGTTTTCGAGTTTTTCGCCCTAGCTTTGGTTGATCGTTTTAGAATACCTCCTAGTATGTTAAAATAGGCTTCATAAAGAGCATTTGGCGGTTGGACTCAAGTTGTTCCGATTATTGTAGGAAAAGTTATGCCCATTTGAATTTAGATTGATTTTTGGCCGAGTCGAGTTATTGAGCCGTTTTGGTCGGGTGTTTCTAAATGGAGTTAGTAGTTGTAATTTTAGTACGCAGCATGAGTTTTGGCATGAAATTTGATGTGAATTGGTTATGTGACAGGTTGAACCCGAGTGTTGGATAGAGGCCGATCACCACAGAAAGCTAAGTACGTCAAGTAAGTAGTGTTTGCATATGCGTTGCCCTTATAGGCCTACACCATAGGACGGTAGGGAGGATTTGTATGCGTTGTATGTTTCACATGTTTTGTTTCAGTCATCTATCATGTTTTGAAAACTGTAACGAAAATGAATTTGACCATGGTTTTAAGTAAGAATATGAAGTGTGATATGTGAACTGTGAGGACAACGGGTACAACGTTTCCCTGAACGAAATGATTCGCCCTTCGACGCAGACAAAGAATCGACTTGGGAAACCTGATCTGCTTCCCAACTCTATAGGAGGATCATGGATACAAGATTGTGTGCAGCTCTTGGGCCCCGTCGCTTGTTGAGCTGGGACAGTGGTGACGTGTCAGGGGCAGTGTGGTGTAAGAGCCAACTACCTGGGGCAGCTATACGCCGTGGCCTCGAAGGAAGTGATTCGCCCTTCGACGCAGTAAGAGAATCGACTTACGAAGACTGATCCATTTCCCAACTCTCTAGGAGGATCGTACAAACGATGACAGAAAACCACAACATGTGTGAGAAAGTAAAGATTGCATGTGATAGAATTATATTGACCGTTTTACATTTCATACTGCACTACTTATTGAGCATTAGGCTTACATTTTGTGTTATGTGGTGTAGGTGTTGAGGATACAGCAGGTGAGTTTCGAGGGCCTACTCTGGGCGTGTCGGTAGTTGGGGGGGGGAAGAACCCGAAACATGCTGGCTATGGGGTTTGGGTTCTTGAGTTTGATATACTTGGTTTTGTGTAGATTAGGCTAGATTGGTGGGAATGTAGATGTTCGGTGAAGAGATTTGGTGAAATTGGATCGAAGTTGAGATTTCAGATTTTTTTTCGAATAAAAACATTTCTGTTTTTGGGGATTTTGATGGGGCTACGATTAATTGTTTTAAATTCTGTTTTAGTGGGTTAAAATAAGTGGTAGAGGAACGTATGGTCGCTGCAATCGTTCGATTCCGATATCCAACGCAAAAGTTATGCGCGTCGGACGTTTATGTCAGATTTTCGTCTAAGTAAAATTAGTTAGCGTTTTTCGTTGATATGTGACGTGTGATAGTGAATGGCTGTTTTTGATGCGTAAAGCCAATTTTGAGTGAGTTTTGGTTGATGCAAACAAACATGTGAAATTGGATAAGAAGGGCAGATCCCACTTTGGGATTTTTCCACCTAGCTGTGGCTTACCGTTTTAAAATCCATCTTAATATGTTAAACTAGGTTCTTAAGGGAACGTTCAGCCACTTGAATCGTTTGATTCCGTTAACGGACGCAAAAGTTATGCTCATCCAAACTTTAGGCTGGTTTTCGGCCGAACCAAATTGGTGACCCGTTTTTATGTGCCCCATAGGCCCGTCACACGATCTCAAGTCCAAGCACACACTTTAATTAACCAATATTCTCACACATTTGATTCTTGTGCAGGTTATGATTCAATGGAGCCGGAAGTTGCAAGCTTAAGGTGGGAAGTGGAGGCTCAAGACATGGAGCAACCGAGACACATCCTTGCATGGGAAGCCACCCTTGAAGATAATGAAGCTCTTAAGGGAATTTGTCTTCCCGAGCCAACTTTTATGTAATGTTTTATTTTGAACTTATTGGGCAAACATTGGCCTTCTTGTTTAACTTATTATTATGTGCATGCATTAGGCATTTATGATTAGATTGAATGGTTAGGATAGATGATGGAAAGGGTTTCGGGATTGGCTTAACTTGAAGAAGCAATCGGGCATGCAAGACATGCCACTCTCGGCCGCAAATGCGCCAAGGAGGAAGTGCCGCAAGTGGTGGCCAACTTTACCCGATTTGGCCACACCATTGGGCTGCCATTTGAGATGCTTGTCCCCTTTACCTTTTGTGGAAGAAACATGGATCCATGACATGGCATTTAGCAAGCCATTGATCAACCACTTGGCTGCCATCATCTCGGCCGCACACTACAACACTTTGGAGCCGGTTACAAGCTTCTTTGCACCAAGTTTTGAAGACCAAAGCACAGCCCTAAAACCCTCCATCCTAGGCCTATATAAGCATAGCATTGGTGTGTGTATTTTGGTTGGCAAAGTTAATGAGCATCGACATATTTTCTAAGAGGAAACCGAGAGAGTTTTCCACCACCTTTCCAAGGTAAGTACTCGGTTCCATGAACCGATTAGGAGTAGCCTCCTAGCTTGGCAACTCAAGGTTGTTGCTCGAGCTTGTGTTCCACTTTTCTCTCCTCCCTTTCAAGGGAAGGAAACAAGAAGGAAGTGGCCAAAACTGGTTCCCCAAATTGAGAACCTTTCCATGGAAAGGTTGTGATTGCCGAGAACATAACATTGTCTCTTCGGCCGACTTGCGGGTTTGCTTGCACAAGTTTGTCATTTCTAATCAACCTGGACCACGACTACCACCATCACACACCTCACTCACTCCACTAATCTCACACCAAATTTCATTTCATTTCAAGCACATTTGGTCGTTCATTTTGTTGTTTTTCTCAAGAGTTTCTCGGTTTGGCCGAGATCCGAGGGCCTAACCGATCCTTTCGTGCATTCTAGTGACCGAGCAGGGGCTTGGCTTTAACACGTTTTAGTTGGAATATCATGGGTTTTGTTAAGGAATGTTATTTTTAGCTTATTCGGTGAATTTTGAAGCGAAAATTGATGAGTGATTGTTTGTATTTTAGGTTGAGACACTTTTTGGCGAAGCAGTGCGTCAAGTGAGCTTAGAACTCCAGCTAAGTAGCGCATGCATGCGTTTTGCCCAAGTGGGCCTACACCGTAGAACTTTAGGATTTATGTGATTGATTGTGTTGTGCGTGCCTAGTTTGGCATGCATTATTTTTTTTTTTAAAGGGAACGAAAATGGTTTTGAGCATGTTTTGAGTAAGTGGTGAAACGAGTGGCGGTGGTACTGCGGATCTTGCTAGTGTGTGGGCTTGTACGTAACCAACCTCGGATTCCGCCCAAGGAGCGGGCCGGCTGGGCCGTCACGCGGTGTATATGTGTTGATTATGAGGATGATGGATAGTGGTACTGCGGATCCTACTAGTTTGTGGGCCGGTGCAACACTAGTCGCAGATTCTGCTAGAGTTGTGGGCCAGCTGGGCTGTCGTTAAACGTGTGTTTGACAACTGTGGCCCCGTTGCTGGAGAGGCCGGGACGTGTCAGGGTGTAGTGTGGCCCGAAGTACACCCTCACCCTAATGTGGCTGGTGTATGGTGATGCGTGTGTGTAGCTTGTGGGCCTCGTTGCTGGGAAGTCCGGGACGGTGACGACGTGTCAGGGTGAAGGATGGTTCTAGGTTGCTCCTTATCTGGGTGCGGCTACCCTCTGCATCACGGATGTGACAACATGAGTGTGATTGTGGAGACTGCATCTGATAGGATTGCATTGTCGGCTTTTACTTTCATATCGCATTACTTATTGAGCGTTAGGCGTATGATTTGTGTTCTATGGTATAGGTGCTGACAATATTGCTGGTGAGCCTCGAGAGCCTAGTGCTGAGGCATAGGATGGTTGGCGGCGTGCGACCGAGGCACCGGATGTCAGATTTTGTTAGGGTGACCCGACCCGTGGAGACGGTAGGTGGTGGCTTGGATATTACGGGTATTTTATTTTGCTGTGTCGATGTATGGTTGATTAGATGAGTTGTATAGGCATCAGTTGTATAGGGGTTTATGGAGTACGTGTGATTTCGGTGACGTACGCGTTTGCTTTACATGTAGGAGCTTGATATTGCTCTATACTATGGACTTTGCTCGTTTGGAGTTGATAGATTTTTGTTGTCTTTAAACTTTGATTATCTTGTGATGGAGATTCTCTGGATGGTTGACAGATGAATATTATTAGTTTCTGGTGAACTGTGTGTAGGGTTTAATCTTTGGGATAGCCAATTTTTAGCCGTTACTCTGTCAAAATTTCGCGAGAGAGGTTGGGAGTCGAGAGCATATACAATAGGTCGGGATGTGTACAGTGAGTGTTAGAGAAGTGTGGATGGGAGTGTGTGTGCAGCGTGGTTGCAGGTGAGCGGGGCACGCAGCCCTGTGGGTGCTCACGGGTCGTGCGGCATCGGGTGAGTGCGTGCGTGTGGACGTCCGGTACGGAGGCAGGGTGCGTGGGGCAGGCGGTGCTGTGAGCGTGCGCGTGACGTGGTGATGTTGAGTTGGCACGCGCAGCACCGTGAGGGTGCGTGCGGGGCGTCAAAGTGAGGGCGTGGGTGCACGACACCGAATCTGTGTAGTTCGAGGTATGTGTTGGGCTCCTTCCTAGGATTTCGAGTCTTGTCGTTTTATTTTAAAACTATTTGAAATTGTTGTCTTTTTCGCTGCGTATTTTTTTTTTATATTGAGGATTTCATGTTCCCTTTTTGGGGCACGAGTTGTTTTCGAATCGAGTCGAAAATTTTTATACTCACAAATGTTCTTTTGAATATTATTTGAAAATTAAAGCGGTATAAAATTAAGTGAGTTGTGTCAAGTTTCTGTATATCATAGTGTGTAGACGTAGTGAGCGCAGGCATAACAATTATGGTATCAGAGCCACGGGGTTGACGTCGTTCAGATGATTACCTAACACCGCCAGCCGCTGCACGGGAGCACTCCACCAAATGTAAGTGTTTATATTTAAATTTAATGTAAGACTAATGTGAGTTTTGTATATGTTAATGGTAGAAAATGTCAGCAGAGGTGAGTGGCAGAGGTAGAGGCCGACCACGACGAGAGGCGCCTAGAGCTGTGGGCGATATGGATGATACTGTCCGACAGCTTACCGAGTTAGTCCACTGTAAGTCTCAACAGCTGCATAGATTTATGAGTAGACGACCAGGGTCAGTCTAGCGCCCAGGGTTCGTCTGACAGAGGGGGCGATAGGCTTCATAGACTTAGACCCCCGACTTTTGACAGGTCATCTCCGGATCCTCTCAGTGCAAAGGAGTTGATACGGAGCATAGAGAGGATGATGAGTTTTGCAAAGGTGGCGGAGCTAGACAAGGTTTCTTGTGCGGCATTCTATCTGGCCAATGATGCGAGCCATTGGTGGGAAACTGTAGTGGCCACGAGAGATGTGGAGACGATGACCTGAGAGGAGTTCAGGTTGGTGTTTTTCGATTAGTATTTCAGCCATCCTGTCAGGACACGGAAGATTGTAGAGTTTGCGCAGTTGAGGCAGACCGGCACTGTGGCCGAGTATGTACGACAGTTTGAGGCCTTGTCACGGTTTGCAGGTCATTTGGTGAGCCTCGATGAGAATAAGGTACATAAGTTTGTGCAGAGCCTGAAGCCGGATATCTATATGGGCATGCGGATTGCGGGGACTCGAGGCATGCCATACGAGGAGGTGGTAGCGAAAGCCCTGAACATTAAGGAGGCTCGGGCGAAGCTTCCTAATTATAGGGAGGTATCCAAGGAGCAGCCTCGGAGATCATTCAGAGAGTCGCTGCCACAGTCGAGCGGGGAGGCATCCATGCAGAAAGGCCTGAAGAGGCCTAGTGACAGTTCCAGCAGCCAGAGGAGCACCAAGAGGCCGTAGGGGTCAGGATAGTTTCTAGTGTTCCCGAATTGTCAGAGAAGCCACCCAGACGCGTGCAGAGTGGGGCGAGTGCAGTGTTATAACTGTGGCGAGGTGGGCCACATGTCTAGGCAGTGGCAGAAGCCGCGTCAGAACCGTTGCTTCAACTGCAATGAGGTGGGACACTTTGCTAACAGATGTCCAGCTGCGAGCAAGACGTCAGCTAGGGTTACACCGAGGGTCCTTGCCCTTTTTGAGCCAGATGATGCTGCCCAGCCATCAGTGATTGCAGGTAACATTTTTGTTTCTGGTGTGGCAGCTTATACCTTGATTGATATGGGCGCTACGCACCCGTTTGGGTCGACGGGTTTTGTTGTTAAGAGAAACTTGGAGTTCAATCCCGCCGAGCATTATTATGATGTGACCTTGCCATCAGGGGAACATTTGTATTCAGAACAGGTGGTGCGGGGCAATGTGGTGACAGTGGGAAAATGTAGTTATATGCCGAGCTAGCCATACTGCATATGAGCGGTTATGAGGTGATCTTGGGAATGGACTGCCTATTCAAACATCATGCCAAGATTGACTGCAGGACCAGAGAGGTTCATTTTCGTCCCCCGGTTGGGGAAAGCTACACATTTAAAGCAGGTAAAGGTCTTGCCCGGATTTCTGCTATCTTTTGTCGTCAGATTCCACTGTTGTTAGGCAAGGGTTGCCAAGGATTTTTGGCAAGTGTCGGGGATGCGCAGTCATAGGGTGACACTCGGTTACAGGATATTCTTCTTGTGCAGGAGTTCCTAGAGGTGTTTCGTGATGATTTGCCAGGGTTGCCCCCTAATAGGGAGATCTAATTCAAGATAGATGTTTTCCCAGGTGCCGAGCTGGTGTGTAAGAACCCGTACAGGTTAGCACCTACCGAACTTAAGGAGCTGAAGGCTCAATTGGAGGAACTGACGGATAAAAGCTTTATATGCTTTAGTTTTTCACCTTGGGGTACGCCAGTTCTATTCATCAAGAAGAAGGACGGATCCTTACGTATGTGTATTGACTATTAGGAGCTGAATATGTTGACGGTGAAGAACAGGTATCCATTGCCGAGAATTGACGATTTGTTTGATCATCTACAGGGTGCTCGAGTGTTTTCTAAGATCGACTTGATGTCCGGCTATCATCAGTTGAAGGTAAAGGGAGAGGATGTACCGAAGATGGGCTTCAGGATGAGGTACGAATATTTTGAGTTCTTGGTTATGTCATTCGGCTGACCAATGCCCCTGCAGCGTTTATGGATTTGCACCGAGTGTTCAGGGAGTACCTGGATAAGTTTATGATTGTGTTTATCGATGACATTCTGATTTACTCACGGAGTGAGGAGGAGCACTTGAGGACCGTATTGACTATTCTGAGCCAGCATCAGCTGTACGCTATGTTCTCGAAGTGCGAGTTTGTGTTGGACAGGAGTCACTTCTTGGGGCATGTTATTTCCTCTAAGGGTATTTCAGTTTATCTGGTGAAAGTTCAAGCTGTAAAGGAGTTGCCGCAACCGACCAGTGCTTGCGAGATACGCAGTTTTCTAGGGTTGGTTGGATATTATTGGAGATTCATTGAG
Source organism: Begonia peltatifolia (assembly GCA_022433055.1). Lineage (NCBI taxonomy): Eukaryota > Viridiplantae > Streptophyta > Magnoliopsida > Cucurbitales > Begoniaceae > Begonia > Begonia peltatifolia. The sequence goes on along the minus strand of CM039519.1, from coordinate 13,231,612 downwards.
TGGTTCTCTAAGATCTCGGCTCCCTTGACCCGACTGACTAGAAAGAATTCAAAATATGAGTGGACTGACAAGTGTGAGGGCAGCTTTCAGACATTGAAGCAGAGATTGACTACAGCTCCTATACTGACACTGCCCATGGAAGGAGAGAAGTTCTGCATTTATTGTGATGCCTTTAGGATTGGTTTTTGGGTGTGTTTTGATGCAGGGTGGGAGAATCATTGCCTATGCCTCTAGGCAGTTGAAGACTTATGAGCAGAATTATCCCATTCACGATTTGGAACTGGCGGCTGTTGTATTTGCACTTAAGATTTGGAGGTATTACCTTTATGGGCAACAATGCTAGATTTACTCAGACCATCAGAGCTTGAGGTACATTTTCACGCAGAATTAGCTGAATTTGAGACAGAGGAGATGGCTCGAGCTGGTCAAGGATTACGATGTGGAGATTAAGTACCACCCAGAAAAGGCGAACGTGGTGGCAGACACCTTGAGTCGGGTGACAGCTTCGACTTCTTCCATGATTTCGATAAGGCCTATTGAGTTGATGACAGAGATGCAGAGTTTTAGCCTGGAGATAGTTTCTGATCTGGCAGCCACTCTTTCGGCCTTGTCGTTGAGGCCGACTATTCTGGAAAGGATTAGGAAGGCCCAGGAGACTGACTCAGAGTGTAGCGAGCTGAAGGCGAGCATGGAGGCTAGGCCTAATTATGAGTTCAGCTATTCAGATGACGAAATTCTGAAATTTCGGGATAGATGGTACGTTCTGAAGGATGAGGAGCTGAGGAAGGATATATTATCAGAGGCCCATTCATCTTCTTTCTCTGTGCATCCCAAAAGCACTAAGATGTACAGAGATTTAAAGCAGCACTATTGGTGGCCTAACATGAAGCGAGCAGTGGCTGAGTATGTTGAGACCTGCGTAGTCTACCAGTAGGTAAAGGCGGAACATCAGCGACCATCTAGGATGCTTAAACCATTGTCAGTACCGAAATGGAAGTGGGAGCAGATCACTATGGATTTTGTAGTGGGACTGCCGAGGACTACCAAGGGACATGATGCTATCTGGGTGATCGTCGACCGGTTGACGAAGTCATCTCACTTCTTGCCTGTTAGGATGACTTATACTATAGATCAGTTTGCCCAGTTCAGGAGATAGTCAGGCTTCATGGGATCTCGGTGTCGATTGTTTAAGACCGAGACCTCAGATTCACGTCCAAGTTTTAGAGGAGTCTGCATAAGGCCATCGACACCAAGTTAGATTTCAGTACGACCTTTCATTCTCAGACCGACGGGCAGTCAGAGCGGACTATACAGATTCTGGAGGATATGTTCAGGGCCTGTGTGTTGGTGTTTAAGGCGGCTTGGAGTAAGTTCTTACCGTTAGTGGAATTTTCGTATAATAACAGTTACCAGTCCACCATTGGTATGGCACCGTACGAGGCCTTCGACGGAAGGAGGTGCAAGTCACCATTGTATTGGGATGAGGTTGGGGAGGCCCGATTGATAGGTCTTGAGATTTTATAGCCGACTGTCAACAAACTTTCTGTGATACGGAAGAAGATTGAAGCAGCTCAGAGTCAACAGAAGAGTTATGCTAATCAAAGGTATCGAGAGTTGGAGTTTAGTGAAGGCGACGAGGTATTTCTTAAGATGTCGCCGTTCAAGGGAGTAGCGAGGTTCAGAAAGCAGAGGAAACTCAACCCTCGGTTTGTGTGACCATTCCTGATTGTCAAGCGAATTGAGAGAACTACATACCAGCTTAAGTTGCCTTCGTCGATGGATGCTGTCCATGATGTTTTCCATGTCTTGATGCTGAGGAAGTGTATACGATCCTTCTCAGGTAGTGTCACAACAGGATATAGAGATCCAGTCGACGCTGTCCTACGAGGAGAAGCCAGTGAAGATCTTGGCGTCTGCTATGAAGGTACTGCGCAATAAGGAGATCCCTTTACTCAAGGTGTTGTGACGCAATCATGGTGTGGAGGAAACTACTTGGGAGCAGCGAGTAGACTTGGAGCGACAGTATCCCAACTTATTCGGAACGTAAATTTTGAGGACAAAATTCTTATAAGGTGTGGGGGATGTAATAATCCAGAAAATTTTTAATTTTAAATCTAATTTATGAAATTCTTAATTTAATCTCGGTTGGTGTTTCAGGAAATATTTTAACCAGTAAATTAAATTATAAAACTCGGAATCTAGTTTTAGTAATGGTTTTCGAAGTTTAAAGTCAGGAGGATGAGAATTCAATGAAGTTATAGACGATAAAAATACGTGAGGGCGTTTCAGTAAATTGTCATTGTTTAAATTAAATAAATAAATAATAATAATAATAATAATATAACAACCAATTGGCTTCAGGAGGAAGCCATTCGGTTGTTACAAACTGTGCACCCGAGTGATAGAGAGAGCGACGGAGAGCAAAGTGCGATCGTGTGCGGACGTCCGAGCTCTGATTGACGGCTGACGAGTGTGAGCGTGAAAGGAAAGCCAGAAGCGAGTGCTACTACTCCGACAAACCGAAGCCATTCGGTTTCAGCGGCTCGAGCTTCCGAAGACAAAGAGCCTGAGAGTTTTCTGCAGACGACCGCGAGGGAGTGGCTCTACGTCCAACTCTACCACCAGCGATTTGGGTGCCTTACTGGAGTCCTCCTTCTTCTCCCGCCCATGTTCAGAACGACATCACTCGGTAAGTCTCTCTCTCTCTCTCTCTGCTGTCCTATCCTATTTTGGCCAAGCTTGATGGTCGGCTTCCTTTCGTTTTGTGTATTTGGCCGAAGTGTTGAGTGAATGTAGGGCTGTGAATGCTGGTGTTAGTGAGGGG
>CM039519.1:13133879-13228388 GCA_022433055.1 Begonia peltatifolia | reverse complement strand
TCGGGTTCTTGAGTTTGATATACTTGGTATTGTGCAAATTAGGCTAGATTTGTGGGACCGTGGATGTTCGGTGAAGAGATTGGCGAAATTGGATCGAAGTTGAGATTTCAGATTTTTTTTCGTATAAAAACAGTTTTGCGGATTTTGATGGGGCTATGGTTAATTGTTTTAAATTCTGTTTTAGTAGGTTAAAATAAGTGGTTAGAGGAACGTATGGCCGTTGGAATCGTCTGATTCTTATATCCGATGCAAAAGTTATGGGCATCTAAAATTTATGTCAGATTTTGGTCCAAGTCAAATTAGTGAGGGCTTTTCGTAGAATTGTGGCGTGTGATAATGGCATGGCTATTTTTGATGTGTAAAGCCAATTTTGAGTGAGTTTTGGTTGAAAGAAACAAACATGTGAAATTGGATAAGAAGGGCAGATTCAGTTTCGGGATTTTTCCACCTAGATGCGGCTTACCGTTTTAAAATCCGTCATAGTATGTTAAACTAGTTTCCTAAGGGGACGTTTAGCCACATGAATTGTTCGATTCTGTTAACGGATGCAAAACGTATGCGCGTCCGAGCTTTAGGCTGGTTTTCAGCCAAACCAAATTGGTGACCCGTTTTTGTTGGAATATCATGGGTTTAGTTAAGAAATGTAATTTTTAGCTTATTTGTTGAATTATGAAGCGAAGATTGATGAGTGATTGTTTGTGTTTTAGGTTGAGACACTTTTGGGCGAAGCTATACGTCGAGTGAGTTTAGAACGCCAGGTAAGTACACCATGCATGTGTTTGATATACTTGGTTTTGTGCAGATTAGGCGAGATTTGTGGGAATGTGGATGTTCGGTGAAGAGATTTCGCGAAATTGGATCAAAGTTAAGATTTTAAATTTTTTTTCATATAAAAGCAGTTATGTTTTTGTGGATTTTGACGGGGGTACGGTTAATTGTTTTAAATTCTATTTTAGTGGGTTAAAATAGGTGGTTAGAGGAACGTATGGCCGCTGGAATCGTCCGATTCTGATATCCGATGCAAAAGTTATGGGCGTCAGAAATTTATGTCAGATTTTGGTCCAAGTCAAATTAGTGAGGGCTTTTCGTAGAATTGTGGCATGTGATAGTGACATGGCTATTTTTGATGTGTAAAGCAAATTTTGAGTGAGTTTTGGTTGAAGGAAACAAACATGTGAAATTGGATAAGAAGGGCAGATTCGTTTTCGGATTTTTCCACCTAGCTGTACTTTACCGTTTTAAAATTCGTTTAGTATGTTAAAATAGGTTCCTAAGGGGACGTTTAGCCAATTGAATCGTTCGATTCCGTTAACGGACGCAAAAGTTATGCGCGTTCGAACTTTAGGCTGGTTTTCGGCCAAACCAAATTGGTGACCCGTTTTAGTTGGAATATCATGGGTTTAGTTAAGAAATGTAATTTTTAGCTTATTTGTTGAAAGTGAAGATTGATGAGTGATTATTTGTGTTTTAGATTGAGAAAATTTTTGGCTAAGCTGTGCGTCGAGTGAACTTAGGACGCCAGGTAAGTGGTGCATGCATGCGTTTTGCCCAAGTAAGCCTACACCGCAGAACTTTAAGATTTATGTGATTGATTGTAGTGTGCATGCGTATTGTTTGGCATGTATCATTGTTTTTAAAAAATGGAACGAAAATAGTTTTGAGCATGTTTTGAGTAAGTGGTGAGACGCGTGGCGGTGGTACCGCGGATCCTGCTAGTGTGTGGGCCGGTGCGTAACGAACCGCGGATCCTACTAGTGTGGGCCAGTCCAACACTAGTCGCTGATTCTGCTCAAAGAGTGGGCCGGCTGCCCTGTCGCGAAATGTGTGTGGGGCAACTGTGGCCCCGTTGTTAGGGAGGCCGGGACGGGGGCGACGTGTTAGGGTGTAGTGTGGCACGAGGTACATCCTCACCCTGATGTGGTTGCTGTGTGGTGATGCGTTTGTGTAGCTTGTAGGCCTCGTTCCTGTAAAGTCCGGGACGGTGGCGATGAGTCAGGGTGAAGGGTGGCGCTAGGTTGCTCCTTACCTTTGTGCGGCTATACTACGCGTCACGGATGTGGCAACATGAGTTTGAGTGTAGAGAGTGCATGTGATAGTATTGCATTGTCGGCTTTTACTTTCATATCACATTACTTACTAAGCGTTAGGCTTATGATGTGTGTTCCGTGGTGTAGGTGCTGACGATATTATTGGTGAGCCTCGAGAGCCTAGTCTTGAGGCACAAGACGGTTCGCGTCGTGCGACCGAGGCACTGGACGACGGATTTTGTTAGGGCGACCCGACCCGTGGAGATGGTAGGTTGTGGCTTGGCTATTGCGGGTATTTAATTTTGCTGTGTCGATGTACGGCTGATTAGACGAGTTGTATAGGCGTCAGTAGTATAGGGGTTTATGGAGTGCGTGTGATTTCGGTGACGTACGCATTTGCTTTACATGTAGGAGCTTGCTCTTGCTCTTGCTCTTGCTCTATACTGTGGACTAAGCTCATTTATAGTTGATAGATTTTCATTGTCTTTAAACTTTGATTATTTTGTTATGGAGATTCTCTAGATGGTTAATAGATGAATATTGTTTGTTTCTAGTGAACTTTGTGCAGGGTTTAAATTTTGGGATAGCCAGTTTTTAGTCGTTACTCAGCCAAAATTTAAGGAGAGAGGTTGGGAGTCGAGAGGATATAGAATAGGTCGGGATGTGTACAGTGAGTGTTAGAGAAGTGTGGATGGGAGTGGGTGTACGGCGTAGTCGCAGGTGTGCCGGGCGCGCGGCCCTGCGGGTGCTCACGGGTCGTGCGTCGTTGGGTGAGGGCGTGCGTGCGGACGTGCACTACGGAGGCAGAGTGCGTGAGGCACGCGGCACTGTGAGCGTGCGCATGACGTGATGATGTTGAGTTGGCACGCGCAGCACCGTGAGGGTGAGCACGGGGCATCGAAGTGAGGGCGTGGGTGCGCGACACCGAATCTGTGTAGATTGAGTTTGTATTGGACTCCTTCCTAGGATTTCGAGTCTTGTCGTTTTATCTTAAAACTATTTGAAATTGTTGTCTTTTCCGCTGCGTATTTTTCTTTATGTTGAGGATTTGTGTTCCCTCTTCGGGCACGAGTTGTTTTCAAATCGAGTCAAAAATTTTTATACTTACAAATGTTCTTTTGAATATGATTTGAAAACGAAAGCGATATTAAATTGAGTGTGTTATGTCAAGTTTCTATATGTCATAGTGTGTAGACGTAGTGAGCACACCGAGAACGTGTGGGTTCTCGGGGCGTTACAATTATGGTATCAGAGCCACATGGTCGACGTCGTTCAGAGGATTACCTAACACCGCCAGCCACTGCGCAGGACCATTGCAGCAACTGTAAGTGTTTAGATTTAAATTTATTGTAAGACTACTGTGAGTTTTGTATATGTTAAAGGTAGAAAATATCAGGAGAGGCGAGGGACAGAGGTGGAGGCCGACCACGACGAGAGGCGCCTAGATCTTTGGGCGATATGGATGATACCGTCCAGCAGCTTACCGAGTTAGTTCACCGCCAGTCTTAGTAGCTGGAGAGATTTATAAGCAGGGACGACCAGGGTCAGTCTAGCGCCCAGGGTTCATCTGACAGAGGGGGCGATAGGCTGCATAGACTTAGACCCCCGACTTTTGACGGGTCGTCTGCATATCCTCTCAGTGCTAAGGAATGGATACGGGCATGGAGAAGATGATGAGTTTTGCAGAGGTGATGGAGCAGGACAAGGTTTATAGTGCAGCATTTTATCTGGCCAGGCATGCGAGCCATTGGTGGGAAACTGTAGTGGTCATGAGAGATGTGGAGACCATGACCTGGGAGGAGTTCCGGTCGGTGTTTTTTGGTAAGTATTTCAGCCATTCAGTAAGGACACGGAAGATGGTGGAGTTTGCGCAGATGAGGTAGACTGGCACTGTGGCCGAGTATGTATGACAGTTTGAGGCCTTGTCGCGGTTTGCAGGGCATTTGGTGAGCCTCGATGAGAATAAGGTACTTCAGTTTGTGTTGGGCCTAAAGCCGGATATCTAAATGGGTCTGCGGATTGCAGGGTCTCGAGGCATGCAATACTGGGAGGTGGTAGCGAAGGCCCTAGACATTGAGGAGGCTCGGGCGAAGCTTCCAAGTTATAAGGAGGTACCCAAGGAGCAGCCTAGGAGATCACTCAAATAGTCGCTGCCACAGTCGAGCGAGGAGACGTCCATGTAGAAAGGCCTAGTGACAGTTCCAGCAGCTAGGTGAGCACCAACAGGCTATAGGGGTCGGGACAGTTTCCAGTGTACCCGAAGTGTCAGAGAAGCCACCCGGGCGAGTGCAGAGTGCGCCCAGTGCGGTGGTATAACTGTGGCGAGGTGGGCCACATGTCTAGGGAGTGTCTGAAGCCGCGTCATAATCGTTTCTTCAACTGCAATGAGGTGGGACACTTTGCTAACAGATGTCCAGCTGCGAGCCAGACGTCAGCTAGGGTTACACCAAGAGTCTTTTCCCTTTTTTGAGCCAGATGATGCTGCTTAGCCATCAGTGATTGCAGGTAACATTTTTGTTTCTGGTGTGGCAGCTTATACCTTGATTGATACGGGCGCTACGTACTCGTTTGTGTTGACGGGTTTTGTTGTTAAAGGAAACTAGGAGTTCAGTCTCGCCGAGCGACATTATGATATGACCTTGCTATCAGGGGAACATTTGTATTCAGAACAAATGGTGCGGGGTAATGTGGTGACAGTGGGGAAAAAGCAGTTATATGCCAAGCTAGTCATACTCCATATGAGCGATTATGAGGTGGTCTTGGGAATAGACTGTCTGTTCAGACATCATGCCAAGATTGATTGCAGGACGAGAGAGGTTCATTTTCGGCCCCCGGGCGGGGAAATCTACACATTTAAAGCAGGTAAAGGTTTTACCCGGATTTCTGCTATCTTTTCTCGTCAGACTCCACGGTTGTTAGGCAAGGGTTGCTATGGGTTTTTGGCAAGTGTCAGGGATTTGCAGTCCCAGAGTCATACTCAGTTACAGGATATTCTTGTTGTGCAGAGTTCCCAGAGTTGTTTCGTAATGATTTGCCAGGGTTGCCCCCTGACAGGGAGATCAAATTCGAGATAGATGTTTTCTGAGGTGCCGAGCTGGTGTACAAGAACCTGTACAGGTTAGCACCTACCGAACTTAAGGAGCTGAAGGCTCAATTGGAGGAACTGACGGATAAAAGTTTTATACGCTCTAGTTTTTCACCTTGGGGTGCGCCAATTCTATTCGTCAAGAAGAAGGACGGATCCCTACGTATGTGTATTGACTATCGGGAACTGAATAAGATGATGGTGAAGAACAGGTATCCATTGCTGAGGATTGACGATTTATTTGATCAGCTACAGGGTGCCCGAGTGTTTTCTAAGATCGACCTGAGTTCCGGCTATCATCAGTTGAAGGTAAAGAGAGAGGATGTACTGAAGATGGGCTTCAGGACGAGGTACGAACATTTTGAGTTCCTGGTTATGTCATTCGGGCTGACTAATGCCCCTGCAACGTTTATGGATTTGATGCACCGAGTGTTCAGGGAGTACCTGGACAAGTTTGATTATTTTGTTATGAAGTTTCTCTTGATGGTTGATAGTGAATATTGTTAGTTTATGATAAACTGTGTGCAAGGTTTAAATTTTGGGATAGCCAATTTTTAGTCGTTACTCTGCCGAAATTTCAGGAGAGAGGTTGGCAGTCGAGAGAATATGGAATAGCTCAGGATGTGTATAGTGAGTAATCGAGGTATGTGTTGGAGTCATTCCTAGGATTTCGAGTCTTGTCGTTTTATTTTAAAACTATTTTAAATCGTTGTCTTTTCCGCTGTGTTTTTTTTTTTTTTATTGAGGATTTCGTGCTCTCTCTTCGGGGCGTGAGTTGTTTTCGAATTGAGTTAAAAATTTTTATACTCACAAATGTTCTTTTGAATATGATTTGAAAACGAAAGCGGTATTAAATTGAGTGAGTTGTGTCAAGTTTCTGTATGTCATAGTGTGTAGACGTAGTGAGCGCATCGGGAACGTGTGGGTTCTTGGGGCGTTACACCACGGAACACATAAAATCAGCCTAGCGCTCAGTAAGCAGTGCAACATGCAATTTCTATGCTCTCACTCATGTTGTCACAACCCGTGCCGCGTCGTATGGCCGCAGCATGGTGAGGTTGGACTCTCTCACCTCACACCCTATCTCGTCGTCATTGTCCCGATTTCTCCAGCAACGAGGCCCTCTTTACGTACCCACGCGCCACTCTACGCATTGCAACCATTATAGGGTGAGGCTAGACACGCTAGCAACGCCACCGCCTGGCACGTCGTCATCGTCCCGGTTTTTCCAGTAACAAGGCCATAGTTGCACACCACCACACGCACACCACGGCATACATCCTAGGGTGAGTCTAGACGCAATCGTCACACCATACCCTAGTACGTCGCCACCGTCCCAGTTTCTCCAGCAACGGGGCCTAGCTACCCACACACCCATCATCCTCGCCACACCTCGCACTTCACACTCGCACATAAATCCATGCACAAATTCATTTTTGTTCCCATTTCAAAAACATGATGCATGTCAAACAATAAATACGCACATCACAATCAACCCACACAACCTAACATTCCTTGGTGTAGGCCCATCTGGGCAAAACGCATGCATACACTACTTCCCTGGCATCCTAGCTTTCCGTGGTGCTGGTCTCACCCAAAACCTCCTCAACCTACAACAAAAACCATCTTTCCGTCAAAACTCATCCTCCTACTCTACTTTTGCATTAAAATTACCACACCAGCTCAACACTTCGCGCACTCATCAAAATCGCTCTCTAACCTATGCGGCTTCGAAATCCACCTAACTTCCGACGCGCATAACCTTTGCGTCGGTTATCGGAATCACACAATTCCAGCGGCTAAACGCTCCAATCGCAACCTAGTTTAACCTATCATTAAAAAATCTAAAACCGTTAACCACAGCTAAGGCAGAAACCCAAAAATGGGTTAGGACCTAGGGTCAAAATCCCCTTTCCACGGCCATTCTGCAAAAAAACTGAGTACATCCTTAACCAATGTATCACATTTATCCTCAACAACCCACAACAATCAACATTACACTCAATAAACACTCTAACCTTAAAACCCCAATTCTCAATCCACCACATTTCTTCTCAATTGCAACACTAAACAAATATTGAACCATAAACTACTTAAACTTCCTTTAATCGTGAAATGGAGGAGAAAACAACAGCAAATCAGCGGCTGAACGATCGCGAGTAGGACAGAAACTAAAAGAAAACGCGCGGTGGGTGGGGGGAGAAAACAACCGAGAAGGGGGGAGGGTTCTGCAAATCATCCCCTCTCTATTAACATATATAAAATAATAAATAAAATAATAATAATTAATTACTATTTTGCCGTCACACTTTAATCTTTTAATCCAACGGCCATCCTAACTGCCTCTTGTCAGATTACTAAAATTTTTCTCCCCACCATTAGCATGGAAATAATTCCCTACCTAACCTTACAAATTTTTCCCTCTCCGTTCCGACCTGAATCCCACCATTTATCGTCCCGACAACCCAAAAATCGGTACTGCAAAAGTACGGGGCGTTACAAATTCTTTACTATTTTATAAATTAATTATGGTTATAACTTTGTTAAGGTCTAACAAAATGGTCAGAGTACAAAGAAGAGAAATGGAGGATTGGAACAACACCATCAACTGACTAACTGAATTTTGTGATCCCCAATCTCAACTACTAGAGAGATTTATTAACAGATAAGAGCATGGGAATCCAAACAAGGGTGGTTCTAGTGACCAGAGTGGAGACAGATTCAGGCAGCTCAGACCTCTGACCTTTTATGGATAGGCTTTGGATCCTGCCTACGTTGAGGAATGGATCCTGACCATTGAGGGGATGTTTGACTATGCAAAAGTGGAAGAAGTAGATAAGGTCATTTGTTCCATTTTCCACCTTTCCAAGGATGCCGGATTTTAGTGGGACACCATCAAAACTATGACGAACATGAGAGAGATTACATAGGAAAATTCAAGAAGGCATTCTAGGATAAGTACTTCACGCATGCTGTCAGAACGAGCAATATGGTGGAGTTCATTCAACTACGTCAGACTAGTTCTGTAGTTGATTATCTTCACCAGTTTGAATCTCTATCAAGATTTACTGCTAAGTTTGTGAGCAACAATGAGAATAAGGTCAACAAGTTTCTTCAGGGTTTGAAGGTTGAAATCTATTGAGGTGTAAAGATAGTGGGGACCAAAGACGTTCCCTATTCCAAGGTGGTATCCAAAGCTCTGGAATTAGAGGAGACTGAGTAGAAATTTTACAAGTAAAGAGAGTCAACCAGAAGATTCTTTCAAGAAATTTAGCCTCAACAACCACAAAATAGAGGAGGATGACCACAACAACGATAGCAACAGCAGCAACAACAACAAAGAGGGGTGAAAAGACCCAATGATGGAAAGAATAATCAAGGGAAAGAGAAACAAGCATAAGGGTCTTTTGTATCACAGTACTCGTAGAGTCCAAAATGCTAGAAACATCATCCTAGTGAATGCAAGCTCGGTTCAAACCAATGTTACAATTGCAACAAAGTCGGCCATTTCGCTAGAAGTTGCCCGAAAGGGAATCCAAGCCAGACAAAGGCAAACGTAACACCTAGGGTGTTTGCTCTTATAGAAGCTGCGATGAGGAACAATCTTCAGTTATTTCAGGTTCAATTTTACTTAATAATGTTGCTGTTTATTTGTTGATTGACTTAGGTGCTACGCACTCCTTTATTTCTATGGCCTTTTTTGTTAAATTAAACTTGCTACCTATGCCTGCTGAGCATTTTTATGATGTTATGTTGCCATCTGGAGAGTACCTACATTCAGATCAAGTAGTATGCGATTGCATAGTATCGTGGGAGATAATAAGATGCCTACTGATCTAATAATTATCGACATGAAGGGTATGATCTTATATTGGGAATGTACTGGTTATTTAGACATTTTGCCACTATTGACTGTAGATTAAGAACATCTATTTCCAACCCACAAACGGTGATAATTTGCCAGTGGTATCATCTATCAGGGCTCAACGATTATTAAAAAGTGGAGGCACATGATTTCTAGCCAGTATGGTGGATATGAGAATATAGAATGAAGTGGAACTTCATGATATGGCCGTTGTTCAAAATTTTCTGGAAGTTTTCTTGGATGATTTGCCTGATTTTCCCCCAGACAGGGAGATAGAGTATCAAAGAATCTGTACCGTATGGCTCTTACGGATTAAAAGAATTAAAATCACAGCTGACAGAACTGGCAGACAAGGGTTTTATCCGCCCTATTTTTTTCCCCTAGGGTGCACCAGTTCTATTCGTAAAGAAGATGATAGATCCCTGAGAATGTGTGTTGATTATAGAGAACTGAATAAGATGACAATAAAGAATAAATATCCTTTTGCCACGTATTGATTATTTGTTTAATCAACTCCAAGGAGCGAGGGTATTTTCAAAAATTAATTTACAATCGGGGTATTATCAGTTAAAGATTAAACCAAAAGATATAACCAATACTGGATTTCCAACAAGGTATGGAAATTACGAAATACTAGTAATGTCTTTTGGTTTAACCAATGCTCCTGCAGCCTTTATGGACCTGATGAACTCGATATTTCACGAATAATTAGACAAATTCGTGATGGTATTTATTTATGATATTTTGATCTATTCCAAGACTAAAGAAGAACATGATGAGCATTTAACTGTGGTTTTATCAACTCTGAAGCTTCATCAACTGTATGCAAAGTTTTCAAAATATGAATTTTGGTTTGACATGATTTGTTTTCTTGGCCACGTTATTTCGCATGATGGAATTTCTGTTGATCCGTCAAAGATTGAATCTATTATAGATTGGCCACAGCACAAAAATATGGATGATATACGGAGTTTCCTTAGTTTGGCAGGGTACTATGGAAGATTTATTGAGGGGTTTTACAAGATAACTATGCCCCTAACGCATCTAACAAGGAAAAGTGTGAAGTTCTGGTGGTCATAATAGTGTGAAAACAGTTTCTAGAAGCTTGAACAGAAATTGACAACTGCTCTTGTATTGACACTGCCAGTTGAAGACAAAAATTTAGCATTTACTGCGATGTTTTCAAGCTTGGTTAGGTGCTATTTTAATGCAAGACGAAAAAGTTGTTGCTTACGCTTCAAGACAGCTCAAAACATATTAACAGAACTATCCTACACATGATCTGGAGTTAGCAACTGTAGCTTTCACACTAAAAATATGGTGGCTGTAGCACCTTAAAAACCCACTAGTTTTTCAGTTTGCTCTGACACCACACTGAAACGATCCAACTCTCTTACCCAAATATACATAAAACTAAGTGCTTTGAAAATGTTTTATGAAAAACTTACGAAGCGGAAACTAATTAAATGCGTTTAAAAAAGCGGACAATATAGCTTGTGGCGCCTGATCGAACCTTGTGGTCGACATCTCGATGTTCATCTCACAAACAAGTCGACATCTTAATCCTTTCTATTTGCACCGGTCGAAGCTTGTGGTCGAAACTTTTACCATTTTTTACACTAACCGGTCGACACCTACACATACAGGTTGACACCTCATTTGGTTCTGTTCCCGTAGGTCGACTCTCGCGGTCGACATTCACCTAGTTCGGTGGACACCTACGCATACAGGTCGACATTTTACATCAGTAGCCTTAAATAAAATTTTGAACTCAATAAGAGAAAACGAACAACAATATGTTTCAATCATTTAAAACTATGAAAACTTGTATTTTCATATCATAATCTCGTACATAGGTTCAAAATATGACTATACAACATCACGATAGACATCCTCACGACTACTAGCGTTTAAAACTCTTCTATACATCAGAAACCTGTACATAAGTCCTATGCACATGACATAGACTACTAAAAATGACTCTTCCAAAAACTCACCATACCCAGAACACTCTACACAGGTCGGGTCACCCTAACACGGTCCACCAAACCAATGCCCTCGTCATGTGCCACCAACTGGCTACTCGCCCTAACTGGGCTCTCGAAACTCACCTCCTGTATCCTCAACACCTACACCACAGAAGACAACACATAAGCTTAATGCTTAGTAAGTAGTGCGATATGAAATGTAAAACGGTCAATGCAATCCTATCACATGCAATCTTTACTTTCACACTCATATTGTTGTTTTCTGTCATCGTTCGTACGATCTTCCTACAGAGTTGGGAAATGGACCAGTCTTCCCAAGTCGATTCTCTTACTGTGTCAAAGGGCGAATCACTTTCTTAAATGCCACATCATACAGCCGCCCTAGGTAGTTGGCTCTTACACCACACTGCCCCTGACACGTCACCACCGTCCTAGCTCAACCAGCGATAGGGCCCAAGAGCTGCACATGAATCTCAGATCAATGATTCTCCTATAGAGTTGGGAAGCGGATCGGGTTTCCCAAGTCGATTCTCTATCTGTGTCAAAGGGCGAATCACTTCCTTTGAGGCCGCGTCACTGTTATCCTCATCGTTCACATATCACGCCTCACATTCGTACTTAAAACCATACTCAAATTAATTTTCGTTACACTTTTCAATACATGATGCATGCCTAAAACAAAACATGCAAAACGTACATGAACATAAACACATTATCATCCCTAACATTCTATAGTGTAAGCCCATAAGGGCAACACGCATGCAAACAATACTTACCTGGCGTACTTAGCTTCCGTGGTGCTCATTCCTATCAATTCTAGGCTTGACCTAAAACATAAACCTTTATTCATCAACATTAACCTCAAAATTCACTATTCGTGCCAAAAATCATGGTTTCTAGCTAAACCCATAAAAACCAAACTGAAACGGGTCACTAATTTGGTTTGGTCAAAAACTGACCTAAATTTTGGACGCATCTAACCTTTGCGCAGATTATCATAATTGCATAATTACAGTGGCTGAATGCTACTCTAATAATTTAATTTAACATACTAAAAGGGATTTTAAAACGATAATTTGTAGCTAGGTGAAAAACACTAAAAACAGAACCGATTTTTACGCTAAAATGTCCCAAAATTTCAACTTCAATCTAATTTCACCAATTTCTCACCAATCGACCACATTTCATTCATTCAACATTAAATATTCAAAATTGAACAATGAAGCTCAAAACCAAAACACACATAGCACAAATCCTCTCGGTTTCTCACTAAAAAGATAGGCCTTACTGCCCATTGATGATTGCCCATCTCACACCTCTAATTCCCTCATATTTTCGTAACAAAATCAACCAAAGAATTAACCCAGCCTGCTTCATCAGTCAGACTGTACCTCAGCCAATCAAAAGATAGGAAACAGGGAGGGGAAGCTAACCTGTTTACGTTAAGATTGAGGGTGAAAATGAAGAGGAAGAGGGAGGGTTCCCCACGTCATAGCTTGCTCATCGGAATGGTCACCGGAATTGCGTGGACGCAGGTGGAAGAACGTCACTCGGGCTTGCTTGAGCTTGAGCGTTCCTTCGCCTTGTTGCCAGAGCAGGGGAGTGTCGTGGAGCCACTCTTTAAAATTAAAATTTTATTTTAATTTCTTCAAAATTCCCATTTATCCCTAACGTTCTAACTATTTCATATTCTCGCCACATTTCGTTATTTCTTTCGCTAATCGTTCAAAATTTTATTTCCCCCTTGCTTAGAATTCTAAGTTTCTTCATTTAAAACCTGCTCATAAATTTCTAGGTTTAAAATATTACATAAATCAATTAATTAAACTTGACTAAATTCCGTTAAATTTTTGGTATATTACAGCAGCGTTGTCTATATGGACAACAGTGCGAAGTATTCTCCGATCCCAAAAAGCTTGAAGTATATTTTTACGCAGAAAGAGTTAAACTTAAGACAAAGACGGTGGCTAGCATTTATGAAAGTTTATGATATTGAGATCAAATACCACCTAGGAAAAGCCAATAAGGTAAAGGATGCTCTTAGTGGAATGTCTACCTTGATGCCACCTTTGATGTCTGCAATGTCGGTAACATTGAAATCAGAAATTCAAAGATTTGATATAGAAATAGTCTTTGAGTTATTAGCTTTACTTGCCACAATTTCTATAAAGCTGACAATTGTGAATAGAATGAAAGAAGCACGGTAAAAGGATTCGGAATGTCAAAGCCAATCTGTAGAGGCATCTAATCATTCTGCAGATTTTAATTATTCGGAAGATGGTATTCTAAAATTCAAGGACAGGTGCTACGTTGCTAATAATAAAGATCTGCAGAAGGAGATCTTAAAAGAGACTCATTCATCTACTTTCTCTGTACATCTTGGAAGCACAAAAATGTACAGATATTTGAGGCAACATTTTTAGTGGCCTAACATGAAAAGAGATGTTGTAAAGTACGTGAGTGAGTGCCTAATATGTCAACAGGTTAAGGCAAAAGATCAAAGGTCAGCTAGAACACGGCTACCATTAATGATTTCAGAATGGAAATGGTAGAAGATTTCTATGGATTTTGTTGTTGGACTACCGAGGACAACGAAAGCATATGATGGAATATGGGTGATTGTGGATCGATTAACTAAGTCAGCTTACTTTCTACCACTAAAGATGACCTTTTCAATGAATTAATTTGCAAAATTGTTTATTCAGAAGATTGTTAGACTACATGGAGTAGCAATCTCGATTGTATTAGATCGAGATCTTAGGTTTACTTCGAGTTTTTGGAAAGTCTCCATAAAGCTATGAGAACTCAATTGAGTTTTAGTACAGCTTTTCATCCTCAAACAGATGGACAAACGGAGAGAACAATTCAGATTCTAGAGGATATTATGAGGGCGTACGTTTTGGGACTCCAAGGTTCATCAAGTAAGTATCTACCTTTAGTGGAAGTTTCATATAATAACAGCTTTCAGCCCACTATTGGCATGGCCCCTTATGAACCACTTTACAGCAGAAAGTGTCGATCTCCTTTGTATTGGGACGAGGTCGGCGAAGCAAGATTGATTGGACTAGATTTTTTGCAACAGACTGCAAAGAATGTTGCAATCATTAGACAACGGACCGTAACCGCCCAAAGTCATCAGAAAAGCTATGCGGACCAAAGGAGATGAGAATTGGAGTTCAACGTGAATGATAAAGTATTTTTCAAAATTTCACCGCTCAAAGGGGTAATGAGATTTGAGAGGAAAGGTAAGTTGAGTCCGAGATATATTAGACCATTTACAATCACAAAAAGAGTTAGAAGAATGGTATATAAGTTGCAGCTACAAGCCTCTATGGACGAGATTCATAACGTTTTCCATGTCTATATGCCGAGGGAGTGTGTGCACGATCCTTCTATAATTATGGAGCAAAGAGAAATTGAAATTCAGCCAACTCTAACTTACGAGGAAAAACCAGTACGAATTCTAAAATCAACAATAAAGGTACTACAAAACAAAGTGATCTCGTTAGTGCAAGTTCTATGGCGCAACCACAATGTCGATATGGCAACTTGGGAAAGGTGACAAGATATGTTAAGCCGATACCCAGAATTACTCGGTACGTAAATTTTGAGAACAAAATTTTATTAAGGAGGAAGAAATGTAATACCCAAAAATTTTTCGTACACTCTAATTTTTCAGCACTCAATAAATTAGACTATTTTAATAGATTTATTGCACACTTTAAGGGATTTGAGAGTTTTATCGTAGAAAAGATAAATTAAAAGATGAAAGAAATGATATTTTTGAATTTGGAAAGTCAAAAAAAAGAGAGAATGACGGTGCAGGAGTGGTGCTGGCGTTGGAAAGAAAGAAGTGGAAGAAATGAAGGTTTGAAAAGTCAAGATGATGATCACGCTGCAAACAAAAGAAGGATGAGAAGAAAAAGAGAAAGCTAAAGTTGAATGGTCAAAACTTCCCACGTTGGATGGTTGGACGCAATAAAGGGTAATTTAGAAAGAAGACAACTCTTTTAGGTTAGGTTGATCATACTTATCTTTCAAATATTATCATCTAAAGTTTCTCCTCCAGCACACAACTGTTTTCTTTCTTTGCTAAAAACCCCTCCCCGAAACTTACCTCTTCCTCTCAAAGTTTTCTAGATTTTTCATGTAAAACATATTTATTTAGGTTATATTGATTTACGTTTGTTTGATAGGTGTTTGATATTTGATGAAATAGTTGGGTGTTATTGAGGTTGATGAACACTAACATCTGATGCTTGGAAATTGTTGGCGTTTCTCTATTTTCTGGTTGTTTTTGTATTTAATTAGATTTAAATACTTGTTGGTAGACTGAAGGAAATTATGTAATTGTACAATTTGGATAAAAAATGATAAATTACGGCCAGTTCGACATTTTGTAATTTCAATCCATTAAATTGGTTTTATTTGATAAATTGAATTAATCCTGGGGGTGCATCGCCCCATTCTCTAAAGCTAGGAGATGCAAATCGTCCCACGACGTGTTTCCCCAACAAAGTTGGGCGGGTAACGAACACGTTCATCCCACTAATATATTGTCTGCTTTGTGTCGTCCATACAGCCCTCACGAATTTGTTATCGCGAGGACTTCCCAGTCAGTCACCCAACATGTAACTGCTGTAACGATCTGGCACCACCCTTGAGTATCTGCGAATCGCCTTTCCTGTTACGATCTCAGGAGCCGTCTTCGGGTTCCCAGGCCGCCAACAAGGCTAAGTTGCTACTGTTGCCATTTTACCCCAAATCTTATTTGAAAACATTTGAAAATACGCAGCAAAAATTAAATTGAAAATAATTAAAAATGTAACGATAAAACTGTCGCGTAAAAACAGAACGTGAAAGTGAGAACTAAATTAAATTTTTTTTTTAAAGAACCCACCGCCGCCGGCCATTAGCCGAACGGCTTAGTTGTCGACGTCGGCATTGGCGTAGGGCCCCAGCGCCAAGCGCTGGCACTGGCGTCGACCATTGGGGCTGCGTGTGAGCACCGGGACTCACGCTACCTCCTCGACAACGCACGCCCACCGTGCGCGCCACATGCACACTGCACGCCCTCGTCCCGCGCTACATGTGAACTGATATCACTCACCTTGCACGTTGCCTGACGATGCACGAACTGATATTTTTGAATTTGGAAAGTCAAAGAAAAGAGAGAATGACGGTGCAGGAGTGGTGCTGGCGTTGGAAAGAAAGAAGTGGAAGAAATGAAGGTTTGAAAAGTCAAGATGATGATCACGCTGCAAACAAAAGAAGGATGAGAAGAAAAAGAGAAAGCTAAAGTTGAATGGTCAAAACTTCCCACGTTGGATGGTTGGACGCAATAAAGGGTAATTTAGAAAGAAGACAACTCTTTTAGGTTAGGTTGATCATACTTATCTTTCAAATATTATCATCTAAAGTTTCTCCTCCAGCACACAACTGTTTTCTTTCTTTGCTGAAAACCCCTCCCCGAAACTTACCTCTTCCTCTCAAAGTTTTCTAGATTTTTCATGTAAAACATATTTATTTAGGTTATATTGATTCAAGTTTGTTTGATAGGTATTTGATATTTGATGAAATAGTTGGGTGTTATTGAGGTTGATGAACACTAACATCTGATGCTTGGAAATTGCCCTCACGAATTTGTTATCGCGAGGACTTTCCAGTCAGTCACCCAACATGTAACTGCTGTAACAATCCGGCACCACCCTCGAGTATCTGCAAATCGCCTTTCCTGTTACGACCTCAGGAGCCGTCTTCGGGTTCCCAGGCCGCCGACAAGGCTAAGTTGCTACTGTTGCCATTTTACCCCAAATCTTATTTGAAAACATTTGAAAATACGCAGCAAAAATTAAATTGAAAATAATTAAAAATGTAACGATAAAACTGTCGCGTGAAAACAGAACGTGAAAGTGAGAACTAAATTAAATTTTTTTTTTAAAGAACCCACCGCCGCCGGCCATCAGCCGAATGGCTCAGTTGTCGACATCGGCACTGGCACAGGGCCCCAGCGCCAAGCGCTGCCACTGGCGTCGACCATTGGGGCTGCGTGTGAGCACCGGGCCTCACGCCACCTCCTCGACAACGCACGCCCACCGTGCGCACCACATGCACACTGCACGCCCTCGTCCCGCGCTACATGCGAACTGATATCACTCACCTTGCACGTTGCCTGACGATGCACGCACCCCGCGCGTGCCACTCCTGACACCGCGCACTCTACCCGAGCCACTCTTGATGCACCACGCACGCCCCATGCATGCCCCACATAACGCCACGTGCCGCGCGCTTGCCACCATCAATGCTGTATGCCTTGCGTGTGCCACACACAACGATGCACGCCCTACCTGCCCCACCCTACACGCCACACACCCGATGCGCGCCACACTTGGCGCCACGGTGTTTTCCAAAAATTTTGGCAGAGTAACGTCTATAAATGTCAACCCCAAATCTGAAAATCAAATCCAAAAACAATACAGTATCTCCCAACAAAATCTTTCAATATAATTCCCGACCAAAATCCAAACCTATTAATCAATGTTCTAGTCCATATCACAAAAGAAAATCAAGTTTTAAAGAAAGCAAATCCATCAAACTGTTGACATCAGATTTTCACTGTACAACAAAAAATCTATACATGAAATCCATCAAGAAAGAAAGTTCCAAAATATACAAAACGCCCTCAAAAGCAGCCTCTCATAATCCCTACCATACCATACCACACCACCATCCATGGGTCAGGTTGCCTTAACACAGTCCACCAAGCTGACGCCCTAGTCGTGCGTTACCAACTGCTCACTACTCATAACTAGGCTCTCAGGACTCACTGTCCTACTCGACCACACCTACACCACAGAACACAGAGTAAGCCGAATGGTTAGTAAGTAATACGTAATGACACGTAAAGAATTTTGATGTAATCTTATCACATGCAATCTCTACACTCTCTCTCATGTTACTGTTTCCTGTCATCGTCTCGTACGATCCTCACACTGAGTTGAGAAGTGGATCAAGTTTCCTAAGTCGATTCTCTGTCTGTGTTGAATGGTGAATCACTTCCTTCGAGGCCTGTTTTTACTATCCTCACCATTGACATGTCACACTACTTACCTGTGCTTAAATCATGCTCAAATTCATTTTCGTGTTATTTTCAAAACATGATGTATGACTAAAACAAAACACGCAAATCATCCCTATAGCCCTATGGTGTAGGCCTATAAGGGCAACACGCATGCAAACACCACTTACCTGGCGTCCTTAGCTTCTATGATTCTCGGTTCTACCAATACTAGCCTCAACCTAAAACAAAACTATTTCTCATTACAATTTATCCCAAAACTCATCCTACGCACTAAAACTATGATGACCAACTCAACCTATAAAAATCCAACTGAAATGGCTCACTAACTCATCTCGGCCAAAAATTAACCTAAACTTGGAACGCGCATAACGTTTTCTATGGTTATTGGAATCACTCGATTCTAGCGTCGAAACGCTCATCAAGGAGCCCATTTTAACGTACTAAAAAGGTTTATAAAATGATTAACCGCAGTTCGGTGAAAAACACTAAAAATAAAATATGTTTTTGTTCTAAAATTCCACAATTTCGATTTTCAACTCAAACTCAGCCATTTTCCTCATCATTTAGTTACATTCTAACCTATTAAGCATAATATAAGAAAAAATGGAGGTTTCTAATCAAGAAAATCGAAATGCCCAGCGCACCCCTCTCGGTTTTTCTTCCAATTTTGGGCGTTCACCACCCATGGCTCAAACACTCACACCTTCACCTTTAAACCTCTCAGACTTTAGTATAAAATCAACATAATTTGAATCCCATCGAAACCTTACACAATCGGTCATCAGGAGAGAGAGAGCATAAGGGAAAAACTCATGAAAATCTGTTGGGTTTAGGCGCAGGAAAGAGGAAGGAAACTGAGTGGAAGCTTGGGTCGTCGGTGAGGAGGTCAGACAAAAGGCGAGAACATCACCAGGAGGAAGGAGCTCGTCGTCGCCAAGGGTTTGCTCTTGACTGAAGGTTGCTTGGAAAGGGCTTTTAAGAGAAATCACCATATCATCAGATTAAAAATCTGATGATTTATTTATTTATTTTATTAAATTACCACTACGCCGTTATGTGTTTAATCCTCTGAAATTTCGTCAAATTACGTTCGTTCACTTTTGAATTTCAAAAATTTCCTCTAAAATTTCCTTCTCGCGATTTTTATTTGATAACTTCTTTTAAAATCTCCATTCGTAGACTTTACGCAGAAATTTAAGTTACTCGGGAAAAAGTTTACTTTTAAAATTGCTTTGGTTATAGCGGAAATTTAATTTGCCCAAAAACATTTCATGAGTATTACAATTCCAACCCTATCAGCAGGATCCGAGAATTATGCTCATGACCTTCTCCTACTACCAAAAGAGTTTTTGCCTTCCCAACTACTCAAACCCAAGACCTAGTAGTATTAAATACCAAGGGGAATAGTAGTTGTTACAACTTGAGTTAGTATTTATACCATTTTATGAGTTTGTTTTCTCGACTTTTGATTGATAATTTGCGGAACCGATTTTGAGCACCTGAAGCTTGCTTTTCCTTTCCCTCAGTGAGTGATATTTGATAGAGTGGAGTGTGTTTTTGTTATATTTTAAGACAACCAAAGTACAACAAACCTTGTTGTAGCTGTAACACTCTGTATTTTTGCGATATCGATTTTTGGGTTGTCGGGACGAGAAACGTCGGGATTCGGGTCGGAATGAATAGTAAAAATTTGTAAGGTCAGGTGGAGAATTATTTCGAGGTTAATGGTGGGGAGAAAATTTTAGAAATTCGATCGAAAACGAATTGAATGGTCGTTTGATTAAAAAGATTAAATTGTGAGAGCGAAATAGTAATTAGTTTTTATTATTTTATTTATTTATTTTATATATGTTAATAGAGAAGAGACGATTCGCAGGAACCCTCTCCTCACCCTCTCTGTTGTTTTCTCCCTTACCCACCGTGCGACCTTTCGGCTGCACTCCTTCTGGCGATCGTTCAGCCGGCGATTTCTTGTAGTTTTCTTCTACATTTCAACGGTTCAAGGTAAGTTTAAGTAGTTTATGGTTCAATATTTGTTTAGTGTTGGAGTTTAGGAGAAATTTGATGGATAATAGATTTGGGGTTTTAGGGTTAGAGTGTTTATTGAGTGAAATATCGATTGTAGTGGGTTATTGAGGATAAATGCGATAGATGGCCGAGCAAGTGAGCGAATTTGAACGAGAAACCGAGAAGGTGGAAATTTTAACCCATAGAACGGAACTATTTTTGAATTTTTGGCCTAGCTAAGGGCATTCGTTTTAGAAACCCTTTTGGTGTGGTAATCTAGTCTACGACTGGAGTGTTAGGCCGCTGTAATTGAGTGATTTTGATAACCGACGCAAAAGTTATGCGCGTCGGAAGTTAGGTTAATTTTTTTTTTTAGCCGAGATAGGTTAGTGACTGATTTGTTAAGTTTGTGAAGTATTGAGCTATTATGGTGATATTAGTGCATAAGTAAAGTAGCGGGATGAATTTTGACGGGAAACCGATTTTGTTGTAGGTTAGCAGGTTTCTTGTTAAACGAGCACAACGGAAAGCTATCACGTCAGGTAAGTGGTGTATGTATGTGTTTTGCCTAGGTGGGCCTACACCGAGGAACGTAGGATGTGTTGGATGATTCTGGTGTGTGCGTGTGTTGTTTGACATGCATCATGTTTTTAAAACGGGAATGAAAATGAATTTGTGCATGATTTTATGTGCGAGTGTGAAGTGCGAGGTGTTGCGAGGACGATGTGTGTGTGGGCAGCTAGGCCCTATTGCCAGAGAAACCAGGACAGTGCCTACGTGCCACGGTGCATTGTGGCGAGTGTGTCCAGCCTCACCTTGGGATGGCTGCCGCGGTGTGCATATGGTGGTGTGCAACTATGGCCTCGTTGCTGGAGTAACCGAGATGATGGCGACGTGCCAGGGGGTGGTGTGGCTAGTGCGTCCAAACTCACCCTGTAATGGTTGCGGTGCGTAGAGTGACGAGAGGGTAGGGTTTTAGGGCCTCGTTGTTGGAGAAACTAGTACGACGACAACGTGTCAGGGTGTGAGGTGCAAGAGAGTCCAACCTTACCATGGTGCTGCTGTACCACGCGGCACTAGTTGTGACAAAATGAGCGAGAACATAGAAACTTCATGTGATAGGATTGCATTGTTGTTTTACGATTTATATTGCACTGCTTACTGAGCGTTAGACTTATGCTGTGTGTTTTCCATGGTGTAGGTGCAGAGTTTCTAGGAGGTGAGTCGCCATAGCCTATACAGTACAAGTAGGCGATTGGCGGCGTACTATCTTGTGCCGGCAGTTGGAGCTTGTCGTGGCGGCTCGACCCGTGGAGTGATGTCGGGAGGTAGATTTATGGGAGTAGTGTTTTTAGTGAGGTATATGTCGTGTGTATAGGTTTTGAGGCATAGATGGATGTAGGTGTTGATAATCGGTGTTGATGTATAGGTGCATTTTCAAACTATTTGAAAGAGTTTAAATGAATGATTTTGGTTTTCAATTGGTAATTTTAATTCGGGAAAGTTTTCGTGTCCGTTCTTTTGGAGCTGCTGTTATTTTTAGGTTGCTGGTGTGAAGTGTCGACCGAAGTCCATAGTTGTCGACCGGTCAATGTAAATTGGAGGGTGAGTGTCGACCGCGGTGTTCGACCGATGCTGGTAGAGGGAAATGAGGTGTCGATCGGCGACCACGGGTGTCAATCGGTTAGTGTAAAATCAGTGAAAGTGTCGACCGCAGGGGTCAACCTGCGCGGGCATAGAGGGTCAAAGTGTCGATTCGTGAAAGCAGGTGTCGACAACTCTTTGAGTGGGATGTAGATGTGTCGACCGATGAGTCCTAGTGTCGACCGACGAGAAGACTCGAGAGAAACGCGGTGTCGACCGATAGAAAAACCGAGACGACCCATGTGTCGACCAGCGTTTGCAGGTGTTGACCAGTCTCTTTATTTTTATGTCTTAAAAGGGGTGAAGTTTATTTAAAACGATTTTAAATGAGTTTTGCCGCTGTGACTTTTTTAAATATTTTTCGAAGACGTTGTTTTGAATCAAAAAACTAAAAGTTTTATATTTTATACGAATTTTGTCGGGGTGAGAAGCGAGTGTATGGTTGGCGACTCGGGTCCGGGGATGACTCGGGGGCGTCGAAGATGTGGTATCGTGATGTGCCCCATAGGCCCATCACATGATCTCAAGTCCAAGCACACACTTTAATTAACTTACATTCTCACACGCTTGTTTCTTGTGCAGGTAATGATTCAATAGAGCCGGAAATTGAAAGCTTAAAGTGGGAAGTAGAGACTCGAGACATGGAGCAACCGAGATACATCCTTGCATGGGAAGCTGCCATTGAAGATCATGATGCTCTTAAGGGAATTTGTCTTCCCAAGCCAAATTCTATGTAATGTTTTATTTTGAACTTATTGGGCAAACATTGGCCTTCTTGTTTAATTTATTATTATGTGCATGCATTAGGCATTTAGGATTAGGTTGAACGGTTAGGATAGATGATGGAAAGGGTTTCGGGATTGGCTTAACTTGAAGCATCAATCGGTCATGCAAAACATTCCATTCTCACCCGTGCGCGCGCCAAGGAGGAAGTGCGGCAAGTGGTGGCCAATCTTACACGATTTTGCCACACCATTGGGCTGCTATTTGAGATGCTTGTCCCCTTTACCTTTTGTGGAAGAAACATGGATCAATGACATGGCATTCAGCAAGCCATTGATCACCTCTTGGCTGCCACCACCTCGCCGCACAATGCCTCACTTTGGAGCCGGTTACAAGCTACAATCCTCCAAGTTTTGAAGACCAAAAGCATAGCCCTAAACCCCTCCATCCTAGGCCTATATAAGCATAGCATTGGTGTGTGTATTTTGGTTGGCAAAGTTAATGAGCATCGGCATATTTTCTAGAGGAAACCGAGGGAGTTTTTCATAACCTTTTCAAAGTAAGTGCTCGATTCCATGAACCGATTAGGAAAAGCCTCCTAGCTTGGCAACTCAAGGTTGTTGCTCGAGCTTGTGTTCCACGTTTTCTCTCCTCCCTTTCAAGGGAAGGAAACAAGAAGAGAGTGGCCAAAACCGGTTCCCCATGTTGAGAACCTTTCCATGGAAAGGTTGTGATTGCCAGGAAAATTAGATTGTCTCTTCGGGCGGCTTGCGGGTTTGTATGCATAACTTTGTCATTTCTAATCAACTTGGACCACGCCTACCACCATCACACACCTCACTCACTCCACTAATCTCACACCAAATTTCGTTTCATTCGAAGCACATTTGGTCATTCATTTTACTGTTTCTCTCAAGGGTTTCTCAGCTTGGCCGAGATCCGAAGGCCTAACCGATCTATCGTGCATTCTAGTGACCAAGCAGGGGCTTGGCCACAACATATCATAGCAGTGAACATACCGAAAATGAGTATGGTTTTGGGGCATTATAGTTATGGTATCAGAGCCTTTATCTAACCAGAAGTGTGCCCGAGGAGGATGTCAGACCACTCAGTGTAAGGGTGAGATTCTGAAGACAATAGTGACTGTCACAATTCCCACACCGCCTGGGGAAAAGATTGAGGGGACAGCTAATAGGTGGGAAGAGGGTATGTTACGAGTGTAAGAGCCACGGGGGCGACGTCGTTTGATAGATCTCATAGTACCACCAGCCGATGCATGGGAGTGCTCCACCAAATGTAAGTATTTCTTAGAGCTCTTGTAGTTTTGTTTGGAATCACTAGATATTGTGCTGTACAGGTTTAGCGTTATAGTTAGAGAGGTGCGTAGAGCTGTAGGCAATATGGATGACGCCGTTAGACAACCTACCGAGTTGGTCAAATGCCAGTCACATCAGTTGGAGCGGTTCATGAGTAGAGAGGAACAGGGCAAGTCTAGTGCCAAGACTTCGACAGATCGTGGTGGTGATAGGTTGCACAGGCTAAGACCCCTAATGGTCGACGGAGCATCTTCGGACCCACTCAGTGCTGAGGAGGGGATTCGAAGCATGGAAGACATAATGGATTACGCCAAGGTAGAGGAACATGATAGGGTATCAAGTGCGGCATTCCTCGTTGCCAAGGATACCCGATTTTGGTGGGATTCGGTGAAGACGACCAACGATGTGAAGTCCATGACTTGGGAGGAATTTAAGACAACATTCTTCGGTAAGTATTTTAGCC
The DNA here is from genome assembly GCA_022433055.1 of Begonia peltatifolia. Lineage (NCBI taxonomy): Eukaryota > Viridiplantae > Streptophyta > Magnoliopsida > Cucurbitales > Begoniaceae > Begonia > Begonia peltatifolia. Next base: position 13,204,189 of record CM039519.1, on the reverse strand, counting down.
GCTCGATAAGAACCCAGAAGATAGTGGAGTTTGCCAAGTTGAGGCATACAGATACAATGGCCGAATATGTGAGACAATTCGAGGCATTATCTTAGTTTGATAGTCATCTGATGATCCTGAATGAGAACAAAGTGTACCAAATTGTACAGAGCCTGAAGCCGGACATATATATGGATATGCGGATAGCTGGAACACGAGGGGTGCCTTACGAGAAGGTGGTGACAAAGGCATTGATCATTGAACAGGCTAGGACGAAGCTTTCCAGTTACAGAGAGCTGCCTAGGGAACAACCTATGAGGTATTTCAAGGAAGTGTTGTTACAATCGAGCAGAGACGAGTTATTTTAGCGACTCCAGGGACCCGGACAGTATCAGGTTAGTGCAGGAGAAGTGCATGGCAATGCTACAATTGTGGTGAGGCCGGCCACATGTTCAGAGATTATCAGAAGTCGCGGCAAAATCAGTGCTTCAATTGCAATGAGTTGGGGCATTTTGCTAGTAGTTGCTCGAACTTGAGCAAGGCCCCAGCGAGAGTGACAGCCAAAGTTTTTGCCCTCATTGAGCTAGACGATGCCGCCCAGCCCTCGGTGATTTCAAGTAGCGTTCTTATTTCAAGCATGGCGGCTTATACCCTTGTCAATACGGGTGCTACTCACTTGTTTGTGTCCACTGCCTCTGTGGTCAAGGCAAACTTGGTGGCCAGCTACTCTGGGCAGTTCTATGATGTATTGTTGCTGTCAGGGGAGCGCCTATACTCAAAACAAGTGGTACAAGGTGATGTCGTGACAGTGGGAGAAAAATGGTTCTACGCTGATCTGATCATACTCGACTTGAAGGGGTATGAGGCTATTTTAGGGATGGATTGGCTATCTAGACACTATGCCGCGATCAATTGCAGTACCAGAAAGATCGACTTTCAGCTCCCGAGTGGAGAGAGTTGCTCTTTCAGAGCGGGAAAGGGTTGAAGTAGTATTTCAGCAGTGTTGTCTATGAAAGCTCAACAGTTGTTACAAGGTGGATGCATGGGATTCTTGGCTAGTGTTGTGGACATGCAGCTTCAGGGCAAGGCTCAACTCCAGGACATCCTCATCATGGAGGATTTTCAGGGGGAGTTCCTTGAGAATCTGCCAAGTCTGCCCCCTGACATGGAAATTAAGTTCATTATCGACGTGTACCCTGGGGCTGAGCTAGTGTGAAAGAACCCGTACAAGCTGGCGGCTACCGAGTTTAAGGAGTTAAGGACATAATTAGAGGAGTTGACGAATAAGGGCTTCATACGCCCTAGTTTTTTTCCGTGGGGTGTACCGGTGCATTTTGTTAAGAAGAAGCACGGATCTCTACACATGTGTGTTGACAATAGAGAATTGAACAAGTTGACGGTGAAGAATAAGTACCCGTTGCCAAGGATAGATGACCTATTTGATCAACTTCAAAGGGCACGGGTGTTCTCTAAAATTGATTTGAGGTCTGGCAACTATCAGTTGAAGGTTATGGAGAATGATGTCTCAAAGACAGCTTTCTAGACACGTTACGGACACTATAAGTTTTTAGTGATGTCGTTCGGACTGACTAATGCCCCAGCTGCCTTTATGGATCTGATGAACTGAGTATTCAGTGAGCAATCCGATAGATTTGTGATAGTATTCATTGATGACATCCTGATATACTCTCGGAGTGAAGATGAGCACATAGAGCACTTGAGGATCCTGCTAACGACTTTGGGGCAACACCAACTATATGCTAAGTTCTATAAATGCGAATTTTGGCTGGATGGGATCAAATTTTGGCCAATGAGTGCGAGGATAGCTTTTAGGCGTTGAAGCAAAGGTTGACTATAGCCCCTTTGCTAGTGCTGCCGGTAGAGGGGGAGAAATTCAGCATTTATTACGACACCTCGAGGGTGGGCTTGGGTTACGTGCTTAAGAAAAATGGAATGGTGATTGCCTATGCTTGAAGGCAATTGAAATCCTATGAGCAAAATTATCTCACGCATGACATGGAGTTGGCAGCAGTGGTCATCGCACTTAAGATCTGGAGGCATTATTTACATGGACAACAATGCGAAATCTTTTCGTACCATCAGAGTTTGAAGTACATCTTCACGCATGAGGAGCTAAACTTGAGACAAAGGAGGTGGCTTGAGCTAGTTAAAGACTACGACCTGTAAATCAAGTATCATCCGAGAAAAGCAAACGTGGTAGCAGACGCCTTAAGCCGAATGTCAACTTAGATATCTACTATGGTTTGACCGATGCCTACCGAGCTAAGAGCTGAGGTACAAGAGTTCGCCGTAGAAGTGGTTTCTGATTTGGCGGCCACACTGTCGGCAACGTCGTTGAGGCCGACCATCATTGAAAGAATTAAGCGGACCCAAGAGACTGACCCCGAGTATAATAGAGTGAAGGCCGGTATGGAGGCCAATGCTAGCATTGAGCTCAACTATTCGGAGGATGGAATCCTGAAGTTTTGGGATAGGTGGTATGTCCCAAAGAATGAAGAGCTGAAGAGAGAAATATTGTTCGAGGCTCACTCGTCTCCCTTCTCTGAGCATCATGGAAGCACTAAGATGTACAGAGATTTGAAACAACACTACTGGTGGCCTAATAGCTAAGGACGTTGAGACTTGTGTGGTATGCCAGCAGGTAAAGGTAGAGTATCAGAGATCGTCGGGGATGCTTCAGCCAATATCTATACCTCAGTGGAAATGAAAGCGGATCACTATGGATTTTGTGATGGAACTGCCAAAGACTATTAAGGGCCACGATGCAATTTGGGTGATTGTGGACAGAGTAACAAAGTTGTCTCACTTTTTACCGGTGAGGATGACATACTCGATGGATCACTTCGCTCAATTGTACGTGCAAGAGATAGTCAGACTCCATAGGATCCCAGTGTCGATAGTGTCAGACCGAGACCCTAGGTTTACGTCTAAGTTTTGGAGTAGCCTACATTAGGCCATGGGTACCAAACTATAATTTAGGATGGCCTTCCACCCTCAGACCGACGGACAATCAGAGCGAACCATACCGATACTGGAAGATATGCTCAGAGCCTATGTGTTGGAGTTCTAGGCGGCTTAGAGCAGTTTCTTGCCGTTGGTAGAATTCTAATATAATAATAGTTACAAGTCTGCCATTGGCATGGCTCCGTACGAGTCTCTATATGGGAGGAAGTGCTGGTCGCCATTGTACTGGGACGAGGTTCGAGAAGCAAGACTTATAGGCCCAGAAATAGTACAACAGACGGTCGACAAGATTGCTATTATAAAGAAGAGGGTCGAGGCAGCTCAAAGTCCGCAGAAGAGCTATGCCAATAAGAGGAGGCGGGAACTGGAGTTTGGCATGGTTAATGAGGTATTCTTGAAGATCTATCCATTCAAGGGAGTGGTCAGGTTTGGGAAGTGAGGAAAACTCAACCCTCGTTTTGATGGACCGTTCCTTGTTGCAGAAATGATTGGGAAGACCGCCTACAAGCTTCAGCTCCTTCCTCGATGGATGTCATACATAATATCTTCCATGTCTCCATGCTGAGGAAGTGCATGTGCGATCCTTCTCAGGTGGTTATACGACAGGATATAGATGTAGAACTGGCGTTATGTTACGAGGAAAGGCCACTGGCCATACTAGGATTAGCGGTGAAGGTGTTGCGGAACAAGAAAATTCCCTTGCTCAAACTTTTATAGCGCAATCACAAAGTCGCGCAGACCACTTGGGAAAGGCGGCAAGAGATGAAGCAACAGTATCCAGAGGTATTCGGTGTGTAAAATTTTAGGGACAAAATTTCTTTTAAAGAGGAGACGATGTAACACTCCTTTTTTTTGCGGTACTAATTTTTGTGTTGTTGGGATGAAAAACAGCTGGATTTGGGTACTCGAAAACTTCCTCAAATTAAAACTACTGATTGAAACCTGATTCATACATTTAAACTCTTTCAAATAGTTCAAAAATACCTCTATACATCAATCCCGATTACGGACACCCAAACCCATCTATGCATCAAAACCTATACGCTCGTCATAGACTCCACAAAACTCACTATCAAGGACCCCGTTTCACCTTGCCCCACGGGTCGGATCGCCTTAACGGACTCCACCTGCCGGCACACGGTAGTACGCCGCCAACCACCTATTCGTCCTGTCTAGGCTCCGGTAACTCACCTTCAGGGATCTCTGCACCTACACCACGGAATACACAAAATAAGCCTAACGCTCAGTAAGTAGTGCAATATGAAATGTAAAACAACAATGCAATTCTATCACATGTAGTCTCTATACTCTCGCTCATGTTGTCACAACCTGTGCTGCGTGGTACGGTCGTACCATGGTGAGGCTAAACTGTCTCTCCACCTCACACCCTGGCATGTCGCCATCGTCCCGGTTTCTCCAGAAACGAGGCCCTCAATCCATACTCGCACGTCACTCTACGCATCGCAACCATCCAGGGTGACGCTGGACGCACTCGCCACACCACCGCCTGGCACGTCACCATCGACCCGGTTCCTCCAGCAACGAGGCCATAGTTGCACACCACCACACGCACACCGCGGCAGCCATCCCACAATGAGGCTGGACGGACTCCTCACACTGCACCCTAGCACGTCGTCACCGTCCCGGTTTCTTCAGCAACGGGGCCTAGCTACCCACACACCCGTCATCCTCGCCAAACCTTGCATTTAACACTCGCACATAAATCCATACACAAATTCATTTTTGTTCTCGTTTCAAAAACATGATGCATGTCACACAAAACACATGCACATCGCAATCAACCAACTCAAATCAATCGTTCCTCGGTGTAGCCCACCTGGGCAAAACACATGCACACACTACTTACCTGACGTCCTAGCTTTTCCGTGGTGCTCGTCCCACCTACAACCTGCTTAACCTACAAAATAACCATTTTTCCGTAAAAAACTCATCCCTAAAATCGCTCACTAACCTATTCCGGTTCCAACATCAACCTAACTTCCGACACGCATAACTTTTGCGTCGGTTATCGGAATCACACAATTTCAGTGGCTAAACGCTTCACTCGTAACTTAGTACCACCTCCAAATGTTTCTAAAACGAGGGCACCTAGCAAGGCCATAAATTCACAGTCAATACCGTATTAGCGTTTAAAATCCTCCTTTCTCGATTCCTCACTCAGATTTGCTAACTCCCTCACCCATCCGCCACATTTATCCTCAATAACCCACACAATCAACATTACACTCAATAAACACTCTAACCCGAAAACCCCAAATCTCCTATCCATCAAATTTCTCCCTAACTCTAACATTAAACCAACATTGAACCATAAACCACTTGAACTTACCTTGAACCGTTGAAATGGAGGAGAAACCACGACAACTGCAGGCGGAAATCGTCGCGGTAAGGAGAGAACCAAAGGGCTCGTGCGGGTAGGGAGAAACAGAGGAGGAGGAGAGGGTTATTTCACGAACTCCCTCTCCTCTGATGACTATATTTATATAATTTTTTTAATAAAATATTAATAATATTAATAATTATTATAACTAATTACCATTTCATCCTCACACTTTAATCTTTTAATCAAACGACCGCTAAATCCGCTTCCGGTCAGATTCCTAAAATTTTCTCTCCATCATTACTCTCGAAATAATTCCCCACCTAACCTTACACATTTTCCACTCTCCGTTCCGACCCGAATCCCGCCGTTTATCATCCCAAAAAGTTGAAATCGGTACCTCCAAAATACGGGGTGTTGCTGTGTATTTCGATTCGTTTTAATTAACTCTTAGAGGTTGGATGAAGTTAGAGTAATATTTATGAAGTGTTATTAGGTGTTAAAGGAAGAAAATGAGAAAAAGAGAAGAAAAGGGGTGTGGTGTGCGTGGGGTAGCACAATGTGCACGCGAGTTGTATAGTGTGCCCGAAGCGGGAGGGCATAGAGGTCAGCTGATCGACTACCCACATAGGGCGCGACCGATTGGCTCCTGCACGTGCATCTGGATGAGGGATGCGATGGCCCCCGCACCTCACATGCAAAATTTCTATGTAGCGCCCTGAAAACCCACTGGTTTCGGGTTCACTGTGATACCAACACTGTAACGCCCCCGAGTTATCCCCATACCTGGGTCGCTAATCATACCCTTACTCATAAAATCGAACAAGTTCACGAAACATTTAAAACTTTATTCATCATCTTTAAAAACTTTTAAGTAAAATTTCAAGTTTTAAAACATTAACAATGACTTTTGGTCAACCTCCAAATCCTTCAGTTGACATTTGACCTGTTCTGCAATCAGGGGTCGACACTTATATGCATAGGTTGGCACCTCGGTTGCCTCTGTTTGCACAGGTCGACTCTTGTTTGCACCGGTCGACACTCTAATTCTCTCTGTCTACCTCAGTTGAACCTTGCGGTCGACACCCCCATGTTTATTTCACTAACCGGTCGACACTCTAATCCTCCCTATCTGCCACGGTCGAACCTTGCGTTTGACACATTTACCAATTTTATACTAACCATTCGACACCTACACACAAAGGTCAACACCTAGTTTGGCTCTATCTCCGTAGGTCGACCCTCGCGGTCGACATTAGTCTAGTTCGGTGGACACCTATGCGGATAGGTCGACACTTCACACCAGCAGCATTAAATAAAATCATCAAACTCAAGGAAAAGGAAACGAACAACGAAACGCTTCCACGATTTTAACCAATACCATGACATTCATACCAAAATCTGGTAATTTTCCTCAAATTTTGACTATAGAACATCACTACTATTATCATTTAAAAAATCCGTCTATACATCAAAACTTAAACATGAGTTTCATACACGTGACCTGGATTCCACAAAATAAATCCCTATAAACCCCACCATACCAACCTAAGTACATGGGTCGGATCACTCTAACACATTCCACCAGCTAGTACATGGTGGTACGCCACCAACTGTCCACTACTCCTTGCTACGCTCGGGAAACTCACCCTTCTGGTCAACTCTACCTACACCACAGAACACATGTCAGCCTAAGTCTTAGTAAGTAGTGCGAAGATGAATATGAAAACCATCAAAGCAATCCTAACACATGCAGTCTCTAATTTATCACTCATGTTGTCATACCATAACACGTGTCACACGATCTTCATACTGAGTTAGAAGCATATCAGATTTTCCAAGTTGATTCTCATTTTGTGCCAAAGGGCAAATTACTTCCTTCGAGGCCACGTCGTTCAACCGCCCCAGCTAGTTGGCTCTCGACCCACACCGTCCCTGACACGTCGCCACCGTCCCGGTTCAACCAGCAACAGGGCCCAAGAGTCGCATACGCATCTCATATTAACGATCTTCTTACATAGTCGGAAAGTGGATCAGGTTTTCCAAGTTGATTCTCTGTCTCGTCGAAGGGCGAATCACATCCTTTGAGGCCGAGTAACCATTTTCCTCACCATTCACATACCACACCTCACATTCGTACTTAAAACCATGATCAAATTCATTTTCATTACACTTTTCAAAACATGATGCATGACTGAAACAAAACATGCAAAACACATAGCACATACAATCATTCCTACTGTCTTATGGTGTAGGCCCATAAGGGCAACACACATGCACACAATACTTACCTGGGTCCTTAGCTTCTGTGGCGGTTGGCCTCTATCTATTATTCAGACTCAACCTTTCACATAACCAATTCATGTCAAAACGCATCCCAAAACCCGTCCTGTGTACTAAAACTACAATTATTAACTACGTCCATCAAAATGCGACCAAGACAATTCACAATCTTAACTTGGCCAAAAATCAATATAGACTTCAAAAACGCATAACGTTGCTTACATTTATCGAAATTGCTCGATTCCAGTGGCTAAATGCTCCTCCAAGAACCGAGTTTAATATACTGAAAGAAATTTTCAAATGATAAACCACAGCTAGGGCAAAAATCTAAAATCAAAACCAGACTTTATGGCTTAAAATCTGCTATTCTCGGTCTCTCAGCCAAACTCATCCAATTCCTTATCAATCTATCACATTCTACCCCAGTAAGCATCATCTAACCAAAATTGGAAGTTTCGAATTTTGAAAAGCTGAATCGCACAGCCTAACCACTCCTGATTTTCTCTCAAAATCCAAGCATTCTCTTCTCGCAGATTGAAACATTCGTAACTCGCCTCTAAACTCTATATTTTAGCACAAAGCCTTAAGAAGTCCGAACCCCATCGGATCCCCACACTCGACCACCGAACGAAGAGAAGAGGAGAGGAGAGAAAAAAACTTATCGAAGAGAGAGATCATGTTCTGTGAGTGGACGGAAAGAGGAAGTTCTGGGAACGGCGAGCTTCAATCGCCGACGACTATGAAAGATGAGGCGTGCGCGGTCTCTGTACGTGGGAAGAGAAAACAGACAGGTGGAGGGGCTTCTCTTTTTCTTCGGCTAAAACGAATGAGAGTGGCTTCAGGAGGCCACTCTATACCCTCTCATTTTAATCTTTTAAAAATTCCTCCAATTCACGTCCTTCAGCCTTCAAAATTTAGAAATTTTCCTCAGAGTTCATTTCTAACTTTTCATCAACTAATTAATCCATTAAAATCTCTCGCGAAACTTACAAAAGACCCTAATTATCCTGGTAAATTTTTTGGGTTACTAGATCCCTCCCACCTTATACGAAACGTGTTCTCAAAATTTACTTCCTGAATAGCTCTGGGCATTGCTGCTCCATGTCCAACTGCTTTTCCCAAGTGGTCTCATTCGTGCTGTGATTGCGCCACAAAACTTTGAATAAGGGAATCTCTTTGTTGCGTAATACTTTCACAACCGATCCTATAATTCTCACTAGCTTCTCCTCGTAAGTCAATGTCAGATGAATCTCTATTTTCTCCTGTGCTACCACTTGAGAAGGGTCACACTTGCACTTTCTCAACATAGAAACGTGTAATACATCATGAACGACATTCATCGATGGGGGCAACTGAAGCTTGTGGGTAGTTCTCCCTATCCTCTTCACAATCGGGAAGGGCCCAACGTAATGAGGATTGAGCTTTTCTCTTTTTCCAAATCTTACCATTTCCTTGAACCAGAAGATCTTCAAGAACACTTCGACACCTTCGTTGAACTCCAACTCTCGCCGCCTCTGATCTACGTAACTTTTCTGTCAACTTTGCGCTGCCTCAATTCTCTTTCGTATAATGGCAATTTTGTCGATAGTTTGCTGGAATATCTACGGGTCTACTAGTATTGCCTCTCCTACTTCATCCTAATACAATGGCGACCAGTATTTTCTCCTATATAGAGCCTCGTAAGGTGTCATACCAATGGTGGACTGATAGCTGTTATTGTATAAGAACTCCACTAAAGGTAAGACTTTGCTCCATGCTACCTAAGACTCCAATACGTACGCTCTGACCATATCGTACAATATCTTTATAGTCCGCTCATCGGTCTGAGGATGAAAAGCCATGCTAAAGTCCAATCTAGTACCCATAGGCCTATGCAAACTCTTCCAGAACTTGGACGTAAACTTGGGGTCTCGGTTTGACATAATCGACATCAGAATCCCATGTAACCTGACTATCTACTGAACAGACATCTTGGCAAACTAATCCATAGAATAAGTCATCCTCATAGGCAAAAAGTGATACGACTTCGTCAACCTGCCAACTATAACCCATATTGCATCATGACCCTAAGCCATTTTTGGCAAACCAACCACAAAATCCATAGTAATACGCTTTCATTTCCACTCTGGTATAGGCAGTGGCTGAAGCATACCTGACAGTCTCTGATGTTCAGCCTTTACCAGTTGGCACACCAATACAGGTCTTAACATACCTGACTACCTCTCACTTCATATTAGGCCACCAATAGTGTTGTTTCAAGTCTCTCTACATCTTAGTGCTTCCTAGATGCACAGAGAAAGAAGACGATTGGGCTTCTTACACTATCTCCATCCTTAACTCCTCATCCTTCGGGACATATGACCTATCCCGAAACTTCAGAATCACATCCTCTGAATAACTGAGTTCAGTACTAGCATTAGCCTCCATACTCGCCTTCAGCTCACTGTGCAGTGACCCTGCAAAGCCACTCATTTCCGGTTCGTTCACTGCCGCGAAGCCTCATCTATAACGCCCCCGAGTCGTCCCCGAACCCGAGTCGCCAACTGTGGACTTACTTCTCACCTCGACAGAGTTCGTATAAAATTTGAAACTTATGTTCCTCGACTTAAATCAGTACTCTTTGAAAACTTCTTAAGAACGCCGTACCAGAAAACTCAATTTAAAACTAATTTAAATAAACTTCACTTTTTTTAAAACTTAAAAATAAAGATACCAGTCGACACTTGAGTTGTCTCGGATTTTTCATCGGTCGACACTGTCAAACACCAGACGACACTACGTTTCTCTGGGGTCTTTTCGTCGGTCGACACCGACAACACCAATCGACACTTCTACACTCATCTTTGAGAGCGGTCGACACCTATTTTCACAAGTGGACACTTTCAATGATTTTACACTAACCGGTCGACACCCACGATTGCCGGTCGACACCTCAGTTGTCTCTGCCCACACCGGTCGAATCCCGCGATCGACACTTACCTTGAAATTTACACTGACCGGCCGACACCTATGAATTTCGGTCGACATTTTGCACCAGCAGTATAAAAATAAAAATAACAGTAGTTCAAAAGAAAACGGACAAGAAAACTTCTCGAAATAAAAACTTGAAGTAAAGAATTATGTTTTTAATACATAAACTCTCAAGAAATTTCAAAAACACAACCTAACACAAATTTCAACTATAATCGTTCCAAATGAACCTATATTCTAAAAAATCTATACACTTCACTTATACCTCGCAAAATTCAACCCAAAAGACTCACTACCTAGCCTCGCTCCACGGGTCGGGTCGTCTTGACAAACTCCACCTACCGGTACACGGTAGCATGCCGCCAACCACCTACTCATCCTGACTGGGTTCGTGTAACTCACTCGCAGAAACCTCTGCAGCTACACCACGAAACACAAAACGTAAGCCAAACGCTTAGGAAGTATGGAGCATGAATTAAAATCAATGCACAACTCAACTCCTAACATATGTAGTTTCTATGCTCGGTTTCGTTTTTGTTTCGTTTTCATTGTTATCATCTTCCACTTTCACGCGTGCGTCAAGTAGGCACCCATCCTATCACACTCAGTATGGCGAAACCATGACCCACGGAACGAGATTAGGGGCACACATCATGTTCACACACGGGACGACCATGCATAATCTCCTTCCAACAACTATTATAGAACCCTCTAGTGCTTTCACACTAGCACGTTAACGACGAGGCGTTCACAAACCTTGTCATCTTACGTACTTTCATCCATGGGAACCCCCTAGTGCTTTCTCACTAGCACGTTAACGACGATGCATTGCCCATGCGTGGTATCTTTTCTTATCTAATTACATTTTATATGCATAATTCAAAACATGCTCAAAACGCATTATTTCGTAATTCAAAACCATGATGCATGATAACACATATGCACGACCAACTAACCAAACAACAAAACAACAATCAAAGCAAACAAACAATCCTTCCATTCTATGATGTAGGCCCGAAGGCAAACCACAAACAATCTATCACCTACTAGGGCTCAACCTATCATATAACAATCCACATTAAAAACTCATCTCACAACTCATTCCACGTACTAAAATTATGTCTACTAACTCACTCCACCAAAACCTAACTAAGACGGCTCGCTAACTCGAATTTTAGCCAAAATCAACCTAACTTCCAACGCGTATAACTTCTGCGTTGGTTATTGGAATCACTTGATTCTAGCGACCAAATGCTCCAATCATAACCTAGTTTAACATACCAAAACAAAATTTAAATCCATTAACTGTAACTAGGTTAAAACTCCCAAAAACAGAACCGAATTTCACACTAAAATGTCCAAAATTCTCATTCTCGGTTCCCTCAACAACACTTAGGTCTTTAACGTCCTCGCTTTTAACTGTATTCTTCCCCTAGTAGTCATCTTACATATCCTCAAGTTCATCCCATCCAATTACATCCGGGTTTCTATCTATATTCAAAAACTTTATTGGTTCCTTCATTAAGATCTCAATCTCCTAGTCCTCTGGATCATAATTTGTATAAGACTAATCCATCAATGAATAATGACGGAGATCCCCAACATAGAGCATTGTGAGGCTCATATATATGGCCCATATACGAATGACACCAAAATCGTTCAAAACACCTCCTCTAAAACCCTAAACCTGACAACTCCCTCAGACGGGGAGATCTTTAAAATGCTTCTTTACTTTCATTAAATTCCAACTCTGGTCCCATGATTGCGTTTACTATCTTCAATTTAACTATTTACATCCTTGGCTATGCATCAAACACTATCTAATTGCACAAATCAATTATGTATGTTACACACAACTGTTCATTAATTTTACAAGTTATAGTCCAACTTCTCTAATTCCTTTATTCTAATCTCATTCCTAGCCTCCCTTAGCTATAATTCGCTCAAAACCTAACTTTGTTACCCCAATCACCACTACCGGCTTTACATTTGACCTATTCTAAGCTACTCTCTTTAACTTAGATTATTTCTGAACACTCTTTCCGCTTCCTCACATTGATTCGCCTAAGAATCCTACTGTTTGCAAACTTGTTGTAGACTATGTTACACTGTTGCTCCAATTCTCGTCATATTCTTACGTTCTCGAGTCCAACCCAACAGTGATTCTATTCAATTAGCTATAACCTCAATATCCGAAATCACCTAACTGAATCTCTTCTCTACATCCCTCTCAACAAAATTTCATCAAAATTCTTAATTTCCAAACTCATACTTAGCATCATCGATAAAATATAACTCTAAATATCCTCGAGTGACATTTGTTTCGACTAAATATCTTAATCAAAAAAATTTCTATGTTCTTAATTTCCATCGATAAACTAAATCCCCACAAAATCCTTGTTGGTAGTCTACTATCTTATCGACGAAGTTCTTTAGAATTCTCCTCAATTAGAGCCTCAAACAATTATCATTTAATACGTACACCTTCGTCCAAATGTATTAGAATCTATGCACTCGAACTCACAGCTCATTCCTAAATTTCCCGATCGTGTTGCGACTAATTTAAATCTCCTAATAAAGTCACATTTATTTCATTTTCCGAACTTACACACTAGCGTACTGAATTTCAATTACAGTCTCTTAACTTCTTTGTGATTAGCTATGCTCCTTCACTTACGATCCTTCTATCTCGTATCTAGATATCTCAACATGTTTTCAATCAACTCTCATACTCCTTGATCAAGCAACACCAAGTACCTGACACTTCTACTATTTATGTCGGCCGCCAAATATAACTCCACACATAATTTTCCTTAATCTCTCATTGATCCCTTAAAGCCCTGAACTACTATCTAATATAGTTTACTTCTCCAAGTATTACGTAACCGAATGACCGTTGAAATATAGTCTTCAAACTTCTGAACAATGTCATACGCCATACTCCAGTATCTTCTATTTCCTCAACTTCTAATTGATCGACTTTATCCACACGTATGGTGCCTCCGTTTAACTCAAACTCTTAACTATCTAACTACATATGTCCTGTGGGCAATTGCTATCAGGTACATGAATTCTTTTATCCCCAATAAACTGCGCTATATATCTATAATGACTAGAATAGATATCTCAAACCTGAAAGCTAGCAGCTCGTCGTATCCATCCTCACATTGTGCTTTCTTTTTACTCACAACTACTCTCAAATATCTTGCTAAAAATCCAGTTTCATATTCTCTCTTGGTTGTCTGAGCTATCGTTGGCCCTCTTCAGGCCCTTCTGTTGGGACAATTCCTCCCCACTCTATTGAGGCAGTAACTCCCTGAAAAAATGATCGGGGCTGCTCACTAAGCGGTTCTCTGTAACTGGAAAGCTTCACTCCCGCTTCCTCGTTCTCCAATGCCTTGGCCACAACACCCACATAGAGCACCTCTCGCGTTCCTGCTACTTGCATGCCCATGTATAAGTCTGGCTTTAATCCCTGCACGAATTGGTGTATCTTTTTTTGATCTAGGTTCACCAAATGTCCGGCAAACTGAGATAGCGCTTCAAACTGTCTCACATACTCGGCCACAGTACCCGTCTGTCTCAACTGGGCAAACTTAACCATTTTCTGGGTCCTAATCTAGTGGCTGAAATACTTACCAAAGAATCTCGCCTTAAACTCTTCCTAGGTCATGACCTTCACATCTCTCGTGGCCCTTACCATATCCCACCAATAGCGGGCATCCTTGGCCAGGTGGAATGTCGCGCTGGAAAACCTATCCTGATCGTCTACTTTGGCGTAATCCATCATGTCTTCCATACTTCAAATCCACTCCTCACCACTGAGTGGGTCCGAAGATGATCCGTCGAATACTGGAGTTATGAGCCTGTGCAATCTATCACTCCCTGGGATCCGTCGACGTCTGGGCACTAGACTTGCTCTGGTCCTCCTTACTCATAAACAACTCTAGCGGCTTTGACTAGCGGTTGACCAACTCGGTAATTTGTCTAATGGCGTCATCCATATCGCCTACAGCTCTACGCGTCTGTCTAACCATATCGCTAAGCTTGTACACCACAACATCTAGTGAATCTAAACCAAACTACAAGGCTCTAAGAAATACTTACAGTTGGTGGAGCACTCCCATGCATTGCTTGGTGATGTTAGGAGATCTATCAAACGACGTCAACCCCGTGGCTCTTACACTCGTGACATACCCTCTTCCGACCTATTAACCGTCCTCTCTACCTTTTCCCCAATCGGTGTGGGAATTGTGATAGGCCCTCTTGCCTTCACAATCTCACCTCTTCTCCAAGGGATCCGACATCCTCGTCGGGCACACTTCCGGTTGGATAAAGGCTCTGATACCAACTCTTTTGCAACCCCGTAAACCCACCAGTTTTCGGTTCGTTCACTGCCCCAAAACAACATCTGCAACGCCCCAAAGTCATCCCCGGAACAAGGTCGCCAACTTTGCACTTACTTCTCACCTCGATAGAGTTCGCATAAAATTTGAAACTTATGTCCCTCGACTTAAATAAGTACTATTTGCAAACTTTTTAAGAACGCCACAACAGAAAACTCAATTTAAAACTTGTTTAATTAAACTTTACTTTTTTTAAAATATAAAAATAAAGAGATCGATCGACACCTGCAAATGCCGGTCAACACATGAGTTGTCTCTGGTTTTTCATCAGTCGACACTGGTGAACGCCGGACGACACTACGTTTCTCTACGGTATTTTCGTCGGTCGGCACCGAGAACACCAGTCGACACTTCTACACTCATCTTCGAAAAGCAGTCGACACCATCTTTCACAGGTCGACACCTTGATACTCTCTGCCCGCGCAAGTCGAACCCCACTGTCGACACTCTCAATGATTTTACACTGACAGGTCGACATCCACGTTCGCCGGTCGACACCTCATTTCTCTTTACCTACACCGGTCGAACCCCACGGTCGACACTCACCTTCCAATTTACACTGACTGGTCAACACCTATAGACTTCAGTCAACACTTTGCACTAGTAGTATAAAAATAAAAATAACAGTAGTTCAAGAGAAAATGGACACGAAAACTTCTCGGAAATAAAACCTCGAAGTAAAGAACTGTGTTTTTAAGACATAATCTCTCAAGAAATTTTGAAAACACAACCTAACACCAATCACAACAATAATCGTTCCAAATAAACCTATATTCTCAAAAATCTATACACTTGATTTATACCTCGCAAAATTCAAACCAAAAGGCCCACTACCTAGCCTCGCTCCATGGATTAGGTCGTCTTGACAAACTACACCTGCTGGCACAAAGTAGCACGCCGCCAACCACCTACTCATCCCGACTGTGTTATCGTAACTCACTCACAGAAATCTCTGCACCTACACCATGGAAAACAAAACGTAAGTCTAATGCTTAGCAAGTATGGGGCATGAATTAAAATCAATGCACAACTCAACCCCTAACACATACAGTTTCTATGCTCGTTTTTGTTTTCATTTCGTTTTCATTGTTATCATTTCAACTTTCACGTATCAGTCAAGTAGGCACCATCCTATTACACTCAGGACGGGCAAACCATGACTCACGGAGCGAGATTAGAGGCACATATCATGTTCACACACGGGACGACCAAACATAATCTCCTCCCAACAGCGATCATAGAACCCCTCTAATGCTTTCTCACTAGCATGTTAACGATGAGGCTTTCACAAACCATGTCATATTACGTACTTTCATCCATGGGAACCCCTTAGTGCTTTCTCACTAACACGTTAACGACGTGGCATTGCCCATGCGTGGCATCTTTCCTTATCTGATTACATTTTATATACACAACTCAAAACATGCTTAAAACTCGTTATTTCGTAGTTCAAAACCATGATGCATGACAACGCATATGCATGGCCAACTAACCAAACAACAATCAAAGTAAACAAACAATCCTACCATTCCATGGTGTACGGCCGAAGGCAAACCACAAACAATCCATCACTTACCTGGTGTCTTAGCTTTTCGTGGTGCTCGTTTCCATCACCTCCTCAGGCTCAACCTATCACATAACAATCCACATTAAAATATCATCTCACAACTCGTTCCACGTACTAAAATTATGTCTAATAACTCACTCCACCAAAGCCCAACTAAGACGGCTCGTTAACTTGAATTTCGACCAAACACTCCAATCATAACCTAGTTTAACATACCAAAACATAATTTAAATCCATTAACTGCAGCTAGGTTAAAAATCCCAAAAACAAAACCAAATTTCACACTAAAACGTCCAAAATTTCCATTCTCGGTTCTCTCAACAACACTCCCTCAATTTCTCGCCAATCTATCACACTACAACCTATTAGCCTCGAAATAATCCTTTATCTACCCTGCTAAATTTTTCGCCACTAATTCCGACTAAAACTCCGCCGTTTACAGCTCTGAAAATCCAAAAATCATTTGACGAAAATTATGGGCGTTACACTCTACCTCCGCCCAAACGATGTGAGAATTGTTACAGGCCTCTTGCCTTCACAATCTCACCCTTCCTCCGAGTAGTCCAACATCGTCGTCGGCCACACTTCCGGTTGGGTAAAGGCTCTGATACCACTTGTAGTGCCTCACTCTCCCCGGCATGATATTGTCATCTCTGGGCCCACTACACTCATAGTCAGTCTCCAGGGCCAGATTAATTCTTTCGAGGATGGTCGGGGTCAAAGACATAGCCGAGAGCATAGCTGCTAAATCAGAAACTACCTCTACACCAAATCTCTGCAACTCGATACCTAGCACAACCGCCACCGACAAAATCATAGTGGAAGTTGAAGGTGTCACTCGGCTCAGGGCATCTGCTACTACGTTTGCCTTCCTCGGATGATACTTGATTTTCAACTTGTAATCCTTAATCAGCTAGAGCCAGCTCCTCTGTCTTAAATTCAGCTCCTTCTATGTAAAAATTTATTTCAAACTCTGGTGGTCTAAAAATAACTCGCATTGCTGCCCACACAAATAATGTCTTCAAATTTTCAATGCGAATACCATTGTCGCTAACTCCAAGTCATGTGTGGGATAATTCTGCTCGTAGATCTTTAATTGCCTGGAAGCATAGGCAACCACCTTCCTACTCTGTATCAATACGCACCCCAAGCCTACCTTTGGACGCGTCACAATATATCTTGAACTTCTCACCCTCCACCAAAAGCGTTAGGAAGGGAGTTGTGGTCAGCTTTAGCCTCAGTTACTAGAAGCTGCCTTCACACTAATCAAACCATACACACTTCACATTCTTCCTAATCATTTGAGTTAAAGGCGTTGCAACCTTAGAGAATCCCTCAATAAACCTTCGCTAGTATCCTGCCAACCCCAAAAAACTACAAATCTCGCTGGCGTTGGTCAGTTGCAGCCACTCCTTCATGGCTTGGACCTTCATTAGATCAACTGAAACACCTTGGGAAGAAATAATATGCAAGAAGTTGATCCTATCTAGGCAAAACTCACACTTGGAGAACTCAGCATAAAACTGGTGCTGGCTCAAAGTAGTCAGCACAATCCTCAAGTGCTCTCTATGCTCTTCATCGCTCCATGAGTAAATCAGAATGTCATCGATGAATACAATTACAAACTTGTCCAAATACTCCCTAAACACTCGATTCATTAAATCTATGAAGGCGGCTAGGGCGTTGGTTAACCCAAAAGACATCATTAAAAACTCTTAGTGCCCATACCGCGTTCGAAAAGTAGTCTTCAGGATGTCTTTCTCCTTAACTTCAACTGATAATAGCCAGACCTCAATCAATCTTAGACAGTACTTGTGCACCTTGAAGTTGATCAAACAAGTAATCTATCCTCGATAACGGGTACTTATTCTTCACTGTCAATTGATTCAACTCCTTGTAATCGATACACATGCGTAGTGACCCGTCCTTCTTCTTAACGGCACACCCCAAGGTGAGAAACTAGGGCGTATAAGGCCTTTATCTGTCAATTCTTCCAACTGTGCTTTTAACTCCTTCAGTTCCGTAGGTGCTAGCCTATACGGGTTCTTGCATACCGGTTCAGCTCCAGGGTACACGTCAATGACAAATTCGATCTCCCTGTTAGGTGGCAGGCCTTGCAAGTCCTCTAGAAACATTCCTGGGAATTACCGCACAATGGGAATATCCTAAAGCTGAACTTCTCCGTGAAACTGCACGTCCATAACACTAGTTAAGAAGCCCATACACCCAGCTCGTAACAGTTGTCGAGCTCTCATAGAAGACATAGCTGAAACTCTGCTCATTCTCTTCCCCGTCTTGACAGAGTAGTTTTCCCCACTCTAGGGCCGGAAATGGATCTCCCTGGTTCTGCAGTCTATTATGGCATAATGCCTTAAGAATCAATCCATTCCCAAGATGACCTCATACTCCTTCATGTCGAGTATAACCAGATCGGCATATAATTGTTTCTCCCCCACTGTCACTATGTTGGCCCGCACCACCTGATCATAATATAAACGCTCTTCTAACGGTAAGATCACATCATTAAACCTTCCAGAATAGCTAGGCATTAAATTTACCTTAACCACGAAGGTAATTGATACGAACGAATGCATAGTGCCTGTATCAATCAAAGTATAAGCTACAACTCCCAGAATAGATATACTACCTAAAATCACTGAGGGTTAGGAGGCATCATCAGGCTCGATCACGGCAAAGACTGTACAGTTCCTGGCAAGATGATGGCTTTATTGCAATTGTTGCAATGCCCTTGGTTCAACTTCAGGCAATGTTTGATGTAATGCCCTACCTCGTTGCACCTTACACTAACCAGGGTGGTTCTTCTTACACTTTGGGCATAAGGGAAACTGTTCTGATCCCTGTGGTAGCTTGCTACTGCCCTAACTGCTCTGACTATCGTTCGGTCTCTTTAGGGCCTTCTGCTGCTGTTGCTGCCCCTCTCTAGGCTATTGAGGCAATATTTCAATAAAAAATCCCCTAGGTTGCTCTCTAGGCGGCTTCCTATGGCTAGGAAGCTTCAATCCAACCACGTCAATATGCAGGGTGTAACACCCTGATAGCAACGCCTCGAAAATCCCTCTAGTTTCCTGTTCGCTCTGATACCATAACGAACAATCCGTCTCTCCCTCTTACTCAATTTGTATCAAAGTTAAAATTTTTTTTTGTTTGAAAACGTTTTATAAAGACTTACAAGCAGAAAATGACACCTGCGTGGAGGACGCATCATAAAACACACATTTATTTTTGTTGCGTTAAGTTTTAAAATAGAAAAAAGCAAAACCAGTCTTGTAACTACCGGCTGACACCTGATCCGTTTTGCACCCAAGGGTTGACACCAATATACATAGGTCGGCACCTTAGTCACCTCTGTTTACAGTGGTCGACACCCTGATCCTCTCTATCTATCTCGGTGGAACCTTTCGGTCACCACTTCTACGTTCAACTCCCGGGGCATTCGACATCTGCCTTCATAGGTCGACACCTCTATCCTCTCTACCCGCACCGGTCAAACCTCGTGGTCGTCACTTCTACGTTCATCACACACAGCAGTCGACACCTTAATCCTCTCTGCCCGTACCAGTCGAACCTCGTGGTCGACACTCTCACCATTTTTACACTAATCGGTCGACACATAAAGACACAAGTCGACACCTAGTTTGGTTCTGTCCCAGTAGGTCGAGCCTCGCGGTCGACATTTGCCTAGCTCGGTTGACACTTAGGCATATCGGTCGACACCTTGCACTAACATTCTTAAGAAAAAACTCAACTCAAAAGAAAACGAACGACGAAAAGCTTCGATCAATTAAACCACGAAATGAAACCTAGATTTTCAAATAATAATCTCCCAAGTAGTTTCAAAATACGACTATACATCATCCCGACTATTAACATTCAAAACCCACCTATACATCAAAATCTATACACGAATCCTATACATTTAATACGGACTCCACAAAAACACATCCTTCAAAACTCACCATTT
This sequence comes from Begonia peltatifolia, assembly GCA_022433055.1. Classification (NCBI taxonomy): domain Eukaryota; kingdom Viridiplantae; phylum Streptophyta; class Magnoliopsida; order Cucurbitales; family Begoniaceae; genus Begonia; species Begonia peltatifolia. Next base: position 13,183,676 of record CM039519.1, on the reverse strand, counting down.
CCCCAAAAACATGCTCCACGGGTCGGGTCACCCAAACAAACTCCAGCTGCTGGTGCATGATAGTATGCCGCCAACTGTCTGCTACTCTTGGCTAGGCTCGGGAAACTCACCCGCTCTATCTTCAACACCTACACCACAGAAAACAAAACAGAAGTCTAACACTCAGTAAGTAGTATGAAAATTAACCATGAAAAACTATCAATGCAATCCGAACACATGCAGTCTCTACTTTCTCACTCATGTTGTCACACCATAACACATATCGCACGATCCTCATGTGAGTTGGGAAGCAGATCAAGTTTCCCAACTCGATTCTCTTATTGCATCGAAGGACGAATCACTTCCTTTGAGGCTACAACGTACAACCGCCCCAGAAAGCTGACCCTCAAGCCATACCATTCTTGACACATCGCCACGAACTCGACTCAACCAGCAACGGGGCCCAAGAGTCGCACACGCATCTTATGTCAACGATCGTCTAACATAGTGGGGAAGCAGATCAGGTTTTCCAAGTCAATTATCTATTTGTGTCGAAGGGCGAATCACTTCCTTTGAGGCCACGTAACTATTTTCCTCACCATTGATATCTCACACTGGTACTTAAAATCATGATCAAATTCATTTTTGTTACATTTTTCAAAACATGATGCATGACTAAAACAAAACATGCGAGACACGCAACACACGCAGCCATTCCTCCCGTCCTATGGTGTATGCCCATTAGGGCAATGCACATGTATACACTACTTACCTTGCCGCCTAAGCTTCTGTGGTACTCAGGCTCTATAAATTCTCGGGCTCAACTTCTCACATAACCAATTCACATTAAATTTTATTTGACAACTCATTCTATGTACTAAAATTACGACTACTAACTCAATCCATCAAAGCCCTAATAAAACAGCTCACTAACCTGACTCTGCTCTATTTCCGACCAACCTTCAAAAATTCACAACTATACCAATACTCATTTGATTTTGACCATTCAAAATGCAACGGATCCCATCAGACGTCTAGTTCCTAATGGTCTCATCCATTTCCCAATCAAACACTAACTGTTTGGTCGAATGTGGCCGAATTGAAACCGTTCCGTAACCCAAGTTTTTCGGTTATACAACACTGCATCTTTTCCATAAAACTTATAATCTAAACTTACTTCCAGCATAAAGACCAATACACGAATAAAAATCAATTATAACCTCAAAATTCGTATCTCCCTCCTAGGTTTTTTTTCCAAAACTACAAAATATTCCCTTTAACTTCACTTTTACCGCTCAAAACAACTAAATAACTAACTAACTAACTAGTAAAAACTTACCTTAAATTTGAAGAATAGCGGAGCAAAACAGAGAGAAAACGTCAGCTGCTGGGTGTCGCTGGAAAAAAGGACGCAGAGAAGGATTTTCGCGCGGTGGGGAGGAAGAAGAACTGCAGGAGGGAGGGGGCTTTCACAATCCATTTCTCCCTCTTTCTTTTATTTATTTAATTTTTTATAAAATAATATAATCGTAATTACATGTTGGCCCTCAATCTTAATCGTTTATTTAAACAGTTAATCGGTCCGTTTTCGGTCGGAATCTTATAAATTTATCTTGTCTATTAGCCTCAGAAGAATATTTTACTTAATGGTATAAATTTTCTGCCCTTGATTCCGACTAAAACTCCACTGTTTACCGCTCTGTAAATCCAAAAATTATTTAATTGAAATCGTGGGCGTTACATTACACCTTCCTTAAAAAACATTTTGTTTTCAAAATTTGCGTAACGATAAATTCCTAACATTGACGCCACAAAATACTCTTTCTCAAATCCAGCCTCTCTTCAAACAGTGTGTAGTCTACCTCAAGTTCTAATTCTTTAACGTCCTTGTGTTTAATTTCATTCTTCAACCAGTGATCGTCTTACATATCCTCAAGTTTGTTACATCTAATTACTTCCTGGTTTCCATTTATATTCTAAAATTTTAGTGGTTCACCCACTAAGAGCAATCTCATAGTTCTCTAGACCATAATTTCTAAACCATGTATCTAATTCTCCTAACTCACATATGCCCTTTAACACTTTACTGCTCGTTGGTTTAACAGTTATAATCTAATTTCTTCAAGTATAAAGCCTTTAACTAGTTATAATCTAACTCCATACCTAAGCTCCCTTAACTAGAATTTACTTAAATCGTAAATTCTCTACCCCCGATCACATTTAAAGGCTTTATACTTAAACAGTTCTAAGCTATTCATTCGAACCTTAAAACGTTTCTGAATATTCTTTTCGCTTCCTTACAATGATTTGTCCAACAATCTTATTGTTTGCAAACTTGTTGTAGACTAAGTTACACTATTGCTCCAAATCTCTTCGAATTCTTAAGTACTCAGGTCTAAACCAATAATAATTCTATTCAATTAACTATAACCCCAACCTCTGACACCACCTAACTGAATTTCTTCTCTATACGCTCTCAATAAAATTTCATCCAAATTCTCAATTTACAAACTCATACTTAGCACTGTTGATAAAATACTACTCTAAATCTCCTCGAGTAATATTTGTTTCGACGAAGTATTTTAATTAAAAAAATTTATATGTCCTTCATTTTGCCTAGTAAACTAAACCCCTTACAAAATCTTTGTTGGTAATCCACCATCTCATCGGAGTAGTTATTCAAAATTTTCCTCAATTAGAACCTGAAACAAATATCATTTAATCCGTCCATCTCCAACAAAAATTATTAGAAATTATGCACTTGAACTCATAACTTATTCTTAGAATTCTTGATCACATTCTAGTTTAAATCTTCCGATCAAGTCATATATATTTACTCCTCCAACATGCATGCCATAATGCAGAATTTTGGATCTAGTCCATTAACTTGTTTGCAATTAGCTATGCTCTTGCACTCCTGATCATTCTATATCAAATCCAAATATCTCAATTATGTTTATATGTTTTTAATCAATTCTCATACTCCTTGATCAAGCAACACCAAATACGTGACACTTCTACTATTTAATGGCACTTCCAATTTCATCCACATTTAATTTAGTCAACATATTCCTCAGTTATTTATAAGGTACCATTAAATTCTCATATCTTCAATTGAATCATTCTAAACTACCCCCTCAATCCTCTTTTTATCATCTAATTTAACTCTGCTTCTATGTCCCTTTGAAAAAAATTGTACTATAATTCTGAAGTCGTTACTTTAGTATCCTCAATGCCCAAATACCCTTGACATTTCAGTAACTCCTTATCCGAGGTCAATTACCTCATTTCGTCAAACCATGCTTGTCTATAAATTAAATCTTGAATTCTAATTCCATACTTAGCTTTGTCAACTTAACTCTAACGGCATAAGTTATCAAAATAAGTAAATTAAGTCGTCCAATTACCGCTGCTCCTTGTTATTCCATAATAAGGGCTACCCTATGTGCCACCTTGAATATAAGTCTTGCGCCTACATCTCATAATCTTAGTTGGATCAACTTTAACCCCATAATCTAACCTTCACATTCTCAAGTCAAAATGAATCTTCCCACTGTTACAATATGACCTTGTACCACCTAATCTTAGCATAGACGCTCTCCCGACGGCAACAACATATCATAAAACTGCCCAGATGAGCTGGGCACTAGGTTTGCCTTGACCACGAAGGCAGTAGATGCAAACGAATGCATGGCACCCGTATCGACAAGAGTGTAAGCCGCCATGCCAAAAATAAAAATAATACCTGAGATCACTGATGGCTAGGCAGCATCATTTGGCTCAATGAGTGCAAAGAGCATCAGTGCTACCTTCGCTGGAGCCTTGTTTAAATTAAAGCAACTCCTAGCAAAATGCTGACTTCATTGCAGTTGAAGCACTGATTCTGTCACGGCTGCTGACAATCTCTGGGCATGTGGCTCGCCTTACCATAGTTGTAGCATCACCCCGCACTTATCCTGCACTCGCCGGGGTGATTCTTTTGACACTTAGGGTATACCGAAAACTGCCCCAGTCCCTAAGACTGCTTGTTGCTCCCCTGACTTCTCGAGCTATCGTTAGCCCTATTCAGATATTTCCATTGGGACGATCCTTCCCCGCTCTGCTGGGACAGTAACGCCTTGAAAAATTGTTTGAGCTGCTCTCTAGGTGGCTCTCCGTAGCTGAGAAGCTTCATCACAGCTTCCTCGATGTCCAAGGCCTTGGCCACCATGTCTTCATAAGGCAACCCTCGCGTTCCAGCTATTCGCATGCCCATATATACATCCAGTTTGAAACCCTGCAGAAACTTGTGTACCTTGTTCTCATCTAGGGTCACCGAATGTCCAGCAAACTGAGATAGTGCCTCAAACTACCTCACATACTGAGCCACAGTACTCGTCTGTCTCAACTGGGCAAACTCAACAATCTTCCGGGTCCTTACTGAGTGGCTGAAATACTTACCAAAGAATATCATCTTGAACTCTTCCCAAGCATGATCTGCACATCTCTCGTGGACCTCACCGTATTCCATAAATAGCGGGTATCCTTGGCCAAGTGCAATGTCGCACTGGATACCCTGTCATGATCGTTGACCTTCGCCTAATCCATCGTGTCTTCCATGCTCCATATCCACTCCTCAGTGCTGACAGGATCCAGAGATGATCCGTCGAATACTAGGGGTTTGAGCCTGTGCAACTTATCACCCACACTATCTGTTGAAGTTTGGGCACTAGACTGGCCCTGGTCCTCTCTATTCATAAACTACTACAGTTCTTAAGAGTGGCGGTTGACGAACTCGGTAAGCTGCATAATGGCATCATCCCTCTATTCTATGGCCCTACGTGGTTCTCCAACCATGGTGCTAATCCTGTACACAACAACATCTACTGAATCTACACGAAAAGACAAGGGTTTTAAAAAGACTTACAGTTGGTGAAGCACTCCCATGTAGCGGCCGACGGTGTTAGGTAATGAATTGAATAACGTCGACCCCGTGTCTCTCACACTTGTAGCATCCCTCTTTTCCCACCTATTAACTGTACCTTCTACTTTCTCCCAAGCGATATGGGAATTCTTATAGACCATCTTGCCTTCACAATATCACCCCTCCTCCAAGGGGCCCGACATCCTCGTTGGCCACACTTCCTGTGGCGAACCGAGAATCCTCTGTGATCTCCGATTCGCTACCAACTACTAATCGTCAATATCCTTCATATCCTCTACCAAATATTTGTTAGAAATTGGAAAGCTTTATTTTTTTTTCTTGACTCAAAAAGACTTTTTTTTTTTTATCTTAAATGACTTTCAAAAGAAATACATATAAATGCCGCAGCTGAAACTCGTTTAAATTCAGTTTAAGTAAACTTCACCCTTTTAAAACACATAAATATAGAGACTGGTCGACACTTGTAAACGCCGGTCGACACTTTGTTCCTCTCGGGTCTTTCCAGCGGTCGACACTAGAATAAACCGGTCGACGCTTCTATGCTAAACTAGGAGAGCGGTCCAAACTTCCTTTTGTAGGTCGACACTTTGGCCCTCTCTATCCGCGGAGGTCGATCCCTGCAGTCGACACTCTCGCAGACTTTACATGGACCGAACGACACCTGTAACCAAGGGTCGACACTTGCTTCGGTTCTTCCTGTCACGGGTCGAGCCTCGCGGTCGACGCTCCCTTTACATTTACACTGACCGGTCGACACCCCTCGACTTCGATCGACACCTCACACCAGAATCATTGAAATCACACAGTTCATTCAAACACGCACGGCAACCATTACTCTATCACAACCACAAAATAAAAACCCATATTTTGACAACCAAATTTCTTCATCCAAGTTTCAAAACAACACACGACGAATACTCCTCGACTAAATCCACGAAGTAAAAGCTTAAATTTTGAAAAGATAATTTCAAAACATTCATATCCCAATAATCCATGGTACCCTTGGTACACCACCTAAATTCCTCAATAACCTATACAACTCTATTCAACTCAAAACACTTACAAAATGTCACTCTCTTTACTCGCCATGGTCATGTCGCCCCGACATTGCCCTGCACCGGCATACCACATCTCCCGCCAACTCTGACACTAGGCCTGCTCGTCACTTAGCAATTCACCTGACAGCGCGTCGTCACCTATACCAAGGAACACAAAACGTAAGTCTAATGCTTAGCAAGTATGGAAACAAGAGCTCGAAAACCAATGCATAACGCAACCCCTACTCATGCTGTTTCTATACTCAACTCCATTTTCATTTCATTTCGTTATTTACATCTTTCACTTTCCGGTATGAGTCAACCTGGCACCCATCCCTTCCACACTCAGGACGGCCATTCCATAACCCATGGAGCAAGGTTAGAGACACACATCATGTTCGCACACGGAACGACCCTACGTAACCTCCTCCTAACAACGATCATTGAACCCCCTAGTGCTCTCAATAGCACGTTAACGATGAGGCATTCGCAAACCGTGTCACATTACGTACTTTTATCCATGGGAACCCCCTAGTGCTTTATCGCTATCACGTTAACGACGAGGCGTTCACCCATGCGTTGCAAGTTTTTTTTATCTGGTTACATTTCACATACACATTACAAAACATGCTTAAAACTCGTATTTCGTAGTTCAAAACCATAATGCATGACAATCACAATGCACGACTCCATAACAAAACAACTAAACGACGATCAAAGCAAACAAACAAGCAAACAAGCAACCATACAATCCTACTATTCCATGGTGTAGGCCCAAAGGCAAATCACATACATTCCACCACTTACCTAGCGTTCGCGAAATCCTTTCGCGTTTCGTGACTTGGTGCTCTAACTGGAATACCTATAAAATTTTACATCCATCAATTTTAATTCATTGAATTCATAACTCCCTAACTTACAAGTCCTAATTCACATCAAAATCAAAACTATCCAAAAATCCCGAAATTCCATACAATTTCCGTCCGACTCCAGAAATTCATAACTTTTCCATTACTCGTCCGAATTGGACAATACCAAATACTACGGGTTCCCGAGGATGTCTAGTTTCCCGTGGTCGCATCTATTTCCCATTCGGATGTCCATAACTTAACAGAACATGGCCAAACGGAGACCGTATCAAATCTCACGTACACGGCCAATAAATCTCCCAATCTTCCTCACTAATTCTCGTAATCTACCCCTATTTCTATCCTAAGCACCATTACACGGATAGAATCCAACTCTATGCTCAAATTCTCACGTTACCCTCCTAGGTTTTCACTAATTCGACCTATACCCTTGCCAAACCCGATTTTGCCACTAATAACACCAACACACTAACTAATTACGCAAAGTTAACGATAATTTACCGTACATTCGAAGATTCGCAGAAAAACGGAAGAAGATTGCAGCGCAGAGGAAAAGGAAGACACTGCTCGATGGAGAGAAGGACGCGACAGAGGAGAGGAAATGCTAGGGGAGGAAGGGGAGGGCACTGACGGTGCTCTCCCTATTTTATTTATTTTTATATTATTTTATTATATTTACCAAATTGCCCTCTGCCGTAAACCTTTTCACAATTCAGTGATTTCGTCCAAATCCGGTGAAATTCTTAAATTTCTCCTTCCACCATTAGTCTTAAAATAAACTTTCACTTGGGGGCTGAAATTCTCCGTTATTAATTCGAAGCAAAACTCCGCCGATTAAAATTTACAGAAATCCGACATAACTTTCTAACAAAAAATTTCCGGGTATTACATCCCTCCCTCATTACAAAAATTTTGTCCCCAAAATTTGCTACCTAAACATTTCAAGATAACATTCCATCATATCCTGTTGTCTTTCCCACGTCGCCTCCTCTACATTGTGGTTATGCCATAATACCTTTACCAGCGGAATGTCCTTGTTGCGCAGCGTCTTCACTGCATAATCCAAGATCCGCAATGGCCTTTCTTTGTACGTCAGGGTTGGCTGTACTTCGATTTCCTGTTGAACCACAACATGTGACAGGTCTTTAAGACACTTTCTTAGCATCGACACGTGGAAAACATTATGAACTCCATTAATGGAAGCTGGAAGTTCTAGCTGGTACGCAGCTCTTCCAATTCTTTTCGTGATCGGGAGTGGCCCAACATATCTTGGGCTCAACTTACCCTTCCTCTTGAATCTCATCACACCTTTGAATGGTGAAATCTTCAGAAAAACTTCATGTCCTACTTTAAATTCCAATTCCCTTCTTCTTTTATCGGCATAACTCTTTTGTCGACTTTTAGCTGTCAATATCCGCTACCGAATAATCTTGATCTTCTCAGTAGTTTGCTGCACAATTTCGGGAGCAATCAAGCCTGCTTCGCAGCTTCATCCCAATAAAGGGGCGATCTGCACTTCCTTCCGTATAAGACTTCATAAGGGGCCATACCTATCGTCGCCTAATAGCTGTTGTTGTAAGAGAATTCCACCAAAGGTAAATACTTGCTCCACGAACCCTGGCTCGAAGCATATCCTCCAAAATCTGAATAGTTCGCTTAGACTGCCTATTGGTTTGAGGATGAAAGGCTGTACTGAATGTCAGTCGTGTCCCCATTGCCTTGTGCAGACTCTTCTAAAATTTCGAGGTGAACCTCGGGTCCCTATCCAACACAATTGAAATCGGAACCCCGTGCAGCCTTACTATCTACTGAATATACAGGTTAGCAAATTGATCCATATTGAATGTCATCTTCACCGGTAGGAAATGAGCAGATTTACTCACACGATCTACAATCACCCACACCGCATCAAATCCTTTTGCCGTCTAGGATAATCCAACAACAAAGTCCATGGATATCTGGTCCCACTTCCATTCTGGGATCGGCAATGGTTGCAACTTTCCAGTCGGTCTCTAATGTACGGCTTTAATTTGCTGGTAGATTGAGCACGTCTCCACGTACTTTGCTACAGACTTTTTTATGCCAAGCCACCAATAATGTTGCTTAAGGTCTCTATACATATTGGTGCTTCCTGGGTGAACAGAGAACCTTGAAGAGTGCGCTTCGGACAAAATATCTTTCCGAAGTTGACCATTGTTCGAAACGTACCACATATTCCGAAACTTCAGAATTTCATCACATGAACAGCAAAACTCAGTTTTGTCATCAGATGCTATACTCGTCCTGAATTCGTTGCATCTTGGGTCATCCCTTTGAGCTTCTTTAATTCTTTAAAGAATCGACGGCTTTTGAGATAGTGTTGACAATTGTGCTGACGCATTTGAGACTAGCTCCAAATTAAATCTCTGAAATTCTACACTCAACTCTTTAGACATTTCGGCGTCCATTGATGAAATTGAGGTCGACATTCGGCTTAATGCGTCGGCCACTACATTTACTTTGCCAGGGTGGTATTTGATCTCCAGGTCATAGTCCTTTACGAATTCTAACCACCACCTCTATCTCATATTCAGCTCCTTCTGAGTAAAGATATACTTCGGACTTTTGTGATCCGAGTATACCTCACACTGTTGTCCATAAAGATAGTGCCTCCAGATCTTTAGCGCCAACACAACCGCTGCTAACTCCAAATCATGGGTTGGATAATTTCGTTAATAGGGCTTTAATTGTTTCGAAGAATAAGCAATCACCCTTCCATTTTGCATCAGGACACAACCCAGTCCAATTCTAGAAGCATCACAGTAGATATTAAACTTCTCGTCCATCACCGGAAGTGTCAACACTGGGGCTGTAGTCAATTTCTGCTTCAGCATCTGGAAATTATGCTCACAGTCCTCCGTCCATACATATTTAACTTCCTTTTGCGTCAGACGAGTTAGGGGCGCTGGAATCTTTGAGAATCCTTTGATAAACTTTCGATAGTAACCCGCTAACCCCAAAAAGCTTCGAATCTCTCTGACGCTCCCTGGCTGTGGCCATTCATTGATCGACTGTATTTTGGCCGGATCCACCAATATTCCGCCGTCGAAAATTATATGTCCAAGAAAATTAACCTTATTCAGCAAGAACTCGTACTTAGAGAACTTTGCGTACAATTGACGCCGCTTCAGGGTTTCTAGAACAATCTTCAAATGCTCCTTATGTTCTTCTTCACTACGAGAGTGAACCAAGATGTCATCAATAAACACAATGACGAACTTATCTGAATATTTCTAGAATACCCGATTCATTAGGTCAATGAAAACGGCTGGGGCATTTGCAGTCCAAATGACATTACTAGAAACTCATAATGCCCGTATCTAGTCTAGAAAGCTGTCTTCGGGATATCCTGTGATCTGACCTTCAAGAAAATCCGAGCTCCTTGCAACTGATCAAACAAGTCATCTATCCTTGGTAGTAGATACCTATTCTTTACGATATGCTTGTTCAGCTCCCGGTAGTCAATACACATCCGGAGCGATCCATCTTTCTTTTTCACAAATAAGACTGGCGCTGCCCACGGTGAAATAAGCTCGGGCATATGAATCCTTTCTCCAATAGTTCTTCTAATTGCTTCTTCAATTCTTTTAATTCCGAAGAGCCAACCTATACGGATTCTTCGATATTGGCTCGGCATCAGGATATGTGTCGATCACAAATTCAACTTCTCGGTGTAGGGGCAACCCGGGCAAGTCATCCAAAAACACATCAGGGAATTCACGAACTACCTCAATATCTTGTGGCTTTGCCTCCACGTGAAGTTGAGCATCTAATATTATTTCAAGAAACAAGAATGCTCACCCATTGTTAACTTACAAGCCTCGATGGGTGCCATCACGGATGGTCTCTCCCTATTCTTCATGGCCTGCAACAAATGCTTTGCATCGTCTGGGGGTTGGAAGTTAACAGTCCCAGCCCTGCAATCGATCATTGCGTAGAGCCCAAACAGCCAATCCATGCCAAATATCACATCGTAGCCCATTATCCCCACTACAATCCAATCGGCAGGCATACTCCTGGTCCCCATTGATATGACACTATTGCATACTAGTTGATCGGAGTGCATGTGCTCACTAGATGGCAACCTCACTTCATATGTGCACCCGGCAGGTTTAGCCCACAAGTTCACCTTTACTACAAATGTCGTAAATGTAAATGCGGGCACCGTATCTATGATAACTGCTGGTCGATCCTCGCTCTTGGGCTCTATCATTGCAAAGATCCTGGGCATCGTCTTGGCCGGACCCTTCTTCACCGCGGGACAATTTCTGGATATATGGCCGGTCTCATTATAGGTAGAACATCGGTTGACCCTCGGCTTTGTGCAATATCGGGAAATGTGACCAGCTTCATTGCAATTGTAGCATCTTCCTCCAAACTGTCCACATTCTCCCGGGTGACTCTTCAAGCATTTAGGACACTGAAGGTACTTACTTTGTACTTGGGGCTTCTTGCCTCCCCTCGAATCGTACACCGCACTGCCTAGTCTCTTGGCTCCTGAGGAAGATCCTCCCCTGCTTGTATGTGGCGAGATCTCCTTAAAGAACCTCTTAGGTGCCTCTACTGGCCTCACACACTTGGCTTCTGCTCCCTCCACTGCTAGTGCCTTGGCCACAACACGCGCATACGGCACGCCCTCAATTTTGAAAATTGTCACACCCTTGTATATCTCAAGCTTCAATCCTTGCACAAACTGCAACACCTTTTTTTCTTCATTGCTCACCAATTGGCTCACAAATCTGGACAACGATTCGAACTGCCTAACATATTCAGCTACCGGCATAGTCTGCTTCAACTGTAGGAACTCCAATCTTTTTGCAGCTTGGACCGTTCGGTTGTAGTACTTGTCATAAAACATTTCTTTGAATCTCTTCTAGGTCAAGTCCCTGTTATCTACGGTGGCCTCTATCATCTCCCACCAGCTCTGAGCATCATTTAGGTGAAACGTCGCACACTTGACCATGTTTCCTTCCTCCACATCAGCATACTTAAACATGTTCTCAATTGTGCGGATCCACCTTTCCGCAACTGTAAGGTTTGTCATCTGGCCCTCAAACATCGGAGGCTTCAATCTTCTGAATCTCTCCCCACTAGAGCCTCCTCATGGCTCCCCTGTCCTTGGCTTAATAACATTCCCAATTGTTGGGACTACCTATCCACCAACTCGGTCGACCTCCTAATCGTAGCCGAGTTATCATCACCTTCCGACTGTACTGCATCTCTCGAAACTCTAGGTCATCCCGGTCATCTATCCATTGAAGATAATTCCTATATGAGGTTAGCATAGTCTAACCTTAGTCATAATCTAACTAAAATAAATAACTACTTACAGTTGGTGGAGCACATTGCATAGCGGCCGGTAAATGTTGGGTAATCCATTGAACGACATGACCATAATGGCTCTTACACTTGTAACATACTCTCTTTCCCCCAAGCGGTGTGGGAATTGTGACAGGCTCTCTCGCCTTCACAATCTCACCCCTCCACCGAGAGGGCCGACATCCTCGCCGACTACACTTCTGGTTGGGTACAGTCTCTGATACCAATACTATGGCGACCCGAGAATCCTCCGTGATTCCCGGTTCGCTACCAACTACTAATCGTCACCGTCCCTCATATCCTCTACCAAATATTTCTTAGAAATTGGAAAGCTTTATTTTTTTTTCTTGACTCAAAAATACTTTTTTTTTACCTTAAACGACTTTCAAAAGAAATACATATAAATGTCGCAGCGGAAACTCATTTAAATTCAGTTTAAGTCAAACTTTAGGTGAAAACAAAATAGGTTTAACCATTTTTATGGCATGTTGGCGTCCAGGGTGAAGCGAAAAGAGGGCAACCTAACCATTAGTCAGGAAAGAGATAAGTGAAAATTACTTTAACTCATGCGATAACACCTCATGAGTTTTTATACTTATCTCTAATATTCATATTAATTGAAGTTAAACGTCATTTGAAGTTCGAAACATCCACTACATTACCTCCCTGTTCCTGAAGCCTTTCTTCGATGAAAACACTCTCTTTCTCTCTTTCTCTAAAAATTTAAGGCAAGGTGGATTTTCTGTAATACCCGGGACTTCTGTGATTTAACTTTCAGAAGTTTGTATTGGTAAACGGCTGAGTTTCGGTCGGAATCGAGAGCAGAGAAATTGTATTAGTATGTAAAAGATTATTTCGAGACCGATGGTGAAGAGAAAATTTTAGGAATCCGACCGGAAACGGACTGAATAGTCGTTTGGCTAAATGATTAAAGTCTGAGGGCGAAAGAGCAATTAGTTATAAAAATAAAAAAAAATCAGAACGGCTTCACGAGGAAGCCATTCTGATTTCCTGCTTCCCTCTTTGGTTGATCGCCCGCGAAGGAGAAAAAAGGATCGGCCGACCATCGACGGCTGTGCGGAGGAAACCGACGGTGCGAAGCAGGGAGTTCCAGTGAGTTGAGCATGTGCAGACGGGGTTTTCCATTCGGAAAGCCAAAAGTGAGATCTATTCCCCTGTTTTCGGTTTTGGTTTAGATTTTCGGAGAGTGCTAGGGTTTAGAAAGGATGATGTGGGAGTTAACAGTTGGTGAGGTGAAGAGTGCCAAAAACAGAAGAATATCCGAGAGGGGGTACCATGCAATTCGAGTTTCCGAATTCGAAATCTGCAACGGTAGTTGGATGACGTGTAATATGTTGGAGTCGACAGATTGGGGGGGAATTGAGTGAGTTTTTGTCAAGAGAACCGAGAATGGAAATTTTGGGCGTTTTAATGTGAAATTCGGTTCTATTTTGGGAGTTTTAACCTAATTGCGGTTAAGGGATTTAAATTCGGCTTCGATATGTTAAATTAAGTTATGGGTGGAGTGTTTGGCCACTAGAATTGGGTGATTCTGATAACCGACGTAAACGTTATGCGCGTCGGAAGTTGGGTTTGTTTTGGAGCTGAAATTCGAGTTATGGAGCGTCTTAGTTGGGCTATGGTGTAGTGGGTTAGTAGACGCATTTTAATACGTGGAACGAGTTGTGAGGTGAGTTTTAATGTGGATTGTTATGTGATAGGTTGAGTCGAGGAGGTGATAGAAACGAGCAACACGGAAAGCTTGGACGCTAGGTAGGTGATGGATTGATTGTGGTTTGTCTTCGAGCCTACACCATGGAACGGTAGGATTGCTTGATTGTTTGTTTGTTGCTTGTTTTGTTGTTTGAGTCATGTCCTCGTGACTGTCATGCATCATGGTTTTTGAATTACGAAATATGAGTTTTGAGCATATTTTGAAATGTGTATGTGAAACGTAACAAGATAAGAAAAGACTTGCCACGCATAGGTGAATGCCTCATCGTTAATGTGCTACTGAGAGAGCACTAGGGGGTTTCCATGGATGAAAGTACATAATATGACACGGTTTGTGAACGTCTCGTCGTTAACGTGCTATTGAGAGCACACTAGAGGATTCAACGATGGATGTTAGGAGGTTACGTAAGGCCGTTACGTGTGCGAACATAATGTGTGCCTCTAATCTCGCTCCGTGGGTTATGGAATGGTCATCTTGGGTGTGTAGGGGATGGGTGCCGGCCTGACTCACACCGGAAAGTGAAAGATGTAAATAACGAAATGAAAAGAAAACGGAGTTTAGCGTAGAAACTGCATGAGTAGGGGTTGCGTTATGCATTGGTTTTCGAGTTCATGTTTCCATACTTGGTAAGCATTAGAATTACGTTTTGTGTTCCTTGGTGTAGGTGACGACGCGCTGTCAGGTGAGTGCTAAGTGACGAGCAGGCCTAGGTCGGAGTTGACTGGAGATGTCGCATGCCGGTGAAGAAAAATGTTGGGGCGACACGACCATAGCAGGTAAAGAGAGTATAATTTTGTAAGTGTTTTGAATCGAATAGAGTTGTATAGTTTTTTTTGAGGAATTTAGGTGGTGTACCAAGGGTACAATGGATTATTAAAATATGATATGAATGTTTTGAAATTATGTTTTCAGAATTTAAGTTTTTACTTCGTGGATTTAGTCGAGGAGTATTTGTCATGCGTATTCGAACGAACTGGTGTGATTTCATTGACTATTATGTGAGGTGTCGACCGAAGTCGAGAGGTGTCGCCGTTCCGTGTACATGTAAGGGGAGTGTCGACCGCGATGCTCGACCTGTGACGGGCAGAGCCGAAGGAAGTGTCGACCCATAGTTACAGGTGTCAATCGGTCCGTGTAAAATCTGCTAGAGTGTCGACTGCGGGGATCGACCTGTGCGGGCAGAGAGGGCCAAAGTGTCAACCTGCAAAAGGAAGTATCGACCGCTCTCCTTGCTGAGCATAGAAGTGTCGACCGGTTAATTCTGGTGTCGACCGCTGGAAATACCCGAGAAGAACAAAGTGTCGACCAGTGTTCCCGGTGTCGACCGATGAGAAATTCGAGACGGCTCAAGTGTCGACTGGTGCTTATAGGTGTCGACCGGGAGTACCTATTTCAGGCTTAACAAAATGAAGTTTTGCCAAAAGAGAATTTAATCGAATTTCCGCTGTAGAGCTGTCAAAAATATTTTCCAAAACGGCCGTTTTAGGTCAAGGAATAATGTTTTTAAAGTTTTAAAAATTTTACGCGATTTTTACAATACGGGTGTAAAGAGTTGGTATCAGAGTTGAGCAGTAGCGAACCGAAAAACGGGTAGGTTTCCGTGGCGTTACATTTTCATTTAGGTTTATAAAGTTTTATTGGTTAAATGTCGAAGGAGTGTTAATTTTTTTTAGTAATTAGATGTTTGATGGACTTTTAGTAGGATATTAAAAAATTTAGTTTGAATGCTGTTAAGATCCAAGGCGACAAATGGGGTTAGAAATGGCACGTGGAAAGCTTAAAGCAGTAACAATGATCGGCGCTCGGAGGAACACCCCAAAACAATCTAAAAACACTAAACAGAGCATAATAGAAAATAGAAAATGGCGAGGAGAAAGAGAGTGATACCGACGAATTCTTGCGATTGGTTTGCTTGGAATCTTCACAAAAATGGCCGATGGGATGAAAGGCAGGTCCTTGGCTGGTCGAAAAGCAATTGCATTTGCTTTCGACAAAATTCTTCCGAGAAGAATGTAGTGGCTAGCAGCTAGTTTTAAACCATTTTCTCTTGCCACTAGCTCTTCCAGAGCTAAGAGAACAATGGGGAATCACTCAACAAGCAACCAAACTGATGTGCCCCGAAGCCCGAAGACTCATGCTCAGATAAAGATAGGTCTCCAATTGAGTGTTTTCACTAAGACATTTGTTATTATTACAAGAATGGATCATTGGAATGCTTGGATCAAGTATTGGAGCAAAAATGGTGCAAAAACTTGGTAGTGGTATTTCATCGAGCAATTGGCGTGCACTAAAGAAACGAAGGCTTGGCAAGACGTGAGGTGCACAAGGAGGACCCATGACCCCCAAATGGCTTACAACAACAATTTGGCAAGCAAAGGAAGGTATTGGCCAAGGCATGGCGCGCAAAGGAGGCTGATGGTGTGCAGGAGGCGCACAACATCCAGCCATGGCACGCAGGAGGCGCATAACGCCACCATGTGGTGCGCGGGGCACGACCAGCGCCGCACATGGTGCACAACATGTAGCCCCCTAAGTTATCTTAACCCGGTTCGTTAATTCGGAACTACTGACTGTCTGAACCCAAAATTGACACTCGACTACGTATTCATACAAAAAAATTTTGAGAAATGTTTAAAATTTATTCTTTGCCTTAAGATGTCATCGTTTAAAACATTTAAACCTTTGCATCAGAACATAACTCCTGCATGGAGAACTCATTATATGAAAAACTAGGCAAATTTCAAGTTTTAAAACAATAAAAGGGATCCTTGTCAACCAAAATCTTCGGTCGACACTTGAACCGTTCTGCACATAAGGGTCGACAACTACATACATAGGTCGGCAGCTCGTTTGCCTCTGTTTGCATAGGTCGAAACTTGTTTTCACTGGTTGACACCCTAATCCTCTCTGTTCGCGTCGGTCGAACCTTGCGGTTGGCACCTCTATGTTCATTTCTCTAACAGGTCCACACCCTAATCGTCTTTGTTCGCCCCGGTCGAACCTTGCAGTCCATACCTCTCTGTTCATTTCACTAATAGGTCAACACCTGTTTGCACAGGTCGACACCTTAATCCTCTCTGTTTGCACTGGTCAAATATTGTGGTCGACATTTTTACCATTTTTGTAATAACCCATAAATTTTAAATTTTGAATTTTTAACTTCTGAGATTTTAATTTAATCTCGGTCGGAGTTTTGAGAAATGTTTCAACGAGAAAAGTTAAATTATAAGACTCGGAGCTTACTTTTGCGATGGAGTTCAGAATTTAAAGTCGGGAAGTCGAAAAATTAACAAAATTACGGGAGATTAAAACACGTGAGGGCATTTAAGTAAATTATTATTGTTTAAAGTAAAAAAATAAAAAATAAAAAAATAATTGATAACACCCGAATGGCTTCGAGAAGAAGCCATTCGGTTGGTTTCTGCAAAGCGCCCGAGAGCGATCGTGCGGGGGAGAGCATTTTATGTGCCGAAATCAGAGCTACAATCAACTGCCGACAAGCGCGAGTGTGAGGAGAGAGCTGCGAGCAAGTGTTGCTGTTCTGACGAACCGGAGTTGTTCAGTTTCTACTGCTCGAGCTCCTGAAGGGTGAGGGCACGAGCACCTTCAATCGTCGACCGAGGGAGTGAGTCTCCGTCCAATTCTGCCGCCAACAACCAGACGTGTTGCTGGAGTTCTTCTCCCACCCGAGTGCCAGACGCCACCACTTTGTAAGTCCTTCTCTCTCTCTGCTGTCCTGTCCGAATTGACCGAGACTGAGGTTCAGCTCCCTTTCGTTTTTCTTTAAATTTGGCTGCAAATGTGAGGGGATTAAGAGGGTGAGTGTATAGGTTAGCAAGTGGACAGCAGGAGACCGGTGAGAGGGAGAGAAATCGAGGGAGAAGGTTGAGCTAAAATTCAGATTTTGTGCTTGAATTTCTGATTTTGGGTTAGATTGTGCTTAATAGGTTGAAATGTGAGTGTTCGGTGCAGAGAACTTGCGAGATTTGCTCAAAGTTGAGATTTCGGCTATTTTTCGTATAAAAACAGCTTCTGTTTTTGACTGTTTTGGCTAGGCTTAAGTTGATCATTTTAAATTATGTTTTGTGGGTTAAAAATAGGTTGTTAGAAGAACGTGTGGCCGCTAGAATCGTTCGATTCCGACATCCGACGCAAAAGTTATGCGCGTCGGACGTTTAGGCCGGATTTTGGTCCAAGTCGAATTTGAGATCATTTTTCGTGGAATTTTGACGTGTGGTAGGGGCATGCCTGTTTTGGTGCGTAAAAGCTGAATCGAGTGAGTTTTGGTTGAAGAAAAACAAAGGTTGAAATTTTATAAAAAAAAATGGCAGATTCGGTTTTTGGCATTTTTCGCCTGTCTGCGGCTGACCATTTTAAAATCCATCTTGGGATTTAAACTAAGTTCCTAAGGGAACGTTTAGCCACTTGAGTCGTTTGATTCCGTTGACGGACGCAAAAGTTATGCGCATCCGAACGTTGGGCTAGTAGTAGGCCAAACAAAACCAATGGACCGTTTTAGTTGGAATTTCATGAGTGTAGTTAGAGAAGGTTATTTTTAGCTAATTGGTGAATGTTGAGATAAATACTGATGAGAAATTGGTTGTGTTTTAGGTTGAGGCTTTCTTTTGGCGAAGCTGTGCGTCGAGCGAGCTTAGGACGCCAGGTAAGTAATGCATGCATGTGTTTTGCCCAAGTGGGCCTACACTGTAGATTTTTAGGGTTTATGTGATTGATTGTGGTGTGCGTGCGTATTGTTTGACATGCATCATATTTTTAAAAACGGGAACGAAAATGATTTTTAACATGTTTTGATGTATGAGGTGAGACGTGTGGCGGTGGTACCGCGGATCCCGCTAGTGTGCGGGCCGGTGCTTCACCAGTCTCGGATCCTACTCTAGGGGTGGGCCGGCTGGGCCGACATGCGGCGTGAATGTGTTGACGGTGAGGATATGGGCAGTGGTACCGCGGATCCTACTAGTGTGTGGACCAGTGCAATACCAGTCGCGGATCCTACTCTAGGGGTGGGCCGGCTGGGCTGTCGCGAAACATGTGTGTGTGGCAACTGTGGCCCCGTGCTGGGGAGGTTGGGATGGGGCCGACGTGTCAGGGTGTAGAGTGGCACGAGGTACACCCTTACCCTGATGTGGTTGCCGTGTGGTGATGCGTGTGTGTAGCTTGTGGGCCTCGTTGCTGGGGAGTCCGGGATGGTGGCGACGTGTCAAGGTGTAGGGTGGCGTGAGGTTCCTCCTTACCCTGGTGCGGCTGCACTACGCGTCACAGATGTGACAACATGAGTGTGAGTGTAGAGACTGCATGTGATAGGATTGCATTGTCGGCTTTTACTTTCATATCGCATTACTTACTGAGCGTTAGGCTTATGTTGTGTGTTCTGTGGTGCAGGTGCTGACGATACTGCTGGTGAGCCTCGAGAGCCTAGTCCAGAGGCGTAGGATGGTTGGCGGCGTGCACCCGAGGCACCGGATGGCGAATTTTTGTTAAGGCGACCCGACCCGTGGTGGTGGTAGGTCATGTTGGGTATTTGTGTAAATAGCGGGGTTGTATAGACATTGATCTTTTGAGATTGTATATAGGGGTTGTAGTGTTTTGGGGGACTTTTTTCATTTGTATTTGATGGGTTCTTGTTATCTTCTTACTCTGATTTGGTTATGGTGATTTCTCTGGATGATGGATAGATAAACATTGTTGGATTAAGGTGAATTGTGTGCAGGGTTTAAATTTTGAGATAGTCAGTTTTTAGCCGTTACTTTGACGAAATTTCGGGACAGAGGTTGGGAGTCGAGGAGATACGAAATAGGTTGAGGTGTGAACAGTAAATGTTAGAAAAAGGTAGATGAGCGTGGAAGTGCGGCGTGATCGCAGGTGCGCGGGGCACGCGGCCCTGCGGGTGCACACGGGTCATGCGGCGCCGCGTGAGGGCGTGCGCGTGCGCGCGGACGTGCTGTACAGAGGCAGGGAGCGTGGGGCACGCGGCGCTATGAGCGTGCGCGAGATACAGTGACGTTGGGTTGGCACGTGCGGCACCGCGAGGGTGTACGCGGGGTGTCGGAGTGGGGACGTGAGTGCTTGGGATCGGACTGGGTAGTTCGTGGGGTGCGTGGGATTCGTTCCTAGGATTTCAAGTCTTACCGTTTTATCTCAAATTGTTTTAAATGGTTTTCTTTTTCGCTGCGTAGTTTTATGTTGAGGACTTCGTGTTTCTTCTTCGGGACGCGAGTTGTTTTTCGAATCAAGTCGAAAAATTTTCATACTCACAAATGTTCTTTTGAAAATGATTTGAAAACGAAAGGGGTATTGAATTGAGTTAGTTAGGTCAAGTGTTAGTGTGTGTGTGTAGTGTGTAGATGCACTGTAGCGCACCGAGAACGCGGGGTTTTCTCGGGGTGTTACAATTTTTACACTAACCAGTCGACACTACACACACAAGTCGACACTTAGTTTGGTTCTGTCTTTGTAGCTCGACCATCGCCGTCAACATTTACCTAGTTCAGTCGACACCTATGCATACAGGTTAACACTTTATACCAGTAGCCTTAACTAAAAATTTATCACTTAAAAAAAACAGACAACATACGTTTAAATAATTTAAACTTAAATACCTGTATTTTTCACAAATAACTTCAAAATATGTCTATACATCAAGACGACTCAAAACCAGCGTTTAAGACCCATCTAGAAAAAAAAATTATGCGTACGCTCCATAGTTAAATCGCCCTAACAGATGGCCCGATCATCGCATGAGCGTACTCCTCCAACTGCTTCGTAGCCATTAGCCTGGTTCGTAAACTCACCAATTACCTCGTCGTCACCTATATTACATTATTCATCTATTAACCTAATGCTAAATAAGTTGAGCAATGTATGAAAGGAAAACAATACATGAATCATAAATATGCAGTTTCTACATACACATTTCGTTCTCGTTTCATTACATGATCTGATCCTCATACTAGATGGGAAGCGGATAAATTTTCCCAAATCATTAATTCTCAAGCTCATTGGAGGGGCGAATTACTTCCCTCAGAGAATCTACTCAATGATTTTTGTTAGCTGACATGATCCTAATAATAGATGGGAAGCGGATAACTTTTTCCATATCTTCATATTCTCATGCTCATTTGAAGGGCGAATGACTTCCCTCAAAGAATCATAACTGTTAGTTTCGTTTTCGTTTCGTATCATAGCATATCGTTTCGTAAAACACATGTAAATTTATTTTCGTATTCTTTTTAAAACATGATGCATGACATAAACAATATACAATAAACATGCAATATACTCTACTTATCTGATTTTTCATAGATTGTATGCTAAACCGGAAAACTGGAGAACCTATAAGATTAACATACTTATTAACTGTAATGACCTCAAATTCTTGAAATTCTAAAAGAAGGCAACAATCTAAGCATAACCTAACTAAACCCAAAATGACTTTTGTTTCGACTAACTTTAGAAATTCAAAACAAATCCAATACTTATCTGATTTTGACGATTTGAAGTGCTACGGATTCTTTATGATGTTTATTTTCAATTGCCGAGACCCATTTATCACTTTATCATAAAAAACATGGTCGAAATACATAAAAACCAGACCTGCCCCGGTCCTAAAACCAAAATTTTCAATTTTTGTACAATAGATTATAAAATCCGTAACAAATCAAATATAGGTCCAAATTTGATGAATCAAGATGCTATTTAAACCTTGAGAAGTCTAGTTTCTAGTGGTCAAATCCATTTTATAACCCACTTTAAACGGCCTACCAGAATTTTCACAAAAACATAAACTTTCCTCTAAAACCCAAATTTTTGGTTTTCACCAACATTAACCAAACACCCATCACTTTCAAATAATCCATCAATATATCTCTAAACCATGATTTAGATCTTTCAAACTAGCAGAAATCCAGCAAAGAGAGAAGAGATTTTTAGTTAACCCTAAATTCCAATGCACTTCCATGAAAAGCCTTAAACTAACTAACATACAACAAACAATCAAACTTTCATTCTTTTCCTTGATAAAATCTTTAAAAGGATTAGAGTTTGGCTAATAAGAAGATGCAGCAATGGAGGAGGTCTATGGATTTTTTGTGAGAGGATGAAAGAAGAGAGGGATTTTTTATCTTCCAACTAATTCATCTAAAAGGATAAGCACAAAAATATAAGTGAAGTGACATCCATAGATTAAGCCAACCGTGCCTCAACTTTTTCTTTTCTTTTCTTATTTTATTCCAAATCTTCTATTATTTATCCATCACGTGATGCACACACACTAACCACAAGGAAGGTTTGCCTTTGTCAAACCTTTTAACTCTCCTTCACTTTATGTCCACTCTTCATATCATTTTCTCCAACTTAAAACTTTGAATTTTCCTTTTTAATCCTTCTTTTCTTCATTCTTATTCTCCCACATAAACATTGTATTTCTTCATCTAAGCTTTTTTCCCAACCCAAGGTCGTTGCTTCATCCTATTGGTTGTATCTAAGGTAAGATCACCAGCTAGTTCACTTACACACGTCGACAATTTTAGCTTTCCATTTTCTTCACCATCTCTCTGTTTTGCACGTTTTCGGCCTACTTTTGGGGTGTTCACCGAGCACCGATCTTTCTATTGGTTGTTTTTCGTATGCCATGTCTAACCTCATTTGCCGCCCTGGATCACAACATTTGGTATTAGAGCTGTAGTGCTCTACGCTTGTGATTTCTGGTTCTGTTTTCTCTGAATTTTTGTTTTTGCTTTCTTGTGTTTTCTATTCCTATCGTTTGCATGTTGTCCAGCATGCCTTATCCTGTTAGCGTGTTTGTTTAGGTCAGCTTAATTAGGTTGTTTACACTTTTGTTCTCTTGTGACAAAAAAAAAATTCTAGGATGCATTGCTATTTTTGCTTATGTTTTTGTTGAATCTTATTTGCATTTTGTTTTATTTTTTAAAGCTATTCTTGCTCTGTTGGGAGACTCTTCACACTTGTTGACCGATAGCAATTTGTTTGTTGTTTAGTTTGTGATTTTGTTATATGTTGTGTAATAACCTGGGAATTTCGAATTTTTATTTTTAATTTCTGGAATTTTTAGTTTAATCCCGGTCGGAGTTTTGAGAAAATATTTCAACGGAAAGATTTAAATTATAAGACTCGAGGCTTACTTTGGCGATGGTTTTCGGAATTTAAAGTCGGGAGGTCGAGAAAATTACGAAATTACGGAAGATTTAAACACGTGAGGGCAGTTTTGGTAATTTGGAATAAAGAAAAAAAAAATAAAAGAAAAGAAAAAATTTTAAAACACCCGAATGGCTTCGGGAAGAAGCCATTCGGCTGTCTTCACCACGCACCCGAGAGAGAGCCGAGAAGGAGACGCGGGAGAGGGGAGAGATTCGAGCTCCGACGACGGCCGACGACCAGAGGAGAAGGATTTCGACAGTCGACGTCGATAAAGGGCTCCGACAAACCGGGAACGACTTGTAGCCCAGCCATTCCCGTGCCGAAGACCCAAGGTAAACTGCCCTACTCTTTTTTTTCGTTTTTCCACCAGCAAGTGGGAAGTTCGGTTACTTCCAAACTCTCGCCGGGTTTGAGCTCGGTTCCTGGTGTGAGGAGGCTGGGGTGGGCGCGCTAGGGGCTCGGCATTTTCGCCCCAAACCCGGCCGAGGAGAGGTGGGAATGTCCCATGTTCCTCCTCTAATCGTGGTGGCTGAAGATGTAGGCTACCTGTGTTCCTGCCTCGGCTTGTTGTGCCATGGTATGGAGGATTTGCAGCAAGGATAAAGGGTGGGGGAGGGGAGAGCCGGTAGTGCCTTGGTTTCGAGAGGAAAACCAGGGAAGTTTTGCTGCCATTCGAGCTTTCTGATCGAGAAGCTTCGAAATTGTTATGAGTTATGCATATTGGACTGTAATGTGGCTGCTTGGTGAAGGAATTTGCGAAGTTGGATCGAAATTAAATTTTTGGCTATTTTTAGGTTAGAAGCAGATTCTGTTTTTGGCCGTTTCGGCCTAGTTTCTGTTGATCATTTCAAATTCTGTCTTTGTGGGTTTAAAATAGGTTGTTAGAAGAACGTGTGGCCACCGGAATCGTTCGATTCTGATATCCGACGCAAAAGTTATGCGCGTCGGAAGTTTATGTCAGATTTTGGTCCAAGTAAAATTAGTGACCGTTTTTCGAGGAATTTTGACGTGTGATAGTGACACGTCTATTTTTGGTGCGAAAAAGCTGAATCGAGTGAGTTTTGGTTGAAAAAAAACACAGGTTGGAATTTTATAAAAAATGACAGATTCGGTTTTAGCATTTTTTGCCTATCTGCGGCTTATCGTTTTAAAATCCGTCGTAGTATGTTAAACTAGGTTCCTAAGGGGACGTTTAGCCACTTGAATCGTTTGATTCCGCTGACGGACGCAAAAGTTATGCGCTTCCGAACGTTGAGCTGGTATTCGGCCAAACCAAACCAATGGACCGTTTTAGTTGGAATTTAATGAGTGTAGTTAGATAAGGGTATTTTTAGCTAATTGGTGAATGTTGAGATAAATACTGATGAGAAATTGGTTGTATTTTAGGTTGAGGCTTTCTTTTGGCGAAGCTGTGCGTCGAGCGAGCTTAGGACGCCAGGTAAGTAGTGCATGCATGTGTTTTGCCCAAGTGGGCCTACACTGTAGAACTTTAGGGTTTATGTGATTGATTGTGGTGTGCGTGGGTATTGTTTGACATGCATCATATTTTTTTAAAAACGGGAACGAAAAGGATTTTTAGCATGTTTTGATGTATGAGGTGAGACGTGTGGCGGTGGTACCGCGGATCCCGCTAGTGTGCGGGCCGGTGCTTCACCAGTCGCGGATCCCACTCGAGGGGTGGGCCGGCTGGGCCGTCATGCGGCGTAAATGTGTTGACGGTGAGGATATGGGCACTGGTACAGCAGATCCTACTAGTGTGTGGGCCGGTGCAACACCAGTCGCGGATCCTACTCGAGGGGTGGGCCGGCTGGGCTGTTGCGAAACGTGTGTGTGTGGCAACTGTGGCCCCGTGCTGGGGAGGCTGGGATGGGGGCGACGTGTCAGGGTGTAGAGTGGCGCGAGGTACACCCTTACCCTGATGTGGTTGCCGTGTGGTGATGCGTGGGTGTAGCTTGTAGGCCTCGTTGCTGGGTAGTCCGGGACGGTGGCAACGTGTCAGGATGTAGGGTGGCGTGAGGTTCCTCCTTACCCTGGTGTGGCTGCACTACGCGTCACAGATGTGACAACATAAGTGTAAGTGTGGAGACTGCATGTGATAGGATTGCATTGTCGGCTTTTACTTTCATATCGCATTACTTACTGAGCGTTAGGCTTATGTTGTGTGTTCTGTGGTGTAGGTGCTGACGATACCGCTGGTGAGCCTCGAGTGCCTAGTCCTGAGGCGTATGATGGTTGACGGCGTGCGACTGCAGCACCGGATGGCGGACTTTTGTTAGGGCGACCCGACCCGTGGAGATGGTAGGTTGTGGCCTGGTCGGTTTGTGGGTTTTCTTTCTTTTGCGGTGATTATGTACGGGGGATGGGATTGGTTGTTGTATATGCGTCAGCGTATAGGTATATGGAGTGCGTATGATTTTGGTGACGTACGCAGATATTTTTCATGTTAGAGAATGATATTACTCTATACTAGAGACTTTCTTCATTTGTATTTGATGGATTTTCGTCGTCTTCTTACTCTGATTTGGTTATGGTGATTTCTCTGGATGATGGATATATAAACATTGTTGGATTATGGTGAATTGTGTGCAGGGTTTAAATTTTTGGGATAGTCAGTTTTTAGCCGTTACTCTGCCAAAATTTTGGGAGAGAGGCTGGGAGTCGAGGAGATAAGAAATAGGTTGAGGTGTGAACAGTAAATGGTAGGAAAAGGTAGATGAGCGTGGAAGTGCGGCGTGATCGCAGGTGCGCGGGGCACGCGGCCCTGCGGGTGCACACGGGTCATGCGGCGCCGGGTGAGGGCGTGCACGCAGACGTGCTGTACAGAGGCAGGGTGCGTGGGGCACGCGGCGCTGTGAGCGTGCGCGAGATACAGTGACGTTAGGTTGGCACGTGCGGCACCGTGAGGGTGTACGCGGGGTGTCAGAGTGGGGACGTGAGTGCTTGGGACCGGACTGTGTAGTTTATGGGGTGCGTGGGATTTTTTTTCCTAGGATTTCAAGTTTTATCGTTTTATCTCAAATTGTTTTAAATGGTTTTCTTTACCGCTCCGTAGTTTTATGTTGAGGACTTCGTATTTCCTCTTCGGGACGCGAGTTGTTTTTTTAAATCGAGTCGAAAAATTTTCATACTCACAAATGTTCTTTTGAAAATGATTTGAAAACGAAAGGGGTATTGAATTGAGTTAGTTAGGTCAAGTGTTAGTGTGTGTGTGTAGTGTGTAGATGCACTGTAGCGCACCGGGAACGTGTGGGTTCTCGGGGTGTCACATGTTGTTTTTATTTTGAATTTGGTTTTCTGTTGAGTTTCTTTTCTAATTTTGCTAGCATGTTGAGCTCCAGTTTTCTATCCTAATGGTCTTCCATGTTTTTAAGTTTGTTTTCTTTCTAGCTCACGTAAATAAGTAGAATTTAGATTTCTAAATTTTTATTTGCATTTTCAGCATGTCTTGGTGTTTAAGTCCCTGCTTTCTGGTTGTAAACTTGATGTTTTAAGTTTTGTTCTGCTTTAAGCATTAGTATGAAATGTTTAGAGTCCAAGTTGTGTCTAATATATGGTCAGCATGTGTGTCAAATTTCTGTTTCTACTTAGTGTCTAAAATGTGTCAAAATCCTATTTGTTTGATGTTGTGTTTTCTATTTTACAAATCTATTTTTGGCAATAGAAATCATGTTGATTATGTTTTCTGTTTAGTTATTTAGGACTAAGTTGTCGGCTTGCTTTCTGAACTATCTGATCTGTTTAAGTTTAGAAAATTTTATCTACCATGCTATTGTATTTACAACTTGTGTTCCATGTTTTTGCGTCTATTTTGCACATGCACAACTTCATACATGTAATGAATTTGCATTTGAAATATTTACATCATGTTACTCTTTATTATTAGAAAGCTGGTGTTAAAATTTCAGATTATTTAGACTTGATTTTTGAAAATTTTATTTTTAAAATTTTTAAGCATTTTGTTTGTGTTTGTATGGGTAACTTTTTGTCCAATTTGAATTTGAACTTAAAATTTTAAGTGCATGTCACTAATATGGTAGGCCAGCCTCTGTTGAATTTTCAGAATGTTTGGACAAAAATTGTGGATTTTTCTGCTTAATTTTTTATGATGCTTAACTTAGTGTTTTTGTCTCTACTTTGTGTGTGCACAATTTCTTGCTTGTAATGAATTTGAACCTGAACTTTTTACAGCATGTTACTCTTAGATCATTTGAACCCTAAACCCTAAAATTTTAGATTATTTGGATGAGAATTGTGAAAATTTTATTTTTCAAACTTTTAGGTTTTTGTTTATGTTTGTTCGCATAATTTTTTGTCCATTATGAATTTGGTACTGAATATTTAGGACCGCGTCACTTATATAGTAGGCAAGCTTCTATTAAAATTATATAGAATTTGGATGAGATTTATGAAAATTTCTGTTTAGAAATTTTAGGTTGTTTTTAGTATGCTTTTAGTGTGTTATGGATTCTATTTTGCAGCACTTGATTGATGATTTTGAAATTAAAAGGTTATTTACAGAATTTCTACTTGATTGCTGAATATTATCACTTGTTTTTAGAGCTAATATATGTCTGAATTTGCAGTTTCTTTAGGCCAAGAAATTGGTGTAAATCCGAGTAGTATTGTTTGTGTTTAAAATTCTATTTTTAGAGGGTGAATTTTTTGTTTTTAGGTTGCCTTTTTTGAACCACCATGCTGTTTTATTTTCTTTAGTGTTTTTATTTGTGTTAGGTCATGTCTAAGTTTGGTAACCCTTTGATCCAAGACCGAGGCTACTTAAGCCAAGCCACCAAACCCTTCCAACCTAGCAACGACAAGCCAAGTTTGCAAGGGTAAATTAAAGGCCTAACTGGAGTAGTTAGAGGTTTAGGCAAACAAATTGAGGATTTTAGCCTAGACCTTGAATTTATTTTGAATAGGATTAGGTAAGACCACTCTAGGAAAACTCAAGCTCCACTTAGGATAAAAGTTGAAAACCCAAGAACTAGAGACCATTCTAAGGACTATTTTAGAAATGAGACCGAGTACGTAAAACCTAGTCAAAGAGCCTCCCAAATAAATCTTAAGGATGAGGGATCCTTTTATGTCTCTTTCCCTATTTTTAGTGGTTGTCTTAAAGAGCTTGATTTTACACATTGACTAGAAGACTTAGAGGAGTCATTTGAAAGATACGAAATTTTGGAGAAAAGGCAATTCTGAATAGCTCTCTCTAATCTCACCGGTTTTGTTGCTTTTTGGTAGGAGAGTACAAAACTAGAAAGAAGGTTTGATGTTAGGGAAGAAGTTTCCACTTAGACCTTGTTAAACCTAATGGAAAAGAGGTATGCCTCAAGGCAATGCCCAAAAGAGTACCACCGTCAACCTTACTTTAAAGCTCAAACCAAGTTTGAACCAACCCTTCTCCTAGCTCAAACCCAACCTATAGAGGAAACCTTAAATGAGGGCGAAAATGAGTTGGAAGATATAGAAACCCCTACCCCTATTGATGTCATTGATGATTTTGAAATTAAAGGGTTATTTAAAGAATCTCTACTTGGGGTTGAAAATGAGCAAAATGTCAAGAAAAATTTTGAAATTGTGAGTTTATTTGAAGAATCTCCCCTAGAGATAGAAACCATCCCCAAGGATTTCTAAAATTTTAAAACTCAAGAGGTTGTCATGTCGTATAACCCCTTGTATGACGACCTTAAGGAGAGCATTTTAGTTGAGGATCTTGTTGAGTCAACCTATGTTTTAGCGAGAACTTTTTATGCAACATATGCATCAATGCCAAATCCTTTAATCCTATAAGAGTCCTACCTTTTTGATAAACTTTACCTAGATCCCTTTTTAATTCAAAGTGAGAGTATTGTTTTAAAGAAAATGTTTTTCCTCTTTTCCTCTCATGGTCTAGGAAGATTATTAGTTTTCATGAGTCTTTAAATCACCCAAGAATTTTAGAGCTTAAATTAGAAAACAAATTGTTTGGAAAACTTTTAAGTGACTTAGTCCACTTGTTCATCCCACCGAAAACTTTAATTTCTTGTTTGTTTAAAATAGGATGGACTAGTATTGTAACACCCCAAAAACCTACCCGTTCCCGGTACGTTTACTGTTCCGATACCACATCTTTGACGCCCCCGAGTCGTCCTCAGACTCAGGTCACAACCTGTACGCTTGTTTCTCACTTCGACAAAATTCGTATAAAATTTAAAATTTTTGGTTCTTTGACTCAGAACGACGCCCTCAAAAATATCTAAGAAAATCGCAGTGGAAAACCCATTTAAAATTGGTTTAAATAAAATTTACCTTTTTAACATAGAAATACAAAAACCGGTTGACACTTGAAATCGCATATCGACACCTAAGTCGTCTCGGGTTTCCATCAGTCGACACTGGCGAACGTTGGTCGACACCGTGTTCCCCTTAGGTCTTCACGTCAGTCGACACCAGAAGTCACCGGTCGACACTTCTACGTTCAGCTCGGCGAGTGGTCGACACTTGCTTACGCAGGTCGACACTTTGACCCTCTCTGCCCGCGCAACTCAACCCCCGCGGTCGACACTCTCGCTGAATTTACACTAACCGATCGACACCCGCGGTCGCCGGTCGACACCTAGTTCTTCTCTGCCCGCAGCGGTCGAACCCCGCGATCGACACTCGCCCTCCCATTTACACTGACTGGTAGACACCTACGGCGTTCGGTCGACACTTCGCACCAGCAACCCAAAAATAACAGTTGTTCCAAAGAAAATGGACTCGAAACCTCCTCGAATTAAAACTACCAAATTGGAACCTGATCCATACATTTAGACTCTTTCAAATGGTTTGAAAATGCATCTATACATCAATCCCCATTACGGACACCAAACCCATCTATGCATCAAAACCCATACACTCATCATAGACTCCACAAAACTCACCATAAAAGAAACCGTCTCGCCTTGCCCCACAGGTCGATTCGCCTTGACAAACTCTACCTGCCGGAACAAGGTAGTACGCCGCCAACCGCCTACTCGTCCTGTCTAGGCTCCGATAACTCACCTTTAGGGATTTCTACACCTATACCACGGAACACACAACATAAGTCTAACGCTAAGTAAGCAGTGCAATATGAAATGTAAAACGACAAAGCCATCTTATCACATGCAGTCTCTATATTCACGCTCATGTTGTCACAACCCGTGCCGCGTAGTACGGCGGCACCATGGTGAGACTGGATTCTCTCGCCACCTCACACCCCGGCACGTCGCCATCATCCCGGTTTCTCCAGCAACAAGGCCCTCAATCCGTACCCACACGTCACTCTACGCATCGCAACCATTCCAGGGTGAGGCTTGACACACTCGCTACACCACCCCCTGGTATGTCGCCATCGTCCTAGTGCCTCTAGCAACGAGGCCATAATTGCACACCACCACACGCACACCGCGGCAGCCATCCCAGGTTGAGGCTGAACACACTCGCCACACGGCACCCCAGTACGTCGCCACCGTCCCAGTTTCTCCAACAACGGCGCCTAGCTACCCACACACCCGTCGTCCTTGCCACACCTCGCATTTCACACTTGCACATAAATCCATGAATAAATTCATTTTCGTTCTCGTTTCAAAAACATGATGCATGTCACACAAAACACACACATATCACAATAAACCAACTCCAATCAATTGTTCTTCGGTGTAGGCCCACCTAGGAAAAACACATACACACACTACTTACCTGGAGTCCTAGCTTTTCCCTAGTGCTCCTCTCACCTGAAACTTACTCAACCTACAACAAAACCATCTTCCCGTCAATATTCATCCCACTACTCTACTTACGCACTAAAATCACAACACTAGCTTAACACTTCGCGCACTAACCAAAATCACTTACTAATCTATTCGGCTCCGAAACCAACCTAGCTTCCGACGCGCATAACTTTTGCGTCGGTTATTGGAATCACACGATTCCAGCGGTTAAACGCTCCAATCATGTCCTAGTTTAATCTATCAAAAAGGGTTTCTTAAACGAATGTCCATAGTTAGGCCAAAAATCCACAGCCAAATCTGTTTTAGGGCATAAATCTCGACGTTCTCGGTTTCTCACTCAAATTCGCTCATTTCCTCACCATTCCTTCTCATTTACCCTCAACAACCCGCAATAATCAATATTCAACCCAATACACATTAAAACCCTATCTCCCTATCCATCAAATTTCTCCTCAACTCCAACACTAACCAAGCATTAAACTGTAGACTACTTAATCTTACCTTGAACCGTTGAAATAGAGTAGAAAAATAACAACAAACGCCGGTGGAAATGTTGCGGGAAGGAGAGGAATCGAAGAAAATCGCGCAGTGGAGGGGGAAAAAGGAGATAACAGAGAAGAGAGGGAGGGGGGAGGGGGGGTTAGCTTCGGCCGATCCTCTCCCTTTCATGGTAAATTATTTCTTAAAATAATAATAATAATTAAATTAATTACCTTTTTGCCCTCACACTTTAATCTTTCAATCTAATTGTAATTAAATCAATTTCTAGTCGGATTCCTAAAATTCTCTCCCCACCATTATCCTTGAAATAACCTTCTACCTAAAAATGCAAGTTCTTCGGTCTCGATTCCGATCGAAACTCAGCCGTTTATTGCCCCGACGACCCAAAAATCAGTATCAGTAAAATACGGGTTGTTACATTCTCCCCTCCTTAAAAGAATTTTGTCCTCAAAATTTACGTATCGAATAACTCTGGGTATTGTTGCTCCATGTCCTGCCACCTTTCCTAAGTGGTCTCCTCCATATTGTGATTGCGCCATAAAACTTTAACCAAGGGGATCTTCTTATTCCGCAACGCTTTCACAGCTGACCTCAGTATGGCCACCGGCTTTTCCTCGTAAGATAACGTCGGCTGCACCTCTATATCCCGCTACGTAACCACCTGAGATGGATCACGTATGCACTTCCTCAGCATGGAGACATGGAAGACATCATGTATGGCGTCCATTGATGAAGGCAGCTGAAACTTGTAGGCGGTTCTCCTAATCCTTTCCACAACAGGGAACGACCCAACAAAATGAGGGTTGAGCTGTCCTTGCTTCCGGAACCTGACCACTCCTTTGAACGGGGAGATCTTTAGAAATACCTCATAACCCACGCCAAATTCCAGTTCCCGCCTCCTTTGATCGGCATAACTCTTGTGCCGACTTTGGGCTGCCTCAATCCTCTTCTTTATGATAGCAACCTTGTCGACCGTTTGCTGCAGTATCTCTGGGCCTACAAGTCTTGCCTCTCCTACCTCCTCCCAGTACAACGGTGACCTGCACTTTCTCCCATACAAAGCTTTGTATGGTGCCATGCCGATAGTAGATTGGTAGCTGTTATTATATGAAAATTCTACCAATGGCAAGAACCTGCTCCAGGCCGCCTGCAACTCCAACACACAAGCTCAGAGCATGTCTTTCAATATTTGTATAGTTCGCTCCGATTGTCCATCGGTCTGAGGGTGGAAAGCCGTACTGAATTCTAACTTGATACCCATGGCCTTATGCAGACTCCTCTAGAACTTAGACGTAAATCTGGGATCTCGGTCCGACACTATCAACACAGGGACCCCATGGAGTCTGACTATCTCCTGCACGTACAGCTGAGCGAACTGATCCATCGAATGAGTCATCCTCACCCGTAAAAAGTGAGACGACTTTGTTAGTCTGTCTATGATCACCCAAATTGCATCGTGGCCCTGAGCAGTCTTTGGTAGTCCGACCACAAAATCTATAGTAATCCGTTCCCACTTCCACTCGGGTATAGATAACGGTTGAAGCGTCCTAACGGTTTCTAATGTTCCGCCTTTATATGCTGGCATACCCACAGCTTCAACGTGCTTGGCGATCTCCCGCTTCATATTGGGTCATCAATAGTGTTGTTTCAAATCTCTGTACATCTTAGTACTTCCAAGGTGCACAGAAAAAAGAGACGAGTGAGTCTCGGACAATATTTCTCTCTTCACCTCTTCATCCTTTGGGACACACCATCTATCCTGAAATCTCAAAAATCCATCGTCCGAATAGCTGAGCTTAGAGTCAGCTTTGGCCTCCATATCTGCCTTCAGCCTACTGCACGTAAGGTCATTTTCTTGGGCCCGCTTAATTTTGTCCAAGATAGTCGGCTTCAACGACATCGCCGATAGCATGGCTGCCAAATCCGAGACCACTTGTAGGCCGAACTTCTGTACTTCAGTCTTTAACTCGGTAGGCAGTGTTAAAACCATAGTAGACATCGAAGTCGACACTCGGCTCAAAGCGTCTGATACCACTTTTGCTTTTCCTAGATGATACTTGATTTCCAGGTCGCAGTCCTTAACCAACTCAAGCCACCACTTTTGTCTCAAGGTCAACTCCTTCTGCGTGAAGATGTACTTCAGACTTTGATGGTTCGAGAATACTTTGCATTGTTGTCCATATAAATAATGCCTCCAGATCTTAAGGGCAAAGACCATTGCTGCTAACTCCAAGTCATGCGTGGGATAATTCTGCTCGTAGGGCTTCAGTTGCCTTGAAGCATAAGCAATCACCCTTCCATTTTCCATTAGCACGCAACCCAAGCCTACCCTGGAGGCGTCGCAATAAACGCTGAATTTCTCCCCCTCTACTGGCAACACTAGCAAAGGGGCTGTGGTCAACTTCTACTTCAACGTCTGGAGACTGTTTTTGCATTCATCAGACCAGCTATATATCGTGTTCTTCCTGGTCAATCGAGTCAAAGGGGTTGCGATCTTGGAAAATCCCTCAATAAACCTCCGATAATACCCTGCCAGCCCTAGAAAACTGTGTACTCTGCTGGCACTGGTCGGTCGAGGCCATTCCCTCACAGACTGAACCTTCACCGGCTCCACGGAAATACCATCACGAGAGATAACATGCCCTAAAAACTTGATCCTATGCAACCAAATTCGCATTTAGAGAACTTGGCATACAGTTGGTGCTGCCCCAGGGTCGTCAGCACGATCCTCAAATGCTCTCTGTGCTCCTCCTCACTTGGAGAGTATATCAGGATATCATCAATGAATACTATCACGAATCTATCCAGCTTCTCCCTGAATACTCGGTTCATTAGGTCCATAAAGGCAGCTGGGGCATTAGTTAGTCCAAACGACATTACTAAGAACTCATAGTGTCCATACTGCGTCCATAAAGCTATCTTTGGAACATCTTCCTCCCTGACCTTCAACTGATAGTAACCAGACCTAAAATCGATTTTGGAGAACACTCGTGCCACTTGAAGTTGATCAAACAGGTCATCTATCCTTGGCAACGGGTATTTATTCTTCACCGTCAACTTGTTCAGTTCCCTATAGTCAATACACATGCGCAGAGACTCATCCTTCTTTTTAACAAAAAGCACCGGTGCTCCCCACGGCGAAAAACTAGAGCGTATGAAGCCCTTATCCGTTAGCTCCTCTAATTGTGTCGTCAACTCCTTTAACTCGGTAGGCACAAGCCTGTAAAGGTTCTTGCACACCGGCTCAGCTCCAGGGTACACGTCGATAACGAACTCAATTTCCCTGTCAGGGGGCAGACTTGGCAGATCCTCAAGAAACACCCCCTGATAATCCTGAACGATGAAGATGTCCTAAAGTTGAGTCTTACCCTAAAGCTGCACATCCATGACACTAGCCAAGAAGCCCATGCACCCACCTCGTAACATCTGTTAGGCTTTCATTGAGGACACTACCGGGGTTCTACTCAAACCCTTTCTCGCTTTGAAGGAGCAACGCTCTCCACTTTGGAGCCAAAACTGGATTTCTCTGGTCTTGTAATCTATCGTGGCAAAATGTCTAGACAACCAATCCATCCCCAAAATAGCCTCATACCCCTTCATATTGAGTATGATCAAATCTGCATACAACCGTTTTTCTCCCACTGTCATAATATCACCTTGTACCACTTGATCTAAGTATAGGCGCTCCCCCGACGGTAACAATACATCATAGAACTGCCCAGAGTAGCTAGGCACTAGATTTGCCTTGACCATGGAGGCAGTGGACACAAATGAGTGAGTTGTACCCGAATCGACAAGGGTATAAGCTGCCATGCTTGAAATAAGAATGCTACCTAACATCACCGACGACTGGGCGGCATCATCCGGTTCTATGAGGGCGAAAACTCTTGGCGCCACCCTCGCTGGGCCTTTGCTCAAATTCGGGCAACTTATAGCAAAATGCCCAACTTCGTTGCAGTTGAAGCATCGATTTTTTCGTTGCTTCCGACAATCTCTAGACATGTGGCCCGCCTCGCCACAGTTGTAGCATCGCCCTGCTCCTCCACTACACTCACCGGGATGACTCCTTTGGCATTTTGGGCACACCGGAAACAGCCTAGGTCCTTGAGACCGCTTGTTGCTCCACTGACTGCTGGAGCTGTCACTTGACCTCTTCAGGCCATTTTGCTGAGACGACTCCTCTCCGCTCGACTGTGGCAACACTTCCTTGAAATATCTCCTAGGTTGTTCCCTAGGTAGTTCTCTGTAACTGGGAAGCTTCGTCTTAGCCTCCTCAACGTCCAACGCCTTTGCCACCACCTCCTCGTAAGGTACCCCTCGAGTCCCAGCTATTCGCATACCCATATATATGTCCGGTTCCAGACCCTGTACAAATTGGTGCACTTTGTTCTCGTTTAGGCTCACCAGATGACTAGCAAATCGAGATAGCACTTCAAACTGCCTCACATAATCGGCCACTGTACCTGTATGCCTCAACTTGGCAAACTCCACTATTTTCTAGGTTCTGACTGAGTAGCTAAAATACTTGTCGTAGAACGTCATCTTAAATTCCTCCCATGTTATGGACTTTACATCGGTGGTCGTCTTCACCGAATCCCACCAAAATTGGGCATCCCTGGCAAGATGGAATGTCGTACTGGATACCCTGTCCTGCTCCTCTATTGTGGCATAATCCATCATGTCTTCCATACTTCGAATCCACTCCTCAGCACTGAGTGGGTCCGAAGATGATCCGTCGAACACTGGGGGTCTTAGTTTGTGCAACCTATCACCTCCACGATCAGTCGAAGTCTTGGCACTAAACTGGCCCTGGTCCTCCCTGCTCATAAACCGCTATAGCTGCTGTGACTAGCAGTTGACCAACTCAGTAAGCTATCTAACGGCGTCATCCATATCGCCTACAGCTCTAAGTGTCTCTCTAACCATATCGTGAAACCTGTACATCACAACATCTAATGAGTCTTAAACGAAACTACTATGGCTCTAAGAAATACTTACAGTTGATGGAGCACTCCCATGCATCGACTGGTGGTATTAGAAGATCCATCGAACGACGTCAACCCCATGGCTTCTACATTCATAATATACCCTCTCCCGGCCTACTAACCGTCCCTTATACCTTTCCCCTAAGCGGTGTGGAAATTATGACAGACCCTCTTGCCTTCGAAATCTATACTCCATGCAACCTTACTATCTCTTGAATATACAGGTTAGTAAATTGGTCCATATTAAATGTCATTTTACCTCTAGAAAATGGGCGGATTTGGTTAAACGATCCACAATTACCCACACCGCATCAAATCCCTTTGCCATCCGGGGTAAACCAATGACAGAATCCATGGATATTTGATCCCACTTCCATCCTGGAAAAGGAAATGTTTGCAACGTTTCACCCAATCTCTGATGCTCAGCCTTGATTTGCTGGAAGATCAAGCATGTCTCTACGTACCTTGCTACAGACTGCTTCATGCCAGGTCACCAATAATGTTGCCTAAGGTCTCTCTACATCTTAGTGCTTCCGGGATGAACATAAAACCTTGAGGAGTGTGCTTCAGAATAAATCTCTTTCAGAAGTTTCCCATTGTTCGGAACATACCACCTATTCCGGAACATCAGGATTCCATCACTTGAACAGCTAAACTCGGTTCTGTCATTAGATGCTATTCTCGACCAAAATTTGTTGCACCTTGGGTCATCCTATTGGGCTTCTCTAATTTTCTCAATAATTGACGGCTTCAGAGAGAAGTCTGATAATTCTACTGTCACATTTGAAACTATCTCCAAATTAAATCTCTGAAATTCTTCACTCAACTCTCTAGACATCGCAGCATGCATTGCTGAAGCTGAGGTCGAAATCTGGCTTAATGCATCGGCCACTACATTGGCTTTACCGGGGTGGTATTTTATCTCCAAGTCGTTGTCCTTCATGAGCTCCAACCACCGCCTCTGCCTCATATTCAGCTCCTTTTGAGTGAATATATACTTCAGACTTTTGTGATATGAGTATACCTTACAGTGTTGTCCATAAAGATAGTGGCTCCAGATCTTTAGCGCAAACACGACCGCCGCTAACTCCAAATCATGGGTTGGATAATTTCATTCATAGGGCTTTAATTGCCTTGAAGCATAAGCGATCAACTTTCCATTCTGCATCAAAACACAACCCAATTCAATTATAGAAGCGTCACAGTAAATATTGAACTTCTCATCCATCACCGGAAGTGTCAATACTGGAGCTATAATCAATTTTTGCTTCAGTATCAAGAAAAACTATGCTCACAGTCTTCCGACCATATATACTTGACTTGCTTTCTTGTCAGACGAGTTAGGGGTGCTGTAATCATTGAAAACCCCTCAATAAACTTCCTGTAGTAGCCACCCAACCCTAGAAAGCTTCGAATTTCACTGACACTCTTTGGTTGAGGCCATTCATTGATCAACTATATCTTTACTGGATCCACCGATATCCCTCCACCGGAAATCACATGTCCAAGGAAATGGACCTTATCTAGCAAGATTTCGCACTTAGAGAATTTTGCATATAGCCGACGCTGCTTTAAAGTCTCCAGAACCATCTTCAAATGCTCTTTATGTTCTTCTTCGTTACGGGAGTATACCAAGATATCGTCGATAAATACAATGACGAACTTATCTAGATACTCTTGGAATACCCGATTTATCAGGTCCATGAAAACTGCTGGGGCATTTGTCAGCCCAAACAACATTACCAATAATTCATAGTGTCTGTATCATAGTGTCTGTATCTAGTCTGAAAGGCTGTCTTCGAGTTATCCTGCGATCTAACCTTTAACTGTTAATACCCCGATCTCAAGTCTATCTTCGAGAAAATCTGAGGCCCTTGGAGTTGATCAAATAAGTCGTCTATCCTCTGCAGTGGATATTTATTCTTTATGGTTAGTTTATTCAGCTCCCTGTAGTCAGTACACATTCAGAGCGATCCGATTTTCTTCTTTACAAATAGGACCAGCGCGCTCCATGGTAAAATTGAGCGATCCGACTTTCTACAATATATGTTAAGTGGAATAGCTTCACGAAGAAGCCATTCCACTTCGGGTGTTTTGCAAGCTGAACTGTAACGCCCTGAAAATCCTCCGTGATTCCCGGTTCGCTACCAACTACTACTCGTTACCATCCCTAATATCCTCTACTAAATATTTCATAGAAATTTGAAATCTTTATTTATTTATTTTTTTTCTAAACCATCTTCTAAAGGAAAATGCATAAATGCCGCAGCGAAAACTCGTTTAAAATTGGTTTAAGAAAACTTTACTTTCTGAAAACATAAAACTAAAAGACCGATCGACACCTACAAGAGCTGATCGACACTTCAGTTATCTCGGGTTTCTATCGTTTGACACTACATGCCCCGGTCGACACTACATACCTCTCGGCTCCTTTCATCCGTCGACAACGGGGACACTAGTCGACACTTCTACATGAATTTTAGAGAGGGGTCAACACCCGCTGCCGCAGGTCGACACCTTGATTCTCTCTATACGCACAGGTCGATCCTCGCGGTCGACACCATTGCCCATTTTACACAGACCGGTCGACACTTGTAACCAAGGGTCAACACCTACCTCGGCTCTGCCCTGCAAAGGTCGAGGCTCGCGGTCGACACTCATCCTTTATTTTACAGTGACCGGTCGACACCTATGGACTTCGGTCGACACTTTAAACCCAGAAACTTTAACAAAATTCAACAAAACAACACGAATTTGGACTAAACGTTTAAAAACCATAAATCCACTTCTCGACTCAATTTACAAACCTGTTACGCACGCCATATTACTCAACCCAAATTTATTATTACTTTTACATCAAAATGACTATGTACAACTCAAAATACCTCACTACCCATACTTACACCCGCCATAGTCAAAACGCGTCAACAGCTGGCCCAGTTGTCCTAAGAGCGGTCTCGTCCAACTGCCTCCTAGTCCTAGGCATGCTCGGGATACTCACTAACTGCTGCGTCGTTACCTACATCACAGAATTCAACTATTAGCTTAATGCTAAGTAAGTAACGCATACATACATAAGTAAAACAAACATTTCCTACGCATGCAGTTTCTACAATTTCGTCTCTACTTTTGTTTTCGTCTCTTTCTTACATCTTTTTTATCTTCTTACTACTACATTCTTCTCTACGTGCTACATCAAGGTGACACACCTCGCGGTCCACCTCTCGGGACAAAGCCAACCTCAATCTAGTAAAGTGACACACCTCGCGGTCCACCTCTTGGGACTAGGTCACCACGTAAAGCGGAGGAAGAGTGATACACCTTGCGATCCACCTTTCGGGACAAGACCACTCAACCTCCCTTTATTATCTTCTTACGTATCTTCTCGTTTCATACATTTCATCACATCATCACATCCTACTGTTTCACTTCGTAAAACACGGAAATTCACTTTCGTTTCGTTTCATAATTCAAATCCATGATGCATATCATAAAACATAAAATAAAGTAAACGTGCAATGCAACCTACTGAACTGTGATGTAGGCCTGAAGGCAAAACTCCTACTACATTACTTATCTGGTGTCATTGGCACTCGTAATCCAAATTGCGTACGCTAACTGAAAAACCTATAAAATCGCACATCCATTACCTCTACATTCCATTAACTCCGTAAAACTTTAAAGGGTCAGTCACTAAATCCCCACTCAGCCTAAAACAAAATTCCAACTAACGCTCCGACCAACCTTCAAAATTTCATAACTCTACCAATACTCGTCCGATTTGGACGATTCAAAATGCTATGGGTTTCTCGTAACATCTAGTTTTTAATGATCTCATCAATTTCCTAATTGGACATTCACAACCTAGCCAGAAACGGCTGAACGGAAACCATTCCACACTTCGGGCATTTCGGCTATCCCCACGTTCAATCTTCCCCCTAAAATTTAAAATCTACTCTACTCCTTACTTAACCACCAACATACTAGTAGAATCAAACTCTAACCTCAATTCGTCACAACTCTTCTGCCTAGGCTATCACCCAAAACTCTCTGTAGCCGCACTTTACCATTCGAAATAACTAAAACACTAACTATATACTAAGAACTAAGTAAAACTCACCAAAAGTTTGAAGAACCAGAGGAAGAAACGATCTATCGTTAGCTGCTGAAGGGGAGAGTGCCGAGCCCTCGCGCGGGAGAAGAAGAAGAAACAGGGGGAATTACTGGGGAAGAAGAACGCCGAGTGTTCTTCTTCTCTATTATTTTTATAAAAAAATAATTATATTATTAAATATAATTAATTCTAATTATTATTTCACCCTCAACTCTTAATCGTTTAATAAATCTGTTATACGGTCCAATCCCGAATAGACTATCAAACTTTTCTCTCCTCCATTAACCTCAAAATAATCTTTTACCTAATAGTAGAAATTCTCCGCTCACAATTCCAACCAATACTCCACCGATTACCATCACACACTACTGAAATCAACGTAACAGAAAAATTCTGGGTGTTACACGAACACCCGAGAAGAGAGACGCGAGCGAGAGAGTGATCGGGGGTGAACTGTCGGTGCTCGACCACTAGGGAAGAGACGTGACTCGCTAGACGATTCTGACGAGGCAGAAATTCGGCATGAGTGGATTCTTCCTGAGCTGAAAACCATAGGTAACTCCTCCCCTGTTTCGGCTCTTCTCGACCGAGCGTGAGGGCTCGAGTCTTTCCTGTTCTCTGATGATTTGGCTCGATATAGGGGTCAATTATAGGCTATGAATGCGAGTGTAGTGAGCGGGCAGTGAGCGCTCGGGTTGGGAGGAAAAACCTGAGATTTGTTGGCTCTAGGGTTTAGGTTTTTGAGTTTGAAATCACTGGTTCTGTTCTGATTATGCTTAATTTGTTGGAATGTGGGTGGTTGGTGAAAAAATTTGCAAAAATTGGGTGGATGACGGGATTTGGTTTGTTTTTTTGCAAAAACATATTCAGTTTTTACCCGTTTTGGCCTTCGGTTGATCGTTTTCAACTCTGTTTTTGTGGGTTAAATTAGGTTGTTATAGGGACGTTTGGCTACTGAAATCATTCAATTCCGATATACGACGTAACAAAATTTTTCGTAGAATTGTAACGTGTGATAGTAGCATGGCTTTTTTTGGTACGTAAAGCCAAATTTGAGTGAGTTTTTGTTGAAGAAAAACAAAAATGTGAAATTTAATAAAAAGCGGTAGATTCAGTTTCGGAGTTTTTCCACCTAGCTATGGCTTACCATTTTAAAATCGTTTTATTATGTTAAACTAGATTCGAAAGGGACGTTTAGCCACTTGAATCGTTCGATTCCGTTGACGGACGCAAAAGTTATGCTCGTCCGAACTTTAGGCTGGTTTTCACCCGAACCACATTCGTGACCCATTTTAACTGGAATTTCATGGATTTGATTAAGGAATGTCATTTTAAATTTTTTAGTGAGTTTTGAAGTAAAGATTGATGAGTGAATTGTTTGTGTTTTAGGTTGAGGTTTTTTTTTGCGAAGGTGTGCGTCGAGCGAGCTTAGGATGCTAGGTAAGTAGTGCATGTATGTGTTTTGCCCAAGTGGGCCTACACTGTAGGACTTTAGGATTTATGTTATTGATTGTGATGTGCGTGCGTATTGTTTGACATGCTTCGTATTTCTTAAAAAGGGAACGAAAATGGTTTTGAGCATATTTTGTGTAAGTGGTGAGACGCGTGGTGGTGGTACCGCTGATCCTGCTAGTTTGTGGGCCGATAAGTAACCAATCATGGATTTTCGCTCAAGGAGTAAGCCGACTGGCCTATCGCAGAACGTGTGTGTGGCAACTGTGGCCCCGTGCTGGGGAGGCTGGGACGGGGGCGACACGTCAGTGTGTAGTGTGCCATGAGGTACACCCTCACCCTGATGTGGTTGCTGTGTGGTGATGCGTGTGTGTAGCTTGAGGGCCTTGCTGCTGGGGAGTCCGGAACGGTGGCAACGTGTCAGGATGTAGGGTGGCGTTAGGTTCCTCCTTACCCTGGTGCGGCTACACTACGCATCACAGATGTGACAACATGAGCGTCAGTGTAGAGACTAAATGTGATAGGATTGCATTAACGGCATTTACTTTCATATTGTACTACTTACTGAGCGTTAGTCTTATGATATGTGTTCTATTGTGTAGGTGCTGATGATTTTGCTGGTGAGCCTTGAGAGCCTAGTCCTGAGGCATAGGACTGTTGGCGGCGTGATGTGCCCCATAGGCCCGTCACACGATCCCAAGTCCAAGCACACACTTTAATTAACTTACATTCTCACACATTTGATTCTTGTGCAGGTTATGATTCAATGGAGCTGGAAGTTGCAAGCTTAAGGTGGGAAGTGGAGGCTCAAGACATGGAGCAACCGAGACACATCCTTGCATGGGAAGCCACCCTTGAAGATCATGAAGCTCTTATGGGAATTTGTCTTCCCGAGCCAACTTTTATGTAATGTTTTATTTTGAACTTATTGGGCAAACATTGGCCTTCTTGTTCAACTTATTATTATGTGCATGCATTAGGCATTTAGGATTAGATTGAATGGTTAGGATAGATGATGGAAGGGGTTTCGGGATTGGCTTAAATTGAAGAAGCAATCGGGCATGCAAGACATGCCACTCTCGGCCGCAAATGCGCCAAGGAGAAAGTGTCGCAAGTGGTGGCCAACTTTACCCGATTTGGCAACACCATTGAGCTACCATTTGAGATGCTTGTCCCCTTTACCTTTTGTGGAAGAAACATGGATCCATGACATGGCTTTCAGCAAGCGATTGATCGACCACTTGGCTGCCATCATCTCGGCCGCACACTACAATGCTTTGGAGCCGGTTACAAGCTTCTTTGCACCAAGTTTTTGAAGACCAAAGCACAGCCCTAAAACCCTCCATCCTAGGCCTATATAAGCATAGCATTGATGTTTGTATTTTGGTTGGCAAAGTTAATGAGCATCGGCATGTTTTCTAAGAGGAAACCGAGAGAGTTTTCCCACCACCATCCAAGGTAAGTGCTCGGTTCCATGAACCGATTAGGAGTAGCATCCTAGTTTGGCAACTCAAGGTTGTTGCTCTAGCTTGTGTTCCACTTTTCTATCCTCCTTTTCAAGGGAAGGAAACAAGAAGGAAGTGGCCAAAACCGGTTCCCCAAGTTAAGAACCTTTCCATGGAAAGGTTGTGATTGCCGAGAACATAACATTGTCTCTTCGGCCGACTTGCGGGTTTGCTTGCACAAGTTTGTCATTTCTAATTAATCTGGACCACGACCACCACCATCACACACCTCACTCACTCCACTAATCTCACACCAAATTTCATTTCATTTAAAGCACATTTGGTCGTTCATTTTGTTGTTTTTCTCAAGGATTTCTCGGCTTGGCCGAGATCCGAGGGCCTAACCGATCCTTTCATGCATTTTAGTGACCAAGCAGGGGCTTGGCTGTAACATTTGGTATCAGAG
Source organism: Begonia peltatifolia (assembly GCA_022433055.1). Classification (NCBI taxonomy): domain Eukaryota; kingdom Viridiplantae; phylum Streptophyta; class Magnoliopsida; order Cucurbitales; family Begoniaceae; genus Begonia; species Begonia peltatifolia. The sequence continues at coordinate 13,139,904 of CM039519.1, read as the reverse complement.
CATGGGAGGGCCCCGTGGAGTGCTAGAAATCAAGTTAGTTTGGTTTTCCAAACTCATTTGGATGGCTGCACCTTAAGACCAAAAACCGGGTTTCATTGCTCACCTATTCGGGTTATTGATGTGCTTGCAGTTTCTTTGCTTTATTTCCGATTTCCTTTGAGCTAAAATCATCTCCAGCATGTTTCTTGAGTTGTTAGACATCTAAGCATGAAAAAATATCAGCGCTTAGACTCCATTTTCGTGGCTGCAATTTCCTTCCCCTTTTGGTTAAACAAATGCTAACCACTTTAGTACTTGTTGTCTCCTTTGCTATTTCGGGTGCAACACTTTTCTTGCTGTGTTTTAATATTTCCAGCACCTCACATGTCTTGTTAAGTACTTAAGCATGCATGTTTAACTTTAAAATCATATGATTAGCTTGATGGTTGCATTGATTTAAAATGTTTAATGCACTTTGTTAGAAAACCGCATGTTTCAAGTTTAGTTTTTCTTTGACAACCAGTTTGTGTGCACTAATAACCGAAACTTGCAGCTTGATTTAAATGAACATTTTTATGCTTATTGATGCTTATATCCTCTGCTAAGAATGAATGTTAGGCTTGTTTAATGTTACATGTGATTCGGTTAAAGTTTGCCTAAAATCCGAGACACAATAGCATGAACTTTCTATTTTTGACATTGCCGAGAATAGTATGCTATATATTGATGTTGTGATCTGTTTTCTTTGCACAAAACCGTCCCTATAACTTTTTGGACTTAAGTTAACATGTTATGTAGCTGAAGCATGTGCCCTTTTTCGGTTTGTTGTGATTTAAAATTCAAATAGATGTTGTTTTGTTAAAGAAAACATACTTTGCAAAAACAAAAAACAGTTTTGTGTGTCCAAAAATGGCAAGTTTGATGTTGATAGTTGGGACCACTTTGTGCATGGCTGAGAATTGTTCCAAGGCACAAAATTTGGCTGCATGTTAAACCTAATTTGATGCTTTATTATTGCTCCATTGTTGTTACAATCCGTGAAGCAAACCAAGGGTAAACTAGTGTCTCATTTTTTTTTTTGTGATTTGTCACACATCCAAGAGTAGCTAGCATTATTTTATCCTTAACAAATTAATCTAAATTGCATGATTTCCTTTCCTTTTTGCTTATAGTATTTGTCTTGCTTTACTAGTTTTAAAAAAAAAAAAAAAACAAAACACTAAATAACAAAACAAAACAAAACAAACGTTAGAAACAAACCTAAAGGAGAATATATCAACTACCCTAGTTAGGTTACCATTCCTAATGTTTTAAGACCTAAAGTTCAAATATGATTGAAATTCCCCTTCCTAAGACTTAAACATGAAAACAAGAAGTGGAATCCAAATTGGCCCTGAATCAAATATGACCCCAGAACCCAATCCACCGACCCGGGGCAAGGACATTCGCTAAAAGGATACTCACATCCAACAAGAGGGAGAGTCAAGTATGCAAGGTCAACTAAACGGTTTAAGTGGAATAGTTGGAACCCTAAGTAAACAACTTCATGATATGAACCTAAAATTTGAACAAGTTATGAGTGGACGTCATCCTACCCACCGTAGAGATTTCTCCCAACACACTTTACCTAGGAGACGACATGACAATCTTAGGAGACGAGTTAGAGACCCAGATCCCTTAGATGATGAAGTTGAGATTGAACATTCTAGGGATAGACACCCTAACTATGACTATGATGAGGATGATGAGTGGACTTTGGATGAAGAAGAAAACTTTCGCCACCAATTCGTACGAATCATGATGAGTTTTGACAAGACCGACATAGGGACCGTGACGACCTTCGAAACATTAAGATCCAAATACCCTCCTTTAATGGAACATGCGACGGGACAACTTTTCTAGAATGGTTAGAGAAGGTTGAGAGAATTTTTTATTGTTATAACTACTCCGACAAAGTCAAGATTCAGTTGGTTTCTGTAGAGTTTACCGGCTATGCCTTACTCTGGTGGTCTAATGTAAGGACACAAAGAGCGTGGACGGGATTTCACTCTATTGATACTTAGAGAAAGATGAAATCTATCATGACGAAGAGATTTGTCCCTAGTCATTACAAACAAGAATTGATTATGCAAATACATAACCTCAAGCAAGGAAGTTTAACCGTAGAAGAATACCTTACAGAGTTCGAGACTCTCAAAATTCGAGGAGAACTAGAAGAACCCGAAGAACAAACCATAGCTAGGTTTATCCATGGCTTGAATTATGACATTGCTGACGCCGTAGAATTGCATCTCATAGACTCTATGGACATAGTAGTTCAGATGGCCCTGAAAGTCGAACGCCAACTCAAAAGAAAAAGGAAAGCCACCCAATCATTTAAGATTAACCAACTCCCCAAGTACACCCCTAAGCCACCTGAGGCTAACAAACTCGTGACCAAGGCTGATTGGAAAAAGCCTTTTCAGAGACATTGGCCTCCCAAAGAATCAACTAGTAAACCAATAAACCCTAAAGGACCAGAGGCCAAGCCTACAAGAGACAACCCCACTGGACAAAGAGCACTGGACCTCAAGTGTTACAAGTGTCACGGCGTAGGTCATTTTATGGCCCAATGCCCGAACCGACGTGTCATGATCATTAAGGAAGACACCGGTGAGTTTGTAAGTGAAGATGAGTGCGAAGAGGAAGTAGGAGAGGATGAGGCTGAGAGTGATTCGGTAGAAGAAATTATTCATGCCCCTGATGGCTCTTTACTTATGGTGAGAAGACGAGTTCTTATAACCAAGAGTTCTGGAGAGGATTGCCAGCGTGAGAACATCTTCCATAGTAAATGCCTCATCAAGGATAAGTTATGTTCTCTCATTATTGATGGAGGAAGTTGTGCGAACGTAGCTTCCAAAGACTTAGTGACGAAGTTAGGGTTAGAGACTAGTGCTCACCCCCATCCCTATAAGCTTAAATGGTTAGATGATATAGACGATGTTAAGGTTACTAAGCAAGTAAGAGTCGAGTTTGGTTTAGGCAAATACAAGGACTCAGTTCTGTGCGATGTCGTGCCTATGAGTGCAAGTCATCTACTTTTAGGCCGACCTTGGCAATTTGACCGAAAAGTGAACCACGATGGACATTCCAACTATTATTCCCTCAAATTCGAAGGTAAAATTTTCAAATTAACACCTATGACCCCTGAGCAGATAGCTAAGGATGAAGCTATTAAAAGAGAAGAAAAGAACAAAGCGAATCTTTTCATGACTAAGGCTAATGGAGTTAGGAGACATACCCCCCCCCCCCCCCCGTTAAAACCCTACATCAGTTCCAAGACGTGTTTCCCGAAGATTTACCTAAAGGATTGCCACCCTTACGTGGCATAGAACACCAAATTGATCTCCAACCTGGAGCTGCCCTACCTAATTGACCAGCCTATCGAATGAATCCTGAAGAGACCAAAAAACTGCAAGAACAAGTGCAAGAATTATTGCATAAGGGCTTCATAAGAGAGTCCATGAGCCCCTGTGCAGTTCCCTCACTATTAGTCCCTAAGAAAGATGGCACCATGAGGATGTGTGTCAATAGCCGAGCCGTAAACCACATCACAGTCAAATATAGATTTCCCATCACTAGGCTCGAGGACATGTTAGATGAGCTCAGTGGAGCCTCAATCTTTTCCAAAGTAGACCTTAAGAGTGGTTATCATCAGATACGCATGAAGGAAGGAGATGAGTGGAAGACAGCGTTTAAAACCAAGTATGGCTTGTTTGAATGGATGGTCATGCCCTTCGGACTTTCTAACGCCCCAAGCACGTTCATGCGACTCATGCACCATGTACTCGAAGAATACCTTGGTAAGTTCATTGTTGTCTACTTTGACGACATACTAATGTATAGCACGGACCTTCCACAACACCTTAACCACCTTAGCACCCTTTTCCAAACCCTTAGGAAAGCCAAATTATTTGGGAACCTTAGCAAGTGCTCCTTTGCCCAGGACAAGGTTTATTTCCTAGGCTTTATAATCTCCAAAAATGGCATGGAAGCCGACGAAGATAAAATCAAAGCTATTAAGGACTGGCCCACACCCAATTCTATATCGGAAGTGCGAAGTTTCCATGGGCTAGCCTCCTTTTATAGAAGATTTATCCAGAATTTTAGCTCAGTAGCTGCACCCCTTACAGACTGCACTAACAAAGGGAAAGTGTTTACTTGGACCCCGAATTGCCAAAGAAGCTTTGAGTTAATTAAGGAGAAGTTATGTCATTCCCCCGTACTTGCTCTTCCTGATTTCAACAAGGTATTCGAAGTCAAAAGTGATGCATCAGGAGTTGGAATAGGAGCAGTACTTATGCAAGACCAACGACCCATCGCATATTTAAGTGAAAAGATGAAAGGAGCCGTGCTCAATTATTCTACTTATGATAAAGAGTTTTACGCAGTTATACGAGCATTAGAGCACTGGCAACATTATCTCCTATCGAAGGAATTCGTTATCAACACTGATCATCAAGCCTTACGATACATTAATAGCCAACATAAGCTGAACAAGAGGCATGCAAAATGGGTAAAATTTTTAGAGAGGTTTCCCTATACCCTTAAGTATCTCAAGGGAGAGAATAATGTAGTAGCAGACGCCCTATCTTGGAAGCGAATCCTTTTCACCGAGCTAGCAGTAAGATTTTTTGGATTCGAATGGATTAAGGATAGCTACGCCTTTGACCCCGACTTTGGACCTCATTACGCCCGATGCCTAGACAAGGTTGAAGGAGATTATTGCCTCATGGATGGTTATTTGGTCAAAACAGGCAAATTATGCATCCCTCAAGGAAGCTTATGACGGTGTCTTGTGAAAGAAGCTCATTGTGGGGGCTTAGCCAATCATTTCTGGGAAAAAAGACCCTCGATATGTTAAAGGAACATTTCTTTTGGCCTCACATGATGAAAGATGTTCATCGCCTGGTAGAGACGTGCATAGTTTGCAAGAAAGCCAAAAGTAGAGTTCTACCCCAAGGCTTGTACATGCCCTTACCCGTCCCTGCACACCCCTGGATTGCAGTCAGTATGGACTTTGTCTTAGGACTACCACGGACCGCCCGAGCTAAGGATTCCATCATGGTGGTCGTGGATAGATTTTCCAAAATGGCACACTTTATTCCTTGTGCCAAGACAGATGACTCTACTTTAACCGCCGACCTATTTTTCAAGGAGATTGTTCGCCTGCATGGCATCCCACACTCAATAGTGTCAGATAGAGACACTAAGTTTTTAAGCGCCTTCTGGACCACTTTATGGAGAAGCTTGGGGACTAAGTTGTGCTTCAGCACTTCTTTTCATCCCCAAACTGATGGGCAAACGGAAGTTGTTAACAGGACTCTAGGCTCCCTCTTACACAGTGTTGTAGGCAAGAAATTGTCTAATTGGGACATCATACTTCCAGGCTTGGAATTTTCCTACAACCGCACCCTTCATTCCACTACTCAGAAAATGCCCTTTCAGGTTGCCTATGGGTTTAATCCATTTACACCGTTGGACCTTGTCTCTTTACCTACTAAGGACTTAGCCAACCCATCAGGAGCAAATAAGGCCGAACAAATTAAGAAGTTGCATGAAACTGTGCGAAAAGCCATTGGAAAGAGAAATGAGAGTGTGGCTAGGCACGTGAACAAAGGTCGAAAAGAATTCATTTTCCGTGCAGGAGACTTAGTATGGTTGCACCTCCGGAAGGAAAGATTTCCGGATAAGAGAAAGTCTAAACTTCTACCTCGTGCAGATGGCCCATTTAAAGTACTTGAGAGGATCAATGATAACGCCTACAAAATCGAATTACCGGGTGAATATGGAGTATCCGCGACTTTTAACGTCCAAGATTTATCACCCTATAAAGGCGATGAAGATCAGTTCCAGGACCCAAACTTATCGGATTTGAGGTCAAATCCACAGTCACCTGGGGAGGATGATGTGCCCCATAGGCCCGTCACACGATCCCAAGTCCAAGCACACACTTTAATTAACCTACATTCTCACACATTTGATTCTTGTGCAGGTTATGATTCAA
>CM039519.1:13078433-13133479 GCA_022433055.1 Begonia peltatifolia | reverse complement strand
ATCCTTTCATGCATTTTAGTGACCGAGCAGGGGCTTGGCTGTAACACGGCGTGCGACCGAGGCACCGGACGGTGGATTTTGTTAAGGCCACCTGACCCATCGAGACGGTAGGTGGTGGCTTGGCTATTTTTGGTATTTTATTTCGCTGTGTCAATGTATAGTTGTTTAGACGAGTTGTATAGGCGTTGGTTGTATAGGGGTTTATGGAGTGCATGTGATTTCGGTGACGTACGCGTTTGCTTTACATGTAGGAGCTTGGTATTGCTCTATACTGTGGACTTTCCTCATTTGTAGTTGATAGATTTTTGTTGTCTTTAAACTCTGATTATTTGTTATGGAGATTCTCTAGATGGTTGATAGATAAATATTGTTAGTTTTTTGTGAACTGTGTGCAGGGTGTAAATTTTGGAATAACTAGTTTTTAGGCGTTACTCTGCAAAAATTTCAGGAGAGAGGTTGGGAGTCGAGAGGATATGGAATAGGTCGAGATGTATACAATGAGTGTTAGAGAAGTGTGAAGTGGAGCGAAAGTGCAGCGTGGTCGCAAGTGCACGGGGCACGCGGCCCTGCAGGTGCTCACGGGTCGTACGGCGTCTGGTGAGGGAATGCGTGCGGACGTGTGGTACGGAGGCAGGGTGTGTGGGGCACGCGGTGCTGTGAGTGTGCGCGTGACGGGGTGATGTTGAGTTGGCGTGCGCGCCGCGAGGGTGCGTGCGTGGTGTCGAAGTGGGGATGTGAATGCACGGCACCGAATGTGTATAATTCAAGGGGTGTGTTGAACTCCATCCTAGGATTTCGAGTCTTGTCGGTTTATTTTAAAAACTATTTTAAATTTTTTTCTTTTCCACTGCGTATTTTCATATTAAGGATTTCGTGTTCCCTCTTCGGGGTGCGAGTTGTTTTCGAATCGAGTTGAAAATTTTTCATACTCACAAATGTTCTTTGAAGATGATTTGAAAACGAAAGTGGTATTAAATTGAGTGGGTCGTGTCAAGGTTTCGATGTGTCATAGTGTGTAGACGTACTGTAGCGCACCAGGAACGTGAGGTTTCTCGGGGCATTACAGACACTATGACACACCACTTGATTTGAGTGCATGCGCTCACTAGATGGTACCCTCACTTCATATGTATACCTGGCGAGTTTAGCCCACAAATGTACTTTCACCACAAAAGCCGTAGCAACAAAGGAGTGTGACACTCCTGAATCTATCAACGTAAATGTAGGCACCGTATCAACTAGTACCGTACCTGAAATAACAGCTGGTCGATCCTCAATCTCGGGCTCTATCATATCAAAGATTATGGGCGTCATCTCGGCTGGACCCTTCTTTGCTGCGGGGCAATCCCTAGATATATGACTGGTCACATTGCAGGTGAAACACTGGTTGACTCTCGGCTTTGTGCAGTTCCGAGAAATATGACCAGCTTCATTGCAATTGTAACATTTGCCAGCAAACTGTCTGCATTCTTTTGGATGGCTCTTCAAGCACTTCGGACATTGCGGGTACCTATTTTGCATTTGTTGTTTCTTTCCTCCCCTCGTATCATATACAATGCCACCTGGCCTCTTGGTTCTAGAAGAAGATCCTCCCATGCTTGTCTGTGGTGTGATCTCCTTAAAGAACCTTCTGGTGGCCTCTACTTGCCTCAGACACTTAGCTTCCACTCCCTCCACTGCCAATGCTTTGGCCACGACTCGTACATACGGTACTCCCTCAGTTCCAGAGATTGCCACACCTCTATATATCTCCGGCTTCAACCCTTGCACAAACTGTAGCACCTTTTATATATATTTTTGAGCATGAGTTGTTGATTGGCTTGCAAACCTGGACAACGACTTGAACTGTCTGAAATATTCAGCTACTGGCTAAGTCCACTTGAACTGTAAGAACTCCAACCTCTTTGTAGCTTGGACCATCCGGTTGTAATACTTGCCATAAAACATCTCTTTAAATCTTTTCCAGGTCAAGTCCCTGGCAGCTATGGTGGCCTCTACTGTCTCCCACCAACTCTGAGCGTCATTCGAGAAGTGAAATGTCGCACATGTAACCATATTTCCTTCCTCCACATTTGCATATTTGAACAAATTTTCAATTGTGCGGATCCATCTTTCTGCAGCCGTCGGATCTGTCATCTGGCCCTCAAACGTTGTAAGCTTCAATCTCCTGAACCTCTATCCACTAGAGCCTCCTCCATGGCTCCTCTATCCTTGCCTCGATACCATTTCCAATTATTGGGACTGCCTGTTGACTAACTCGGTCAGTGGTCTGATCGTAGCCAAGTCATCATCATTCTCTGATCCTACCGTCTCTCTCGGAACTCTAGGTTGTCTCGGTCGTCTTTCCATTTTGGCAAATTCTGTACAAGGTTAGTATAATCTAGCCTTAATTATAATCTAACTAAAATAAACAACTACTTACCGTTGGTCGAGCACGTTGCATGGCGGCCGGCAATGTTGGTTAATTCTTTGAACGACTTGACCATAATGGCTCGGATACCAACTTTTGTGGCGCCCTTAAAACCTACATGTTTTCGGTCCGCTCACTACCTTGATACCAAGTATGTACGTTCCCGGTCCATCTTGGACCCGTTTGCTACTTACTCCCTATTTCACTCATATCAAAAAATTCGCATAAAATTTTAAAACTTTTATTTCTCGACGATATTTTTGAAAAGGTTTTAAACTGCATTGCAGTGGACAACTTAATTAAAATAAGTTTAGATAAAACTTAATTTTATTAAACGTAAAATAGAGACACCCGCTCGACACCTGTAAGCGTCGGTCGACACTTCGGTCGTCTCGGGTTTTTTATCGGTGGACACTTGTAACACCGGTCGACACTACGTTTCTCTTAGTCTTTTCGTCGGTCGACAATGGGAACACCGGTCGACACCTCTACTCTCATCTCAGAGAGGGGTCAAGATCTGCTTTCACAGGTCGACACCTTGATCCTCCTTTTCCGCGCAGGTCGACCCTCGCAGTCGACACTGTTGCCATTTTTCACTACCAGTCGACATCTATAACTAGGGGTCAACACTTACTTCGACTCTGCCCTCGCAGGTCGAAACTCGCGTCGACACTCACCTTCCATTTTACACTGACTGGTCGACACATGTCGACTTCGGTCGACACCTTGCACCCGTATACTTAAATTCACGAAGTAAAGACCTATATTTTTAAAACATAATTCCTTCAATTAATTTCAAAAAAGACATAATCCCTACTACAATCCCGACTATAACCGTACCATACATCCTATATCCCACCATGGTTAAGTCGCCCCAACAACTGCCTGCACCATCATATGGCGTACGCCGCCAACACCATCCTAGGCATGCCTATCACTTAGCTACTCACCGGAAATCTCGTCATCACATACACCACGGAACATAAAATGTAAGTCTAATGCTTAGCAAGTATGGAACATGAATTAAAATCAATACAAAACTCAACCCCTAACACATGCATTTTCTATGTTCAGTTTCGTTTTTGTTTCGTTTTCATTGTTATCATCTTCCACTTTCACGTGTGAATCAAGTAGGCACAGATCCTATCGCACTCAGTACGGCCAAACCATTACCCACGAAGCGAGATTAGAGGCACACATCATGTTCACACACGAGATGGCCATACATAATCTCCTCCCAACATCGATCATAGAACCCTCTAGTGCTTTCTCACTAGCACGTTATGAACGAGGCGTTCACAAACTGTGTCATCTTACGTACTTTAATCCATGGGAACCCCCTATTGCTTTCCCACTAGCACGTTAACGACGAGGCGTTGGCCATGCGTGACATCTTTTCTTATCTGATTACATTTCATATGCACAATTCAAAACATGCTCAAAAGTCGTTCTTTCGTAATTCAAAACCATGATGCATGACAACACATATGCACGACCAACTGACCAAACAACAAAACAACAATCAAAACAAACAAACAAACAATCCTACCATTCCATGGTGTAGGCGCAAAGGCAAACCACAAACAATCCATCGCTTATCTGGCGTCCTTGAAATTTCTTCGTATTTCGTACCTTCGTACTCTAACTGGAAATACCTATAAAATTACACATCCATCAATACTAACTCATTCAATTCATAAATTCCTAGCTTTAAAGTCATAACACATACCAAAACCAAAACTCTTCACTAAAGCCGAAATCCCACTCAATTTCTGACCAATTTTGGAAAGTCACAACTTCTCTAATACTCGTCCGAATTGGACGATCCAACGTGCTACAAACTCCACAGGATGTCTAGTTTATAATGATCTCATCCATTTCCTAATTGTACATCCATAACTTGGCCAAATGTGGCCGAACGGACACCGTTCCAAAATTTGCATATTTAGCCAATCAATCACCCAATCTTTCCCACCAAATCTCGTAATATACTCCTATTTCTAGCTTAAGCACCAACATACGGATAAAATCGACTCTAAATGCAATTTCTTGTATCACCCAGCTAGGTTTTCACCAACTTTCTATCGATTTCACCCAGATAGACACTAACTTTCTATCGGGCCTTTTTATCGGTCGACACTGGGGACACCGGTAGACACCTGCACACCCATTTTAGAAAGGGATCGACACTCGCTGTCGCAGGTCGACACCTTGATCCTCTATGTTTGCGCAGGTCGACCATCGCGGTCGACACCACTGCCAATTTTACACAGACCGGTCGACACTTGTAGCTAGTGGTCGACACCTACTTCAACTCTGCCCTGTGCAGCTCGAGTCTCGCGGTCGACAGTCCCCCTCCATTTTACACTGATCGGTTGAAATCTATAGAATTCGGTCGACACTTTGCACCTAGAAACTTCAACAGAATTCAACAAAACAACACGAATTTGACTAAACGTTTAAAATCCATAAATCTACTTCTTGACTCAACTTACAAACTGTTACGCATGCCAAAATACTCATCACAAATTCAAATCTCTCTTTTACATCAAAAAAACTACGTACGACTCAAAATACCTCACCACCCATACTTACACCCGCCACAGTCAAAACGATTCAACAGCTGGCTCAGTCGTCCTAGTCGGAATTGCCTAACCTATCCAATACTCTTCCTATTCAGATGATTTAAAATGCTACGGATTCCACATGACGTCTAGTTTCTAACGGTTTCATCCATTTCCTAATTGGACCTGCACAACTTGGCCGAATGTGGCTTAACAAAAATCGTTCTACAATTCGAGCATTCGGCTATCCAAACGTTTGATCTTTCCTATAAAGCCCCGTAATCTACTCCTATTTTTAGCTCAAACACCAACATGCTGGTCAAAATCAACTCTACACTCAATTTCTCTCCTAAGTTTTCACCGAATCCCCCGATACACTAGCTAATTTTGTTTTTGTCGCTAAAACAACCAACACACTATCTACTCATAACTAGCTAAAACATACTGTAATATGAGGAAATAGAGAAGAAATCAGTCGAACTTGCTGGAAGAGGGCGCCGATCGTCGCGTAGGGGAGAGGAAACGAGGAGGAGGGGGGTGTTTGCTGGGGAAGGCACAGAAGAGGAGATTTCTTCTTCTCTGTTTTAAATTTTTATTTTATATAATAATAAGATTAATAATAATTACTAATTACTATTTCACCTTTAACACTTAACTGTTTCATAAATTTGTTATACGGTCCGATTTCGAATGTATTTTCAAATTCTTCTCTCCCCAATTAGCATCAAAATAATCTTTTAGTTCGGGGTAGAAATTTTTCGTTATCAATTCGGACCAAACTGCACTGACTATAACTACAAAAATCCGTAATTAATTGAAACGAAATTCCGGGTGTTACACTAACACAAATCTATGCATGTAGAAATTGATTTCCACTTTGTGCGCAAAAAGGTGTCGAACAAAGTAATATTGGTTCTGTTCACTCCTAATCAGTTGACAGATAGGCTTACGAATCTCTTATCTATCTTGAAATTTCAAAGTTGCAAGACCATTATTTGCATGCTTTGCCCTTAAGATTTCTAGGATGTTAGTATAGAATATCCCCTACACATGCATCTCAACGCGTTTAGTATTAGTTAAGATTCAACTCCGCCCGGTACAGTAACAATCCAAGCCTGCCCCGGTCTTAAGAGCTTGGGCTCGCGAGCCCGCCAAGAACCGAGTCAACCCCCCCCCCCCCCCCCCAATTTTCTTCCCATCTTTTCATTTTTTTTTCATAAATGTCTCTCAATCTGTAAAATTCATTCTCTCTCTCTCTTTACAATTTACTATTTTCGTCGTTCAACCAGATAAATTTTAGTTTATTTTTTTACATATATTTACATAATTTATAATTGTAGTTATACTAACTAAATTTTTTCCATTAATTTTTTTTAGATTTTGTATACATGAAGTTGATCAATTCACACAACCTACAAGATTTTGTTGAACATTCGTTTTGTAGTATCAATTTATTATTAAAAATTTAATTTTATATCTAAATTTATTTATTATGTATCTTCGCAATTATATTATTGATGGTAATGATGAAATAGAAGAAATTAGAGAATTAATTCCTACATTTTCTGTGGTACGGTTATCTACACACACAACCACTTAACCTAGAAAAATGAGACATAAAACTTCGAATGTATGAAAAATTTTTGATTTAAGAGATGTTAAAATTGTTGGCAAAATAGAAACTAAAACTCAATGTAAACATTATGCCAAAAATTATCCTTATATAGTAACTCTACTAGCATCATTGGTAGACATTTTTCAAAAGTGTCACTTAAATGAGGAAACACGAGATTTAACATAATCTCAATTAAATATTAGTGGTAGTGACACTTTCACATATTCACAAAATAGAATGAGAGAAGAAATAACACAACTTTTAGCATAATTCGAATTGTCATTATCAATCACCGATAGTGAAGTGTTTGAAAAGTTTATGAAAGAATATGATACTGCTAGTTTTAAATGTATCCCTAGAAGTACTATGAGAAATGATATTCTTAAAATTTTATGGATATGAAAAATGAATTAATTATAATTTTTTCAAATGCTACTTCAATGTCTATTTGCATTACCTCTTATTTATATAGTGCACGTAATGTTGTTGGTTATATAGTTATGACATCTTATTTTATTGATGAATCTTGACAATTAAATAAAAGAATTTTAAGATTTCGTAATTGTGAATATCCTCATTTTGGAAATACCATCTATAAATTTATTATTACAATATTGCAATAATATTCTATTAAAGATATAATTTTTAACATAACTCTTGATAATGCTAGTGATAATGATGTTGCTATTTCTCAATTTAAGAATTATTTACAGTTAAATGTTACTCGTTATTATCTTTTTTACATGAAATGTATGTGTCATATTTTGACTTTGTTTGTTAAATATTCTATGTTATATATTTCACGTCATATTGAAGTAGTTTGCTCCATAATTTTTTATATTATTGGGTCTAATTCGAAATAACAAAAATATAAAAATTGTTGTATAACTGACCAACTTAAAACAACAAAATTAATAACTGATATAAATAATATGTGGAATTCAACTTATTTGATATTACAAAATGCTATGCCATATTGACAAGTTATTTGTGCTTTCTTTAATAATAAGATGCAAAGTATTAACCTTGAAAAATCTACTTGTGATATTTGTAACACCCCGAGAAACCCCACGTTCCCGGTGCGCTACAGTGCAACTACACACTACACACCCTAACATTTGACATAACTCACTCAATTTAATATCCCTTTCGTTTTCAAAACATTTTCAAAAGAACATTTGTTGGTATGAAAAATTTTCGACTCGATTTGAAAACTACCCGTGTCCCGAGGAGGAAACACGAAATCCTCAATATAAAAATATGCAGCGGAAATGAAAACAGTTTAAATTAATTTTTAAAATAAAACGGCAGGACTCGAAATCCTAAGAAAGAATCCAACGCACCCATCGGACTGCACAATCTAGTACCGCGCATTCACATCCCCACTTCGACACCCCGAGCGCACTCTCGCAGTGCTGTACGTGCCAACTCAACGTCACTGTGTCTCGCTCACGCTCACAGCGCCGCGTGCCCCACGCACCCTACCGCTGAACAACATGTCCGCGCGCACTCCCTCACCCGACGCCGCACGACCCGTGCGCACCCGCAGGACCGCGTGCCTCGCGCACCTGCGACCACGCCGCACTCCCGCGACCATCCACACTTCTCTAGTACCTCATTGAACAAACCCCGACTTATTCCATATCATCTCGACTCCCAACCTTTCTCCCGAAATTTCGGCAGAGTAACGCCTAAAAACTGGCTATCCCAAAAATTTAAAACCCTGCACACAGTTTATCAAATCTAACAATATCTATCTATCCATCATCCAGAGAAGTCACCATAGCACAATGAGAGTATGAAGACAATGAAAATTCATCAACAATAAGTGAAGAAAATCCACAATACAGAGACTTTCCAAGCTCCTACATGAAAAATATACGCGTATGTTGCCAAAATCACACACACTCCATAAACACCTATACACTGACGCGTATACAACTAATCTGATCAACTGTACATAATCATCACAAAAGAAGAAAAAACCCCCAAACCAACCAGGCCACAACCTACCACCTCCACGGGTCGGGTTGCCCTAACAAAAATCCGCCATCCGGTGCTGCGGTCCCACGTCGCCAACCATCCTACGCTTCTGGACTAGGCACTCGAGGCTCACTAGCAGTATCGTCAGCACCTACACCACAGAACACACAACATAAGCCTAACGCTCAGCAAGTAATGCGAATGAAAGTAAAAGCCGACAATGCAATCCTATCACATTCACTCTCTACACTCACACTGATGTTGTCACATCTGTGACGCGTAGTGCAACCGCACCAGGGTAAGGAGGAACCTCATGCCACCCTACACCCTGACACGTTGCCACTGTCCCGGACTCCCCAGTAACGAGGCCCACAAGTTACACACACGCATCACCACATGGCAACCGCATCAGGGTAAGGGTGTACCTCACGCCACTCTACACCCTAACACGTCGCCCCTGTCCCAGCCTCCCCAGCACGGGGCCACAGTTGGCACACACACACGTTTTGCGACAGCCCAGCCGGCCCACCCTTCGAGTAGGATCCGCGACTGGTATTGTACCGGCCCACACACTAGTAGGATCCGCGGTACCATTGCTCATATCCTCACCGTCAACACATTCACGCCGCATGACGGTCCAGCCGGCCCACCCCTCGAGTAGGATCCGCGTGTAATAACCCAGAATTTTCGAATTTTAATTTTATTTTTCAGAATTTTTAGTTTAATCCTGGTCGGAGTTTTGGGAAATATTTCAACGAGAAAGATTTAAATTATAAGGCTTGAGGCCTACCTTTTTCGATTGGTTTTCAAAATTTAAACTCGGGAGGTCTAGAAATTTACGAAATTCGGACGATTGAAGCACGTTGGGGCAATTTGGTAATTTGTATTTTATTGTTTAAAAAAATAAATAAATAAAACAAACCACCTGAATGGCTTCGAGAAGAAGCCATTCGGCTGGTTTTTTACGAGCAACCGAGAGCAACTGAGAGCGATCGTGCAGGGGAGAGCGATCGTGTGTGGAGCTGTGATCGACGGCCGACGAGCGTGGGTGCAAGGTGCGAGTTGCGAACAGCTGCTGCTGTCCCAACGAACCGAAGCCATTCGGTTTCAGCAGCTCGAGTTCCCGAGAGAGCCGAGAGAGAGACGCGAGAGAGGGGAGGAAAATCCTCGAGTTCTGATTCTTCGGCAGACGCGAGTGGGCGTGCGGGGGGACTGCCGGGACTAGGTGTTCGGCTGTGCATTGCCCTCCATTCGACCGAGCGCACAGTAATGCAACGGTAAGCCCTTTCCTTGTTCTGCCCGTCCCATTTTTTTTGGCTTGGCCGAGCTTAGTGCTCAGCCTGCTTTCGGCATTGATGGAATTTGGCCGCAAGTGGTAGGGTAGCGCGAAGGTGATGCCGCGAGCTTAAGGAAACTGAAGGTGAGCCCTGTCGGTTTCCTGTTTCGGCCGAGCTTAGTGCTCGGCTTCTTGCCTTTGCAGTGAGCTTGGCCGAGAGATATAGACAAAATAGGGCTAGTTGTGTGTGGAAGTTTGTAAATTGAAGTTTGAAATCAAAACTTAAGCATTGTTTGTGCAGGGGCAGTTCGGTTTTTAACTATTTTGGCCTAGTTTTGGTTATTTGTTTTAAGTTCTGTTCTTGTGGGATGGATTAGGCTGTTAGAGGGACGTATGGCCACTGGAAATGTTCGATTCCTATATCCGACGCAAAAGTTATACGCGTTGGAAGTTTATGCGGGATTTTGGTTTAAGTCAAATTAGTGACCATTTTTTGTGCAAATTCGACGTGTGAGAGTAGCATAGCCATTTTGATGCATATAACTAGTTGGGAGTGAGTTTTGGTTGAAGGGAAGTGAAAATGTGAAATTTGGTAAAAGTGGTAGATTTGGTTTTAGCATTTTTTCACCTGCCTGCGGCTTATCGTTTTAAAATCCATCTTAGTATGTTAAACTAGGTTTCTAAGGGGACGTTTAGCCATTTGAATCGTTCGATTCCGTTGACGGACGCAAAAGTTATGCGCATCCAAACATTGGGCTGGTTTTTGGCCAAACCAAACCAATGGACCGTTTTAGTTGAAATTTCATGAGTGTAGTTAGAGAAAGTTTTTTTTGGCTAATTGGTTAATGTTGAGATAAATACTGATGAGAAATTGGTTGTGTTTTAGGTTGAGGCTTTCTTTTGGCAAAGCTGTGCGTCGAGCGAGCTTGGGACGCCAGGTAAGTAGTGCATGCATGTGTTTTGCCCAAGTGGGCCAACACTGTAGAACTTTAGGGTTTATGTGATTGATTGTGGTGTGCGTGCGTATTGCCTGACATGCATCATATTTTTAAAAACGGGAACGAAAATGATTTTTAGCATGTTTTAATGTATGAGGTGAGACGTATGGCGGTGGTACCACGGATCCCGCTAGTGTGCGGGCTGGTGCTTCACCAGTCGCGGATCCTACTCGAGGGGTGGGCTGGCTGCGCCGTCATGCGTCGTGAATGTGTTGACGGTGAGGATATGGGCAGTGGTACCGCGGATCCTACTAGTGTGTGGGCCGGTGCAACACCAGTCGCGGATCCTACTCGAGGGGTGGGCCAGCTGGGCTGTCGCGAAACGTGTGTGTGGCAACTGTGGCCCCGTGCTGGGGAGGCTGGGACGGGGGCGACGTGTCAGGGTGTAGAGTGGCGCGAGGTACACCCTTACCCTGATGTGGTTGTTGTGTGGTTATGCGTGGGTGTAGCTTGTGGGCCTTGTTGCTGGGGAGTCCGGGACGGTGGCGACGTGTCAGGGTGTAGGGTGGCGTGAGGTTCCTCCTTACCCTGGTGCGGCTGCACTACGCGTCGCAGATGTGACAACATGAGTGTGAGTGTAGAGACTGCATGTGATAGGATTGCATTGTCGGCTTTTACTTTCATATCGCATTACTTACTGAGCGTTAGGCTTATGTTGTGTGTTTTGTGGTGTAGGTGCTGACGACATTGCTGGTGAGCCCCGAGAGCCTAGTCCCGAGGCGTAGGATGGTTGGCGGCGTGCGACCGCGGCACCGGATGGCGGAGTTTTGTTAGGGCGACCCGACCCGTGGAGATGGTAGGTTGTGGCTTGGTCGGTTTGTGGGTTTTCTTTCTTTTGCGGTGATTATGTACGGAGGATGGGATTGGTTGTTGTATATGCGTCAGTTATAGGTGTATATGGAGTGCGTGTGATTTTGGCGACGTACGCATATATTTTACATGTCAGAGTATGGTGTTGCTCTATATTGTGAATTTTCTTTATTTGTATTGGACGGATTTTCTTGTCTTCTTACTCTGATTTGGTTAGGATGATTTCTCTGGATGATGTATAGGCAAATATTGTTGGATTCTGGTGAATTGTGTTCAGGGTTAAATTTTGGGATAGCCAGTTTTTAGGCGTTACTCTGCCGAAATTTCGGGAGAGGGGTTGGGACTCGAGAGGATACGAAATAGGTCAAGGTGTGTACAATGAATGCTAGAGAAGTTTAGATGAGCGTGGATGTGCGGCGTGATCGCAGGTACGCGGAGCATGCGGCCCTGTGGGTACCCACGGGTCGTGCGACACCGGGTGAGGGTGTGCGCGCAGACGTGCTGTACAGTGGCAGGGTGCGTGGTGTACGTGGCGCTGTGAGCGTGCGCGAAACACAGTAACGTTGAAAACAAAAGGGTATTAAATTGAGTGAATTATGTTAAGTGTTAGTATGTGTGTAGTGTGTAGGTGTACTGTAGCGCACGGGGAACGCGGGGTTTCCCGGGGTGTTACACCGCGACTGGTGAAGCACTGGCCCGCACACTAGCGGGATCCGCGGTACCACCGCCTCACGTCTCACCTCATACATCAAACATGCTAAAAATCATTTTCGTTCACGTTTTTAAAAATATGATCCATGTCAAACAATATGCACGCACACCACAATCAATCACATAAACCCTAAGGTTCTACAGTGTAGGCCCACTTGGCCAAAACACACGCATGCACTACTTACCTGGCGTCCTAAGATCGCTCGATCCAAACCGATCGATTCCATTTTTCTGAAATTCTAAAGCATAAAGTTATAAGTTATCATTCACGATTTACAATTCTAATTTACAACCACCACATATAACCAAATCCACAAATTTCTATTTTTAAACACTAAATAAACAAGCACAAGATCATCATGTGTAACTCTATGCACTTAACTTACAAATCAACAATTAAGCTAAGCTACTCTCTTAATATCCATCAACCAGCATGAACACTATCTAATATCTAATATCCAAACATAATAAAACTCAAGACATGTGCATATAATCTCTATCTCCAAACACCCATCATTCTATAATGCACAATCTAAAAATTGAAATACAATTCAAATAATTATCCCAAGGGTAGGTCATTATCCACACAACCTCAATCAATCACCCTAACAATTTAACACTTCAATCAATTTCAACCAAATAACTCAATATCAAGGAATTAAAATTGAAACTATCACAACTCAACTTTTGAAATTTGTCATAAATCTTGTCCAACTTCAAAAATTCACAACAAATCGAATATATGTCCAAATTCAATGATTTAAAATGCTAAGGGCTCCTAAACGAGTCTATTTTAACATGGTGAAATTCATTTGTCAAAAAATCAAACTCAATTAATAGCGGAAAATCAAAAAATCGAATCTGCCCGGAAATTGTTTCACAGCTTTTCATTCCACTTTGAAAATTCATATCAAATCGTATATTTGGCCAACTTCGATGATTCAACATGTTTTGGAAACCTTATAAGGTCTAGTTTATCCTGGTGAAATCCATTTTCCAAAATCAAAGCATAATCAATGGCAGAAAAATCAAAACCGAATGCCAGCTGAAATTTTCCAGTTTTTGTACAATAACTTCTAAAATTCATAACTCATTCAATCCTTACCCGATTTCAACGATTCAAGATGCTACGTAACCCTAATTATGTCCCCTTTGGCGTGGTTTCATCCATTTGCCAAAAACCAGACTTGATAAATAGCAGAAATTCGAAAAACCGCAGCTTCCCAAAACCTCTTCACAAATTTTTTTATCAAACTTAGAAAAATCATATCTTCCTTTACCATCATATAAACAACTTGATTCCAATACCAAAATTTTCCTTAAAGTATCTAATTCAACATACTATAACAGTTTTTAAAATAAACAACCGGAGCTTAGGTGAAAAATGCAAAAACCGAGCTGCCCTGTAAAAGTATCCCTCCCCTTTTCTTTCCAAACTTCAGCAAACTCACTTTATTTTTTTGCCAATCTATTACATTCTAACTCACTTGAGGAAAGACTAATATAATTCGAGTATTGCCCTATCCGAAACCCTAAATTTTTCTTAGCCAAAACCAGAAAAGGAAGAGAGCACTTACCGAAATCGAAGAGAGGGCTGTATTCCACGCGGGACAGAGGAGAAAAACGAAGAGGAGAGGGACCTGCGTTCTTCGACGGAGGAGAAAATGGGTGATCGGGTTCCTCTTTCGTGCAAAGCTGAGAGGGAAAGAAAGATAAAAGAAAGAAGAAAAACAAAAAAAAAAAAAAAACAAAGAACTCCAGGGAGAACGCGGGAGAAAAGAAACAGGGAAGGGGGAGGAAGAGTGCTGCGGGGTGGGGGGGAAAAAGAGTTAGCATGGGAGTTTTTATTTTTATAATATAAAAAATAATAATAAAACGTAATTACTAAATCACCCTCAACTTTTAATCTTTTTGTTAAATGGTCAATCAGTTCGTTTTCGGTTGAAATTTTATAATTTTCTCTTTTCCATTAGCTTAAAAATAATATTTTACTTAACAGTATAAATTTTCCTCTCTTGATTCCGACTAAAACTCCGCCGTCTACCGATACGTAAATCTGAAAATCATTTTAACGAAAAATTTCAGGGTGTTACAATATTGATAATATCTTTCTTGATTTTTTAAAACATTTTTATGATACTACAATTCAATGTTCAGAAATTTATTTTGCTGCTTGTAATATTATTCTTCCTATTTTTGTAGATTGAACATGTAATTTTGTAAAATATCTACAAATAGATGAAGTTAGTAATATTCTTAATAAAATAGAAACAAAATATGAAAAATATTGGCATAACATTATTCTTATTTTTTGTTATGCATGCATCATAGATCGTAAATTTAAATTAAAAGGAGTATGTATAGGATTTCTATAAATTTATGTACTGAACCTTTAGTTACCAGTGATTACATAACAAATGAAGTTGTTAATTTATATTCTTTTTATGAAAGAAACTATTCAAATTTTAATCATTACTATTCATGAGCTTCACATATCGAGAATTGTCCCTATAGTAGTGGTGGTGGTGAAAATAGTTTTAGTCAACAATATAGTATTAATGATATATGTAGTGAATTACAAACTATAAATTGTTGTACTTCTACAAATTAACTCAATATTTATTTTGAAGCTCGTTATTAATTATTTCTATGTGACATTCTACCACATATCTTATTATTTCTATAATGACTCGTGATCTACTAACAACTTATGTTTCTACTGTAGTATCGAAATTTGATTTTAGTGCAGGTGTACATGCTTATGATTAACGAATAGAAAGAATTGCATCGTACCTTGTGAAGGCGCTCATTTGTATCAAAGATTGAAACGACGCTAGTACGAGAGATCAATAACGAGATAATAAAATTGTAACACCCAGAATTTTCCATTAAAATGATTTTCGGATTTACGTATTGGTAAACAATGGGTTTGGTCGGAATCGAGGACAAAAAGTTTATACAATTAAGCAAAAGATTATTTTGATGCTAATGGACAAGAGAAATTTATAAACGTCCAACTGAAAACGGACCGAATGAATATATGGTTAAAAAATTAAAGAGTGAGTGCGATATAGTAATTAAAATTATTATTATTATTATTGTTATTAAAAACAAAATATGCAAAACCCCCCTCCCTCCCCTTATGTTTCCTCCCCCTCCCCACGCGAAGAAAACCCTCCTCTGTGCGTTCTCCCTTCCAGCGACGACTTCTTTTCCGTTACTCCTCTGTTTCTTCAAATTAAAAATATTTTGGTTAGTTTTTAGTAGATAGTATTTTAGTGGTTTTAAGCTTTAAAAGTGAAGATAAGGAGAGTTATTGAGTAGTTTAGTAAACCCTGGGAGGGAGATACAAAATTTTGAGTATATAGTCAATTTTTACTCATTCATTGGTGTTTAAGCATAAGGTAAGTTTAGGTTATAAGTTTTATGGCAAAGATTTGACGTTTGAATAACCAAAAAATTCAAGTTACAGAACAGTTTCTATTTGGCCACATTCAGCCAAGCGGTAGATGTTGGATTGAGAAATGGATGAAAATGAACGAGACGTCTTATTGAATCCGTAGCCTTTTGAATCGTCAAAATCAGATAAGAATTGAGATAGTTATGAATTTCCAAAGATTGGTCGGAAATATAGCCGTAATTTGGGTTTAGTTAGATTAGTTGTTAAATTGTTATTCTCCTTTAGAGTTTTATGAGTTAGAAGGGAACTATAGCTGATAAATATATGATTTTATACATTCTCCAGTTTCCTGCTTTAGTGTACAAAATACGAACGAATGACGCCAGGTAAGTAGTGTACGTATATGCTTTTGCCTTTGAGCCTACATCACAGTTTGGTAGGTTGCATGCACGTTTATTTTATGTTATGTTTTAGTTGATTATGCATTCATGGTTTTTAAATACGAGAATGAAACAAAAATGATTTTCTATACTTTTACGAAATGAAATAATAGGATGTGATGAATGAAATAAAAATGTATGTAAGAAGATAATGAAGGTGGGTTTGAGTGGCTTTGTACTGTGAGGTAGACCGCGAGATGTGTCCCTTCTTCCCCCCCTTTACGTGATGGCCTTGTCCCGAGAGCTGCGCCGCGACGTGTGTCACAATATTAGATCGAGGTTGGCCTTGTCTTGTGAGATGGATCGCGAGGTGTCACCTTGATAGAACACATAAAGAAAGATGTAAAAAAGAGATGGAAACGAAAGTACAGATGAAACTGTAGAAACTACATATGATAGTATATGTGTTGTTTTCAATGTTATAGTTTATATGCACTTCTTATTTAGCATTAGACTAATAGATGAGTTATGTGATGTAGTTGACAAAGCGATAGCTGGTGAGTACTTAAAGCATGCCCAGGACTAGAAGGCAGTTGGAGCAGTGCGCTCGTGGGACGATATGGCCGGCTATTTGAGCGTTTTGACCAAGTGTGTGTATGTAAGGATGCTGAGTCATTTTAAGTTGCTTTGAGTCAATTTGAGTCGTTTTGACATATGGATGGATTGCGAACTTTTAGTGTAGCACCCCGAGAACCCACACATTCCCGGTGCGCTCACTACGTCTACATATTATAACATAGGAAGAATCAACTCGAAATCATTTAATTTAATACCACTTTCATTTTCAAATTATATTCAAAATAACATTTGTAAGTTTAAAAATTTTTCGACTCGATTCGAAAACGGCTCGCGCCCCAAAAAGGGAACACGAAATCCTAAATATAAAATACAAAGAGAAAAAGACAATTTAAAAGAGTTTTTAAAAATAAGACTACAAGATTTGAAATTTTAGGAAGGAGTCCAACACACGCCTCTCGTTACCTGACTCAGTGCTGCGCGTCCGAGCAGCAACTCTGCGCGCCCATGGTCCTGCGCCGTGCGCCCCGCACCCTCGACCTGCGAGCCATGCGCCTGCGTGGCTGCAATCATGCCACACTCCCGCGCACACCACCACTCCCTTCGCGACTCACCGCGCATACCCCAACCTATTCCTCGACTCCCCAACCTTTCTCCCAAAATTTTGGCAGAGTAATGCCTAAAAACTGGTTATCCCAAAAACTCTAACCCTGCACACAGTTCACCAAAAAATTTCGACGAGTATGCATCCATCAAACTATCCAAAGAATCCTCATATCAAAATCAAAGTTTAAAGACAGGAAAATCTCTCAACTACAAATGAAAAAAGTCCACAGTATAGAGCAATGACATACTCCAACATATAAAAGTACACACATGTCTCCAAAACACCACAAACACTCTATACAATCCTGTACAACCGACGCCTATACCGACTCGCCTGACCACATAAATATCTCGAAACAAAGCAACAACCTGGTAATTCTCACCACCACCTACCATCTCCACGGGTTGGGTCACCCTAACAATCCACCGTCCGGTGCCTCGGTCACGCACCGCCAACCGTCCCACACCTCAAGACTAGGCTCTCGGGGCTCATCAGCAACAATGTCTGCACCTACACCATAGAACACACGTCATAAGCCTAACGCTGAGTAAGTAATCCGACATGAAAGTAAAAACCGACAATGCAATCCTATCACATGCAGTCTCTACACTCACACTCATGTTGTCACATTTGTGATGCGTAGTGCAGTTGCATCAGTGTGAGAATGAACCTAACGCCACCCTACACACTAACACGTTGCCATCGTCCCGGACTCCCTAGCAACGTGGCCCACAAGCTACACACACGCATCACCACGCAGCAAACACGTCAGGGTGAGGATGAACCTCGCGCCACACTACACCCTGACGTGTCACCGCCATCCCGCCCTCCCCAACAACAGGGTCACAGTTGCAACACACACACATTTCAAGACAGCCCAGCTGGCCCACTCCTCGAGCGAAATCCACGACTGGTGTTGAACAGCCCCACACACTAGCAGGATCCCCGGTACCACTGTCTACCATCCTCACTGCTGACACATACACGCCGCATGACGGCCCAGCCGGTTTACTACTTGAGCAGAATCTGTTTTTGGTTACGCACCGACCCAGACACTACAGGATCCGCGTTACCACCGCCACGCGTCTCACCACTTACTCAAAATTTGTTCAAAAATATTTTCGTTTCCTTTTTAAAACATGATGTATGTCAGACAATATACACATACACCACAATCAAAAACATAAATCCTAAAGTTACACGGTGTAGGCCAACCTAGGCAAAACACATGCATGCACTACTTACCTGGCATACTTAACTCTGACAACGCTCGATCTACCAAAACCAGGCTCAACCTATAACAAAGTCAATAAACTCGCACATTCTATCCATGCTATTCTACAAATTCCGAATTCAATCAAGATTTGCCTAACTTCCATAATTCATAAGAAATCCACTACTCGTCCAAATTCAACGATTCAAGATGCTACATAACCCTAATTATGTCCACTTTGACGTGGTTTCATCCATTTGCCAAAAACCAGACTTGATAAATAGCAGAAATTCGAAAACCGGAGCTGCCCGAACCTCTTCACAGATATTTTTTTTATCAAACTTTGGAAATTCGTGACAAATCATATATTTATCCATATTTGACGATTCAAATTGCTATATAACCCTAAGGATGTCTACTCTGACATGGCTAAATTCACTTATTAAAAGGCAAGCTCAATAGATAGCAAAAAAATCAAAAACGGAATCTGTCTAAACTCACTTTACAGATTTTTCATCAAGCTTTGAAAATTCATAACTTCCTTTACGATTATCAAAACAACTCGATTCCAAACCCAAAAGTTTCCTTAAAGTATCTAATTCAACATAGTATAACAGTTTGTAAAATGAACAACCGGAGCTTAGGGAAAAAATGCCAAAACCGAGGTGCACTGTATAAAAGAATCCCTCCCTTTTTCCAAAACTTTAGCAAACTCACTTTATTTTTACAAATCTATTACATTCTAACTTATTTGACGACAATCTAACATAATTTGAGGATTGGACAATCTGAAAACCCTAGATTTTCTTAGCCAAAACAAGAAAAGAAAGAGAACAGTTACCGAAATCGAAGAGAGGGCCGTGTTCCATTCGGGACAAAGATCAAAGACGAAGAGGAGAGGGAGTTGCGTTCTTCGACAGAGGAGAAAATGGATGATCGCGGTTTCTCTTTCGTGCAAGGCTGAGAGAAAAAGAAAAAGAAAAAGAAAAAGAAAGGGGAAAGAGATGATCTGCTGTAGGGAGGGAGGAAAAGCCACTAACACTTTAAGCAAAAATTAATTACATATATATGGCAATTTATTAAGGCCGATTACCATTTTACCCTTCTGAAATTTCGAATCCCTTAAATTCCCGTCAATTTTTGTCTCTTTTTTTTAAACTTAGGGGAAAAATCTCACCATTTCCCGCTTAAATCCTTTCCCAAAAATTTTAATGGGAAAATAATTTAAATTCATAAAATTTTTGGGTTATTACATTTAGTAGTCGTTTTGATGTATAAAGTTGATTTTGCATTGATTGGAAGAGATTTGTTTTGTTATTTTTAACGTTGAGTCGAAATTTAGCTTATTTGAAAGATTTAAGGTGTTTATGTAAATTCTGGGAAGAAAGTGTCGACCGATAGGCTTAGTGGTCGACTGAACTTGGCAAATGTCGACCGTGAGGGTTGACCTGCGAAGGCAGAGCCGAACTAAGTGTTGACTTACATCTGTTAGTGTCGACCGGTAGTGTAAAAATGGTAGCAGTGTTGACTACAAGGTACGACTGGGGCGGATAGAGAATATTAAAGTATTGACCTGTGTCTGTAAGTTTCAACCGATACTGTAAAAATAACAGAGGTGTGGGCTCAAGTTTAGAGAGGCTTAGGGTGTCGACTAAAATAACCGGTTATCGTGATTAGCTTGGAGGTGTCAACTAAATTAGCAGATCACGTTTTTCCCCACCTTTTTCCTCGTCAAGCTCTATGAAGGTAAAAATCCCTAGCATTACTCTCTTCTGGTCTCTGCCTGGCTTCGGACAGTTTTAACAAAGCGGCCTGTCTCCCCACATTAGAAGCATTGGTCTGTACCCTTCCTGTAATCACCAAAATGCTCCTTCATGCATTTAGGACACAGAAGATTCTGAGATGTTCCTCGTACCTATTTTCCCTTTTCCTGATCAGTTTTCCCATCAAATGGCCTTTTTATACCGCATCGTTGTTGTTGCTGTCCACCTCTCGGTTGCCATCCTTTGTTCTGGGGCTGGATTTCTCGAAGGAATCCTCTTGCAAGTTCACTTAGTTTGATTATTTTTGTCTCTGCCTCCTCTACTTCTAAGGCTTTGGCCACAATATTTGCGTAGGGAGTATCCAGAGTACCTAATATATTTCAGGCTTCAGAGCTTGAATGAACTGATGTACTTTGTTGTCATTGTCGTTGACCAGTAGAACGGCAAATCGTGATAATACTTTGAAACGTTTGATATACTCTATCACGGAGCTTGTCTATCGTAACTATGAAAACTCTTTTATCTTGTTCGCTTGCACTGTACGGATGAAGTACTTGTCGTAAAATACCGTTATGAATCACTCCTAGGACATCACTATTACATCCATGGTGGCTTTGATGGTTTCCCACCAAAATCTCGCGTCCCGTGTGTGACACCCCGAAAACCCACACGTTCCCGGTGCGCTACAGTGCATCTACACACACACACACTAACACTTAACATAATTCACTCAATTTAATACCCTTTTGTTTCCAATTTACTCTCCTTTTTTTTTTTACTCGATTCGAAAACAACTCGCGTCTCCCCTTCGACACCTCACGCACACTCTCACGGTGCCGCACATACCACTCAACGTTACTGTGTTTCGCACACGCTCACAGCGCCGCGTGCCCTACGCACCCTGCCGCTGTACAGCACGTCCGCGCGCACACCCTCACCCGGTGTCGCACGACCCGTGGGTACCCAACAGGGCCGCATGCCCCGCTCACCTGCAATCACGCCGCACATCCACACTCATCTAAACTCCTCTAGTATTCATCATACATGACCTATTTCGTATCCTCTCGAATCTCAACCCCTCTCCCGAAATTTCAGCAGAGTACCGCCTAAAAACTGGCTACCCCAAAATTTAACCCTCCACACAATTCACCAGAATCCAACAATATTTACCTATCCATCATCCAAAGAAATCATCCCAACCCAAATCAGAGTAAGAAAACGACGAAAAACCGTCAAATACAAATGAAGAAAGTCTCCAGTATAGAGAAATAACATACTCTAACATGGAAAATATCCGCGTACGTCACCAAAATCACACGCACTCCATATACACCTATACACTGACGCATATACAACAATCAATCTCATCCTCCGTACATAATCACCGCAAAAAAAAAAAGAAAACCCACAAACCGACCAGGCCACAACCTACCATATCCACGGGTCGGGTCGCCCTAACAAAAGTCCGCCATCCGGTGCCGCAGTCGCACGCCGCCAACCATCCTACGCCTCAGGACTAGGCACTCGGGGCTCACCAGCGGTATCGTCAGCACCTACACCACAGAACACACAACATAAGCCTAACGCTCAGTAAGTAATGCGATATGAAAGTAAAAGCCGACAATGCAATCCTATCACATGCAGTCTCTACACTCACACTCGTGTTGTTACATCTGTGAAGCGTAGTGCAGCCGCACCAGGGTAAGAAATAACCTCACGCCACCCTACACCCTGACACGTCGCCAACGTCCTGGACTCCCCAGCAACGAGGCCCACAAGCTACACCCACGCATCACTACATGGCAACCACATCAGGGTAAGGGTGTACCTCGCGCCACTCTACACCCTGACACGTCGCCCCCATCCCAGCCTCCCCAGCACGGGGCCACAGTTCCCACACACACACGTTTCGCGACAGCCCAGCCGGCCCACCCCTCGAGTAGGATCCGCGACTGGTGTTGCACCGGCCCACACACTAGTAGGATCCGCGGTACCACTGCCCATATCCTCACCGTCAACACATTCACACCGCATGACGGCCCAGCCGGCCCACCCCTCGAGTAGGATCCGCGACTGGTGAAGCACCGGCCCGCACACTAGCGGGATCCGCGGTACCACCGCCATACGTCTCACCTCATACATCAAAGCATGCTAAAAATCATTTTCATTCTGTTTTTTTTTTTTAAATATGATGCATGTCACACAGTACGCACACACACCGCAATCAATCACATAAACACTAAAGTTCTACAGTGTAGGCCCACTTGGGCAAAACACATGCATGCACTACTTACCTGGCATCCTAAGCTCGCTCGATACACAGCTTCGGCAACAGAAAGGCTCAACCTAAAACACAACCAATTTATCATCAGTATTTCTCCCAACATTTACCAACTAGCTAAAAACAACCTTCTCTAACTTCACTGACGAAATTTCAACTAAAACGGTTCATTGGTTCGGTTTGGCTGAAAACCAGCCTAACGTTTGGACGTGCATAACTTTTGCGTCCGCCAACGGAATCGAGCGATTCAAGTGGCTAAACGTTCCCTTAGGAACCTAGTTTAACATCCCAAGACGGATTTTAAATCGGTAGGCCACAGATAGGCGAAAAACGCCAATAACCAAATCTGCCATTTTTATTAAAATTTCACATTTTCACTTCCCTTCAACCAAAACGCACTCCCAACTAGTTATATGCATCAAAATGGCTATGCTACTCTCACACGTCGAATTTCCACGAAAAACAGTCACTAATTTGACTTAAACCAAAATCTCGCATAAACTTCCGACGCGCATAATTTTTGCGTCGGATATCGGAATCGAACGATTCCAGCGGCCATACGTCCCTCTAACAGCCTAATCCATCCCACAAGAACAGAACTTAAAACAATTAACCAAAACTAGGCCAAATTAGCTAAAAACCGAACTGCCCCTGCACAAAAATGGTTAAATTTTTTATTTCAAATTTCAAATTACAAACTTTCACACACAACTAGCCCCATCTCGTCCATAACTCTCGGCCAAGCTCACTGCAAAGGCAAGAAGGCCGAGCACTAAGCTTGGCCGAAACAGGAAACCGACAGGACTCACCTTCGGTTTCCTTAAGCTCGCAGCATCACCTTCGCGCTACCCTACCACTTGCGGCCAAATTCCATCAATGCCGAAAGCAGGCCAAGCACTAAGCTCGGCCAAGCCAAAAATGTAACACCCCGAGAAACCCCGCGTTCTCGGTGCGCTACAATGCATCTACACACTACACACACACTAACACTTGACACAACTAACTCAATTCAATACCCCTTTCGTTTTCAAATCATTTTCAAAAGCACATTTGTGAGTATGAAAATTTTTTCGACTCGATTCGAAAAACAACTCGCGTCCCGAAGAGGAAACACGAAGTCCTCAACCTAAAACTACGCAGCGGAAAAGAAAACCATTTAAAACAATTTGAGATAAAACGGTAAGACTTGAAATCCTAGGAAAGAATCCCACGCACCCCACGAACTACCCAGTCCGGTCCCAAGCACTCACATCCCCACTCCGACACCCCGCGTACACCATCGCGGTGCCACAGGTGCCAACCCAACGTCACTGTATCTCGCGCACGCTCACAGCGCCGCGTGCCCCACGCACCCTGCCTCTGTACAGCACGTCCGCGCGCACGCCCTCACCCGGCGCCGCATGACCCGTGTGCACCAATAGGGCCGCGTGCCCCGCGCACCTGCGATCACGCCGCACTTCCACGCTCATCTACCTTTTTCTAGCATTTACTGTTCACACCTCAACCTATTTCGTATCTCCTCGACTCCCAACCTCTCTCCCGAAATTTCGGCAGAGTAATGGCTAAAAACTGACTATCCCAAAATTTAAACTTTGCACACAATTCACCATAATCCAACAATGTTTATCTATCCATCATTCAGAGAAATCACCATAACCAATCAGAGTAAGAAGACAATAAGAACCCATCAAATACAAATGAAGAAAGTCCTCCAAAACACTACAACCCCTCTATACAATCTCAAAAGATCAATGTCTATACAACCCCGCTATCTACACAAATACCCAACATGAAATGATAAATCCACTATCACCTACCACCACAACGGGTCGGGTCGCCCTAACAAAAATCCGCCATCCGGTGCCGCAGTCGCACGCCGCCAACCATCCTATGCCTCAGGACTAGGCACTCGAGCCTCACCAGCGGTATCGTCAGCACCTATACCACAGAACACACAACATAAGCCTAAAGCTCAGTAAGTAATGCGATATGAAAGTAAAAGCCGACAATGCAATCCTATCACATGCAGTCTCTACACTCACACTCATGTTGTCACATCTATGACGCGTAGTGCAGCCACACCAGGGTAAGGAGAAACCTCACGCCACCCTACACCCTGACACGTCGCCACCGTCCCGGACTCCCTAGCAACGAGGCCTACAAGCTACACCCACGTATCACCACACGGCAACCACATCAGGGTAAGGGTGTACCTCGCGCCACTCTACACCCTGACACGTCGCCCCCGTCCCAGCCTCCCCAGCACGGGGCCACAGTTGCTACACACACACGTTTCGCGACAGCCCAGCCGGCCCACCCCTCGAGTAGGATCCGCGACTGGTGTTGCACCGGCCCACACACTAGTAGGATCCGCGGTACCACTGCCCATATCCTCACCGTCAACACATTTACGCCGCATGACGGCCTAGCCGGCCCACTCCTCGAGTAGGATCCGCCACTGGTGAAGCACCGGCCCGCACACTAGCGGGATCCGTGGTACCACCGTCACATGTCTCACCTCATACATCAAAACATGCTAAAAAAATCTTTTTCATTCTCGTTTTTTTTTTTAAATATGATGCATGTCAAACAATACACACGCACACCACAATCAATCACATAAACACTAAAGTTCTACAGTGTAGGCCCACTTGGGCAAAACACATGCATGCACTACTTAGCTGGCGTCCTAAGCTCGCTTGACGCACAGCTTCGCCAAAAGAAAGCCTCAACCTAAAATACAACAAATTTCTCATTAGTATTTATCTCAACATTCACCAATTAGCTAAAAATAACCTTATCTAACTACACTCATTAAATTCCAACAAAAACGGTCCATTGGTTTGGTTTGGCCGAATACCAGCTCAACGTTCGGATGCGCATTACTTTTGCGTCCGTCAACGGAATCAAACGATTCAAGTGGCTAAACGTTCCCTTAGGAACCTAGTTTAACATCCCAAGACGGATTTTAAATCGGTAGGCCGCAGATAGGCGAAAAACGCTAATAACCGAATCTGCCATTTTATTAAAATTTCACATTTTCACTTCCCTTCAACCAAAACTCACTCCCAACTAGTTATATGCATCAAAATGGCTATGCTACTCTCACACGTCGAATTTTCCATGAAAGACGGTCACTAATTTGACTTAAACCAAAATCTCGCATAAACTTCCGACGCGCATAACTTTTGCGTCGGATATAGGAATCGAACGATTCCAGCGGCCACACGTTCCTCTAATAACCTATTTTTAACCCGCAAAACAGATTTTAAAATGATTTACCAAAACTAGGCCAAAATGGCCAAAAACAGAATCTGCTTCTAACCTAAAAATAGCCGAAAATTTAAATTCGATCCAATTTCGCAAATTCCTTCACCAAGCACCCGCATTCCAGTCCATTATGCATAACTCATAATAATTTCGAAGCTTCTCGATCAGAAAGCTCGAATGGCAGCAAAATTTCCCTGGTTTTTCTCTCGAAACCAGGGCACTACCAGCTCTCCCCTCCTCCACCCTTTATCCTTGCTGCAATTCCTCCATACCATGGCACAACAAGCCGAGGTAGGAACACAGGTAGCCTACATCTTCGGCCACCACGATTAGAGGAGGAACAGGGAACATTCCCACCTCTCCTCAGCCGGGTTTGGGGCAGAAATGCCGAGCCCCCAGCGCGCCCATCCCAGCCCCCCCTCACACCAGGAACCGAGCTCAAACCAGGCAAGAGTTCGGAAGTAACCGAACTTCCCACTTGCTGGCGGAAAAACGAAAAAGGCAGGGCAGTTTACCTTGGGTCTTCGGCACGAGAATGGCTAGGTTACAAGTCGTTCCCGGTTTGTCGGAGCCCTTTATCCACGTCGACTGCCGAAATCCTTCTCCTCCGGTCGTCGGCCGTCGTCGGAGCTCGAATCTCTCCCCCTCTCCCGCGTCTCCTTCTCGGCTCCCTCTCAGGTGCGTGGTGAAGACATCCGAATGGCTTCCTCCCGAAGCCATTCGGGTGTTTAAAAAAAAAATTTTTTTATTTTTTTTTAAGTTTTAAATAATAAAATACAAATTACCGAATTGCCCTCACATGCTTCAATCATCCGAAATTTCGTAACTTTCTCGACTTCCCGACTTTAAATTCTGAAAAACTTCACAAAAGTAGGCTCCGAGTCTTATAATTCAAATCTTTCCCGTTGAAATATTTCTCAAAACTCCGACCGGGATTAAACTAAAAATTCCAAAAATTAAAGATAAAATTCAAAATTCCCGGGTTATTACAAAAAAAAAATGGGACGGCAGAACAAGGAAAGAGCTTACCGTTGCGTTACTGTGCGCTCGGTCGAATGGAGGGCAATGCACAGCCGAACACTCAGTCCCGGCAGTCTCCCCAACGCCCACTCGCGTCTGCCGAAGAATCGGAACTCGAGGATTTTCCTCCCCTCTCCCGCGTCTCACTCTCGGCTCTCTCGAGAATTCGAGCTGCTGAAACCGAATGGCTTCGGTTCGTCGGGACAGCAGCACCTGTTCGCAACCCGCACCTTGCACCCACGCTTGCCGGCCGTCGATCACAGCTCCGCACACGACCGCTTTCCCCTGCACGCTAGCTCTCGGCGCTCTCGGTTGCTCGCAGAAAACCAGCCGAATGGCTTCTTCCCGAAGCCATTCGGGTGGTTTGTATTTATTTTATTATTATTGTTTTTAAATAATAAAATGCAAATTACCAAATTGCCCTCACGTGCTTCAATCGTCCGAAATTTCGTAACTTTCTCGACTTCCCGACTTCAAATTCTGAAAAACTTCGCAAAAGTAGGCTCCGAGTCTTATAATTCAAATCTTTCCCGTTGAAATATTTCTCAAAACTCCGATCGGGATTAAACTAAAAATTCCAAAAATTAAAAATAAAATTCAAAATTCCCGGGTTATTACATTGTGCGAACTGAAATGTGGCACATACGACTTTTTCTTCACCGACTACCTTAGCATATCTGAGCATATCCTCCATCGTCTAAATCCACTCCTCTGCATACATGGGATCCGTGGACTGTCTGTCGAATACTGGAGGTCAGAGTCATTGGAATATCTCACTATTGTGATTGTTGGGAACGTTCAATTCTCAGTTTCTTTGGTCCTCTTGGTTCATAAATTTCTCCAACTACTGAGATTGTCGCTACAGGTGTTGAGATTGTAGATTGAGTAGGTTCGTCAGTCGATCAATGGTATCCTTCTCAGTCCTACCTCTAACCATTTTGCTTATCCTATGTAAACATATACACTTTAGAAAATAAACTTAAAACTCATAAACGTACTTATAGTTGAGGAAGCACGTCCGTGTAGAAGCTTGTGCTGTCGGACAGTCTATAGAAATGATTTTTAACCCAAGCGCTCTGATACCGTACCTTGTAACTTCCCATGACACTATTCCAAAAAATGTTGTAAAATTTTTTATTTTATTCATAACCTTAAAATAACATCACGTAAAAACTGTAACACCCTGTATTTTCGTGGTATGGATTTTTGGGACGTCGGAGTGCTGAGCGGCGGGATTCGAGATGGAATGAAGAGTGAAAATTTTGTAAGGTTAGATGGGGAATTATTTCGAGACTAATGGTGGGGAGAAAATTTTAGTAATCCGACCAGAAGCGATTTGTATAACTGTTGGATTAAAATATTAAATTGTAATGGTGAAATAGTAATTAATTATAATTATTATTTTAAAAAAATAAAAATAAAAATAAGTAACAGAGAGGGGGAGGAACTGCAACTCTCCCCTTCCTCTGTTATCCCCCCCCCCCCCCCCCTTTCCCAAAAAAAAAAAATTGCGCGAAGAAAAGGAGAGCGAAGCCCTCCCTCTGGCAACCCTTGCTGCATCGATGCAATGCTCCCTCCGTTTTACCTTCCACTACAATGTTTTAATGTAGGTTTGAGTATTTGTGTTTTTGTTTTGGGTTAGGATTAGAGTTTGATAAAAATTGGTAGAGAGAGATTTAGGGTTTTAGAGTTGGAGCATTTATTGAGTTGGTTATTGTTTGTTGTGATATTGTAGATGATAAATGTGATAGATTGATTTGAAAATTGTTGAGTTTTATTGAAAGACGGAGAATGTGAGATTTTAAGCACTAAGACGAAACTAACTTTGAATTTTTGGCCAAGCTATGTGCGTCGAGTTCAAAAACTCTTTTGGTGTGTTGAACTTGGTTATAATTGTAGCGTTTGGCTGCTGGAATCGGGTGATTCCGATAACCGACGCAAAAGTTATGCGCGCTGGAAGTTAGGTTGAATTTGGAGCCGAGATAGGTTAATGAGCGATTTTGGCGAGTTCGTGAAGTGTTGTGCTAGTATGGTGATTTTAGTGCACAAGTAGAGTAGTGGGATGAATTTTTACAGAAAATCAGTTTTGTTGTAGGTTGAGCAAGTCTCGGGTGAAACGAGCACCGCGGAGAGCTAGGACGCCAGGTAAGTAGTGTATGCATTTGTTTTGCCCAGGTGGGCCTACACTGAGAAACGTTAGGTTTGTAATGGTTGATTGTGATGTACGTGTATATTGTTTGACATGCATCATGTTTTTGAAATGGGAACGAAAATGAATTTGAGCATGATTTTATGTCCTAGTGTGAAGTGCGAGGTGTGGTTTTGAGTACGATGTGTGTGTGGCCAGCTAGGCTCCGTTGTTGGAGAAACTGGGATAGCAGCGACGTGCCAAGGTTTCGTGTGGTGAGTGCGTACAGCTTCACATTGCGATGACTGCTGCAGTGTGCATGTGGTGGTGTGCAACTATGACCTCGTTGCTAGAGGAACCGGGATGATGGCGATAAGCCAGGGGTGGTGTGTCGAGGGCGTCCAGCTTCACTCTGGAATGGTTGCGGTGCGTTGACTGACGCGTGGGTACGGTTTGAAGGCCTCGTTGCAGGAGAAATCGAGAACAATGGCGACGTGCCAGGGTGTTAGGTGGCTGCAGAATACAACCTCACCATGGTACGGTTGTAACATTGGACACCGGTTGTGACAATATAAACGAGAACGTAGAGACTGCATGTGATAGGATTGCATTGTCGTTTTACGTTTCATATTGCACTGCTTACTGAGCATTAGGCTTATGTTTTGTGTTATGTGGTGTAGGTGCAAAGTTTCTAGCGGGTGAGTTGCCAAAACTTAGACAAGATGAATTAACAGTTGGCAGTGTACTACTGTGTGCCGGCAGCTGGAGTTTGTCATGGTGGCCCGACCCGTGAAGTGAAGCCGGGAGGTAGATTTATGGAAGTTATGTTTTGGAGAGGTCTATGTCGAGTGTATAGGTTTTGAGACATAGATGGGTGTGAATGTTGATACTCGGCATTGATGTATAGGTACATTGTTAAACAATTTGAAATAGTTTAAATGAATGATTCAGGTTTTCAATTGGTGGTTTTCATTCAGGGAAGTTTTCGTGTCCATTTTATTTTGGAACTGCTATTATTTTTAGGCTGCTGGTGTAAAGTGTCGACTGAAGTCCATAGGTGTTGACTGGTCAGTGTAAATTGGAAGGTGAGTGTCGACCGTGGGGTTCGACATGTGCAGACAGAGGGAAATGAGGTGACGACGGGCGACTATGGGTGTCGACCAGTTAGTGTAAAATCAGTGAGAATGTCGACCGCGGGGTTCGATTTGTGCGGGCAAAGAAAATCAAAGTGTCAACTTGTGAAAGCAGGTGTCGACCACACTCTAAGATAAATGTAGAAGTGTCGATCAATGATTCCTAGTGTCGACCGTCAAGAAGACCCGAGAGAAACGTGGTGTCGACCGGCATTCGCCAGTGTCGACCGATGAAAAATCCAAGGCAACCCAAGGGTCGACCGGCGTTTGCAAGTGTCGACCGGTCTCTTTATTTCTATGTTTTAAAAAGGTGAAGTTTATTTAAACCTGTTTTAAATTGAGTTTTCCACTGCGGCGTTCATATGTATTTCTTTTGGAAGTCGTTTTGAGTCAAAGAACCAAAAGTTTTAAATTTTATACGAATTCTGTCGAAGTGAGAAGCGGGTGTACGGTTGACGACCCGGGTTCTAGGGACGACTCGGGGCGTTAAAGACGTGGTGTTAGAGCAGTGAACAAACTGGAAACGAGTAGGTTTTCGGGGCGTTACAGTTATGGTATCAGAGCTTTTACCTAACCAGAAGTGTGGCCGACAAGGATGTCGGACCCCTCGGAGGAGGGGTGAGATTGTGAAGGCAATAGGGCTTGTCACAATTCCCACACTGTTTAGGGGAAAGGTAGAGGGCATATTATAAGTGTTAGAGCCACGGGATCGACGTCGTTTGATGGATCTCCTAACACCACTAGCTGATGCATAGGAGTTCTCCACCAACTGTAAGTATTTCTTAAAGCCCCAGTAGTTTCGTTTTAGACTCACTAGATGTTGTGGTGTACAAGTTTAACATTATTGTTAGAGAGACACGTAGAGCTGTAGACGATAAGGATGACGCCATTATATAGCTTACCGAGTTGGTCAACCGCCAATCGCAACAGCTGTAGCGGTTTATGAGTAGGGAGGATCAGGGCCAGTCTAGTGCCCAGACTTCGACGAATCGTAGGGGTGATAGGTTGCACCAGCTTAGAGCCCCAGTGTTCGACGGATCATCTTCGAAACCACTTAGTGCTGAGGAGTGGATTCAAAGTATGGAAGACATGATAGATTACGCCAAAGTAGATGAGCTGGACAAGGTATCCAGTGCGGCATTCCACCTTGCCAAGGATGCACGATTTTGGTTGGATTCAGTGAAGGTGACCATCAATTTAAAGTCTATGACTTGGAAGGAATTTAAGACGACGTTCTTCGGTAAGTATTTTAGCCACTCGGTCAGAACCCAGAAGATGGTGGAATTTGTTAAGTTGAGGCAGACGGGT
The DNA here is from genome assembly GCA_022433055.1 of Begonia peltatifolia. NCBI lineage: Eukaryota > Viridiplantae > Streptophyta > Magnoliopsida > Cucurbitales > Begoniaceae > Begonia > Begonia peltatifolia. The sequence continues at coordinate 13,102,033 of CM039519.1, read as the reverse complement.
ACAATGGCCGAATATATGAGACAGTTCGAGGCGCTATCTCGGTTTGCTAATGATCTGGTGAGCGCGAACGAGAATAAAGTGCACCAATTTGTACAGGGCCTAAAGCCAGACATATGCATGGGTATGCGGATAGCTGGAACACGAGAGGTGCCTTATGAGGACGTGGTGGCGAAGGCGTTGGACATTGAGTAGGATAAAACGAAACTTCCCAGTTATAGAGCACTGGTTAAGGAACAGCCTAGGAGATATTTCAAAGAATTGTTGCCACAATCGAGCGGAGAGAAGTCATCTTAGCGAAAGGGCCTGAAGAGGTCCAGTGACAACTCCACCAGTCAGGGGAGCAACAAGCAACCTTAGTGACCTGGACAGTTTCCGGTATGCCCTAAGTGCCAAAGCAGTCACCCCGGTGAGTGTAGGGGCGGTGCAGGGCGATGCTACAACTCTGGTGAGGCGGGTCACATATCTAGAGATTGTCAGAAGCAGCGACAGAATTGGTGCTTCAACTGCAACGAAGTGGGGCATTTTGCTAGAAGTTGCCCGAATTTGAGCAAGGCCCCAGCGAGAGGGACACCTAGAGTCTTCACCCTCATTGAGCCAGACAATGCCACCCAACCAATTCAGAAACTTAACTCCAACAAAGTCAAAATTCACGAATTTACACTAAATATAGGCAAACTTTCAATTGAGCATATGTCACTCAATTTTTATCAAAATCCTATAATTCCAAAGCCTAAAATTTCCTTAAAGAGTCTATCTTAAGATGGTGGAATTCATTTGAAAAAATTACTCACCAGAAATAGCTGAATATTTATCAAACCGAACTACCTTAGTGAGTTTCTTGGAAATCACTTCAAATTTTTATCCAAATTCAAACCACCATAACTTTCTCAATTTAAATCCAAATCAAGTAAATCCAAGTGCTATGGACTCCTCTAAGAATCTAATTTCTAATGGTGTAAGTCATTTAGCAAATAAAATTTGAGAACTAGGTCGAATCGCTACAAAACAGTTGCTGCCCTGGTTTGTACAAATTTCAAAACCGGTTTTCCAATTTATAAAATTATGCACCCATCTCCAATGTAATTCAAAAAAGATCCTTAGAATGTCATTTTAATACATTTAACTCATCAAACAACCAAAAGTTGAAGAGAAAATCACAGGTTTCGTGGTTTTTAAACCCACTCAAATAGAGCTTTAAAACTTTAAAGTTTATTACTCATAAACACCAAAATTTGTGTAACTTATAACCAAAAACCAAATTCACATTTAATCCTCAACCAAAATAGAGCTAGGGCATAGAAATGGAGAGGTGCAATGGAGGAAAATCAGGAGCAAAAATCGTGGGAGAGAGAGAGGGTCAAACCTTTTTAATTACTATTTGCTTTTGCCAATTACTTTCTCACCCTTCAAGCTAATTCATGTAGTTTTCTCACTTGAATCATGTAGTTTTTCATACACCTTCTTGCCTCCTTCATATCCAACGCTAAACACACATAAATTTACAAGTTTGACTTTGTCAAACTTGTCACATAATCCTTTTAATACTTAAGAGATTTTCCTTCTACATGTCTTTAATTCTTCACAAATGCCTCAACTTGTTTTTCATGGAAATTAGATGAGTTGAATATTTACACGTATCTAATTATTCACCAAAAGCACTTTACATGAGATCCAAGTATTGTTCAAAATATTTTAGGGACAAAACGTGGAAAAATTTTGGGTGTTACAAGCACGCTTTTCAATCTATCCTTGCATTTCACATCCTCATTACAATATCCACAATCACATCAAATAAACCAACCTACATCATCACAAAAAATTCATATCCTCGATAAAATGTCATAACAAAGCATATAACATAACACATCTTCAATATCAATCACATCATAACATAACACCTAAATCTAAACATAGCATATCCTCAAATCATATAAACACATCCTCAAGGTTATATAAACAGATCTTCAAAGTTATCATTAACAATTATCAAACCATATAACTTATTTATGAACTACAACTACCTCTGCAATTTAGACCATCAACAACATAAACTTCCTAGCACCTTGTTATTTAGGTCAAGAGGCAAAAGATATGCAATCATTACTTACCTTAGGTTCTTAGCACAATCTACACAACCGATGAAATATTCTTAGTGGTTTGAAACCCGTGACGACCAAGGTGTCGACCGGCGTTTACAAGTGTCGACCGGCCTCTGTATTTCTGTGTTTTATGCTGGTCAAGTCTATTTAAACTGATTTTAAATGAGTTTTCCGCTGCGGCTTTTCGTAAATAATTTTCGAATACGTCGTTTTGAGTCGACAAACCAAAAATTTTAAATTCTGTACGAAATTGTCGAAATGGGAAGCAAGCATATGGTTGGCGACCCAGGTTCTCGGACAACTCGAGGGCGTTATAGATGTGGTATCAGAGTGGTGAAAGTACCAGAAACAGGTAGGTTTTCGAGGCGTTACACCCCTCGTGTTCCAGCTATCCGCATATCTATCTATATGTCTGGCTTCAGGCCCTGTACAAATTGGTGCACTTTGTTATCATTTAGGTTCACCAGATGACTAGCAAACCGAGATAACGCCTCAAATTGTCTCACATATTCGGCCACTGTATCTATCTGCCTCAACTTGGCAAATTCTACCATCTTCTGGGTTCTGACCGAGTGACTAAAATACTTGCCAAAGAATGTTGTCTTAAATTCCTCCCAAGTCATGGACTTCGCATCGGTGGCCGCCTTCACCGAATCCCACCAAAACCGGGCATCCTTGGCAAGGTGGAATGCCACACTGGATACCTTGTCCTGTTCCTCTACCTTGGCATAATCCATCATGTCTTCCATACTTCGAATCCACTTCTCAGCACTGAGTGATTCCGAAGATGCTCCGTCGAACACTTGGTGTACGATCCGTTGAAGTCTAGGCACTAGACTGGCCCTGGTCCTCTATACTCATGAACTGCTCAAGCTGCTGTGCAGTTGACTAACTCGGTAAGTTGTCTAACGGCGTCATACATATCGACTACAGCTCTACGTGCCTCTCTAACCATAACGCTAAACCTGTACACCACAACATCTAGAGAGTCCAATCAAAACTACGAGGGCTCTAAGAAATACTTATAGTTGGTGGAGCACTCCCATGCATCGGCTGGTGGTATTAGGAGATCCATCAAACGATGTCCATTCTATGGCTCTTACACTCGTAACATACCCTCTTCCCACCTATTAGCCGTCCCCTCTACCTTTGCCCCAAAGCGGTGTGGGAATTGTGTCAGCCCCTCTTGCCTTCACAATCTCACTCCTCCACTGAGGGGTCCGACATCCTCATCGGCCACACTTCCGGTTGAGTAAAGGCTCTAATACTGTAACTGTAGCACCCTGAAAACCCTATGCGATTCTAAGTTCGCTCACTGCTCAGATACCACGTTTTTAACGCCCCCGAGTCATCCTCGGACCCGGTCACCAACCGTACCCTCGCTTCTCACATCGACAAAATTTGTATAAAATTTAAAACATATGCTCCTCAAGCTAAACTAGTACTCTTTGAAAGCTATTTAAGAATGTCGTAGCAGAAAAACTCATTAAAAATTGTTTTAAATAAACTTCACATTTTAAGACATAAAAATAAAGAGACCAGTCGACACCTGCATACGCCGATCGACACCTGGGTCGTCTCGGGTTTTCCATCAGTCGACACTGGCAAACACCAGTCGACATCGTATTTTTCTCGGGTCTTCATGTCGGTTGACACTAGGAATCACCGATCGACACTTCCACGTTCAACTCAAAGAGTGGTTGACATAAGCTTTCACAGGTCGACACTTTGACCCTGTTTGCCCCCGCAGTTCGACCCCCGCGGTCGAAACCCTCACTGATTTTACACTAACCAGTTCGACACCCACCGGTTGATACCTATGAACTTTGGTCGACACTTCACACCAGTAACCTAAAAATAACTACAGCCCCAAAAGAAACAAACACGAAAACGTCTCCGAATTAAAACTACCGGTTGAAAACCTGAACCATTCATTTTAAAATCTTTCAAATAGTTTAACATGTACCTATACATGAATCCCGATTATCAACACCCGCATCCATCTATGCCTTAAAACCGATGCACACGACATAGATCTCACCAAAAACACTACTCCCAGAAATCTACCTCCCGACATTACTACACGGGTTGGGCCGCTGTGTTAAGCTCCACCTGCTGGCACATCGTAGTACGCCGCCAACCGTCTACTCGTCCTGTCTCTACTCTGGCAACTCACCTACTGGAAACTCTGCACCTACACCACGGAACACACAATATAAGCCTAACGATCAGTAAGCAGTGCAATATGAATCGTAAAACAACAATGCAATCCTATCACATGCAGTTTCTAGGTTCTCGCTCATGTTGTCATAACCAGTGCCGCGTGTTATGGCCATACCATGGTGAGACTTTACTCTCTCACCACCTTACACCCTGTCACTCTACGCACCACAACCATTCTAGTGTGAGGTTGGACGCACTCGCCACACCACCCCCTGACATGTCACCATCATCCCGGTTTTTCCACCAACGACGCCATAGTTGTACACCACCACATGCACACCGCGGTAGCCATCCCAAGGTGAGGCTTGACCCACTCGCCACACCACCCCTTGGCACGTCACCACCATCCTAGTTTCTCCACCAACGAGGCCAAAGCTGCCCAGACACGCATCGTTTTCACAAGCAAACATCGCATTTCACACTCGCGCATAAAACCATGCACAAATTCATTTTTGTTTTCATTTTAAAAAAAAAAACATGATGCATGTCAATCAATGCACATGCACACCACAAGTCATCCAACACAACTTACGTTCCTCGGTGTAGTCCAAATTGAGCAAAACACATGCATACACTACTAATCTGGCGTCCTAGCTTTCCGTTGTGCTCGTTTCACACGAAACTTGCTCAACCTATTATTCTACATATGCCATAAAATCACCCTACTAGCTCAACCTTTCACGAATTCACCAAAATCGCTCACTAACATATCTTGGCTCCAAATTCAACCTAACTTTCGACGCGCATAACTTTTGCATCAATTGTTGGAATCACCTGATTCCAATGTCCAAACACTTCGATCATAACATAGTTTAACTTACCAAAACAAAATTTACAACCATTAACCGTAGCTAAGGCGGAATTCTGAAAACATAGTAGGTCTTGGGGTCAAAATCCCCCTTACTCGGCCTTTAACAAAACTCAACAAATTTCTCACCAATCCATCACATTTATAGTCAACAATGTCACAACAAACCGTAACCAATCCACTAAACGCTCCAACTCTAAAACCCTAAATCTCTATCCATAAATTCTCCTCAAGCTCTAACACCAAACCAAAATTAACCTATAACTACATAAACTTACCTTGAGCCGTTGAAATAGAGGAGGAAACCACAAACAAAACGCCGGCAGAATTGTTGCGGGAAGGAGACAAACCAAAGGGGAAAATCCCGGCTAAGGGAGAAGGGTAACAGAGAGGGGAGAGGGTTTCCTGCAATCCCTCTCCTCTCTATTAACACAAAGAAAAGAAAATAACAATAATAATAACTAATTACTATTTCGCACTTACACTTTATTATTTTAATCTGACGGCCATTCAAACCAGTTCCGGTCGGATTCATAAAATTTTCTCTTCATTATTAGCCTAGAAATAATTACCCACCTAACCTTATAAATTTTACTCTCTCCATTCCAACCCAAATCCTGCCGTTTATCGTCCCGAAAACCTGAAAATCGGTACCGCAAAAATACAGAGTGTTACAACCACTCCAATTTAGACGATCAACAACATAAACTTCCTAGTGCATTGTGATGTAGGTCAAGAGGGCAAGCACATACAATTATTACCTACCTTAGGTTCTTAGCACAATCTACACAACCGATAAAATATTCTTGGTGGCTTGAAGACCTTTAAAGCTAGAGAGGAGGAGGATGGCATGAGCTTTTCTCCCTCAAAATCAGAACATGGAAGAGAGAGGTAGGGTTTTCATGTGGAGAAGAAATCGTGCGAGGGAAAGCGGCTGGCGCGGGGAAGAGAAAGAAAATCGACTAGGGAAGGAGTGTGTTTTTTTTTCTTATTCTTTGTGCGAGTGCTTCTGTCAAAGGGGAGAGGGAGAACCTGGAAGGTTTTTTGGTTTTCCAAATGAAAGAGGCTTCTTGAGGAAGCTACAAGAGATGGGGTGTCACCTTGTAATTTGTCTAACTCCGCCCACCTTAATCTCTTCCTAATTTGCCCTCCCCTCCATTTGACCAAATATTTAATCCTTTTTGGTTTGCTCTCCTAGTCCAATTACACATTTTATCTTACCACAACGACCCTTCAACCTGTAAAATATTTTCTACAAATTAACAAATGCTAAATTTTTTGGTCACAAACTAATGTGCATTAAAAGTAAATCAATCAATAAATTTCTAGTGTTACATTCTACTCATTAATTAAAATTTTGTCCCTAAAATTTACTTATCAAATAATTCCTGATATTGGCTTCTCATATCTCCCTTTCCTATATCTCCTCGCACAAAATTTATTTTAATCCCTAAGTTCCTAACTCAATATCCTCAAATGTCTTAGAAATTTCTCCACCCAATGTAACTTTCGTAAATCTATCTAACAAAAATCGTTTTACAGTAAAATTTCCCTTTAATGGACTATATTCCTCAAGATATATTGATTTCCCCAAATAAAAACCTACTTCATTCGATCTAAACAAGTCCATATCTAAGTTCCTCAATTTTCTTTGGTATATTATAGTCTAAAAATTTAAGAATTCGTTTACTAGAATTCGGCTTCTATCTATTCCTAACTTATATCTCAATTATATAAAAATATGAATTCAGGTTTTTCAATTTCTATCTTACAAGGTTTAGCCTCTTAAGTAATGATTAACTTAACTATTCACTACTAAAAACATCTTGAATATCGGCTACTTTGTTTCGTAAGGATTACTTATAACTTCAACAAAAGTATAATATAAGGTAACTACATAGCCCTCCTTAAATTTTTCAACCAAGTCATAAGGCATATCTTGGCACTCCTCTTCACTTAGCTCTTCTTACAATAATATTTTCTCTCAGTTATTCTAATACTATCAATTTTGGAGAACACTAGTGTACCTTGAAGTAAATCTGTGATGACCCAGATGTGTACGTATGAGGACGACTGCGGGAAAAACCTCAAGGGACGACGTGTCGTAATGCCTCGAGTCTAGGCAAATCCTGGGTCATAGAGAGGGGGTCGTCATAGTCCCACATCGCTTGGGGGAGGTATATGGAAATGAAACATATGTAAGGAAATCCTCCCAAGATAGTAAGATGCGTTTTGGAGTACAATTGACAACGGATCCCATAAGAACTCCGAAGTTAAGAGTACTCCGGTGAGCAGTACCAGGTTGGGTGACCGACTAAGAAGTCCTTGTCAAACAAATCCATGTGGGGAGGATATTGAGTTACGGCCCAATCCCCAAAGCAGAATATATCTTACTGGGAAAAGGGGTCGTTACAAATGGTATCAGAGCCTGTACCTAACTGCAAATGTGGCCAACGAGGACGTTGGGCCCCGAGGGGGGGTGATTGTGATGACCCGGATGTATACTTATGAGGATGACTGCGGGGCAAACCTCGAGGGACGGCGTGAAGTAACGCCTCGAGTCTAGGCAAATTCTGGTTCGTAGATAGGGGGTTATCACAGTCCCACATCACTTAGGGAGATATAAAAAAATGAAACATACGTAAGAAAATCCTCCCAAGATAGTAAGACGCGTTTTGGAGCACAATTAACAACGAATCCCATAAGAACTCCGGAGTTAAGAGTGCTCCGGTGAGAGCAGTAACAGGTTGGGTGACCGACTGAGAACTCCTCGCCAAACAAATCAATGAGGGGAAGATATTGGGTTACGGACAAATCCCCTGAGCAGACAATATCTTACTGGGAAAAGGGGTTGTTACAAAATCAATAAATCATCAATTAAAATAATTATACCTGATATTCCAGCAGGCTTACCAGCACTTTTTCTGTCAGGTTCAACAAGAGCAAAAACTCTCGGAACCACGTTCCTCTTATCCTTGTTCCAAGTTAGGCAGTTCTTGACAATATGATCAATCTCATTACACTTGAAACATCGACCCAAGCCAGCTTTACATTCACCCATATGATTCCAATTACACTTCAGGCACTGAGAAGTTTGTATAGGCCCTTGCATTCATTTCTCTATTCCATGATCGATCCTTTCATCACCAGCCATTTTCACACCTCTTTGTTGTTGCCCTCCATTACCTTGTTGGGGTTCAACTTCCTTGAAAAATCATCTCGTAGACTCCCTTTGTTTAACAAATTTTACTTTAGCTTCCCCCACTTCGAGGGCCTTATGGCTCATCCTGAGTTATAGATATCTTAACTCCTGTATAGATCTCCACCTTCAACCCTTGAACTGTAAATCCTGAAAAATTTCAGTTAATTCAATTTTTCAAAATTTCGTATCGGTCAACGGCGAGGTTCAAGTCGGAATTGAGATCGGAAAGTTTGTAACGTTAGGTAAAGGATTATTTCAGGAATAATGGTGAAGTAGAAATTTTAAAATTTTTTCCGACCACTGACCGTATAGTTGATTTATCGAAAGAGGTTATGGTTGAGGGCGAAATGGTAATTAGAATTACATATTTTAAATAATTTATAAAAAAAAAAGATAAAACATATAGGACGAACGGATTTTCTCCCCCCTGTTCTTCTTCTTCTCCCATGTGAAGCTCGACGATCCTCTTCCAGCCACAGCTTTTCTCCATTTCCTCGAATCTAGGGTAAGTCTTCCTTAATTTTAGTAGATAGTTAGTTTTTTAACTATTTTGAGGGTTAAAGATGAAGTGAGAGGAAGTATTAGATAGTTTTAGTGAAAACCTAGAAGGAAGTTGGGGGAAATTGAAGTTAGAGTTAAATTTCATCCGCATATTAGTGCTTAGGATAGAAATAGGAGTGAATTATGAGAATTGGTGAGAAAGATTGGGTGGTTGATTGGCCAAGTATGTGAATTTTTGGAACGGTGTCTGTTCGGTCATGTTTGGTTGAGTCGTGGACATCCGAATGGGAAATGGATGGGCTATAGGAAACTAGACGTCTTCAGAAAACAGTAGTATTATGTATCGTCCAATTTGGACGAATATTAGAGAAGTTGTGAATTTCTGATGTTGGACGGAAATGGTGCGGGATTTCGAGTTTAGTGTATAGTTTCGGTTTTGGTATGAGTTAGGACTTTCAAGATAGTGATTATGAATTTAATGAGTTAGAATTGACGGATGTATAATTTTATAGGTTTTTCAGTTAGCGTACTTGATTTGGATTACGAGTGCTAAGCATGCCAGGTAAGTAATGTAGCAGAAGTTTTGCCTTCGAGCCTACATCACAGTTTAGTAGAATGTATTGCACGTTTACTTTATGTTATGCTTTGTGATATGCATCATGGTTTTAAATTACGAAACGAAATGAAAATGAATTTTCATGTTTTTATGAAGTAAAACAGTAGGACATGACGAGACTAATGAAATGAGAAGATACGTAAGAAGATAATAAAAGTAAGGTTGAGTGGTCTTGCCTAATGAGGTGGACCGCCAGATTTATCACTCTTCCTCCGCTTTACCTGGTGACCTTGTCTAGTGAAGTGTACCGTGAGGTTGTCAGTTTACTAGATCGAGTTTGGCCTTGTCCACTGAGGTGGACCATGAGGTGTCTCATCTCGATCTAGCACGTAAAGAATAACCCAGTAGTAAGAAGATAAAGAAGATGTAAGAAAGAGACGAAAATGAAAGTAGAGATGAAACTGTATAAATTGCATATGTTAGGATGTGCATGTTTTTAAGTGATTAAGTTTTTATGCATTACTTATTTAGCATTAAGCTAATAGTTGAGTTCTGTGATGTAGGTGACGACGCAGCAGCTATTGAGTATCCCGAGCATGCCTATGACTAGGAGGCAGTTAGAGGAGAACGTTCGTGGGACGACAAGGCCAGCTGTTGAGGCATTTTGACTATGGTAGGTGTGAGTATGGGTGATAAAATATTTTCAGTCGTACTTAGTTATTTTGATGTAAAAGAGAGATTTGAATTTAGGTCGAATATTTTGGTGTGCATAACAGGTTTGTAAAATTTAGTCGAGAAGTGGATTCCTGATTTTTTAAACGTTTTGTCAAAATTGTGTTTTTTTGTCGAATTCTGCTAAAGTTTCTTAGGTGCAAGGTATTGACCGAAGTCAGTAGGTGCGACCGGTCACTGAAAAATGGAGTGTGAGTGTCGACCGCAAGGGTCGACCTGTGCGGGCAGAGAGAATCAAGGTGTCGACTTGCAACAGCGGGTGTCGACCGGTATCCCTGGTGTCGACCGATGAAGAGACCCGAGAGAAATGTAGTGTCGATTGGTGTTTGTTAGTGTCAACTGATGAAATCCCGAGGAAACTTAAGTGTCGACCAGCTCTTGCAGGTGTCGACCGGTCTTTTTAATTTTTATGTTTTAAGAGTGAAGTTACTTAAACCGATTTTAAACGAGTTTCCGCTGCAGCATTTATATGTATTTCTTTTGAAAGTCATTTTGAGTAAAAAAAAAAAAGAGTCGTTTTGAGTCAAAAAACAAAGCTTTCCAATTTCTAGAAAATATTTAGTTGAAAATATGAGGGATGGTGACGCGTAATAGTTGGTAGCGAACCAGGAATCATAGAGGATTTTCGAGGTGTTACATGAATAAACTGATAAACTTTGTTTCATTGGTGCTCACCAGATGGTTGGCAATACGAGATAGTGACACAAACTTTTGAACATAGTCAGACACAAATTCTATTTGTTACAGTTGGACAAATTCTACCAACTTATTCGTTCGGATGGTGTGGTTGAAATACTTGTCATAAAACACCTACTTGAACTGTTCCCACATCATTTCTCTTATGTTAGATGTGGTCTTTATGGCGTCCCACCAATATCTCGCATCCTTTGTGAAATGAAACACAGGCCAAGAGACCTTTTCCCCTTCCTCCACCTTGGCATACTCAAACATATCTTCCATTGTTCGGATCCACTACTCAACATACGTTGGATCTATGGCTTGCCTGTCAAAAGTTGGAGGTCGTAGCCTGCAAAATCTCTCACTACTCTGATCATTTGTATCACTAGAGCTAGAATTCCAATGTTCTTCCCTATTAATAAATATCTCTAATTGCTGAGATTGACGATTCACGAGTTCTGTTAATTACCTAATCACATCGTCTTTTTCATCCATCGCTCCTCTTCGTCCTCTAACCATAATGTGTTAATCCTAGATGAATTTGAAACGTAAGTCAAAATAACAATATAAGTTCATATAAACGTACTTACAATTGATGAATAATCTTCATGTAGCTACTTGACTTGTTAGGCAGTCTACATAACCAATTTTATAACTCAACGGCTCTGACACCATACTGTCACGACCAGTAATTTTACTGTTACTAACTTAACTTTTTATAAAACTTTGTAATAAACTTCTTGAAAAATACTTTAGTTATTTAAAAAAGACTAAAAACGTCAAACTTTATTTGCAAAAATTCATGGAAAACATTTGTGAAATTTATTTAAAATCTTTTTTTTTTCTCACGCACTCTTGTGAACAGTGCACATGGCCGATCGATTGCCTACACCCTTGTGATCGATCGACAATTCTCAGTGTCATGCATTTGGCTTTTCCTTCGCTGATCAATGGCCTACAATTTTGCGATCGATCGGCAACACTCATGTGGCAAAGTGTTTAGCTTTCACCTTGGCCGATCGATCTGCTACAATCTCGAGATCAATCGGCACCCTTCTGCTATTGGAACATCAAAGGGGCGATCGATCATGCCTCCCTGGCGATTGATCAGTGCCCTTCTATTTTCTTCCTTCCCCGTTTAACACTTAAATATTAACTTTCAAACCAAATCCAACTCTTTCTGTAATAACCCGGAAAACTTCAGATTTTAAAGCTAATTTCTGAAATTTTTAATTTAATCTCGGTTGGACTTTCAGAAAATATTTTAATGGGTAAATTACGTCATAGAGCTTGGAATCTAATTCTATTGTTGGTTTTTTAAATTTTAAAATTGGGAGACGAGAATTTAACGAAGTTACGGATGATAAAAACATGTGAGGGCATCTTGGTAATTTAATTAATTAAAACAAAAAAAAAATATATGACAACCGAATCGCTTCGGGAGGAAGCCATTTGGCAGCTTCTACTCGTCGACACCGGAGAAGAGCGAGCGAGAGAGAGAGACTGGGAGGGAGGAATTGCCGAGCTCTAATTTTTCGGCCGACGAACGTAGGTGTAGGAGAAGCTGTCGACAACTAGGTGCTCGGCTTCGGCTTGTTCTCCCTTCGATCGAGTACACAACGACGCCGCGGTAAGTTTTTCCCCGTTTTCTGTTTTCTCCATTTTTTAGTTTTTGGCTGAGCTTAGTGCTCGGCCTCCTTTCGATGTCAAGGAAATTGGCCGCAGCGATAGATTGTATAAGGGGTGAGTGCCATGAATTGAAGGGAAACCGAATAGGAGCCCTGTCGGTTTCCTTCCAAGCTCGGCCTCCTTTCAATTCCGGCGAGTTTGGCCTAAATAAATGAGTGAAATGTGCCTTATTGTGTATGGAAATTATGAAATTTGGATTGAAATCAAGAATCAGACCTCTATTTGGTGTAGGGGCAGTTTCTGTTTTTGGCCCTTTTTGCCTAGCTTCGATTGATCGTTTCCAATTCTGTTTTTATGGGTTAAACTAGGTTATTAGAGGAACGTATGGCCACTAGAATCGTTCAATTCCAATATCCGACGCAAAAGTTACGCGTGTTGGAAGTTTATGTCGGATTTTGGTCCAAGTCAAATTAGTGAGCGTTTTTCATAGAATTGCGACATGTGATAATAGCATGGTCATCTTTGATGCGTGAGACTAATTTTAAATGAGTTTTAGTTGAGGGAAACAAAAAGTTGAAATTTAATAAAAAGGAGCAGATTCGGTTTCTGGGTTTTTCTATCTAGCTGTGGCTTGCCGTTTTAAAATCCGTCTTAATATTTTAAACCAGGTTCCTAAAGGGATGTTTAGCCACTTGAATCATTCGATTCCGTTGACAGATGCAAAAGTTATGCACGTCCGAACTTTATGATGGTTTTCGACCAAACCACATTGGTGACCCGTTTTATCTGGAATGTCATGGATTTGGTCAAGGAATGTCATTTTAAATTGTTTGGTGAGTTTTAAAGTAAAGATTGATGAGTGAATTGTTTGCGTTTTAAGTTGAGGCATTCTTTTTTGCGAAGCGGTGCGTCGAGCGAGCTTATGACGCCAGGTAAGTAGTCCATGCATCGTTTTGCCCAAGTAGGCTTACACCGTAGAACCTTAAGGTTTATGTGATTGATTGTGGTGTGCGTGTGTATTGTTTGACATGCATCATTTAAAAAAAAAAAGGGTACAAAAATAGTTTTGAGCATGTTTTGAGTATGTGGTGAGACGCGTGGCGGTGGTATTGCGGATTCTGCTAGTGTGTGTGCCGGTGCGTAACCAACCGCGGATCCCGCTCGAGGAGTGGGCCAGTTGGGCCGTCACGCGGCATGAATGTATTGACGGTGAGGGTGATGGGCAGTGGTACCGCAGATACTACTAGCGTGTGGGCCGGTGCAACACCAGTTGCGGATTCCGCTTAAGGAGTGGGCCGGCTAGGCTGTCACAAAACGTGTGTGTGTGGCAACTGTGGCCCCGTGCTGGGGAGACTGGGACGGGGGCAACGTGTGAGGGTGTAGTGTGGCGCGAGGTAGACCCTCACCCTGATATGGTTGCTTTGTGGTGATGCGTGCGTGTAGCTTGTGGGCCTCGTTGCATGGGAGTCTGGGACGGTGGCGACGTGTTAGGGTCTAGGGTGGCGATAGGTTGCTCCTTACCATGGTGCGGCTACACTACGCATCACAAATGTGACAACATGAGTGTGAGTGTAGAGACTGCATGTGATAGGATTGCATTGACGGCTTTTACTTTCATATTGTACTACTTACTGAGTGTTAGGCTTATGATGTGTGTTCTATGGGGTAGGTGCTGACGATATTGCTGGTGAGCCTCGAGAACCTAGTCCTAAGGCATAGGACGGTTGGCGGAGTGCGACCGAGGCACCGGACGGCGGATTTTGTTAGGGCGACCCGACTCATGGTGGTGGTAGGTGATGGTGAGATTCGTGGGTTGTTATTTTGTGTCGGGTATTTATGTGGATAAAGGAGTTCGTATAGACGTTGGTTGTACAGGATGGTATAGAGTGGTTATAGTGTTTTGGGGACGCGTACGTACTTTTATATGTTAGAGTATGATATTGCTCTATACTGTGGACTTTCTTCATTTGTATTTGATGGAATTTCGTTATCTTTAAACTCTGATTTTGTTATAGAGATTCTCTGGATGGTTGATAGATAAATACTGTTAGTTTTTGGTGAACTGTGTGCAGGGTTTAAATTTTGGGATAGCTAGTTATTAGGCGTTACTCTGCTGAAATTTTGGGAGAGAGGTAGGGAGTCGAAAGGATATAGAATAGGTCGGGATGAGTACAGTGAGTGCTAGAGAAGTGTAGATGAGCGTGGGAGTGCGGCGTGATCGCAGGTACGCGTGGCACGCGGCCCTGCGGGTGCTCACGGGTCGTGTGGCGACGGGTGAGGGCGTGCGTGCGAACGTGCTGTGCGGAGGCAGAGTACGTGGGGCACGCGGCGCTGTGAGCGTGCGCGTGACGCAGTGATGTTTAGTTGGCTAGCGCGGCACCGCGAGGGTACGCGCCGAGCATCGAAGTGGGGACGTGAGTGTGCGGCACTGATTATGGGTAGTTCGAGGGGTATGTTGGACTCCTTCCTAGGATTTCGAATCTTGTAGGTTTATTTTAAAATTATTTAAAATTATTTTCTTTTCCGCTACGTATTTTTATATTGGGGATTTCGTGTTCCCTCTTCGGAGCGCGAGTTGTTTTCGAATCGAATAAAAAATTTTTCATACTCACAAATATTCTTTCAAAGATGATTTGAAAGCGAAAGTACTATTAAACTAAGTGAGTTGTGTCAAGTTTTAGTGTGTCATAGTGTGTATATGTAGACGTACTGTAGCGCACCAGGAGCGTAGGTTTTCTTGGGGTGTTACACTTTCAGTCTTTCAATAAAACATACTATTTCTATTAAAAATCTATCTTCTTTTATACAAAACATTTCTATGCATCAAAACGTGTATTTGCAAAACGCTTAACCCATAAGTTAAACCAAAAGCTTACATCCTCACCCATAGATCAAAATCGCACTAACAACACAAAAGCTACCACAAATGTGCTCTGTCAACCGCTTCCTCTGTCGGATCACAACTCGTAGCCCTCACTTGTAAACTCTTCACCTACACCACAAAGTTCAACTAATGAGTTTAATACTCAGCAAGTGATGTATAATGAAAATGAATGCTCATACTTATGCAGTTCGTAAAACCATGCAGTTTCATCTTTTCTTTTTTTCTTTTTCTTATCTTTTCATTATTGAGGGGTTCCCTCAATCTAGGGCGGTCGACAACTTCTGCCCCACACGAAGCAGACACGCCCTTTGTTCTACCTCAAACGGTGAATGTCGAACTCGAACCTTGATCTCTGGGGAATAGACAACCCCTGCCTTACCTGAAGCAGAAACCCTTTGTTCTACTTTAAGTAGGAAATGCCAAACCCGAACCTTATTGACAATCTCTGCCCCATCTAAAGTAGATGACCTTTGTTCTACTTCAAACAGGGAATGCCAATCTCGAGTCCCACGATAACCATTTACATAAATTCATTTAGTTTCCATCTTTCTTACATAAAAATGTATGCATAAAAATATGTTTGTTCTTTTCTTAAAACATGATGCATGAATACATGAAACATGCATAATTCATATAATCATGAGCATATCGACATTCTTATACTCAATAGCAAGCTTTTCAATCTATCCATGCATTTCACATCCTCAATACAATATCCACAATCACATCAAATAAACCAACCTACATTATCACAACAAATTCACATCCTCGATACAATATCATAACAAAACCTATAACGAAACACATCCTCAATATCAATCAACATCATAACACAACACCTAAATCTAAACATAGCATATCCTCAAATCATATAAACACGTCGTCAAGGTTATATAACCGCATCCTCAAAGTTAGCATCAACAATTATCAAACAATATAACATATGTATGAACTACAACTACCTCTCCAATTTAGACCATCAACAACATAAACTTCCTAGCACCTTGTTATTTAGGCCAAGAGGCCAAACATATGCAATCATTACTTACTTTAGGTTCTTAGCACAATCTACACAACCGATGAAATATTCTTGGTGGTTTGAATACCTTTAAAGCTAGAGAGGAGGAGGATGGTGTGAATTTTTCTCCCTCAAAATCAGAACATGGAAGAGAGAGGTAGGGTTTTTGTGTGGAGAAGAAACCGTGAGAGGGAAAACGGCTGGCACGAGGGAGAGAAGGAAAATCTACGAGGGAGGAAATATGTTTTTTTTTTCTTCTTTTTCGTGAGAGTGCTTCCGTCAAAGGGGAGAGAGAGAATGTGGAGGGCTTTTTGGTTTTCTAAATGACAGAGGCTTTTTGAGGAAGCTACAAGAGGTGAGGTATCACCTTGTAATTGGTATAACTCCACCCACCTTAATCTCTTCTTAATTTGCTCTCACTGACCAAATGTTTAATCCTTTTTGGTTTGCTCTTCTAGTCTGATTACACAAGTCATCTTACCACAATGACCATTCAACAACTAAAATATTTTTTACACTTTAATAAATGCTAAATTTTTTAATCACAAACTAATCCGAATTGAAAGTAAATCGATCAATAAAGTTTCAAGTTTTACAATCTACTCTTCAGTTATATGGCAGCTTTCTCTTCCCTTTCGACTCTCTTTCTTATTTTGAAGAGCAAATGCCTCGACATCGAGAGTATGTCTCAAAGCGTCACAGGGCTTGGGAGGCCATTCTAATCTATAAAACTTTATAAATTTTTGACAGTATCTTAATATAACACTTAATATAGTGTCACACTATTACACAAGTATCACACTATTTTAATTTAGATTAAAAAAATTTTAGTTCCTTCACCATCAAACTATACTTGTCATCCGAGTTTTGCATTGTCAGAAGTGTTTAAATCAGATATGATTAGTTTCAAAGTAGAAGGCAACGAGTCTTACATCAGAGGTTGATTACATTCCGTTCCATGAAACCGATTGTCCATTTTTTCCTTTTGTAAAAACTTAATTCCAAATTAAAAGGAATATAATCAAAAGAAAAGAAGAATAAAAAAAAGTGTCATTTGCCTCCCTCCATCTTTAACACTTTTTAAGGAGTGAAATTTCTTTCCATTAATCTTCATTTCGGATTTGTTTATGCAGAATTAAAAGCCCAAGGCAGACTCTAAATGAGATGCTTGCCATCCAAGTCTGGGGGATTCCCTTCTTTCATAGCAGGTGGGTTAGTTTTCTCCAAAAAGAAAAATAAACCACGCAAATGAGATTTTGCTTTGTTGTATAAAAATGAAGCTCATGGAAGGATGGGACTGTAAGCCAACCCTCGAGATCCACTGTTGAAGAAGAAGACCAAAAGAAAAGATATGGCCATGCCTCATAAAAATGAAAAAATGAAAAAATATTTGTTCGAATACGCAATGCGGTGCGAGTGGGCCATAGTTGTTCGCATGTACGAGAAAGAGATCGTGGCTCACAGTTTCATAATCACTAAATTGAAGGAAACTGCACTTCACGTCGCGGTTTCAGATGGGCAGGAAGACATTGTTGAAAAACTGGTTGATTGCCTCGTAAAGAGCAGGAATACGGCAGCTCTGAAGCAGAAAAACTACGATGGGAACACCCCCTCTCACGTTGCTGCGGCCATCGGGAGCGAGAAGATGTGCCACGTGATCGGAAAAGCGAATAGTAGTTTGGTGAAGATTCAAAACAACGAGGGAGAGACCCCTTTCTTCTTGGCCGCCTCCTATGGCAACAAAAACGCCTTTCTGCAGCTTCATGTTTTAAGACATGTCACATACAACCCCTACCCTTATACCAACGGTAGAAGAAAAGATGGTGAAACCATTCTCCATTGCACAATCGATGGCGAGTATTTGGATTTAGCATACCGAATAATTAATCTTTACGGGGATCTTGTTAAATACAACAACAAAAGAGGTTTAACCCCTCTCCACTACCTAGCCATGAAGCCCTCTCTGTTCAGAAGTGATTGCCACATTCGAAGATTCAATAAGATTATTTATCACTGTAAGTCCTTATACTTGTGTGTTTGACAAGAAGATTCGAATTAAAGCAGTGTAGCTGGTATTGGTTAAGGTACGTTTGTGGATGAACTGACGGAGAGCCAGAAGGAGCCAAAAAAGGCTCTGACTAGAGAAGTTCAATCCAACTTTCCAGATACTTACAAATCATGACATCAATTCGTTCAACTGTTGAGGGACGCAATTTGTGGAGGTTTTCTTCGTGCCTAATTCCAAAGCATTTTATCTGATTTTATTCGCAAATATTCAAACATTTTTTTCAATATTTACAGTGATATCTAATTTTAAGTCATCCAAAAGCAACTCCCCATATGAGGAGGCTCCTACGGGAGGTAAGCAAGCATATAATGAGTGTAATGCTATTTAGTATTTTTTTCCTTTTTCTTATTGGGTTGGAGAAAATAAGCAGATGTTTCGCAGCAAAAATGAAAAAAACATGATAATCCACTAAATAATTGCGTTACAATTAATTATCAAATTGTGAGTCAAATAATCAAAAGAGGACACTCTCAGATAGTCAAAGGGCAGAGCAAAATAGATTAGCTTCCGACAATTACTGTCACCTGCTTCGACTTTGCCAAGCTTGTATCCAAGGCGATGCCGATCATCCTCGGACTAGGTACTTCTGTCTAAACCTTTCTTGTATTTATTGTAGCGACCCGAAAATCCTCCGTGATTCCCAGTCCGCTATCAACTACTAGCCGTCACCGTCCTTTATATCCTCTACCAAATATTTCTTAGAAATTGGAAAGCTTTACTTTTTGACTCAAAAGACTTTTTTTTTAAACGACTTTCAAAAGAAATACATATAAATGCCGTAGCGGAAACTCGTTTAAATTCAATTTAAGTAAACTTCACCATTTTCAAACACAGAAATACAGAGACCGGTCGACACTTATAAGCACCAGTCGACACCTAAGTCTTCTCGGGTTTTATCATTGGTCGACACCGGAAACACCAGTCAACATTTTGTCGCTCTCGGGTCTTTTCATCGGTCGACACATGAAAATACCGGTTGACACTTTTTTGCTCACCACAAAGAGGGGTTGACACCCGTCTCCACGGGTCTACACTTTAATCCTTTCTGTCCACGCAGGTCGTTCCCCACAGTCGACACTCACCTTACATTTAAACTGACGGGTCGACACTTTTGGACTTCGGTCAACACTTCACACCAATATCAGTAAAACTCAACACCAGTTCGTTTAAATACACACGACAATATCACCTCAATCAATTCATGAAGTAAATCCCATGGTTTGAAAACATAACTTCTTTAAATAAATTTCCAAACAACAATATTATACTTTATTTATCCACAATACTCTTACTACACCACCTAAATTCTTCAAAAATATACACAACTCTATCCGACTCAAAACACATACAAAATTACCCATTTTTTTACCTGTCATGGTCGCGTCGCCCCAACATTTTCCTGGACCGTCATGCAACATCTCCCAGCCAACTCTGATTTATACCTGCTAGTCACCTAGCAGCTCACCCAAAACCTCACCGTCACCTACACCAAGGAACACAAAATGTAAGCCTAATGCTTAGCAAGTATGGAACATGAATTCAAAAACCAATGAATAACTCAAACCCCTTACACATGCAGTTTTTATACTCAATTCTGTTTTCTTTTCATTTCATTGTTTTCATCTTCCACTTTCCGGTGTGAGTCAGGTCGGCACCCATCCCTTCCACACTCGGGACGGCAAATCCATGACTCACAGAGCGAGGTTAGAGGCACACATCATGCTCACACACGGAACGGCCATACGAACCTCCTCCTAACATCAATCATTGAACCATCTAGTGCTCTCAATAGCACGTTAACGACGAGGCGTTCGCAAATCATGTCACATTACGTACTTTCATCCATGGGAACCCCATAGTGCTCTCTCCATAGCACGTTAAGGACGAGACGTTCACCCATGCGTGGCAAGTCTTTTTCTTATCTGGTTATGTTTCATATGTACATTGCAAAGCATGCTCAAAACTCGTATTACGTAATTCAAAACCATGATGCATGACAATCACGAATGAACGACTCAAACAACAAGACAAACAAGCAAGCAAACAAACAATCCTACCATTCCAACGTGTAGGCCCGAAGGCAAATCACATACGTTCCAGCACATACCTGGCGTTCTCAAATTCTTTTCGCGCTTCATAACTTGGTGCTGTAACTGGAATACCTATAAAATTATACCTCTGTCAATTCTAACTCATTAAATTCATAATTTCCTACGCTAAAAGTCCTAACTCATACCAAAACCGACACTCTTCACTGAACCTGAAATCCCGTACAATTTCCGTCCAACTTCAGAAATTCACAACTTCTTCAATACTCGTCCAAATTGGACGATACAAAATACTAAGGGTTCCTAAGGACGTCTAGCTTCCTATGGTCCTATCCATTTCCCACTCGGATGCTCACAACTTAACCGAACGTGTCCGAACAGACACCGTTCCAAACTTCCACGTACTCGGCCAATAAATCACCCAATCTTCATCACCAATCTCCATAATTTGTTCCTATTTCTATCCTAAGCATCATCACGCGAACAGAAATCAGCTCTACACTCAACTTCTCACATTACCCTCATAGGTTTTGCCACAAATTCACCTTAACTTTTGCCAAACCCGGTTTTCGCCACTAATAACACTAATACATCAACTAACTACGTAAAACTAACGAAAACTTACCATGATTCAGAAGAAATGGAGAAGAATTCTGCTGAACTAGCCAGAAGAGGGCGCCGATCGCCGTACGGCCGAAGAGAAACGAGGGAGAGGGTTGCTGGGAAGAAGAATTTCGTTTCTTCTTCTCAACTTTCCTTTTTATCTTCTTTTTTATTTTATTTTATTTTATTTCATAATTACGAAATTGCCCTCCACCTTAAATCGTCTCACAATTCTGTGATTTCATCTGATTCCGGTTTAGATTCTTTAACTTCACATTCCACCATTGGCCTTAAAATAACTAGGGGTGTACGTGGTCCGGTCAGGTCCGGTTTTGAGAAAAATTAGGACTGTGATAATATTTGGTTTTTGATTTTCAGGACCAGTACCATCAAATATTTTTTAAGGACCAGACCTGAACCGGACCAGAATTTTAATTTCGGTTCTGGTCCGGTTATGGCTTTTCCATTAAAAAATTATTTTTTAATAAAAATTATTTTTTTAAATAATAAAATCCAAATTAAAAGAAAAAAATTCTTATATTTTACTTCTTCTATTGACTTTTGCTTTCTAAAATAAGTGTTTAAAATAATGAGTGTCGCTAACACAACAAATTGTCATAATATCTACTATCCAATCATAAAGTAAAAATCATTGTACGTAAATCAAGTTAGTGAAGCTACAATAAAACATGTAGTGTCCAACATTATGTTACAAAATATTGGCTATTCTGCTACAAACCTGCAAAAATGAAAAAATACAGTACGTGACACGATTCCACCTCGAATGAGTCGTGTTTTACCCACAAACGAAACAGAAAAACAAAATATAAGCAGAAAACTGAATGCTGTCCGATGAGCAACCTTTTAGGCTCTCGGCATAACGATCTTCCGAAGGAAGATGGCAGCACACGGGACCGGTTTCTGGCCACTCTCTTTGTGTATCATTTTCTGGAAAAGAGAGGGAAGACGAGTGGAACGATGGCTATTCAAGCAACCTCGGGTTTGAAAGCTCAAGGAGATGAACTCCTTCACGGTTCTTGACCGAACCGAGCCTTACCATTTACCAAGCTTCAACTACTTCGGCTGAACACAAAAGGGCTATTTCTCATATATTCAACAACCTTTACACACACCAATAGTCATCTATTTATAGACCTAGGGTGGCTGAAGGTTAGAATGGGCTTGGGCTTCGAAATGGGCCACATGGTTGGCCATTCTTAGTCCACTTGCACACCAGATCACTCTTCAAGCTTTGGCCCATTTGTTGCATCAGTGGGCTGCTAAACTCCGGCCCAATTGTTGCTTCTAACCACCATCTAACTTAACATACATCTAATCCTAATGCCTAAGGATGCATGCAATTATAAAACATTACAGGAAGGCGAATGTTTGCTAATAAAAACATAAGGCGAATGTTTGCCGAATAAAATTCAATTACAAATTAATTCCGAGGGAGACAAATCCCTTCTTCATGTGCTTCCACCTTTGGCTCCCACGATAACAAGTGCAAGGGTTGATCCTTGTCATTTGTGCTCGGGTCCCATTCCAAATCCGCGAAGAGGCATTCGACACCTGTAATTCCTGCAAAAGAATTGAAGTTGTTAGTTAACAGGTTAGATAAAGTTTGTGCTTTGGTTTGTGATCGAGTGACGGCCCACTGGGGCACATCAGTACGTCATTACTAAAAGATGCAAAAAAATATGGTATTAATAAAAATATAATTACATAGAAAATAAGGTAGAAAACAATCAAATAATATACCAACGAAATTCGATGTCCATGTTCTCGCTATTCGCTGATATTCATTGGTTCACTATCTTCATCTGGTAATGTAAAATCTACAAAATATAAGTTTCAATGCGAGCATATAATGTATAGTAATTACTAAAAAAATATGAGAAAAATATAAAATATACCTTTGTCAAACTCATCAACCACGTCCATAAAGGTGGCTACATCATGTTTTGTCTCACAAATCCAGCTTTGAGTACAAATAAGTGCCTCGACAGTCTTTGGTGACAAAGAACTACGAAAAGAATCCAGAACACGTCCTCCACAACTGAAAGCTGACTCCGAGGGAATAGTGGAAATAAGAATACCCAATACATCTTTTGTAATTTTACTTAATATTGGATATTTCAATGAATTCACTTTCCACCATGCCAAAATATCTTGATTGTCTGAAAATTTTTCCAATTCTTCGGATAAATACAGATCGACATCTGTTCTCTTGCTTACAGTATCTAGCTCACTATGACGGCTACAAAACATCTCATAGACCTTATTGTGGGCAAAACTAGTGCTACAAGAATCTTGTGACATACTTAACCCAAAATTCAAATTGTATTGAACATATAATCTGTTAATCACACTTTGTACTTGATTCACCAAAGTTGTTGCTCTATTATTGTCGCCAAG
Source organism: Begonia peltatifolia (assembly GCA_022433055.1). NCBI lineage: Eukaryota > Viridiplantae > Streptophyta > Magnoliopsida > Cucurbitales > Begoniaceae > Begonia > Begonia peltatifolia. Next base: position 13,078,566 of record CM039519.1, on the reverse strand, counting down.
CATGGTAAGACAATGTTGCAAAAATTATATTTTACATCTCGGATCTAATACAACTGCAACGTACATGAACAAAATTAATTTTCTCTCAACTTCCCCAGTATTTGTCAAATTTTCCTTCCATTCCAATAGCCAT
>CM039519.1:13037554-13058433 GCA_022433055.1 Begonia peltatifolia | reverse complement strand
TAACTTTTGCGTCCGTCAACGGAATCAAACGATTCAAGTGGCTAAACGTTCCCTTAGGAACCTAGTTTAACATCCCAAGACGGATTTTAAATCGGTAGGCCGCAGATAGGCGAAAAACGCCAATAACCGAATCTGCCATTTTTATTAAAATTTCACATTTTCACTTCCCTTCAACCAAAACTCACCCTCAACTAGTTATATGCATCAAAATGGCTATGCTACTCTCACACGTCGAATTTCCACGAAAAACGGTCACTAATTTGACTTAAATAAAAATCCCGCATAAACTTTCGACGCGCATAACTTTTGCGTCGAATATCGGAATCGAACGATTCCAGTGGCCACACACTCTTCTAACAACCTACTTTAACCCACATAGACAGAATTTGGAATGATCAACTTAAGCCTAGCCAAAACAGCCAAAAACAGAAGCTGTTTTTATACGAAAAATAGCCGAAATCTCAACTTCGGGCAAATCCCGCAAGTTCTCTGCACCGAACACTCACATTTCGCCTATTAAGCACAATCTAACCTGAAAATCAGAAATTCAAACACAAAGTCTGAATTTTGGCTCAACCTTCACCCTCGGCCTCCCTCCCTCTCACCGGTCTCCTGCTGTCCACTTGCTAATCTACACACTCACCCTCTCAATCCCCTCACATTTGCAGCCAAATTTAAAGAGAGAAAAGAAACGAAGAGGAGCTGAACCTCAGTCTCGGTTCATAAGGACAGGACAGCAGAGGGAGAGGACTTACCAAGTGGTGGCGTCCAGCACTCGGGTGGGAGAAGGATTCCAGCAACAAGTCTGGTCGTTGGCGGCAGAATTGGCCGGAAACCAGCCCCTCGGGGTCGTCGGCCGAACACTCGGCTTTCACTTCGGGAACTCGAGTTGCTGGAACCGAACGGCTCCGGTTCGTCGGAATAGCAGCCCCTGCTCGCAACTCACACCTCACACTCGCGCTCGTCGGCCGTCGCAGCTCCGACTCCAGCACGCGATCGCCCTGCTCCCGGTCGTCTTCTCTCTCGGGTGCACAGAGGAAACAACCGAATGGCTTCCTCGCGAAGCCATTCGGGTGTTTCACAGATTCTATTTTTTTTTTTTTTTTTTTTAATTTTAAAATAAATACAAATTACCAAATTGCCCTCGCGTGCTTCAATCGTCCGAAATTTTGTAACTTTCTCGACTTCCCAACTTTAAATTCCGAAAACCAATCGCAAAAGTAGGCTCCGAGTCTTATAATTCAAATCTTTCCCGTTGAAATATTTCTGAAAACTCCGACCGGGATTAAACAAAAAAATTACAAAAATAAAAATATAAAATTCGAAATTCCCGGGTTATTACAGAATGGGCCTCTGATAATATATCCTTTCCCAGCTCCTCATCCTTCGGGACGTACCATCTATCCCGAAATTTCAGAATCCCGTCCTCTGAATAGCTGAACTCAGAATCAAGCCTTGCCTCCATACTCGCCTTCAGCTTGCTACACTCCGAGTCAGTCTCTTGAGTCTGGCTGATCCTTTCCCGAATAGTCGGCCTCAACGACAAGGCCGAAAGAGTGGCTGCCAGATCAGAAACTACCTCAAGGTCAAAACTCTGCATCTCTGTCACCAACTCAACAGGCACTATCGAACTCATGGCAGAAGTCGAAGCTGTCACCTTACTCAATGCATCCACCACCACGTTCGCCTTTCCCGGGTGGTGCCTGATCTTTACATCGTAGTCCTTGACCAGCTCGAGTCATCTTCTCTGTCTCAAATTCAGCTCCTTCTACGTGAAAATGTACTCGAAGCTCTGATGGTCTGAGTAAATCTCGCACTACTGCCCATAAAGATAATACCTCCAAATCTTGAGTGCAAATACAACCACCGCTAGTTACAATTTGTGAGTGGGATAATTTTGTTCGTAAGCCTTCAACTGCCTAGAAGTATAGGCAATGACTCTCAAACCCTGCATCAAAACACACCCCAAACCAATCCTTGCGACATCACAATAAATGTAGAACTTCTCTCCTTCCACGGGCAGTGTCAGTATAGGAGCCGTAGTCAACCTCTGCTTTAATGTCTGGAAGCTGTCCTCACACCTGTCGGTCCATTCATACTTTGCATTCTTTCTGGTCAGCCGGGTCAAGGGAGCCGAGATCTTAGAGAACCCTTCAATAGATCTCCGATAATATTCAGCCAACCCTAGAAAATTGTGTATCTCGCTAGCACTGGTCGGCCGTGGCAACTCCTTTACAGCCTGAACCTTCACTGGATCAACTGAAATACCCTTAGAGGAGATAACATGCCCCAAGAAGTGAATCTTGTCCAACCAAAACTTGCACTTCGAGAACTTAGCATACAGCTGATGCTGGCTCAGAATAGTCAATACTGTCCTCAAGTGCTCCATGTGCTCCTCCTCACTCCGCGAATAAATTAGAATGTCATCGATAAACACAATCACAAACTTGTCCAGGTACTCCCTGAACACCCAGTGCATCAGATCCATAAAGTCTACAGGGGCATTGGTCATCCCGAAAGACATAACCAGGAACTCAAAATGCCCGTACCTCGTCCTCAAGGCCGTCTTCGGTACATCCTCTCCCTTCACCTTCAACTGATGATAGCCGGACCTCAGGTCAATCTTAGAAAACACTCGGGCACCTTGTAGCTGATCAAACAAATCGTCAATCCTCGGCAATGGATACCTGTTCTTCACCGTCAACTTATTCAGCTCTCGATAGTCAATACATATACGTAGTGATCCGTCTTTCTTCTTGACGAATAGAACTGGCGCACCCCAAGGTGAAAAACTACGGCGTATAAAGCCCTTATCCGTCAGTTCCTCCAACTGAGCCTTCAGCTCCTTAAGTTCGGTAGGTGGTAACCTGTATGGGTTCTTACACACTGGCTCGGCACCTGGGAAAACATCTATCTCGAATTTGATCTCCCTGTTAGGGGGCAACCTTAGCAAATCATCACGAAACACCTCCAGAAACTCCTGCACAACAAGAATATTCTATAACCGAGTATCACTCTGTGACTGGGCATCCCCTACACGTGCCAAAAACGCCTTGTAACCCTTGCCCAACAACCATGGAGTCTGACGTGTAAATATAGCAGAAATCCTAGTAAGACCTTTACCTACTTTAAATGTGTAGCTCTCCCTGCCGGGGGGTCAAAAATGAACCTCTCTAGTCCTGCTGTCAATATTCACATAATGTCTGAACAGCCAGTCCATTCCCAAGATCACCTCATAACCGCTCATATAGAGTATGATTAGCTCGTCATATAACTGCTTCTTTCCCACTGTCACAACGTTGCCCCGCACCACCTGTTCTAAATACAAATTCTCCCCTGATGGCAAGGTCACATCATAATGTCGCTCGGCGGGGCTGAACTCCAAGTTTGTCTTAACAACAAAGCCCGTTAACACAAACGAGTGTGCAGCACCCGTATCAATCAAAGTATAAGCTGCCACACCAGAAACAAAAATGTTACTTGCAATCATTGATGGCTGGGCAGCATCATCTGGCTCAAAAAGGGCAAAGACCCTCGGTGTAACTCTGGCTAATGTCTTGCTCGTAACTGGGCATCTGTTGGCAAAGTGTCCCACCTCATTGCAGTTGAAGCAGTGGTTTTGACGCGGCTTTTGGCACTCTTTGGACATGTGGTCCACCTCGCCACAGTTATAACACCACACTGGGCCCGTTCTGCACTCGCCTGGGTGGCTATTCTCACACTTCGGGCACACTGGAAACTGTCCCGACCCCTACGGCCTCTTAGTGCTCCATTGACTGCTGGAACTGTCACTATGCCTCTTTAGGCTTTTCTGCACGGACGCCTCCCCGCTCGACTGTGGCAGCAACTCTCTGAATGATCTCCGAGAATGCTCCTTGGGTACCTCGTGATAAATAGGAAGCTTCGCCCGAGCCTTCTCAATGTCAAGGGCCTTCGCTACCACCTCCTTCTACGGCATGCCTCGGGTCCCCGCAATCCGCATGCCCATATAGATATTCGACTTCAGGCCCTGCACAAACTGATGTACTTATTCTCATCGAGGCTCACCAAATGCCCTACAAATCTCGACAAGGCCTCAAACTGTCGTACATACTCGGCCACAGTGTCGGTCTGCCTCAACTGTGCAAACTCCACCATCTTTTGTGTTCTGACAGAATGACTGAAATACTTACCGAAAAACACCGACCTGAACTCCTCCTAGGTCATGGTCTCCACATCTCTCGTGGCCACTACCGTATCCTACCAATGACTCGCAACCTTTGCAAGATAGAATGCCGCACTAGAAACTCTGTCCTGCTCCTCTACTTTGGCAAAACTCATCATTCTTTCCATGCTCCGTATCCACTCCTCAGCACTGAGAGGATCCGGAGATGACTAGTCAAAAGTCGGGGGTGTAAGTCTATGCAACCTGTCAACCCCTCTGTCAGACGAACCCTGGGCGTTAGACTGATCCTGGTCGACCCTGCTCATAAATCTCTCCAATTGCTGAGACTGACGGTGGACTAACTCGGTAAACTGCCGGATTGTATCATCCATATCGCCCACAGCTCTTGGCGCCTCTCGTCGTGGTCGGCCTCTACCTTTGCCTCTCGTCTCTCCTGACATTTCCTACCTTTAACATATACAAAACTCACACTAGTCCTACAATAAATTTAAATCTAAACACTTATAGTTGGTGGAGTGCTCCTGTGCAGCAGCTGGCAGTGTTAGGTAATCCTCTGAACGACGTCGACCCCGTGGCTCTGATACCATAACTGTAACACCCCGAGAAAACACCACGTTCCCGGTGCGCTACAGTACGTCTACATATACACACTATGACACACTAAAACTTGACACAACTCACTCAGTTTAATCGTACTTTCGTTTTCAAATCATCTTCAAAAGAACATTTGTGAGTATGACAAATTTTTGACTCGATTCGAAAACAACTCGCGCCCCGAAGAGTGAACACGAAATCCTCAATATAAAAATACGCAGTGGAAAAGACAATAATTTAAAATAGTTTTAAAATAAACCGACAAGACTCGAAATCCTAGGAAAGAATCCAACACACCCCTCGAACTACACAATGTCGGTGCCGCGCACTCACATCCCCACTTTGACACCCCGCGAGCACCCTCGCGGTGCCGCGCACACCCACTCAACATCACCATGTCACGCGAACGTTCACAGTGCCGCGTGCCCCACGCACCCTGCCTCCGTACCGCACGTCCGCACGCACACCTTCACCCGGTGCCTCAAGACACGTGAGCACCAGCAGAGCTGCGTGGCCCGCGCACCTACGATCACGCCGCACCCTCACGCTCATCCACACTTCTCTAGCACTCACTATACTCATCTCGACGTATTCTATATCCTTTCGACTCCCTACCTCTCTCCCAAAATTTCGACAGAGTAACGCCCAAAAACTGGGTATCTCAAAAATTTAAACCTTCCACACAGTTCACCAAAAACTAACAGTATTTATCTATCAACTATCCAGAGAATCTCCATAACAAAATCAGAGTTTAAAGACAACGACAATCCATCAAACACAAATGAAGAAAGTCCGCAGTATAGAGCAATATCATACTCTAACATATAAAAATACGTACGCGTCCCCAAAACACTACAACCACTCTATACAATCTTGTACAACCAACGTCTATACAAACTCCTCTATCCGCATAATACGCGACACAAAATAACAACCCAACGGATCTCACCATCACCTACCACCACCACGGGTCAGGTCGCTATAACAAAGTCCGCCGTTCGGTGCCTCGGTCGCACGGCGCAAACCCTCCTATGCCCTCAGGACTAGGCTCTCAAGGCTCACCAGCAATATCGTCAGCACCTACACTATAGAACACACAACATAAGCCTAAGGCTCAGTAAGTAGTGCAATATGAAAGTAAAACCCGTCAATGCAATCCTATCACATGCAGTCTCGACACTCAGACTCATGTTATCACATCTGTGACGGATAATGTAGCCGCACCAGGGTAAGGAGCAACCTATTGCCACCCTACACCCTCACACGTCGCCACCGTCCCGGACTCTTCAGCAACGAGGCCCACAAGCTACACACACTCATCACCACACAGCAACAACATCAGGGTGACGGTGTACCTCGCGCACACTACACCCTGACACGTCGCCCCCGTCCCAGCCTCCCCATCACGGGGCCACAGTTGCCACACACACACATTTCGTGACAGCCCAGCCGGCCCACTCTTAAAGTAGAATCCGTGACTGGTGTTGCACCGGTTAACACGCTAGTAGGAGCCGCGGTACGACTGCCCATCACCCTCACCGTCAACACATTCGCGCCACATGACGGCCCAACCGGCCCACTCTTCGAGTGAAATCCGCGACTGGTGAAGCACCGGCCCGCACACTAGCAGAATCCGCAGTACCACCGCCACGCGTCTCGTCACCTACTCAAAATATACTCAAAACTATTTTCGTTCACGTTTTTAAAATATGATCCATGTCAAATAATACGCACGCTCACCACAGTCAACAACATAAAATCCTAAAGTTCTACGCTGTAGGCCCACTTGGGCAAAACACATGCATGCACTACTTACCTAGCGTCCTAAGCTCGCTCGACGCACAGCGCTCGACGCACAGCTTCCCCAAGAAAGCCTCAACCTAAAACACAACCAATTCCTCATCAGTATTTATTTTAAAATTCACCAAATAGCTAAAAATAACATTCCTTAAATACACTCATGAAATTTCAACTAAAACAGGTCATTGGTTTGGTTCGGCCGAAAACTAGTATAAAGTTCGGACTCGCATAACTTTTGTGTCGTTTGACGGAATTGAGTGATTCAAGTGGCTAAACGTCCCTTTAGGAACCTAGTTTAACATACCAAGACGGATTTTCAAACAATAAGTCGCATCTAGGTGTAAAAACCCCGAAACCAAATCTGCCCCTTTTTATTAAATTTCACATTTTTGTTTTTTCTTCAACCAAAACTCACTCAATTTAACTTTACGCAGCAAAAACAGCCATGCCACTATCACACGTCGAAATTCTACAAAAAACGCTCACAAATTTGACTTGGACCAAAATCCGACATAAAGTTTCGACGGGCATAACTTTTGCGTCAGATATCGGAATCGAACAATTCCAGCGGCCAAACGTTCCTCTAACCACCTATTTTAACCCACTAAAACATAATTTAAAACGATTAACCATAGCCCCATCAAAATCCCCAAAAACAGAACTGTTCTTATACGAAAAATATCTGAAATCTCAACTTCGGTCCAATTTCACTAATTTCTTCATCGAACATCCACATTTTGGTTTACCAATGCATGCATTAACAATTTGGTGGTTCCTAATTAGAAGACAGAATGGCAGCACAAAAATTCTCACTGTTCTCTTCCCAAAACCGTGCACTTTTCAACCAGCTCAATGAACCCTGAGATTCACCTCTATTCCTCCTAAATTTTAGCACAAAATCCCTGAAACATAGAAGCAAAAGTAACTCCACGCTCGGCCATCAAAGCAGAACAAGACCGAAAGAGAAAACTCTCTGTTTCTCATTCGGTTCTGTCGCGGGAAGGCCGAGCCACACATACACACTCACTAGGTTCTAAAACACCCCACAAAAACGAGCTCTAACCGTCGAAATTTTTACAAGGCCTGAGCTTCCAAGTTCGGTCGACAGAAACCGAAACATGGGAGAACTCACCTGTGTTTTTAGCTCGGGAAGAACCCACTCCAGCCAAGTTTCTACCTCGTCGGAATCGTCTAACGCGTCACGTCTCTCCCTCGGTGGTCGATCGCCTGCGGTTCGCCCCCTCCCCGATCACTCTCTCGCTCGCATCTCTCTTGGGCGTTCGACTCGCAGAACATCGAAGTGGAATGGCTTCTTCGTGAAGCCATTCCACTTAACATATAATTTATTTTTTTATTTTTTGTTTTAGTTGATTAAATTACCAAAATACCCTTACGTGTTTTCATCGTGAGTAAATTCATTAAATTCTAGTCATCCCGACTTAAAATCTCAAAAACTACCACAAAACTAGACTCCGAGTTTTATAATTTAATTTAGCCGTTAAAATATTTCTCAAAACTGCAACCGAGATTAAATTAAAAATTTCAAAAATTAGATTAAAATTTGAAATTTCTGGGTTATTACACTACTGATCTGTGATGTAGGCCCGAAGGCAAAACTTATACTGCATTACTTACCTGGCGTCCTTAGCACTCGTAGTCCAAATCTCGTACGCTAACTAGAAAATCTATAAAGCCTCACATATTTGTAGCTCTACCCTCCATTAACTCCGTAAAACTTTAAAGGAATCAACCACTAAATCCCCACTCAGCCTAAACCAAAATTCTAACCAACGCTCCGACTAACCTTCAAAATTTCGTAACTCCGTCAATACTTGTTTGATTTGGACGATTCGAAATGTTATGAGTTCCTCGTAACATCTATATTCTAACGGTTTCATCCATTTCCCAATTGAACCTCCAAAACTTGGCCAAATGTGGCCGAACGAAAATCGTTCCACACTTCGAGTATTTCGGCTATCCCCACCTTCAACCTTCCTCCTAAATACTCAAAATCTACTCTACTCCTAACTTAACCACCAACACCGGTAGAATCGAATTCTAATCTCAATCCCTTACAACTCCCTCATAGTTTTTAACCCAAAACTCTCTCTAACCCTACTTTACCATTCGAAACAACTAAAACACTAATTATCTACCAAGAACTAAGTAAAACTTATCAAAAATTTGAAGAATCGGAGGAGGAAACGATCAGTCGCTGGCTACTGAAAAGGAATGCCGAGCCCTCACGTGGGAGAAGAAGAAGAACAGTGGGGGGAAAAGATCCGTTCCTCCCTAGTTTTATCTTCTCTTTGTTTTATTATTATTAAATATAAATAATTCTAATTACCATTTCACCCTCCACCATAACTCCTTTCGATAAATCTACTATACGGTAAGTGTTCGGATAAAATCTTAAAATTTCACTTTCGCCATTATTCCTGAAATAATCTTTTACCTGATGTTACAAACTTTCCGGCTTCGATTCCGACTCAAACCTCGCCGTTTACCAATATGAAATTCCAAAAAAATCGAATTAACTAAAATTTTCCGGGTATTACACGTAGGGACCACGAAAACCAACAATTGGTATCAGAGCCATTGTTTTATTAGTTTAAAAATATTATTGATAATACAATTTAATGTAAATTGTTATATGTGTTATAATTACATATTATGCAAATATGTTCTTGATGTATATTTTGCATGACATGAAATAGTGATCGAAATTAAGTCGGTTGTGTGGGTTATGATTTCTTTTATGCATTTTTCATTTATATCTAATGTATAATTTTATTATGGAGATGTGAGACCACAAGGCCATGTATGGAGTTTCCGTCACAGATTTGATCTATTGAGGAAAACAGATGATGATGCACATATGAATGCGAATTCACAAATTTGATTTGTGAATTTTTTAAGATGTCCTTGTGAATGAGGCGGTTTCGAAAAAGACCGAGATTTAGAATCTTAGTTTTATTTTTATTTTTGGGTTTGTGATTTTAGAAATACCTAAAGGTCAACCAGGTCACTATTTCATTTAATTTTATGTTGATAAAATTTGTTAAATTGTCATGGATTCACATATCATATAAATTTTGCAAGTTTAGGTTTATTTTAAATTTCTCACATATCATGCATTTAAACATATATTAAATTACATATTGATTTAATAAAGAGTTTATTAAATAAATTAGTTTTGATTTCATTAAAACTAATATTGATTCAGTTTAATGAATTATGTGAGAATGTAAAATAAATTAATTTTTAATTTGTTAAAAATTAATTTTATTTTTCAAAATTGAAATAATTTGATTATTTGAAATTATTAATTTTATAATATGATTATAAGATTAATAATTTAAGTTATTAGAAATTAATATGCTTAATTTATCATTACAAGAGAATATTTGATATTTCATAATCACTAATTCAAAATAATGAGTGAGAGCGGGAAGTTAGGCGTGACATCTCATAGTCTCCACTGTTGGCACAACACCGTGAGATCTAAGTGGCGCTCCGAGATGACTTTGACTTTTATCCTCACTAGGCAGAGTGTTTACTTAGTTCAATACCAAGGTTGGTCTATTAGAGATAGGATATATGAAATGTATTTTGTAGTTGTCCGACCCTAAGGCGGCGACTATAAATTAACTTTCATAAATTCAAAATAGTGGGTTACATTCATGAAAATATAACTAAATGTGTTGGTTATATTTTGACCAAAATTTTCGATAAGTTAATAAATTTAAAAAATATGAGATATTTTGAGCAAATTTATTAATCGATAATATTTTATCCCAAGGTGATTTATTATGTTATCGAGGCTATAGTAGCATTTACATATTTTTGTGATTAAACATGTTCATACATCATACTAGCATAGCCATAACATTTTGAATTTTATAGCATAAAATTGATTATAATATTATTTATTGATTACAGTATCATGCCTCAATTAATGATAAATTTGCTTGTGACTGAAAAGCTTGACGGCGATAATTTTGTGAACTACAAAAAGAATATGAATCTCATTATTGTGCATGACAACTTGAAATTTGAACTATTGTAGGAATGTCCTGCAACTGCTTCGCCTAATGCTCAACGGGCCCTGAAAGATGCTGATGATAGTTGGACTAAAGTAAATATCAAAGCCTGCTGTTATTTGCTAGCAACCATGTCTGATATTCTTAGTGCAAAATTTGAGAATTGTGAGACTGCTTATGAGATAATGCAGTCTCTTCAAGGCATGTTTGACAAACCATCTGATCAAGCTCGTCATAAAGTGATAAAAAGAATTATGAACTCTAAGATAAAAGCAGGAGTCCTCGTACGTCAACATATTCTGATGATGATAAGTACTATTCATGAAGCTGAAATTAATGGAGCTCATATTGATGAGGCAACCCAGGTTGGCATGACCTTAGAAAGTCTAAGCCCAAAATTTCTCCAATTTAAAAGTAATTCGTAATAACCCAAAAAATTTCGAATTTTTATATCTAATTTCTGAAATTTTTAATTTAATCTTGATTGGAGTTTCGAGAAATATTTTAACGAGCAAATTAAGTTATGAAACTCAGAGCCTAGTTGGTGATGGTTTTCGAAAATTTAAAGTCAGGAGGATGAGAATTTAACGAAGTTATGAACGATAAAAACACGTGAGGGCATTTTTGGTAAATTTTTTAATGATTTAATTTATTGTTTAATTTTAGTTTTATTTTATTTTTTATTTTTATTATTATTTTTTAAAACAACCGAATGACTTCAAAATGAAGCCATTCGGCTGTTTTACAATGAGAGGGCGAGAGTGAGCAACCGAGAGGGAGAGCGGGAACCGAAGAGGAAGTGCTGATGATCAACTGCCGTGAGTGGAAAGCCGGCGCGCAGGGTGCTTTGGCGAACTATAGCTGGCTTGCAACACCCTGAAATTTTTCGTTAAAATTATTTTCAGATTTACGTATCGGTAGACGGCGGAGTTTTAGTCAGAATCAAGAAAGAAAAATTTATACTGTTAAGTAAAAGATTATTTTGAAACTAATAGAAAAGAGAAAATTATAAAATTTCAACCGGAAGCGAACTGATTAACCGTTTAACAAAAAAATTAGAGGTTGATGGCGATATAGTAATTAAGTTTATTATTATTATTATTATTATTATTATTTATATTATAAAAAATAAAAATAAAAACCCCCTGCTGATAGCACCTTCCCCCTCCCCCCCCAGCATTCCCCCTCTCCCCTCCGTGTTTCTTCTCTCCCGCGTGAAGACTCCTCCCTGGAGGTTCTCTGTTTTTTTTTTCCTCCCCCTTTCTTTTTCATTTTCCTCTCAGTTTTGCACGAAAGAGGAACCAGCTCATCCATTTTTCCTCTGCCGAAGAACGCAGCTCCCTCTCCTATTCGTCTTTCTTCTCTGTCCCGCGTAGAAAACGACCCTCTCTTCGATTTCGGTAAGTGTTCTCTTTCTTTTCTAGTTTTGGTCAAGAAAATCTAGAGTTTTGGATTGAGTAATCCTCAAATTATGTTAAATTGTCCTCAAATGAGTTAGAATGTAATAGATTGGTTAAAATAAAATGAGTTTGCTGAAGATTTTGAAAAAAGGGAGGGATATTTTTACAGGGCAGCTCAGTTTTGGCATTTTTCACCTAAGCACCGGTTGTTCATTTTAAAAACTGCTATAGTATGTTGAATTAGATAATTTAGGGAAACGTTTGGATTTGGAATCGAGTTGTTTCGATAATCGTAAAGGAAGCTATGAATTTTCAAAGCTTGATGAAAAACAAAAAATCTGTGAAGTGAGTTCAGACAGATTTCGTTTTTGATTTTTCTGATATCTAATGAGTTTGGTTTTTATAAGTGAATTTAGCCATGTCACAGTAGACATCCTTAGGGTTTTATAGCACTCTGAATCATCAAATTTGGATAACTATACGATTTGTTACGAATTTCCAAACTTTGATAAAAAAAAATCTTTGAAGAGGTTCGGGCAGCTCCGGTTTTTGAATTTCTACTTTTTATCAAGTCTGGTCTTCTGCAAATGGATGAAACCACGGGGGACATAATTAGGGTTACGTAGCATCTTGAATCGTTGAAATCGGGTAAAGATTGAATGAGTTATGAATTTTAGAAGTTATTGTGCAAAAACTGGAAAATTTCAACGGGCAGTTTGGTTTTGATGTTTCTACCATTGATTATGCTTTGATTTTGGAAAATGGATTTCACCAGCATAAACTATACCTTATAAGGTTTCCAAAACATGTCAAATCATCAAATTTGGCCAAATATACGATTTGATATGAATTTTCAAAGTGGAATGAAAAACTGTGAAACGATTTCCGGACAGATTCGATTTTTGATTTTCTGCTATTAATTGAGTTCGATTTTTGACAAATGGATTTCACCATGTTGAAATATACTCGTTTAGGGACCCTTAGCATTTTAAATCATTGAATTCAGACTTATATTCAGTTTGTTTGAATTTTTGAAGTTGGACAACATTGATTGAAGTATTGAATTATTAGGGTGGTTGATTGAGGTTATGTGGATGATGACCTACCCTTGGGAAAATTACTTGAATTGTATTTCAATTTTTAGATTATGCATTATAGAATAATGGGTGTTTGGAGATAGAGGTCATATGCACATGGTTTAAGTTCTATTATGTTTGGATATTGGATATTAGGGGGTGTTAATGTTGGTTATATGTGGTGGTTGTGAAGTAGAATTGTAAATCGTGAATGACAACTTATAACTTTATGCTTTAGAATTTCAGGAAAATGGAATCGATCGGGTTGGATCGAATAGATAATGATGCCATGTAAGTAGTGCATGCATGTGTTTTGTCCAAATGGGCCTACATCGTAGAACTTTAGGATTTTATGTTGTTGATTGTAGTGTGCATGCGTATTATTTGACATGCATCATTTTTTAAGATGGGAACGAAAATGGTTTTGAGCATATTTTTAGTAGGTGACGAGATGCGTGATGGTGGTACTGCGGATCCTGATAGTGTGTGCGCTAGTGCTTCACTAGTCGCGGATTTCACTCGAGGAGTGCGCCGGCTGGGCCGTCACGCGGCGTGAATGTGTTGACGGTGAGGGTGAAGGGTAGTGGTACCGCGGATCCTACTAGTGTGTTGGCTGGTGCAACACCAGTCGTGGATTTCGCTCAAAGAGTGGGCCGGCTGGACTGTCGCGAAACGTGTGTGTGTGGCAATTGTGGCCCCGTGCTGGGGAGGCTGGGACGGGGGCGACGTGTTAGAGTGTAGTGTGGCGTGAGGTACACCCTTACCCTGATGTGGTTGTCGTGTGGTGATGCGTGGGTGTAGTCTGTTGGCCTCGTTACTGGGGAATCCGGGACTGTGGCGACTTGTTAGGGTGTAGGGTGGCGTTAGGTTCCTCCTTACCCTGGTGCGGGTACACTACGCGTCACAGATGTGACAACATGAGTGTGAGTGTAGAGACTGCATGTGATAGGATTGCATTATTGCCTTTTACTTTCACATCGGATTACTTATTGAGCGTTAGGCTTATGATATGTGTTCTATGGTATAGGTGCTGACGATATTGCTAGTGAGCTTCGAGAGCCTAGTCTTGAGGCATAGGATGGTTGGTGGCGTGCGACCAAGTACCGGATGATGAATTTTGTTAGGGCGTCCCGACCAGTGGGGATGGTAGGTGGTAGCTGGGTTCGTTTGCGGGTATTTTTCTTTTGCTGTGTTGATGTACAGTCGATGAGATGAGATGTATATACGTCAGTGTGTAGGTGTATATGGAGTGCATGTGATTTTGGCGACGTACGCATATATTTTACATATAAGAGCTTGGAATTGCTCTATACTGTGAATTTTATTCATTTGCATTTGATAGATTTTCGTCGTCTTCATACTCTGATTTTCTTATGGTGATTTCTCTGGATGATTGATAGATAAATACTGTTAGTTTTCGGTGAATTGTGTGCATGGTTTAAATTTCGGGATAGCCAATTTTTAGGCATTACTCTGCCGAAATTTCGAGAGAGAGGTTTAGAATCGAGGGGATTTGGAATAGGTTGGGATGTGTACAGTGAGTACTTGGGAAGTGTGGATAAGCGTGAGAGTGCGGTGTGATCGCAGGTGTGTGGGGTACATGGCCCTGCGGGTGCTCACGGGTCGTGAAGCGCCGGGTGAGGGCATGCGCACAGACGTGCTGTACAGCGGCAGGGTGCATGGGGCACGCGACGCTGTGAGCGTGCGCGAGACGCAGTGATGTTGAGTTGTCGCGTGCGACACTGCGAGAGTGAGCGCGGGGCATCGAAGTGGGGGATGTGTGTGCGCGGCACATGATATGTGCAATTCGAGGGGTGTTGGATTCTTTCGTAGGATTTCGAGTCTTGTCGTTTATTTTAAAACTAATTTAAATTGTTTTGTTTTCTGCTGTGTATTTTACATTGAGGATATCGTGTTTCCTATTCGGGGCGCGGGTTATTTTCGATTCGAGTCGAAAATTTTTCATACTCACAAATGTTCTTTTGAAGATGATTTGAAAATGAAAGTGGTATTAAATTGAGTGAGTTATGTCAAGTGTTAGTGTGGCGTAGTGTGTAGACGTACTGTAGCGTACCGGGAACGTATGGGTTCTTGGGGTGTTACGTGGCTGGTGGCTCGATTCTCCGTGCTGGAAAATCGACCGAGAAACAGGTAATTCCTCCCCTGTTTTGGCCCTTGTCGGCCGAGCGTGAGAGCTTAGTTCCTTCTTGCTCTCCGTTGAATTTGCTTGGTATAGGAGTCGATTATAGGGTATGAATGTTGGTGTCTAGTGTATGGATAGTGAGTGTTTGGTGGGGGAGGAAAAATGGCCGAGTAGAGGCTGAGGCGGAATTCGGGTACAAGCTCAAATTTTCTAATTTTTGGATCAGATTATGCTAAATTGATGTGAATGTCGTTGACTGTATATAGAAATTTGGAATTTGAGCTAAAATCAAAAGCAGATTTTTTTTTTGTGCATGAACAGGTTCTGTTTTTGGCTATTTCAACCTAGCCTCGGTTAATCGTTTTGAATTCTATTTTTGTGGGTTAAATTAGGATGTTTGAAGAACGATGGCCGCTGAAATCGTTCGATTCCAATCTCTGACGCAAAAGTTATGCGCGTAGGATGTTTATGTCAAATTTTGGACCGAGTCAAACTATGAAGCGTTTTTCGTAGAATTGTGACTAGCATTAGTATTGTTGTTTTTAAGACGTAAAGCTAGTTTTGAGTGAGTTTTGGTTGAAGGAAACGAAAATGTGAAATTGGATAAAAATGGCCTATTCAGTTTTTAGTAATTTTCACCTATCAGCGGCGTACCGTTTTAAAATCCGTTTTAGTGTGTTAAACTAGGTTTCTAAATGGACGTTTAGCCACTTGAATTGCTCAATTCCGTTAACGGACGCAAAAATTATGCGCGTCGGATGTTTATGTCAAATTTTGGACCGAGTCAAACTATGGAGCGTTTTTCGTAGAATTGTGACTAGCATTAGTATTGTTGTTTTTAAGACGTAAAGCTAGTTTTGAGTGAGTTTTGGTTGAAGGAAACGAAAATGTGAAATTGGATAAAAATGGCAGATTCAGTTTTTAGTAATTTTCATATATCTGCGGCGCACCGTTTTAAAATCCGTCTTAGTGTGTTAAACTAGGTTCCTAAGGGGACGTTTAGCCACTTGAATTGTTCAATTCTGTTAACGAACGCAAAAGTTATGTGCGTCCGAACTTTATGCTGGTTTTCGGTCGAAACGAATTGGCGACTCGTTTTAATTGGAATTCATGAGTGTAGTTAAGAAATGTCATTTTAAATTATTTGGTGAGTTTTGAAGTAAAGATTGATGAGTGAATTGTTTGTGTTTTAGGTGGAGGCATTTTTGGCGAAGTTGTGCATCGAGCGAGCTTAGGACGCCAGGCAAGTAGTGCATGCATGTGTTTTGCCCAAGTGGGCCTACACCGTAGAACTTTGGGATTTATGTGATTGATTGTAGTGTACGTGCGTATTGTTTGACATGCATCATTTTTTTAAAAATGGGAACGAAAATGGTTTTGAGCATGTTTTGAGTATGTGGTGAGACGCGTGACGGTGGTACCACGGATCCTGCTAGTATGTGGGCAGCTGTGTAACCAACCACGGATTCCGCTCGAGGAGTGGGCCTACTGGGCCGTCACGTAGCGTGAATATGTTGACGGTGAGGGTGGTGGGCAGCGCTACAGCGGATCCTACTAGTGTGTGGGCCGGTGCAAGACCAGTCGCGGATTCCGCTCGAGGAGTGAACCGGCTGGGCTGTTGCGCGACGTGTGTGTGGCAACTGTGGGCCCTTGCTGGGAAGGCTTAGACGGGGGCGACGTGTTAGAGTGTAGTGTGGTGCAAGGTACACTCTGTCCCTGATGTGGTTGCTGTGTGGTGATGCGTGTGTGTAGCTTGTGGGTCTCGTTGCTGGGAAATCCGGGACGGTGGCGACTTGTCAGGGTGTAGGGTGGCATTGGGCTCCTACTTACCCTGGTGCAGTTACACTATGCGTCACAGATGTGACAACATGAGTGTGAGTGTAGAGACTGCATGTGATAGGATTGCATTGACGACTTTTACTTTTATAGTCTACTACTTACTGAGCGTTAGGCTTATGTTGTGTGTTCTATGGTGTAGGTGCTGACGACATTGTTGGTGAACCTCGAGAGCCTAGTCCTAGGGCCTTGGACGGTTGGCGACGTGCGACCGAGGCACCAGACGACAGATTTTGTTAGGGCGACCCGACCCATGAGGATTGTAGATGGTGGCTAGGTTCGTTTGCAGATACTTTTCTTTTACTGTATTGATGTACAGTTGATGAGATGAGTTGTATATGCGTTAGTGTATAGGTGTTTATGGAGTGCGTGTGATTTTTGCGACGTACGCATATATTTTACATGTAGTATTGTGGATTTTTCTTCACTTGTAGTTGATGGATTTGTTGTTTTTAAATTTTGATTTGGTTATGGAGTTATCTCTGGGTTGTTGATGGATAGATATTTCTAGTTTTCTGCTGAACTGTGTGCAGAGTTTTATTTTTTGGATAGCCAGTTTTTGGGCGTTACTTCTGCCGAATTTCGGGAGAGGGGTTGGGAGTCAAAATGATATGGAATAGGTTGGGATGTGTACAGTGAGTACTTGAGAAGTGTGGATGAGCGTGAGGGTGTAGCGTGATCGCAGGTGCGCGGGGCACGCGGCCCTGCTAGTGTTCACAGGTCGTGCGGCGCCGGGTGAGGGCGTGCGTACAGACGTGCGGTACGGATGCAGGGTACGTGGGGCACGCGGCGCTGTGAACGTGCGCGTGATGCGGTGATGTTGAGTTGGCGCGCGTGACACCACAGGGGTACGCGCGGGGCTTTGAAGTGGGGACGTGAGTGCGCGGCACCGAAATTGTGTAGTTCGAGGGGAGTGTTGGATTCATTCGTAGGATTTTGAGTCTGGGCGGTTTATTTTAAAACTATTTTAAATTATTTTCTTTTCCGCTGCGTATTTTTATATTGAGGATTTTGTGTTCCCTCTTTGGGGCGCGAGTTGTTTTCGAATCGAGTCGAAAATTTTTCAAACTCGCAAATGTTCTTTTGAAGAGGATTTGAAAACGAAACTACTATTAAACTGAGTGAGTTGTGTCAAGTTTTAGTGTTTCATAGTGTGTATATGTAGACGTACTGTAGTGCACCGGGAACGTGGGGTTTTTTTTTCTCGGGGTGTTACAGCTATGGTATCAGAGCCACGGGGTCGACGTCGTTCAGAGGATTACCTAACACTGCCAGCCGCTGCACGGGAGCACTCCACCAACTGTAAGTGTTTAGATTTGAATTTATTGTAGTACTAATGTGAACTTTGTATATGTTAAAGGTAGAAAATGTCAGGAGAGGCAAGAGGTAGAGGTAGAGGGCGACAGCGACGAGAGGCGCCTCCTAGAGCTGTGGGCGACATGGATGATACCGTCTGGCAGCTTACTGAGCTAGTTCACCGTCAGTCTCAGCAGTTGGAGAGATTTATGAGTAGGGCCGACCAGGATCAGTCTAGCGCCCAGGGTTCGTCTGACAGAGTGCGTGACAGGCTGCATAGACTTAGACCCCCGACTTTTGACGGGTCATCTCCAGATCCTCGCAGTGCTGAGGAGTGGATACGGAGCATGGAGAGGATGATGGGTTTTGCAAAGGTGGAGTAGCAGGACAAAGTTTCTAGTGCGACATTCTATCTTGCTAAGGATGCGAGCCATTGGTGGGAGACTGTAGTGGCCACGAGAGATATGGATGCCATGACCTGGGAGGAGTTCAGGTCGGTGTTTTTCGACAAGTATTTCAGCCATTCTGTCAGGACATACAACATGGTGGAGTTTGCCCAGTTGAGGCAGACTGGCACTGTGGCCGAGTACGTACGACAGTTTGAGGCCTTGTCGCGGTTTGCAGGGCATTCGGTGAGCCTCAATGAGAATAAGCTACATCAGTTTGTGCAGGGCCTCAAGCCGGATATCCATATGGGCATGCAGATTACGGGGACCCGAGGCATGCCCTACAAGGAGGTGGTAGTGAAGGCCCTGGACATTGAGGAGGCTCGGGCGAAACTTCCTAGTTATCGGGAGGTACCCAAGGAGCTGATTCGGAGACCATTCAGAGAGTCGCTGCTGTAATAACCCGAGAACCCACACGTTCCCCGCGCGTTACAGTACGTCTACATATACACACTATGACACACTAAAACTTGACACAACTCACCCAGTTTAATACCACTTTCGTTTTCAAATCATTTTTAAAAGAACATTTCTGAGTATGAAAAATATTCGACTCGATTCGGAACTAACTCGTGCCTCGAAGAGGGAACGCGAGATCCTCAATATAAAAATATGCAGCGGAAAAGAAACCAATTTAAAATAGTCTAAAATAAACAAACAAAAATCGAAATCCTAGGAAAGAGTCCAACCCACCCCTCGAACTACACAAATCTAGTGTTGCGTACCCACGTCCCCCATTTCAACGCTCTGCGCACACCCTCACGGTGCCGCACACGCCAACTCAACATCACCTCGTCTCGCGCACGCACACAGCGCCGCGTGCCCCACGTATCTTGCCTATGTGCGGCACGTCCGCGCGCACTCCCTTACTCGGCGCTGCACGATCCGTGAGCACCCGCAGGGTCGAGTGACCCGCGCACTTGCAATCACGCCGCACTCCCATGCTTATCTACACTTCTCTAACACTTTTCGTACACATCCCGACCTATTCCATATCCTTTCGACACCCAACCTCTCTCCCAAAATTTCGACAGAGTAACGCCTAAAAACTAGCTATCCCAAAAATTTTAAACCCTGCACACAGTTCATAAAAAACTAACAATATTTATCTATCAACCATCTAGAGAATCTCCATAACAAAATCAGAGTTGAAAGAAAACGTAAATCCATCAAATACAAATAAAGAAAGTACATAGTATAGAGCAATATCATACTTTAACATGTAAAAATACGTACGCCTCCCCAAAACACTACAATCACTCTATACAATCATGTACAACCGACGTCTATACGAACTCCTCTATCCGCATAAATACCCGAAATGAGAACCAAACAAATCTCACCATCACCTACCACCACCACCGGTCGGGTTGTCCTAACAAAGTTCACCATCCGGTGCCTCGGTCGCATGCCGTCAACCGTCGTATGCCTTAGGACTAGGCTCTCGAGGCATACCAGCAATATCGTCAGCACCTACAACATAAAACACACAACATAAGTCTGACGCTCAGTAAGTAGTACAATATGAAAGTAAAAGCCGTCAATGCAATCTTATCATATGCAGTCTCTACACTCACACTCATGTTGTCACATCTGTGATGCGTAGTATAGCCGTACTAGGGTAAGGAGGAACCTAGCGCCACCCTACACCCTGACACATCGCCGCCGTCCCAGACTCCCCAGCAACGAGGCCCACAAGCTACACACACGCATCACCACACAGCAACTACATCAGGGTGAGGGTATACCTCGCGCCACACTACACCCTGACACGTCGCCCCCCGTCCCAGCCTCCCCTGCATGGGGCCTAAGTTGCCACACACACACATTTCGCGATAGCACAACCGGCCCATTCCTCGAGCGGAATCCGCGACTGGTATTGCACCGTCCCACATGCTAGGAGGATCTGCGGTACCATTGCCCATCACCCTCACTGTCAACACATTCACGCCACGTGACGGCCCAACTAGACCACTCCTCGGGCAGACTCTGCAGTTGGTTACGCATCGGCCCACACACAATCAGGATCCGCAGTACCACCACCACGCGTCTCACCACATACTCAAAACATGCTCAAAAC
>CM039519.1:13023463-13037154 GCA_022433055.1 Begonia peltatifolia | reverse complement strand
CCCAATCCACTCCAACATTATGGCTAAATTCATTGCAAAAATGGAAAGAAACCGAGCACTAAGCTAGCCAATACAGAAAACCCAAAACAGAGCTTACCTTCGGATTTTTGAAGCTCGGAGAATCAGGCCACGTTTGGAATGGGTTTTTGCCGGACAGGTCTGGCTCATCCGCAAGGGCTTCTCCATGCTGGCCGTCGGTGATCGGTAGTTCGGCTCGGTTTCTCACACGCCCTCGATCTCTCTCTCTCGCTCTCGCCTCTCTTCCAGGGCATTCGGGTCGCAGAGCACAGAAGTGGAATGGCTTCTTCGTGAAGCCATTCCACTTAACATATTTATTTTATTATTTTTTTTTAAGTTTTTAAATAATAACATTTACCAAAACGCCCTCACGTGTTTTTATCTTCCGTAACTTCCTTAAATTCTCACCCTTCTGACTTCAAAATTTTTGAAAACCATCACAAAAATGGACTCTGAGTTTTATAACTTAAATTACTGTTAAAATATTTTTCTGAAACCCCAATTGAGATTAAATTAAAAATTTCAGAAATTAGATTTAAAAATCTGAAATTTTTCAGGTTATTACATCTCCGCCACCTTATAAGAATTTTGTCCCCAAAATTTACGTACCTAACAAGTTGGGATACTGACGCTCCATGTCTTCACACCGCTCCCAAATAGTCTCTTCCACACCATGATTGCGCCACAACACCTTGACCAACGGGATCTCCTTGTTGCGCAGCACCTTCACAGCTGATCCTAAGATCCTCATTGGCTGCTCCTCGTAGGATAGCGTCGGCTGCATCTCTATATCCTGTTGTGGCACTACCTGAGATGGATCGCGCATACACTTCCTCAGCATCGAGATATGGAAAACACCATGGATGACTTCCATCGACACAGGCAACTAAAGCTGGTACGTAGTTCTCCCAATCCGATTGACAATCGGGAATGGTCCCACAAACCGAGGGTTGAGCTTCTCTGGCTTTCCAAACCTCACCCCTCCCTTGAACGGTGAAATCTTCAGAAACATCTCGTCGCCCTCATTAAACTCCAACTCCCAACGCCTCTGATCCGTATAACTCTTTTGTCGACTCTGAGCCGCTTCAATCCTCTTTCGTATCACATAAATTTTGTCGACAGTCTACTGTATAATCTCAGGACCTATCAATCGAGCCTCCCCAACCACATCCCAATACAGTGGCAACCTGCACTTTCTTCTGTAGAGGGCCTCGTACGGCGCCATACCAATGGTGGAGTGGTAGCTGCTATTATACGAGAATTCCACTAATGGTAAGAACTTGCTCCAAGCTGCCTGAAACTCCGACACACAGGCCCTGAGCATATCCTCCACAATCTGTATAGTCCGCTCTGACTGCCCATCGGTTTGATGATGAAAGGCCGTACTGAAATCTAACCTGGTGCCCATAGCCTTCTGCAGACTCTTCCAAAACTTGGACGTGAACCTTGGTCTCGGTCTGAAACAATCGACACCGGGATCCCATAAAGTCTGACTATCTTCTGAATATACAACTGGGCAAACTGATCCATGGTATAAGTCATCCTCATAGGAAAAAAGTGAGACTACTTCGTCAACCTGTCTATAATTACCCAGATAGCATCATGGCCCTTGGCAGTTCTCGGCAGTCCCACCACAAAATCCAGAGTGATCCGCTCCCACTTCCACTCCGGTATTGGCAATGGTTGGAGTATCCCAGACGGTCGCTGATGTTCCGTCTTTACCTGTTGGCAGACAACGTAGTTCTCAACATATTCAGCCACCGCTCGTTTCATGTTAGGCCACCAATAGTGCTGCTTCAAATCTCTATACATCTTAGTGCTTCGGGACGTATCACCTATCTCGAAATTTCAAAATCCCGTCCCCTGAATAGCTGAACTCAGAACCAGGCCTGACCTCCATACTCGCCTTCAGCTTGCTACACTCTGAGTCAGTCTTCTGGGCCTATCTGATCCTCTCCAGAGTAGTCGGCCTCAACGACAAGGTTGAAATAGTGGCGGCCAGATCAGAAACTACCTCCAGACTAAAACTCTGCATCTCTGACATCAACTCAAAAGGCCCTATCGAAGTCATGGCAGAAGTCGAAGCTGTCACCCGACTCAAGACATCTGCCACCACGTTCGCCTTTCCTAGTTGGTACTTAATCTCCACATCGTAATCTTTGACCAGCTCGAGCCATCTCCTCTGTCTCAAATTCAGCTCCTTCTACGTGAAAATG
This sequence comes from Begonia peltatifolia, assembly GCA_022433055.1. Taxonomy (NCBI): domain Eukaryota; kingdom Viridiplantae; phylum Streptophyta; class Magnoliopsida; order Cucurbitales; family Begoniaceae; genus Begonia; species Begonia peltatifolia. The sequence continues at coordinate 13,034,920 of CM039519.1, read as the reverse complement.
TACCTTAATCTCTGATGGTCTGAGTAAATCTCGCACTGCTGCTTATAAAGATAATGCCTCCAAATCTTTATTGCAAATACAATCGCTGCTAGTTCCAAATCGTGAGTGGGATAATTCTGTTCGTAAGCCTTTAACTGCCTAGAAGCATAGGCAATGACTCCCCCACCATACATCAAAACACACCTCAAACCAATCCTGGAGGCATCACAATAAATGCAGAACTTCTCTCCTTCAACAGGTAGTGTCAGTATAGGAGTCGTAGCCAACCTCTACTTTAATGTCTGGAAGCTGTCCTCACACCTGTCGGTCCATTCATACTTTGCATTCTTTCTGGTCAGCCGGGTCAAGAGAGCCGAGATCTTAGAGAACCCTTCAATAGATCTACAAAAATATCCAGCCAACCCTAGAAAATTGCGTATCTCGCTAGCACTGGTCGGCCGTGGCAACTCCTTTACAGCCTGAACCTTCACTGGATCAACTGAAATACCCTCAAAGGAGATAATATGCCCCAAGAAGTGAATCCTGTCCAACCAAAACTCGTACTTTGAGAACTTAGTGTACAACTGATGCTGGCTTAGAATAGTTAGTACAGTCCTCAAGTGCTCCCTGTGCTCCTCTTCACTTCGCGAATAAATGAGAATGTCGTTGATAAAAACAATCACAAACTTATCCAGGTACTCCCTGAACACCCGGTGCATCAGATCCATAAATGCGGTAGGGGCATTGGTCAACTCGAAAGACATAACATGGAACTCAAAATGCCTGTACCTCGTCCTGAAGGCCATCTTCAGTACATCATCTCCCTTCACCTTCGAAGGTGAAGGGAGAAGATGTATCGAAGATGGCCTTGAGGACCAGGTACGGTGATTTTGAGTTCCTGGTTATGTCCTTCGGGTTTACTAATGCCCCTGCAGTCTTTATGGATCTGATGCACCGAGTGTTCGAAGGTGAAGGGAGATGATGTATCGAAGATGGCCTTCAGGACGAGGTACAGGCATTTTGAGTTCCATGTTATGTCTTTCGAGTTGACCAATGCCCCTGCAGTCTTTATGGATCTGATGCACCGGGTGTTCAAGGAGTACCTGGACAAGTTTGTGACATTTTTTATCAACGACATTCTGATTTACTCGCGTAGTGAGGAGGAGCACAGGGAGCACTTGAAGACTATATTGACTATTCTAAGCCAGCATCAGCTGTACGCCAAGTTCTCGAAGTGTAAATTTTGGTTGGACAGGATTCACTTCTTGTGGCATGTTATCTCCTCTGAAGGTATTCAGTTGATCCGGTGAAAGTTCAGGCTGTAAAGGAGTGGCCGCGACCGACAAGTGCTAGCGAGATACGCAGTTTTTTAGGGTTGGCTGGATATTATCGGAGATTCATTGAGGGATTCTCTAAGATCTCGACCCCCTTGATCCGGCTGGTCAAGAAGAATGCAAAGTATGAATGGATCGACAGTTGTGAGGACAGCTTTCAGACATTGAAGCAAAGATTGACTACGGCTCCTATACTGACGCTGTCTCTGGAAGGAGAGAAGTTCTGCCTTTATTGTGATGCCTCCAGGATTAGTTTGTTGTGTGTTTTGATGTAGGGTTGGAGAGTCATTGCCTATGCCTCTAGGCAGTTGGAGCTGGCGGCTGTTGTATTTACACTCAAGATCTGGAGGCATTACCTTTATGGGCAGCAGTGCGAGAATTACTCAAATCATAAGAGTTTGAGGTACATTTTCATGCAGAAGGAGCTGAATTTGAGAAGAGAATATAACTCGAGCTGGTTAAAGATTACAATGTGGAGATTAAGTACCACCCGGGAAAGGCAAACGTGGTGTAGAAGTGTCAAACCATCTCTGAAACGAGTGTAGAAGTGTCGACCGATGTCCCCGGTGTCTACCGATTAAAAGACCCGAGAGAAATGTAGTGTCGACTAGCGTTTGTCAGTGTCGACCGATGAAAACCCGAGACAACTTAAGTGTCGACTAGCTCTTGCAGGTGTTGACTGGTCTCTTTAATTTTTAAGGTATAAGAGGGGAGTTACTTAAACTGATTTTAAACGCGTTTTCGCTGCAGCATTTATATGTATTTCTTTTTAAAATCGTTTTAAGTAAAAAAAATCGTTTTGAGTCTAAAAACAAAGCTTTCCAATTTATAGAAAATATTTAATAGAGGATATTAGGGATGGTGACGCGTAGTAGTTGGTAGCGAACTGGAAATCATGGAGGATTTTTGGGGCGTTACAATTGTATATTGACAAGATGCTTGCAGGATATTCAATGCAGAATTATAAGAAAGGTAATATACCTTTTCGTAATTGAGTTACTTTTTACAAGAAGTAGTGTCTTGACAAACCTTAAAAGGAAAATGATATGAGATGCTATCCATATGCATCAGCATTTGGTAGCTTGATGTATGCTATGTTATGCACAAGATCTAATATTTGCTAAGAAGTAGGGATAGTTAGCTGTTTTCAGTTTAATCTAGGATTAGATCATTGGATAGCAGTCAATTACATTCTCAAGTATGTTAGAAGAACGAGAAATTATTTGCTTGTATATTATGGTAGGGATATAATTCCTAAAGGATATACTGATTCTGATTTTCAAACTGATATAAATGATCGAAAGTCGATATCTGGATCAGTATTTACTATTTGTGATGGAGCCATCGTTTGGAGAAGTGCCAAACAAGTAGAAGTTTCTGACTCGACCATGGAAGCCAAATACATAGCTGCTTCAAAAGCAGCTAAAGAAACTATATGGCTTCCCAAGTTCTTTAGTGATCTAGAAATTGTTCTAGATATGAATAAATCACTCACACTTTATTGTGATAATAGTGATGAAGTGGGAAATTCTAAAGATCCTAGAAGCCACAAAAGGTCAAAGCAAATAGAAAGAAAATATCATTTAATAATAGAGATCGAGCAACGTAGAGACGTTGCCGTTTTGAAGATTCCAATCACTGAGAATCTTGCGGATCCTTTCACAAATACGTTGCCTGCAAAGAGTTTTAATAAACATTTTGAAGAATTAAGAATTAGAGATATGTCTCATTTGCTTTAGGGTAATTGAAAGATTGTTGGGAATATTATGTCCAACAATCAAATGTTATCAACATTTTTTGCTATAATTAATGAATAACTTTTATAATTAATTTTTATGTTTGCATTATTTGATATACTTTATAAATTCAAAGACAAATCTTTGATTATTTGTGCAATTTTAAATTTACATATATATTGATATATATGGGATTAAATTTAAAAAGAAATAATCACATTAGTTATAACTTATATTTAAAGTATAGGATATTCAAATTAATAAAGTCATAAATACAGTTCACTTCGTTGACACGTATAGTAATATCCCGACTATATATGTAGTGACATAAAGTGATTGTATTTTATATAATATAATTATATAATACTGAATCAGATGAAATTATATCGTTCTTATAATATCCGTTAAATAAACAACAATTAATTTTATCATAATAATGGTCATATATGTATGATCTTAATTCATTGTATTTAGTAAACTCGTATTTTATTTCAATTTATTCTTTGATTTATTCGGTAAAGTTCTGTATGAGTTAAATTATATGAAACTTGTTTTTTGGGAATAAATTAAATTAGTAGCTGTAAATGCTAACATTGATATAATGAAATTTATAATATAAGATTCCCTTATTTGTTAGTTCATGTATTGAATAATTAGCGCGCAATTCATAAATGTTATAAATTAATTATTCAATTAACAACTAATGTTAGTCAAGTATAAATGTAATACCCGGGATTTCTGTGATTTAACTTAGTATTGGTAAACGGCTAAGTTTCGATCGGAATTGAGAGCAGAGAAATTGCATTATATGTAAAAGATTATTTCGGGACTGATGGTGAAGAGAAGATCTTGGGAATCCGACCGAAAACAGACTGAATAGTCATTTGGCTTAAAGATTAAAGTGTGAGGGCAAAAAAGTAATTAGTTATAAAAAAATAAATTAATTAAAGAAAATGGTGGAAATCAGAACGGCTTCACAAGGAAGCCATTCTGATTTCCTCATTCCCTCTTCAGTTGATCGCCCGCAAAGGAGAACAAAGGATCGGCTGACGATCGATGGTCGTGCGGAGGAAATTGACAGTGCAGAGCAGGGAGTTTCGACGAGTTGAGCAGAACCGGATGGGGTTTTCCATTCGGAAAGCCAAAGGTGAGATATATTCCCCTGTTTTCGATTTTGGTTTAGATTTTCAGAGAGTGCTAGGGTTTAGAACAGTTGATGTGGGAGTTAACGGTTTGGAGCGGGTGAGGTGAAAAGTGCCAAAAATGGAAGAATATCCAAGAGGGGGTACCGTACAATTCAAGTTTCTGAATTCAAAATCTCCAACGGCAGTTGGATGATGTGTAATAGGTTGGAGGGCGACAGATTGGTGAAGAATTGAGTGAGTTTTTGTTGAGAGAACTGGGAATGGAAATTTTGGGCATTTTAATTTGAAATTTGGTTATGTTTCTGGAGTTTTAACCTAGTTGTGGTTAAGGGATTTATATTCTGCTTCGATATGTTAAACTAGGTTATGAGTGGAGCGTTTGGCCACTGGAATCGGGTGATTCTGATAACCGACGCAAAAGTTATGCGCGTCGGAGGTTGGTTTGGTTTTGGAGCCGAAATTCAGGTTACAGAGCCGTCTTAGTTGGACTTTGGTGGAGTGAGTTAGTAGACGTAGTTTTAGTACGTGGAACGAGTTGAGGTAAGTTTTATTGTGGATTGTTATGTCATTGGTTATGTGATTGGTTGAGCCGAGGAGGTGAAAGAAAAGAGCACCACGGAGAGCTTGGACGCCAGATAAGTGATGGACCGCTTGTGATTTGCCTTCACGCTTACACCATGGAACGGTAGGATTGTTTGGTTGTTTGGTTGCTTTTTTGTTACTTTGATTGTCTTTTGGTTGTTCTGTTATGGAGTCGTGCATATCTGATTGTCATGCATCATGGTTTTGAACTACGAAACACGAGTTTTGAGCATGTTTTGAAATGTGTATGCGAAATGTAACTAGATAAGAAAAGATTTGCAACGCATGGGTGAACGCCTCATCGTTAACGTGCTAGTGAGAAAGAATTAGGGGGTTCCCATGGATGAAAGTACGTAATGTGACACGGTTTGCAAACGCCTCGTCGTTAACGTGCTATTGAGAGCACTGGAGGGTTCAACGATCGTTGTTAGGAGGAGGTTACATAGGGTCGTTCCGTGTGTGAACATGATGCGTGCCTCTAACCTTGCTCTGTGGGTTATGGAATGGCTATCCCGGGTGTGAAAGGGATGTGTGTCGGCCTAACTCACACCGGAAAGTGAAAGATGTAAATAACGAAACGAAAAGAAAACGGAGTTGAGTATAGACACTCCATGAGTAGGGGTTGAGTTATGCATTGGTTTTCGAGTTCATGTTTCCACACTTGCTAAGCATTAAGCTTACGTTTTGTGTTCCTTGGTATAGGTGACGACGCGCTGTCAGGTGAGTGCTAAGTGATGAGCAGGCCTAGGTCGGAGTTGGGGGGAGATGTCGTATGCCGCAGGAAAATGTTGGGGCGACACGACCATGACGGGTAAAGAGAGTATAATTTTGTTAAGTGTTTTGAGTTGAATAGAGTTGTATAGTTTTTTGAGAAATTTAGGTGGTATACCAAGGGTACAATAAATTATTGAAATAGGATATGAATGTTTTGAAATTATGTTTTAAGAATTTAAGTTTTTACTTCGTGGATTTAGTCGAGGAGTATTTGTCGTGCGTATTCGAACGAACTGGTGTGATTTCACTGATTCTGGCGTGAGGTGTCAATCGAAGTCGAGAGGTGTCGACCAGTCCGTGTAAATGTAAGGGGAGTGTCGACCGCGAGGCTCAACTTGTGATGGGTAGAGCCGAAGCAAGTGTCGACCCCTAGTTACAGGTGTCGACCGGTCCATGTAAAATCTGCGGGAGTGTCGACCGCGGGGATCGACCTGTGTGGGCAGATAGGGCTAAAGTGTCAACCTGCAAAAGAAAGTGTCGACCGCTGTCCTTGCTGAGCATAGAAGTGTCGACTAGTTAATTCTGGTGTCGACCGCTGGAAAGACCTGAGAAGAACAAAGTGTCGACCGGTGTTCCCGGTGTCGACCGATGAAAAATTTGAGATGACTCAAGTGTCGACCGGTGCTTATAGGTGTCGACCAAGAGTCCCTGTTTCAGGCTTAACAAAATGAAGTTTTGTCGAAAGAGAATTTAATCAAATTTCCGCTGCAGAGCTGTCTAAAATATTTTCCAAAACAGTCGTTTTAGGTCAAGGAATAATGTTTTTCAAGTTTTAAAAAATTTTACGCGATTTTTACAATACGGGTGTAAAGAGTTAGTATCAGAGTTGAGCAGTAGCGAGCCGAAAAAACAGGTAGGTTTCTGGGGCGTTACAAGAGGTAGTATCAGAATTTTTATCCAACCGAAAGTGTGGCCGACGAGGATGTTGGGCCTTTCGGTGGAGGGGTGAGATTGTGAAGGCGAGAGGGACTATCACAATTCCCACACCGCTTAGGGGAAAAAGGTAGAGGGTACAGTTAATAGGGGGAAGGAGAGTATGTTATAAGTGTAAGAGCCATTATGGTCATGTCGTTTAAAGGATTACTCTACATTTGCCGGCCGCCATGCAACGTGCTCCACCAACTGTAAGTATTTGTTTATTTTAGTTAGATTGTGACTAAGACTAGATTATGCTAACCTCGTAAAGGAATTAGCTTAAATGGACAGACGACCGAGAGAACCCAGAGTTCCAAGAGAGACAGTTGGACCAGATAGTGACGATAACTCGGCCGCGATTAGACGGTTGAGTGAGTTGGTGGATAGGCAATCCCAACAATTGAGAATGTTGCTGAACCAAGGACAGGGGAGCCGTGGAGTGGGCTCTAGTGAGGAGAGGTTCAGAAGATCGAAGCCTTCGGTGTTTGAGGGCCAGATGACAGACCCTACAGTTGCAGAAAGGTGGATCAGCACCATTGAGAACATGTTTAAGTATGTCGATGTGGAGGAAGTAAATATGGTCAAGTGTGTGATATTTCACCTCTTAAATGATGTTCAAAGCTGGTTAGGGAGACGCGTAGAGTTGTAGGCAATAGGGATGACGCCGTTAGACAATTTACCGAGTTGATCGACCGCCAGTCACAGCAGCTGGAGCGGTTTATGAGTATGAAGGGCCAGGGCCAGTCTAGTGCCCAAACTTCAATAGATCGTGGGGGTGGTAGGATACATAGGCTTAGACCCACAGTGCTCGACGGATTGTCTTCAGACCCACCCATTGCTGAGGGGTGGATTCGAAGTATGGAAGGCATGTTGGAATAAGCTAAGGTGGATGATCAGGATAGGGTTCTAGTGCGGCATATCACCTGGCCAAGGATGCCAGTTATTGGTGGGATATGGTGAGAGCCGCGAGAGATCTGAAGGTCAATACCTGGGAAGAGTTTAAGGCGATATTCTTTGACAAGTATTTTAGCCACTCAGTTGGGTCCCAGAAAATGGTTGAGTTTGGTCAGTTTAGACTGACGAGTGCCGTGGCAGAATACGTGAGACAGTTTGAGGCGCTATCTCAGCTTGCTAGTCATCCGGTAAGCTCGAATGAGAACTAGGTACACCGGGTTGTGCAACATCTGAAACCGGATAGATATATGGGCATGAGGATAGTCAGAACTCGAGAGAGCGCTTATGCTAGGATCAGATGATACAAGGTGATAGTCTGCTAATGGAAAGAGTCCTTTTAGCTTGAGAATGTGAAGGTTAGATTATGGAGATTATAGTTGATCCGACTAAGGTCGTTACAAATAAGTGCAAGATTTATAGTCAAGGTGGTGTAGGGGGTAACCCTTATTGTGGAATAATAAGGATGAGTAGTGATGGAGAGACTTAGTTTACGAAATTTTGAGAAACCTATATCGTAGAGTTAAGTTGACGAGAGTAAGTATGGAGTTAGACTTACATATATAATTTTGGAAGAGTGTAATCTGAGGGAAGTGACTGACGTTGAACTAGGAGTACTGAATTTTCCGGGATACGTGGGCATGGGGAAACCTCAATGAGGACCTCGTATTCAGGTGGTTAATGGAATAGTTAGACTTTTAGCAAAGTATTGAAGTTAATAGAGCTGTTGCGTATAAAAGAAAACACGATTGCGAATAAAAGAATTCAGGTGTCTGATAGAAACTGCCCATGGGACGTATGCCGCTAGAAGGCTGAGTAGTGAGAAGTTTGAGTCTAACCAAAGAGTCATATGTGAGAATAAAGTCGGTCAAGGAGAAGTTGAGGAAATGGGAGATACAGGAGTATGACGTAAGATGATGTTTGGAAGTTGAGGGCCATGTTGTAGCGGTCATTTGGTTACGTGAGGCCCAGAGACGTAGAGAACTATAGTCGATTGTCGTTCGAGGCTTTAAAGGATTAATGGAAGACCTCGGAAAATTGTGTACGAAGTTATAGTTGGTTAAGTGGTAGAAGTGCAGGTGCTCGGAATTACTTGATTAAAGGAGAATGGATGTTGCTTAAGACGTGTAGACATAATTGAGATATCTAGATACGGGATACAATGATCATAAGTAAATGAGTATGGCTAGTAACAAAGAAGTTAAAGGACTGGATTTGGAGTTCTGCCCTAAAGCGTATATGTTGGGAGATTTGAGCTAGTTGAAACTGGGTAGAGAAGCCCAAGAATAGGCTAGGAGTTCAAATGCATAAGTTATCATAATCTTGGTTGTTGATGTACTGAATAAAGGATGATCGTTGGAGGCTCTAACTAGAGGATATTTTTAGAAGTGACGTCGATAAGACGATGAAGTACCAACAAGGATTATGAAAAAGGGGGTTTAGTTTACCAGTGAAGATTTAGGGACTTAGAAATTTTAAAGTTGGTAATTAGTTGAAACAAATGTTGCTCGAGGATATCTAGAGTTGTGTTTTATCGAGGATGTTAAGTGTGAGTTCGAAATTTAGAACTTGGATGAAATTTCGTGAGAAAGATGTAGGAAAGGAATCTAGTTAGATGATTCCCGAAGTTGGAGTTATGGAAAGTGGAATGGATTCACCTATTGTGTTGGGGCTTGTGTTAGGCTCAGAAACTTAAGAATTCGGAGGAAAATTTAGAGCAACAATGTAGCGTGGTCTGCAACAAGTTTGCAAACAATAAAATTTATGGGCGATTTATTGTACGGAAGTGAGAGGGATATGCAAAAATGGTTTGATATTTTTCTGATTTGAGGTCAGAGTGAGTAGCTTAGAATGGTTCAATTATAAAATCGGTAGTGGTAATTGGGATAAGGAAGTTAGGTTTTGACTGAATTATAATCAAGGGAGGCTAGGTATGAAATTAGAATGAAGGAATTAAAGGAGTTGGACTATAACTGGTGAAATTAATGGACAGTTGAGTGTAACGTGCATGATTGATTTGTGGAATCAGATAGTGTTTGATGCATAGCCAAGCATGTAAATAGTTAGATTGAAGATGGTGAACACAATCATGGGACCGGAGTTGGAATATAATGAAGGTAAAAAGGGTATTTTGAATATCTCCCTGTCTGAAGGAGTTGTCAGGTTTAGGTTTTTGGCGGAGGAGTTTTGAATGATTTTGGTGACGTGCGTATGTATAGGATATATATACATATATATATATATATATATATATATATGTATGAGTCTCGCATTGCTCTATGCTGTAGATTTTCGTCGTTGATAATTGATAGACTTAGCTTATAAAAATTGTGATCTAGAGAACTGGAAGATTGAGATCTTAATGAAGGAACAATAAAGTTTTGGAATATAGATAGGACCCCAAAAGTAATTAGATGGGATGAACTTAAGGATATGCAAGATGAACATTAGGTGGAGAATGAAGTTAAACGTGGGGTTATGCAAGATGCTCACTTGTTGAAGAAGGAAGTAAAACCCAAAGGACGTCAAAGGACTAAGAGTTTAAGATAAGTTTGACGTTGCTCGGAGAGGGAGGGACTAAACACAAGCTAGTGGATTTGGTGTTGTCGAAGTTGGGAAACTAGTGTCACGTAAATTTTGAGGACAAAATTTTTTTTAAGGAGGGTAGAATGTAATACCCGGGATTTCTGTGATTTAACTTTCAGAAATTTATATTGGTAAACGGCTGAGTTTCTATCAGAATCGAGAGCAGAGAAATTGTATTAGTATGTAAAAGATTATTTCGGGACTGATGGTGAAAAGAAGATTTTAAGAATCCTACCGGAAACGGACTGAATAGTCGTTTGGCTAAAGGATTAAAGTGTAAGAGCGAATGAGTAATTAGTTATAAAAAAAAATGAATAAAAAAAAAGAAAATGGTTGAAATCAGAACGGCTTCACGAGGAAGCCATTCTGATTTCGTCCTTCCCTCTTCGGTTGATCGTCCACAAAGGGGAACGAAGAATCGGCCAATGATCGATGGCCGTGCGGAGGAAACCGATAATGCGGAGCAGGGAGTTCCGACGAGCTGAGCACGTGAGGACGGAGTGTTTCGTTTGGAAAGCCAAAGGTGAGATCTATTCCCCTATTTCGATTTCGGTTTAGATTTTCGGAGAGTGCTAGGGTTTAGAACCGACAATGTGGGAGTTAACGGTTCGGAGCGGGTGAGGTGAAGAGTGCTGAAAACGGAATAATATCCGAGAGGGGGTACCATGCATGTAACACCCCGGGAGACCCCGCGTTCTCGGTGCGCTACAGTGCATCTACACACTACACACACTAACACTTGACATAACTCACTCAATTTAATACCCTTTTATTTTCAATCCATTTTCAAAAATAACATTTGTGAGTATGAAAATTTTTCAACTCGATTCGAAAACAACTCGCGTCCCGAAGAGGAAACACGAAGTCCTCAACATAAAACTAAACAGCAAAAATAAAACCATTTAAAACAATTTAAGATAAAACGGTAAGACTTGAAATCCTAGAAAAGAATCCCACGCACCCCACGAACTACCCAGTCCGGTCTCAAGCACTCACGTCCCTACTCCGACACCCCGCGTACACCCTCGCGGTGCAGCACGTGCCAACCCAACATCACTGTATCACGGGCACGCTCAAAGCGCCGCGTGCCCCACGCACTCTGCCTCTGTACAGCACGTCCGTGCGCACGCCCTCACTCGGCGCCGCATGACCCGTGTGCACCCGCAGGGCCGCGTGCCCCGCGCATCAGCGATCACGCCGCACTTCCACACTCATCTACCTTTTTCTAGTATTTACTGTTCACACCTCAACCTATTTCGTATCTCCTCGACTCCCAAACCTCTCTCCCGAAATTTCGGCAGAGTAACGGCTAAAAACTAACTATCCCAAAATTTAAACCCTGCACACAGCTCATCAAACTAACAGTGTTTATCTATCAATCATCCAGAGAAATCACCATAGTCAAATCAGAGTATGAAGACAACGAAAATCCATCAAATACAAATGAAGAAAGTC
>CM039519.1:12986171-13023453 GCA_022433055.1 Begonia peltatifolia | reverse complement strand
AGTATGAAGACAACGAAAATCCATCAAATACAAATGAAGAAAGTCCCCAGTATAGAATAATATCATACTCTAACATGAAAAATATCTGCGTACGTCACCAAAATCACACGCACTCCATATACCTATACACAGACACATAGACACCTCATCTCATCAACTATACATAATCATCATAAAAGAAGAAGACCTCCAAAACCAACCATGCCACAACCTACCAACTCAACGGGTCGGGTCGCCCTAACAAAAATCCGTCCTCTGGTGCTGCGGTCGCACGCCGCCAACCATCTTATGCCTCTGGACTAGGCACTCGAGGCTCACCAGCAGTATCGTCAGCACCTACACCAGAGAACACACAACATAAGCCTAACGCTCAATAAGTAATGCGATATGAAAGTAAACGCCGACAATGCAATCCTATCACATACAGTTTCTACACTCACACTCATGTTGTCACATCTGTGACGCGTAGTCCAGCCGCACCAGGGTAAGGAGCAACCTCACGCCACCCTACACCCTGACACGTTGCCACCGTCCCGGACTTCCCAGCAACGAGGCCCACAAGCTACACACATGCATCACCACACGGCAACCACATCAGGGTAAAGGTGTACCTCGTGCCACTCTACATCCTGACACGTCGCTCCCGTCCCCGCCTCCCCAGCACGGGGCCACAGTTGCCACACACACACGTTTCGCGACAGCCCAGCCGGCTCACCTCTCGAGTAGGATCCGCGACTGGTGTTGCACCGGCCCACACACTAGTAGGATCCGCGGTACCACTGCCCATATCCTCACCGTCAACACATTCACGCCGCATGATGGCCCAGCCGGCCCACCCCTCGAGTAGGATCCGCGACTGGTGAAGCACCGGCCCGCACAATAGCGGAATCCGCGGTACCACCGCCACACGTCTCACCTCATACATCAAAACATGCTAAAAATCATTTTCGTTCCCGTTTTTAAAAATATGATGTATGTTAAACAATACGCACGCACACCACCATCAATCACATAAACCCTAAAGTTCTACAGTGTAGGTCCACTTGGGCAAAACACATGCATGCACTACTTACCTGGCGTCCTTAGCTATTCGATCCAACCCGATCGATTCTGTTTTCCTGAAATTCTAAAACATCAAGTTATAAGTTATCATTCACGATTTACAATTCTAATTCACAACCACCACATATAACCAAATCCACAAATTTCTATTTTTTAAACACTAAATGTAACACCCCGAAAATCCACACGTTCCCGGTGCGCTACAGTGCATCTACACACACACACTAACACTTAACATAATTCACTCAATTTAATACCCTTTTGTTTCCAATTTACTCTCCCTTTTTTTTTGACTCGATTCGAAAACAACTCGCGTCTCCCCTTCGACACCTCACGCACACTCTCACGGTGCCGCACATACCACTCAACGTTACTGTGTTTCGCGCACGCTCACAGCGCCGCGTGCCACACGCACCCTGCTGCTGTACAGCACGTCCGCGCGTACACCCTCACCCGGTGTCGCACGACCCGTGGGTACCCAACAGGGCCGCATGCCCCGCGCACCTGCGATCACGCCGCACATCCACACTCATCTAAACTCCTCTAGCATTTATCATACACACACCTTGACCTATTTCGTATCCTCTCGAATCTCAACCCCTCTCCCGAAATTTCGGCAGAGTACCGCTTAAAAACTGGCTACCCCAAAATTTAACCCTGCACACAATTCACCAGAATCCAACAATATTTACCTATCCATCATCCAGAGAAATCATCCCAACTCAAATCAGAGTAATAAGACGACGAAAATCCATCAAATACAAATGAAGAAAGTCTCCAGTATAGAGAAATAACATACTCTAACATGGAAAATATCCGCGTACGTCACCAAAATCACACGCACTCCATATACACCTATACACTAACGCATATACAACAATCAATCCCATCCTCCGTACATAATCACCGCAAAAGAAAGAAAACCCACAAACTGACCAGGCCACAACCGACCATATCCACGGGTCGGGTCGCCCTAACAAAAGTCTGTCATCCGGTGCCGCAGTCGCACGCCACCAACCATCCTACGCCTCAGGACTAGGCACTCGAGCCTCACCAGCGGTATCATCAGCACCTACACCACAGAACACACAACATAAGCCTAACGCTCAGTAAGTAATGCGATATGAAAGTAAAAGCCGACAATGCAATCCTATCACATGTAGTCTCTACACTCACACTCATGTTGTCACATCTGTGACGCGTAGTGCAGCCGCACCAGAGTAAGGAGGAACCTCACGCCACCCTACACCCTGACATGTCGCCACCGTCCCGGACTCCCCAGCAACGAGGCCCACAAGCTACACCCACGCATCACCACACGGCAACCACATCAGGGTAAGGGTGTACCTCGCGCCACTCTACACCCTGATACGTCGCCCCCGTCCCAGCCTCCCCAGCAGGGGGCCACAGTTGCCACACACACACGTTTCGCGACAGCCCAGCAGGCCCACCCTTGAGTAGGATCCGCGACTGGTGTTGCACCGGCCCACACAGTAGTAGGATCCGCGGTACCACTGCCCATATCCTCACCGCCAACACATTCACGCCGCGTGACGGCCCAGCCGGCCCACCCCTCGAGTAGGATCCGCGACTAGTGAAGTACCGGCCCGCACACTAGCGGGATCCGCGGTACCACCGCCACACGTCTCACCTCATACATCAAAGCATGCTAAAAATAATTTTCGTTCCCGTTTTAAAAAAATATGATGAATGTCACACAATACGCACACACACCGCAATCAATCACATAAACACTAAAGTTCTACAGTGTAGGCCCACTTGGGCAAAACACATGCATGCACTACTTACCTGGCGTCCTAAGCTCGCTCGACGCACAGCTTCGCCAAAAGAAAGCCTCAACCTAAAATACAACAAATTTCTCATCAGTATTTATCTCAACATTCACCAATTAGCTAAAAATAACCTTATCTAACTACACTCATTAACTTCTAACTAAAACAGTCCATTGGTTTGGTTTGGCCGAATATCAGCTCAACGTTCGAATGCGCATAACCTTTGCGTCCGTCAACGGAATCAAACGATTCAAGTGGCTAAACGTTCCCTTAGGAACCTAGTTTAACATCCCAAGACGGATTTTAAATCAGTAGGCCGCAGATAGGCAAAAAACGCCAATAACCGAATCTGCCATTTTTTATTAAAATTTCACATTTTCACTTCCCTTCAACCAAAACTCACTCCCAACTAGTTATATGCATCAAAATGGCTATGCTACTCTCACACGTCGAATTTCCACGAAAAACGGTCACTAATTTGACTTAAACAAAAATCTCGCATAAACTTTCGACGGGCATAACTTTTGCGTCGGATATCGGAATCGAACGATTCCAGTGGCCATACGTTCCTCTAACAACCTATTTTAACCCACAAAAACAGAATTTAAAACGATTAACCACAACTAGGCCAAAATAGTTAAAAACCGAATCTGTTTCTACACAAAATAGACAAATTTCCGTCATCCACCCGATTTCTACAAGTCTCTTCACTAAACATCCACATTCCAACCAACTAAGCATAAACAGAGCAAAAACCGGTGGTTTTAGACTCGACCCGAACCCCACAGTCAACAAAACTTCTGGGATTTTTCTCTCAACCCGAGCACTCGGCCAAGCCAACCATTTAACAAGGTTGAGGCCCCCCTTCCAGACTCCCTGGTTACACGCTCGGACCTCGGGAGTCTGGCTCAGAGTATGCCGACCATAATCGGTCGCAAAATCGAAGATAAACAGGGGAAGGTTACCTGTTTCTCGGTCAAGTTTTCGGCCCAGAAAAATTGAGCCGCCAGCTGACCACAGTTCGCCGGAGTACCCTGCGCGCCGGCTTCCCACCCACGGCAGCTGATCGTCGACGCCAACTCCCGATTCCCGCTCTCCCTCTCGGTCGTTTGCCCTCGCTCTTCTCCTCGTCGGTAAACAGCCGAATGGCTTCAAAATTGAAGCCATTCGGTTGTTGTTTATTTTATTATCTTTTTTTTTTTTATATATATATAAATATACCAAATTACAAAACTGCCCTCACGTGTTTAAATCTTCCGTGATTTCGTTAATTTCTCGACCTCCCGACTTTAAATTCCGAAACTAATCGCAAAAGTAGGCCTCGAGCCTTATAATGTAAATCTTTCCCGTTGAACTATTTCTCAAAACTCCGACCGGGATTAAATTAAGAATTCCAGAAATTAAAATAAAAATCGAAATTCCCGGGTTATTACACTAAATAAACAACCACAAAATCATCAAGTGTAACTCTATGCATTTAACTTCCAAATCAACAACTAAGCTAACCTATTTTCTTAACATCCATCAACCAGCATGAACACCATCTAATATCCAATATCCAAACATAATAGAACTCAAAACATGTGCATATAACCCCTATCTCCAAACACCCATCATTCTATAATGCACAATCTAAAAATTGAAGTTCAATTCAAATAATTATCCTAAGGGTAGGTTATCATCCACACAACCTCAATCAACCACCCTAACAAGTTAACACTTCAATCAATTTCAACCAAATAACTCAATATCAAGGAATTAAAATTGAAAGCATCACAACCCAACTTTTGAAATTTGTCATAAATCTTGTCCAACTTCAAAAATTCACAACAAATTGAATATAAGTCCAAATTGAATGATTTAAAATGGTAAGGGCTCCTAAACGAGTCTATTTCAACATGGTGAAATCCATTTGTCAAAAATCAAACTCAATTAACAGCAGAAAATCAAAAACCGAATCTGCCCGGAAATCGTTTCACAGTTTTTCATTCAACTTTGAAAATTCATATCAAATCGTATATTTGGCCGAATTCGATGATTTGACATGTTTTGGAAACCATATAAGGTCTAGTCTATGCTGGTGAAATCCATTTTCCTAAATCAAAGCATAATCAATGGCAGAAAAATCAAAACCGAATGCCAGCTGAAATTTTCCAGTTTTTGTACAATAACTTCTAAAATTCATAACTCATTCAATCCTTACCCGATTTCAACGATTCAAGATGCTACGTAACCCTAATTATGTCCACTTTGACGTGGTTTCATCCATTTGTCAAAAACCAGACTTGATAAATAGCAGAAATTCGAAAACACCGCAGCTGCCCAAAACCTCTTCACAGATGTTTTTTTTTTATCAAACTTAGAAAAATCATATCTTCCTTTACGATCATCGAAACAACTCGATTCCAAAGCCAAAATTTTCCTAAAAGTATCTAATTCAACATACTATAACAATTTTTAAAATGAACAACCGGAGCTCAGGTGAAAAATATCAAAACCGAGCTGCGCAATCCGAAACCCTAGATTTTTATTGGCCAAAACCAGAAAAGAAAGAGAAAACTTACCGAAATCAAAGAGAGGGCCGTTTTTCACGCGGGACAGAGAAAGAAGACGAAGAGAAGAGGGAGCTGCGTTCTTCGGGGGAGGAAAAATGGACGAGGTGGTTTCTCTTTCGTGCAAAACTGAGAAGAAATGAAACAAAAAAAAGAGGAGAGGAAAAACAAAAATAGAGAGGGAAGGATACGGAAGAGAAGAAACAGGGAGGGGGAGGGAAGAAGACTGCGGGGAGGGGGTGAGTTGCTAGCAGAAAGAGGTTTTTTTTTTTTATAATATAAATAATAATAATAATAATAATAAACCTAATTACTAAATCGCCCTCAACCTCTAATTTTTTTGTTAAGCGGTCAATCAATTCGCTTCCGTTTAGAATTTTTTCTTTTCCATTAGCTTTAAAATAATCTTTTACTTAACAGTATAAATTTTGGTCTCTTGATTCTGAGTAAAACTCCGCCGTCTACCGATACGTAAATCCGAAAATCATTTTAACGAAAAATTTCAAGGTGTTACAATGCAATTCGAGTTTCTGAATTCCAAATATCCAATGGTAGTTGGATGATGTGTAATAGGTTGGAGTGCGACAGATTGGTGAGGAATTGAGTGAGTTTTTGTCGAGAGAACCGAGAATGGAAATTTTGGGCGTTTTAATGTGAAATTTGGTTCTGTTTCGAGAGTTTTAACCTAGTTGCAGTTAAGGGATTTAAATTCTCCTTCGATATGTTAAACTAGGTTATGAGTGGAGCATTTGGCACTAGAATTGGGTGATTCCGATAACCGACACAAAAGTTATGCGCGTCAGAAGTTGAGTTTGTTTCGGAGCCAAAATTCGGGTTAGAGAGCCGTCTTAGTTGGGCTTTGATGGAGTGGGTTAGTAGACGTAGTTTTAGTACGTGGAGCGAGTTGTGAGGTGAGTTTTAATGTAGATTGTTATGTGATAGGTTGAGCTGAGGAGGTGAAAGAAACGAGCACCACGGAGAGCTTGGACGCTAAGTAAGTGATGGACCGCTTGTGATTTGCTTTTGGGCCTACACCATGGAACGGTAGGATTGTTTGGTTGTTTGGTTGCTTGTTTGTTACTTTGATTGTCGTTTGATTGTTCTATTATGGAGTCGTGCATATGTGATTGTTATGCATCATGGTTTTGAACTACGAAATACTAGTTTTGAGCGTGTTTTGAAATGTGTATGCGAAATGTATCCAGATAGGAAAAGATTTGCAACGCATGGGTGAACACCTCGTCATTAACGTGCTAGTGAGAAAGCGGTCCCATGGATGAAAGTACGTAATGTGACACGGTTTGCGAACGCCTTGTCGTTAACGTGCTATTGAGAGCACTAGAGGGTTCAATGATCGTTGTTAGGAGGAGGTTACGTAGGGCCGTTCCATGTGCGAACATGATGTGTGTCTCTAACCTCACTCCGTGGGTTATGGAATGGCCGTCCCGGGTGTGAAAGGCATGGGTGCCGGCCTAACTCACATCGGAGAGTAAAAGATGAAAATATCGAAATGAAAAGAAAATGGAGTTGAGTATAGAAACTGTATGAGTAAGGGTTGAGTTATGCATTGGTTTTCGAGTTCATGTTTCCATACTTGCTAAGCATTAGGCTTACGTTTTGTCTTCCTTGCTGTAGGTGACGATGCGCTGTCAGGTGAGTACTAAGTGACGAGCAGGCCTAGGTCAGAGTTGGCAGGAGATGTCACATGCCGGAGCAGGAAAATGTTGAGGCGACACGACCATGGTGGGTAAAGAGAGTATAATTTTGTAAGTGTTTTGAGTCGAATAGAGTTGTATAGTTTTTTGAGTAATTTAGGTGGTGTATAAAGGGTACAATGGATTATTGAAATAGGATATGAATGTTTTGAAATTATGTTTTCAGAATTTAAGTTTTTACTTTATGAAGTTTAGTCGAGGAGTATTTGCCATGCGTATTCGAACAAACTGGTGTGATTTCACTGATTTTGGCGTGAGGTGTCGACCGAAGTCGAGAGGTGTCGATCGGTCCGTGTAAATGTAAGAGGAGTGTCGACCGCGAGGCTCGACCTGTGACGGGCAGAGCCGAAGTTGGTGTCGACCCCTAGTTACAGGTGTCGACCGGTGCATGTAAAATCTGCGAGAGTGTCGACCGCGGGGATCGACCTGTGCGGGCAGAGTGGGCCAAAGTGTCGACCTGCAAAAGGAAGTGTCGACCGCTTTCCTTGCTGAGCGTAGAAGTGTTGACCGGTTAATCCTGGTGTCGACCGCTGGAAAGACCCGAGAAGAACAAAGTGTCGACCGGTGTTCCCGATGTCGACCGATGAAAAATCATAGTCGACTCAAGTGTCGACCGGTGCTTATAGGTGTCGACCGGGAGCCCCTGTTTCAGGCATAACAAAATGAAGTTTTGCCAAAAGAGAATTTAATCAAATTTTCGCTGCATATCTGTCAAAAATATTTTCCAAAACGGTTGTTTTAGGTCAAGGAACAATGTTTTTAAAGTTTTAAAAAATTTTACGCAATTTTTACCATACAGGTGTAAAGAGTTGGTATCAGAGTTGAGCAGTAGCGAACCGGAAAAATGGGTAGGTTTCCGGGGCGTTACAATAAAAATGTAATATTACAGGTTAAGGGATCTTATACATAACTCTATTAGAAATATTAATGAAGTATTAATACATATGTAATGAGTATATCAATGACAATTACTTTGAGTCAATATATTTTATAGTTCTAAAAGTGCAACTGTAATTATTTAGTGAAATTACCATATAATTAATAATTGTATTATTTAATATAAAAAATTTATATTAATTAACAAATATTATTGCAGATTAGTACTATAGGTCTATCGGTCTCTCTATCATCTTATATCAGTATTTAATTTATATGTTATAAGAATAAATATATAAATGATTAATTACGGTTAATCATTTATAAACACTCAAATAAATATATTATGATTCAAAATATATAAATAGGTTTTATATTTTAAATTTAAAATAAAATATTTTATTAGATGATATTGTTTTAAAGAGATTTAAATTAAATTTGAAGAATCTCATCAGATGATATTTGATCTTCAAATTTAAATTGAATTTGATTATTCAACAAATTATCAAATCAGATTTTTGAAATTTGAATATAAATAGATATGAAAAATCTGATCATATTATATTTGATCTACGATTGATTTATAATTTGTTGATTATTTAAAAGTAGATCTAAAAAATCTCATAAGATGATATTATCTTGAAAATTGTTTTCAAAAATATATTCAAAAAACTATTTTTATATTATACGATTAATCGATAAATTGGTTTATTAGATAAATAAACTATTAATCAAATTATATTTGATTAGATAAGATTAATTTTTTAAGATTTAGTTTTTATTCAAATAAATCTGAAAATTTATTTTATAATAGATCTATAAAATTGTCAAATGTGATTGTATATTAGAGAACTGAAAATGAAGACAAAAGTAGAAAAAGATAGACCTAATCCCTTTGAGAGAAAAGGTGTGAGCATTCCCGTATTCGATTTTAGGAAAATATTTTCTAAAATCAAAGAGAGACGTGTCGTGTGTTGAGAACACGTCTCTCCACAAATATAAGAGTGTGTTATTCTTGTAACCTGCAAGCCCACACGTCAGGAAATTCAAGTGTAAAGATTTTCAAAGAAAATTCGACGGTTTCAAAGTGTTTGGGAAAGACACTTGATGCTGAGTTAATGCTGTTAAGATCAGACGGCAGTAACTGAATAAAAACATTTCTACCAGAGGTATGTTTCTTTATTAATACAGAATCTAAATTTAATAATTTTTCTCAATGTAAATTGTTTACATGTTGAAAAATACATATTTCTCAAAAATATTTTTCTTTTAGACTAACGATCAAAATTCATATTTTTTGTGATTTTAGAATAGTTTTAAAATCACATGCTTAACGTATGTCACTATTATTATGAATAATAGTGAATTCCGCTATGCGTAGGGACCACGAAAACCAACAATTGGTATCAGAGTCATTGTTTTATTAGTTTAAAAATATTTTTGATGATACAATTTAATGTAAATTGTGATATGTGTTAGAATTATATATTATGCATATATGTTCTTGATGACATTGCAAGGCATGAACTAATGATCGAAATTAAGTCGGTTATGTGGGTTAGAATTTCTTTTATGCAGTTTTCATTTATATCCAATGTGTAATTTTATTATGGAGATCTAAGACCACAAAGCCATGGATGGAGTTTCTGTCACAGATTTGATCTATTGACGAGAACAGATGATGATACGCATACGAATGCAAATTCACAAATTTGATTTGTGAATTTTTGAAGATGTCTCTGTGGACGAGGTAGTTTCGAAAAATACTGAAATTTAGAATCTTAGCTTTATTTTTATTTTTGCAAGATTTAGAATCTTAGGTTTATTAAATCTTAGCAGTCTCACACCAGCAACCTAAAAATAAGAAGAACAAGATTTAGAATCTTAGGTTTATTAAATCTTTAGCAGTCTCACACCAACAACCTAAAAATAACAGCAGCTCCAAATGAAACAGACACGAAAACTTTCCCGAATTAAAACTACCAGTTGAAAACCTGAACCATTTATTTTAAACTCTTTAAAATTAGTTCAACATGTACCTATACATGAATCCCGACTATCAAAACCCGCATTCATCTATGCCTCAAAACCTATGCACACGACATAGACCTCACCAAAAACACTACTTCCTGAAATCTACCTCCCGACCTCACTCCATGGGTCGGGCCGCCGTGTTAAGATCCACCTACCGGCACATGGTAGTACGCCGCCAACCGCCTACTCGTACTGTCTCGGCTCTGGCAACTCACCTAATGGAAACTCTGCACATATACCGCGTAACACACAACATAAGCCTAACGCTCAGTAAGCAGTGCAATATGAATCGTAAAACAACAATGCAATCCTATCACATGCAGTTTCTACGATCTCGCTCATGTTGTCACAACAGTGTAGTGTGGTACGGCCGCACCATGGTGACGTTGTACTCTCTCGCCACCTCACACCCTAGCACAATGTCGTCGTCCCTGTTTTTACAACAACGAGGCCCTCAAACCATACCCCCGCCTCACTCTACGCACCGCAACCATTCCAGGGTGAGGCTGGACGCACTCGCCACACCACCCACTGGCACGTCGCCATCGTCCCGGTTCTTTCTGTAACGATGCCATAGTTGCACACCACCACACGCACACCACGGCATCCATTCCAACGCGAGGATTGAGGCACTCGCCGCACGACCCCCTGGCACGTTGCCACCATCCTGGTTTCTCCAGCAACAGGGTCAAAGCTGCCCACACACGCATCGTTCTCATAACCACACATCGCACTTCACACTCGCGCATAAAACCATGCTCAAATTCATTTTCGTTCCCATTTAAAAAAAAAAATGATGCATGTCAATCAATACACACGCACACCACAAGTCATCCAACACAACTTACGGTCCTCGGTGTAGGTCCACCTGAGCAAAACACATGTATACACAAATTACCTGGCATCCTAGCTTTCTGTGGTGCTCGTTTCAACCGAAACTTGTTCAACCTACAACAAAACCATTTTCCCTGCAAAACTCATTCCATTACTTTACTTATGCCCTAAAATCACCCTATTAGATCAACCCTTCACGAACTCACCAAAATCGCTTACTAACATATCGCGGCACCAAATTAAACCTAATTTCTGACGCACGTAACTTTTGTGTCGGTTATCGGAATCACCTGATTCCAATGGCCAAACGCTCTGATCATAACTTAGTTTAACTTACCAAAACAAAATTTACAATCATTAATTGTAGCTAACGCAGAATTCTGAAAACAGAGTAGGCATTGGGGTCAAAATCCCCCTTCCTCGGCCTTTCAGTAAACTCAACAAATTTCTTCAACAACGTCACAACAAACCGCAACCAATCCACTAAACGCTCCAACTCTAAAACCCTAAATCTCTATCCATAATTTCTTCTCAAGCACCAACACCAAACCAAAATTAACCCATAACTACGTAAACTTACCTTGAACCGTTGAAATGGAGAAGGAAACCATAAACAAAACGTTGCCGAAATTGTTGTGGGAAGAAGACAAATCGAAGGGGAAAATCGCGGCTAGGGGAGTAGGGTAACAGAGAGGGGACAGGGTTTCCTGCGACTCCCTCTCCTCTCTATTAACATAAAGAAAAAAAAAATATTAACTAATTACTATTTCGGCCTTACAATTTAATATTTTAATCCGACGGCAATCCAAACCGCTTGCGGTCGGATCCCTAAAATTTTCTCCCCACCATTAGGCTCGAAATAATTCTCCACCCAACCTTATAAATTTTTCACTCTCCATTCCGACCCAAATCCTGCTGTTTATCGTAACTGTAACACCCCGAGAAACCGCACGTTCCCGGTGCGCTACAGTGCATCTACACACTACACACACTAACACTTGACATAACTCACTCAATTTAATACCTCTTTCGTTTTAAAATCATTTCCAAAAGAACATTTGTGAGTATGAAAAATTTCTGACTCGATTCGAAAACAACTCGCGTCCCGAAAAGGGAACACGAAGTCCTCAACATAAAAACTACGCAGCGAAAAAGAAAACCATTTAAAACAGTTTAATATAAAACGGTAAGACTTGAAATCCTAGGAAAGAATCCAACGCACCCCTCGAACTACACAATCTGGTGCCGCGCTCTCACGTCCCCACTTCGACACCCCGCGCGCACTCTCGCGGTACCGTACGTGCCAACTCAACGTCACTGTGTCTCGTGCCCGCTCACAGCGCCGCGATACCCCTCGCACCCTGCCGCTGTACAGCACGTCCGTGCGCACGCCCTCACCCGCGCGTCACACGACCCGTGAGTACCCGCAGGGCCGCGTGCCCCCCGCACCTGCGATCTCGCCGCACTTTCACGCTCATCTACACTTCTCTAGCATTCACTGTACACACCTCAACTTATTTCATATCCTCTCAACTCTCAATCTCTCTCCCAAAATTTCAGCAGAGTAACGCCTAAAAACTGGTTATCCCAAAAATTTAAAACCCTGCACACAGTTCAGCAAAACTAACAATATCTATCTATTCATCATCTAGAGAAATCACCATAACACAATCAGAGTATGGAGACAACGAAAATCCATCAATTTCCAACAAAGAAAATTCACAGTATAGAGCAAATTCCAAGCTCATACATGTAAAATATATGCGTACGTCGCCAAAATCACACGCACTCCATATACACCTATACACTGACGCATATACAACTCATCTCATCGACTGTACAAAATCACCACAAAAGAAAAATACCCACAAACAAACCAGGCCACCAACTACCATCTCCATAGGTCGGGTCGCCCTAACAAAAATCCACCATCCGGTGCCTCGGTCCCACGCCGCCAACCATCCTATGCCTCAGGAGTAGGCTCTCGAGGCTCACCTGCAAGATCGTCAGCACCTACCCCACAGAACACGCAACATAAGCCTATGCTCAGTAAGTAATGCGATATGAAAGTAAAAGGCGACAATGCAATCCTATCACATGCAGTCTCTACCCTCACACTCATGTTTTCACATCTGTGACGCGTAGTGCAACCGCACCAGGGTAAGGAGCAACTTCATGCCACCCTACACCCTGACACGTCGCGACCTCCCGGACTCCCCAGCAACGAGGCCCACAAGCTACACACACACCTCACCACACGGCAACCACATCAAGGTAAGGGTGTACCTCGCGCCACTCTATACCCTGACACGTTGCCCCCGTCCCAGCCTCCCCAGCACGGGGTCACAGTTGCCATACACACACGTTTCACGACAGCCCAGCCAGCCCACCCCTCGAGTAGGATCCGCGACTGGTGTTGCACCGGCCCACACACTAGTAGGATCCACGGTACCACTGCCCATATCCTCACCATTAACACATGCACGCCGCATGACGGCCCAGCCAGCCAACCCCTCGAGTGGAATCCGCGACTAGTGAAGCACCGGCCCGCACACTAGCAGGATCCGCGGTACCACCGCCACACGTCTCACCACATACTCAAAATCATTTTCGTTCACGTTTTTAAAATATGATGCATGTCAAACAATACACACGCACACCACAATCAATCACATAAACCCTAAAGTTCTACAGTGTAGGCCCACTTGGGCAAAACACATGCATGCACTACTTACCTGGCGTCCTTAGCTATTCGATCCAACCCGATCGATTTTGTTTTCTTTAAATTTTAAAGCATAAAATTATAAGTTATCATTGCCGATTTACAATTATAATTCACAACCACCACATATAACCAAATCCACAAATTTCTATTTTGAAACGCTAAATAAACAACCACAAGATCATCATGTGTAACTCTATGCACTTAACTTCCAAATCAACAACTAACTTAACCTATTCTCTTAACATCCATCAACCTGCATGAACACCATCTAATATCCAATATCCAATATCCAAACATAATACAACTCAAAACATGTGCATATAACCTCTATCTCCAAACACCCATCATTCTATAATGCACAATCTAAAAATTGAAATACAATTCAAATAATTATCCTAAGGGTATGTCATCATCCACACAACCTCAATCAACCACCCTAACAATTTAACACTTCTATCAATCTCAACCAAATAACTCAATATCAAGGAATTAAAATTGAAACTATCACAACTCAACTTCAAAATTTGTTATAAATCTTGTCCAACTTCAAAAATTCATAACAAATTGAATATAAGTCCAAATTCAATGATTTAAAATGCTAAGGGCTCCTAAACGAGTCTATTTCAACATGGTAAAATCCATTTGTCAAAAATCAAACTCAATTAATAGCAGAAAATCAAAAATCGAATCTGCCCGGAAATCATTTCACAGTTTTTCATTCCACTTTGAAAATTCATATCAAATCGTATATTTGGCCAAATTCGATGATTCGACATGTTTTGGAAACCTTATAAGGTCTAGTTTATGCTGATGAAATCCATTTTCCAAAATCAAAGCATAATCAATGGCAGAAAAATCAAAACCGAACTGCCAGCTGAAATTTTCTAGTTTTTGCACAATAACTTCTAAAATTCATAACTCATTCAATCCTTACCCGATTTCAACGATTCAATATGCTACGTAACCCTAATTATGTCCACTTTGACGTGGTTGCATCCATTTGCCAAAAACCAGACTCAATAAATAGCAGAAATAAAAAAAAAACCGCAGCTGCCCAAAACCTCTTCACAGATTTTCTTATCAAATTTAGAAAAATCATATCTTCCTTTACAATCATCGAAACAACTCGATTCCAAAGCCAAAAGTTTCCTTAAAGTATCTAATTCAACATACTATAACAGTTTTTAAAATGAATTGTAATAACCCGGGAATTTCGAATTTTATATTTTTATTTTTGGAATTTTTAGTTTAATCCCGGTCGGAGTTTTGAGAAATATTTCAACGGGAAAGATTTGAATTATAAGACTCGGAGCCTACTTTTACGATTGGTTTTCGGAATTTAAAGTCAGGAAGTCGAGAAAGTTACGAAATTTCGGACGATTGAAGCACGTGAGGGCAATTTGGTAATTTGTATTTATTTAAAAAAAAAAAAAAAAAAATTGTGAAACACCCGAATGGCTTCGCGAGGAAGCCATTCGGTTGTTTCCTCTGTGCACCCGAGAGAGAAGACGACCGGGAGCAGGGCGATCGCGTGCTGGAGGCGGAGCTGCGACGGCCGACGAGCGCGAGTGTGAGGTGTGAGTTGCGAGCAGGGGCTGCTATTCCGACGAACCGGAGCCGTTCGGTTCCAGCAACTCGAGTTCCCGAAGTGAAAGCCGAGTGTTCGGCCGACGACCCCGAGGGGCTGGTTTCCGGCCAATTCTGCCGCCAACGACCAGGCTTGTTGCTGGAGTCCTTCTCCCACCCGAGTGCTGGACGCCACCACTTGGTAAGTCCTCTCCCTCAGCTGTCCTGTCCGTATGAACTGAGACTGAGGTTCAGCTCCTCTTCATTTCTTTTCTCTCTTTAAATTTGGCTGCAAATGTGAGGGGATTGAAAGGGTGAGTGTGTAGATTAGCGAGTGGACAGCAGGAGACCGGTGGGAGGGAGGGAGGCCGAGGGTGAAGGTTGAGCCAAAATTCAGACTTTGTGTTTGAATTTCTGATTTTCAGGTTAGATTGTGCTTAATAGGCGAAATGTGAGTGTTCGGTGCAGAGAACTTGCGGGAATTGCCCGAAGTTGAGATTTCGGCTATTTTTCGTATAAAAACAGCTTCTGTTTTTGGCTGTTTTGGCTAGGCTTAAGTTGATCATTCCAAATTCTGTCTTTGTGGGTTAAAGTAGGTTGTTAGAAGAGCGTGTGGCCACTGAAATCGTTCGATTCCGATATTCGACGCAAAAGTTATGCGCGTCGGAAGTTTATGCGGGATTTTTATTTAAGTCAAATTAGTGACCGTTTTTCGTGAAAATTCGACGTGTGAGAGTAGCATAGCCATTTTGATGCATATAACTAGTTGAGAGTGAGTTTTGGTTGAAGGGAAGTGAAAATGTGAAATTTTAATAAAAATGGCAGATTCGGTTATTGGCATTTTTCGCCTATCTGTGGCCTACCGATTTAAAATCTGTCTTGGGATGTTAAACTAGGTTCCTAAGGGAACGTTTAGCCACTTGAATCGTTTTATTCCGTTGACGGACGCAAAAGTTATGCGCATCCGAACGTTGAGCTGGTATTCGGCCAAAGCAAACCAATGGACCGTTTTAGTTGGAATTTAATGAGTGTAGTTAGATAAGGTTATTTTTAGCTAATTGGTAAATGTTGGGAGAAATACTGATGAGAAATTGGTTGTGTTTTAGGTTGAGGCTTCCTGTTGGCGAAGCTGTGTATCGAGCGAGCTTAGGACGCCAGGTAAGTAGTGCATGCATGTGTTTTGCCCAAGTGGGCCTACACTGTAGAACTTTAGTGTTTATGTGATTGATTGCGGTGTGTGTGCGTATTGTGTGACATGCATCATATTTTTTTAAAACGGGAACGAAAATGATTTTTAGCATGCTTTGATGTATGAGGTGAGACGTGTGGCGGTGGTACCGCGGATCCCGCTAGTGTGCGGGCCTGTGCTTCACCAGTCGCGGATCCTACTCGAGGGGTGGGCCGGCTGGGCCGTCATGCGGCGTAAATGTGTAGACGGTGAGGATATGGGCAGTGGTACCGCGGATCCTACTAGTGTGTGGGCCGGTGCAACACCAGTCGCGGATCCTACTCGAGGGGTGGGCCGGCTGCGCTGTCGCGAAACGTGTGCGTGTGGCAACTGTGGCCCCGTGCTGGGGAGGCTGGGACGGGGGCGACGTGTCAGGGTGTAGAGTGGCGCGAGGTACACCCTTATCCTGATGTGGTTGCCGTGTGGTGATGCGTGGGTGTAGCTTGTGGGCCTCGTTGCTGGAGAGTCCGGGACGGTGGCGACGTGTTAGGGTGTAGGGTGGCGTGAGGTTCCTCCTTACCCTGGTGCTGCTGCACTACGCGTCACAGATGTGACAACATGAGTGTGAGTGTAGAGACTGCATGTGATAGGATTGCATTGTCGGCTTTTACTTTCATATCGCATTACTTACTGAGCGTTAGGCTTATGTTGTGTGTTCTGTGGTGTAGGTGCTGACGATACCGCTGGTGAGCCTCGAGTGCCTAGTCCTGAGGCGTAGGATGGTTGGCGGCGTGCGACTGCGGCACCGGATGGCGGACTTTTGTTAGGGCGACCCGACCCGTGGATATGGTAGGTTGTGGCCTGGTCGGTTTGTGGGTTTTCTTTCTTTTGCGGTGGTTATGTACGGAGGATGGGATTGATTGTTGTATATGCGTCAGTGTATAGGTGTATATGGAGTGCGTGTGATTTTGGTAACGTACGCGGATATTTTCCATGTTAGAGTATGTTATTTCTCTATACTGGAGACTTTCTTCATTTGTATTTGACGGATTTTCGTCGCCTTCTTACTCTGATTTGGGTTGTGATGATTTCTCTGGATGATGGATAGGTAAATATTGTTGGATTTTGGTGAATTGTGTGCAGGGTTAAATTTTGGGGTAGCCAATTTTTAGGCGGTACTCTGCCGAAATTTCGGGAGAGGGGTTGAGGTTCGAGAGGATACGAAATAGGTCAAGGTATGTGTATGATGAATGCTAGAGGAGTTCATATGAGTGTGGATGTGCGGCGTGATCGCAGGTGCGCGGGGCACGCGGCCCTGTGGGTGCACACGGGTCATGCGGCGCCGGGTGAGGGCGTGCACGCGGACGTGCTGTACAGAGGCAGGGTGCGTGGGGCACGCGGCACTGTGAGCGTGCGCGAGATACAGTGACGTTGGGTTGGCACCTGTAGCACCGCGGTGGTGTACGCGGGGTGTCGGAGTGGGGACGTGAGTGCTTGGGACCGGACTGGGTAGTTCGTGGGGAGCGTGGGGTTCTTTCCTAGGATTTCAAGTCTTACCGTTTTATCTCAAATTGTTTTAAATGGTTTTCTTTTCCGCTGCGTAGTTTTATGTTGAGGACTTCGTGTTTCCTCTTCGGGACGCGAGTTGTTTTTTTTTTAATCGAGTCGAAAAATTTTCATACTCACAAATGTGCTTTTGAAAATGATTTGAAAACGAAAGGGGTATTGAATTGAGTTAGTTGTGTCAAGTGTTAGTGTGTGTGTGTAGTGTGTAGATGCACTGTAGCGCACCGGGGACGTGTGGGTTCTCGGGGCGTTACATGAATAACTGGAGCTCAGGTGAAAAATGCCAAAAACGAGATGCCCAATCCGAAACCCTAGATTTTTATTGGCCAAAACCAGAAAAGAAAGAGAACAGTTACGGAAATCGAAGAGAGAGCCGTGTTCCACGCAGGATAGAGATGGAGCTGTGTTCTTCGGCCGAGGAGAAAATAGATGATCGGGTTCCTCTTTTGTGCAAAGCTGAGACGGAAAGATAAAAAAAAAAAGAGAGGAAAACAAAAATAAAGAACTTGGGAGAAGTCTTCACGCGGGGAGAGAACAGAACAAGAGGAGTAGGAAGGGGTATCGGTAGGGGAAAAGTTTTGTTTTTATTTATTTTATAATATAAATAATAATAATAATAATAATAAACTTAATTACTAAATCGCCCTCAATTTTTAATTTTTTTGTTAAACGGTCAATCAGTTCGTTTCCGGTTGGAATTTTATAATTTTCTCTTTTCCACTAGCTTCAAAATAATCTTTTACTTAACAGTATAAATTTTTCTCTCTTGATTCTGACTAAAACTCCGCCGTCTACCAATTCGAAAATCCAAAAATCATTTTAACGAAAAATTTCAGGGTGTTACACACTGTTGGTGTACAGCACGTGTGCGCGTACGCCCTCACCCAGCGCTACACAACCCGTGAGCACCCGCAGGGCCGCGTGCCCCGTGTACCTGCGATCACGCCGCACTCCCACGCTCATCTACACTTCTCTAGCACTCACTGTACTCATCTTGACCTATTCCATATCCTTTCGACTCCTTACCTCTCTCCCGAAATTTCGGTAGAGTAACGCCCAAAAACTGGCTATCCCAAAATTTAAACCCTACACACAGTTCACCAAAACTAACAGTATTTATCTATCCACCATCCAGAGAAATCACCATAACAAAATCAGAGTATGAAGACAACGAAAATCCATCAAATGCAAATGAAGAAAACTCACAATATAGAGCAATACCATACTCTAACATATAAAAATACATACGCGTCCCCAAAACACTGCAACCACTCTATACAATCCTGTACAACCGACGTCTATACAAACTCCTCTATCTGCATAAATACCCGACACAAAATAACAAACCAGCGAATCTCACCATCACCTGCCACCACCACGGGTCGGGCCGCCCTAACAAAATCCGCCGTCTGGTACCTCGTTCGCATGCCGCCAACCATCCTATGCCTTAGGACTAGGCTCTCGAGGCTCAGCAGCAATATTGTTAGCACCTACACCACATAACACACAACATAAGCCTAACGCTCAGTAAGTAATCTAATATAAAAGTAAAAGCCGACAATGCAATTCTATCACATGCAGTCTCTACACTCACACTCATGTTGTCACACCTGTGATGCGTAGTGTAGCCGTACCAGGGTAAGGAGGAATCTAACGCCACCCTACACCCTGACACGTCGCCACCATCCCAAACTCCCCAGCAACGAGGCCCACAAGCTACACACACACATAACCACATGGCAACCGCATCAAGGTAAGGGTGTACCTCGCGTCACACTACACCCTGACACGTTGCCCCCCTCCTTGCCTCCCCAGCATGGGGCCATCAAACTACCAATAATCATTCAAACATGTTATTAAGTTCATTAACTTAATCCAAGTGTCACAAACAATAAACTCAACACATTTTATTCATACTATTCCACAAATCAGAAATTGACCAATATTTTGTCCGACTTCCATAAGTTGTAACAAATCCAATACTTGTTTGAATTTGATAATTCAAATTATAACGTAAAGCATAAGGAGTCTAGTTTCTAATGGTCAAAACTATTTTTCAAACCAACATAATTTGGTCAGCCAAAATTGGCCAAAACAAAACCTGTTTTGTTTTGGCCTAATTTTTCAGATTTTTTCAACTTTCAAAAATTCAATCAAACAATCAATTTCTTTCCATCTAATTCACCAATAAGTCAATCTAGCATGCTTAAGCATTTAATAGAGGAAGAAAATAACAAAGAAAATCCATCATTGTGCAAGAATTAGGGTTTACAAACATCCTTCAAAACTTAAACAAAATATGTAATTTAGAACAAATCTTACCTAACTAAACAAATCTTTTAACATGTCTTGCTAAATCTTGAGAAAATAGGGACATTTGTCTTGATGAAATATTTGCAGACAATGAAGGCTTGAGGTAGTTCGTAAGGAGAGAGAGAAAGACAAAGGAGAGAGTTGTCTCTCAACATGAAACCCACGAAGCTTAATGGATAAGCTTAAAATTTTCTCTAGGTGGCCTCCAAATATTAAACCAACAATGCATCAAGTTCACTTTGAATGTTCAACGCCTAAACCCTCTCTCACTTTTCACTAAAAAAATCAGATTCTAATCCTTTGAATTTTTCAACGTCACTTCCTCACATTTCTTCTGCACTTCATCTTTATCTTATTTCCTCTTCATTTCATCACATAATTTACTCACGTGATAACCTTCATCTGACAAGGAGAGTTTGACGAAGTGAACTCCAATTCCATTTTCTTACTTTTATATAACTCTCTGACAGTAACCTAAAAATTAGAATGTGAGATCCATTTACTTAAGTGGTTCCCATGTGCTCAATAAAATATATGATGGAAGCTTGACCATTTCAACGCTTCATTCCTTCTTTGCTCTCTTCTTCACCCATAAATTGTTCCTTCAACTTAGTTTTATCTACCATTAAATCCATTTACTAAAACAACTAACAATTATAATTAACAATTATGAGGCATACGAAAAACTTAGCCGATAAAATTTTTGAGTCTTACATCTCCATTATTGCAAATCAACTCCACTCTTCCTCAAGGACAAATCAAGGTAAGATAATTTGATTTTATTAGATGCAAGTTTAGGGTTTTATGCATGGATGAGGTGAGTATTTTGTAATAACCCGAAAATTTTAGATTTTTAAATTTTATTCCCGAAACTTTTAATTTATGTTCAGTTGGAGTTTCGAAAAAATGTTTTAACTGGAAAATTAAATTGTAAGCCTTGGAGTTTGGTTTTGTGGTGGGTTGGAAATTTTAAAGTCGGGTGTACCCGAAATTAACGCAATTACGGACGATCAAAACACGTGAGGGCATTTTGGTAATTTGTAATTAAATTAAAAGTTTTATAATTTTAAAAAAAAATTTATTGGGTGGAATGGCTTCGAGTGGAAGCCATTCCACCGTGTTGTCGCGCGGTCGAGAAAGGAAGCGAGAGTGAGGTCGGGGAAAGGAAACCGCCGACGACCGACCGCCGAGGGAGAGATGCCGGTGCCTAGAGTACTTCGGTGAGCTGAAGAGAGAAGCTGTTTTACCTTCCCGCGCTGAAAAATCGAAGGTGAGTTCTCTCCTGTTTTTGGTTCTGTTGACCGAGCGTGGAAGTTCGGTTGTTCTTGAACTCCCGACGATTAGAGCTCTGTTGTTGGGGCATTTTAGAACCGAGTGTGTGTGTTTTGGAGCCAGTGTGTGGCTCGGCCCTCCCGCGACGAAACCTGACCGAGAACAGGGAGTTTTCCCTTTTGGTTTTATCCTGCTTAGATGGCCGAGCGTGAAATTGTTCTTACCTCTAAGTCTCGAAAATTTCATGCTAGAATTTAAGAGGAATAGAAGTGAATTTTATGATGCAATGGGCGGGTTGAGAAATGCACGTTTTTGGTGAAGAGAACCATGAGGGTTTTTGGTGCTGCCATGCTATTTCTAATTAGGAACTCCCCAAATTGTTTATGTATGCATTGGTAGATCGAAATGTGATTGTTCGGTGAAGGAATTGGCGAGATTGGATCGAAGTTGAATTTTCGGCTAAAAACAGATTCTATTTTTTGCCGTTTTGGCTAGGCTTGGGTTGACCATTTTAAATTCTGTTTTTGTGGGTTAAAATAGTTTGTTAGAGGAACGTATGGCCGCTGGATGCAAAAGTTAACAGATGCAAAAGTTATGCGCGTCCGAACTTTAGGTTGCTTTTCGGCCGAACCAAACCAATGACCCGTTTCAGTTGGAATTTCATGAGGGTAGTTAAGGAAGGTTATTTTTAGCTATTTTTTGAATTTTGAGATAAATACTGATGAGAGATTGGTTGTGTTTTAGGTTGAGGCTTTTTGGCGAAGCTGTGCGTCGAGGGAACTTAGGATGCCAGGTAAGTAGTGCATGCATGCGTTTTGCCCAAGTGGGCCTACATTGTAAAACTTTAGGGTTTATGTGATTGATTGTAGTGTGCGTGCGTATTGTTTGTCATGCATCATATTTTAAAAACGTGAACGAAAATGGTTTTGAGCATGTTTTGGGTATGTGGTGAGACGTGTGGCGGTGGTACCGCGGATCCCGCTAATGTGCGGGCCGGTGCTTCACCAGTCGCAGATTCTGCTCGAGTAGTGGGCCGGCTGGGCTATTATGCGGCGTGAATGTGTTGACGGTGAGGGTGATGGGCAGTGGTTCCGCAGATCCTACTAGTGTGTGGGCTAGTGCAACACCAGTCGCGGATTCTACTCAAGGAGTGGGCCGACTGGGCTGTGGCGAAACGTGTGTATATGGCAACTGTGGCCCCGTAATGGGGAGGCTGGGACGGGGGCGATGTGCCAGTGTGTAGTGTCGCGCGAGGTACACCCTAACCTTGATGTGGTTGCCGTGTGGTGATGCGTGTGTGTTGCTTGTGGGCCTCCTTGCTGAGGAGTCCGGGACGTTGGCGACATGTCAGGGTGTAGGGTGGCGTTAGGTTCCTCCTTACCCTGGTGCGGCTAAACTATGCATCACAGATGTGACAACATGAGTGTGAGTGTAGAGACTGCATGTGATGGATTGCATTGTCGGCTTTTACTTTCATATCGCATTACTTACTGAGCGTTAGGCTTATGTTGCGTGTTCTATGGTGTAGGTGCTGACGATCTTGCTGGTGAGGCTCGAGAACCTAGTCATGAGGCATAGGATGGTTGGCGGCGTGCGACCGAGGCACCGGATGACAGATTTTGTTAGGGGGACCCGACCCGTGGAGATGGTAGGTGGTGGCCTGATTTGTTTGCAGGTATTTTTCTGTTGTGGTGATTATGTACAGTCGATGAGATGAGTTGTATATGCGTCAGTGTATAGATGTATATGAAGTGCGTGTGATGTTGGCGACGTACGCATATATTTTACATATAGGAGCTTGGAAATTCTCTATACTGTGAATTTTCATCGTTTGAAATTGGTGGATTTTCGTGGTCTTCATACTCTGATTGTGTTATGGTAATTCTTCTGGATGATAGATAGATAAATATTGTTAGCTTTTGGTGAACTGTGTGCAGGGTTTTAAATTTTTGGGATAGCCAGTTTTTAGGCGTTACTCTGCCGAAATTTCGGGAGAAGGGTTGGGAGTCGAAAGGATATGGAATAGGTTGAGGTGTGTACAGTGAATGCTAGAGAAGTGTAGATGAGCGTGGGAGTGCGGCGTGATCGCAGGTGCGCGGGGCACGCGGACCTGCTGGTACTCACGGGTCGTGCGGCGCTGGGTGAGGGCGTGCGTGTGGACGTGTTGTACAGCGACAGGGTGCATGGGACACACGGCGCTATGAGCGTGCGCGAGATACAGTGACGTTGAGTTGGCACGTACGGCACAGCGAGGGTGCACGCAGGGTGTCGAAGTGGGGACGTTAGTGCGCGGCACAGGATTGTATGGTTCGAGGGGTGCGTTGAATCCTTTCTTAGGATTTTGAGTCTTACCGTTTTATCTTAAACTATTTTAAATGGTTTTCCTTTTCACTGCGTAGTTTTTATGTTGAAGATTTCGTGTTCCCTCGTCGAGACGCGAGTTGTTTTCGAATCGAGTGGCGAATTTTTCATACTCACAAATGCTCTTTTGAAAATGATTTGAAAACGAAAGGGGTATTAAATTGAGTGAGTTATGTCAAGTGTTAGTGTGGGAAGTGTGTAGATGCACTGTAGCGCACCGAGAACGCGGGGTTTTCTCAGGGGTGTTATAGGTATGGTATCAGAGCCACGGGGTCGTCGTCGTTCAGAGGATTACCTAACACCGTCAGCCGCTGCACGGGAGCACTCCACCACTGTAAGTGTTTAGATTTGAATTTATTGTAGTACTAATGTGAGCTTTATATTCATGTTAAAGGTAGAAAATGTCAGGAGAGGCGAGAGGTAGAGGTAGAGGGCGGCCACGACGAGAGGCGCCTCCTAGAGCTGTTGGCAACATAGATGATACCGTCCGGCAGCTTACCGCGTTGGTCCACCGTCAGTCTCAGCAGTTGGAGAGGTTTATGAGTAGGGACGACAATGGTCAATCTAGCGCCCAGGGTTCGTCCGACAGAGGAGGTGACAGGCTGCATAGACTTAGACCCCCGACCTTTGACGGATCATCTCCAGATCCTCTCAGTGCTGAGGAGTGGATATGGAGCATGGAGAGAATGATGAGTTTTGCCAAGGTAGAGGAGCAGCACAGAGTTTCTAGTGCGGCATTCTATCTTACCGAGGAAGCGAGCCATTGGTGGGATACTGTGGCGGCCACAAGAGATGTGGAGGCCATGACTTGGGAGGAGTTCAGGTCGGTGTTTTTTTGGCAAGTATTTCAGTCATTCAGTCAGGACACAGAAGATGGTGGAGTTTGCACAGTTTAAGCAGACCGGCACTGTGGCCGAGTATGTACGGCAGTTCGAGGCCTTGTCGCGGTTTGCAGGACATTTGGTGAGCCTCGATGAGAATAAGGTACATCAGTTTGTGCAGGGCCTGAAGCCGAATATTTATATGGGCAAGCGGATTGCGGGGACCCAAGGCATGCCGTACGAGGAGTTGTAACGAAGGCCCTTCACATTGAGGAGGCTCGTGCGAAGCTTCCTAGTTATCGGAAGGTACCCAGAGAGCAGTCTTGGAGATCATTCAGAGAGTCGTTGCCACAAGCCAGCGGGGAGGTGTCCATGCAGAAAGGCCTGAAGAGGGTTAGTGACAGTTCTAGTAGCCAGGGGAGCACTAAGAGGCCGCAGGGGTCGGGACAGTTTCCAGTGTGCCCGAAGTGTCAGAGGAGCCACCCGGGCGAGTGCAGAACGGGGCTAGTGCGGTGTTATAACTGTGGAGAGGTGGGCCACATGTCAAGAGAGTGCCAGAAGCCACGTTAGAACTGCTGTTTCAACTGCAATGAGGTGGGACACTTTGTCATCAGATGCCCAGCTGCGAGCAAGACGTCCGCCAGAGTTGCACCGAGGGTCTTTGCCCTTTTTGAGCCAAATGATGTTGCCCAGCCATCTGTGATTGCAGGTAATATTTTTGTTTCTTGTGTGGCAGCTTATACCTTGATTGATACGGGCAGTACGCACTTGTTTGTGTCGACGGGCTTTGTGGTTAAGGCCAACTTGGAGTTCAGTCCCGCCGAGCGACATTATGATGTGACCTTGCCATCCAGAGAGCATTTGTATTCAGAACAGGTGGTGCGGGGCAATGTTGTGACAGTGGGGAGGAAGCAGTTATATGCCAAGCTTGTTATACTCCATATAAGCGATTATAAGGTGATCTTGGGAATGGACTGCCTGTTCAGACATCATGCGGAGATTGACTACAGGAACAGAGAGGTTCATTTCCGGCCCTCGGGCGGAGAGAGCTACACATTTAAAGCAGGTAAAGGTCTTGCCAGGATTTATGCTATATTTTTTCGTCAGGCTCCACGGGTGTTAAGCATGGGTTGCCAAGGGTTTTTGGCAAGTGTCGGGGATGCGCAATCACAGGGTGATACTCGGATATAGGATATTCTTGTTGTACAGGAGTTCTCAGAGGTGTTTCGTGATGATTTGCCAGGGTTGCCCCTTGATAGGGAGATTGAATTTGAGATAGATGTTTTCCCAGGTGCCGAGCCAGTGTGCAAGAACCCCTAGAGATTAGCACCTACTGAGCTTAAGGAGCTAAAGACTCAGTTGGAGGAACTGACAGATAAGGGCTTTATATGCCCTAATTTTTTACCTTGGGGAGTGTCAGTTCTGTTCATCAAGAAGAAGGACGGATCCCTACGTATGTGTATTGACTACCGGGAGCTGAATAAGTTGACGGTGAGAAACAGGTACCCATTGCCGAGGATTGACGATTTGTTTGATCAGCTGCAAGGTGCCCAAGTGTTTTCTAAGATTGACCTGAGGTTTGACTATCATCAGTTAAAAGTAAAGGAGAAAGATGTACCAAAGACGGCCTTCAGGACGAGCTATGGGCACTTCGAGTTTTTGGTTATGTCTTTCGGGTTGACCAATTCCCCTGCAGCATTTATGGATCTGATGCACAGAGTGTTCAGGAAGTACCTGGACAAGTTTATGATTGTGTTTATGGACGACATCCTGATCTCCTCGCGGAGTGAGGGGGAGCACAGGGAGCATCTGAAGATTGTATTGACTATTTTGAGCCAGCATCAGCTGTATGCTAAGTTCTCAAAGTACGAGTTTTGGTTGGACAGGATTCACTTCTTGGGGCATGTTATCTCCTCGGAGAGTATTTTAGTTGATTCGGTGAAGGTTCAGGCTATAAAGGAGTGGCCGCGGCCGACCAGTGCTAGCGAGATACGCAGTTTTCTGGGGTTGGCTGGATATTATCAGAGATTCATTGAGGGGTTCTCCAAGATCTCGGCCCCCTTGACCCGGCTGACCAGGAAGAATGCAAAGTATGAATAGACCAACAGGTGTGAGGACAGCTTCCATACATTGAAGCAGAGGTTGACTACGGCTCATGTATTGACACTGCCCGTGGAAGGAGACAAGTTCTGCATTTATTGTGATGCCTCCAGGATCGGTTTGGGGTGTGTTTTGATGTAGAGTGGGAGAGTCATTGCCTATGCCTCTAGGCAGTTGAAGGGTTACGAACAGAATTATCCCACTCACGATTTGGAACTGGCGGCAGTTATCTGTATGGGCAGCAGTGCGAGATTTACTCAGACCATCAGAGCTTGAGGTACATTTTCACGCAGAAGGAGCTGAATTTGAGACAGAGAAGATGGCTCGAGCTGGTCAAGGACTACGATGTAGAGATCAGGCACCACCCGGGGACGGCGAACGTGGTGGCAGATGCCTTGAGTAGGGTGACAGCTTCGACTTCGGCCATGACTACGATACTGCCTGTTGAGTTAGTGACAAAGATGCAGAGTTTTGGTATGGAGGTAGTTTCTGATCTGGCACCCACTCTTTCTGCCTTGTCATTGAGGCCGACTATTCTGGACAGGATCAGGCAGACTCAGAAGACTGATTCGGAGTGTGGCGAGCTGAAGGCGAGTATGGAGGCCAGACCTGATTCTGATTTCAGCTACTCAGAAGACGGGATTCTGAAATTTCAAGGATAGGTGGTACGTCTCGAAGGATGAGGAGCTGAGGAGGGATATATTATCAGAGGCCCATTCATCTTCTTTCTCTGTGCATCCGGGAAGTACTAAGATGTACAAGGATTTGAAGCAGCATTATTGGTGGCC
Organism: Begonia peltatifolia; assembly: GCA_022433055.1. Taxonomy (NCBI): domain Eukaryota; kingdom Viridiplantae; phylum Streptophyta; class Magnoliopsida; order Cucurbitales; family Begoniaceae; genus Begonia; species Begonia peltatifolia. The sequence goes on along the minus strand of CM039519.1, from coordinate 12,995,907 downwards.
TAACATGAAACGAGCAGTGGCTGAGTATGCTGAGGCCTGCGTAGTCTGTCAGCAGGTGAAGGCGGAGCATCAGCAACCGTCTGGGATGCTTCAACCATTGCCTATACCGGAGTGGAAGTGTGAGCGAATCACCATGGATTTTGTGGTGGGACTACCGAGGACTGCCAATGGCCATGACGCGATCTGGGTGATTGTGGACAGGTTGACGAAGTCGTCTGACTTTTTGCCTGTGAGGATGATTTATACGATGGATCAGTTTGCCCAGTTCTATATTCAGGAGATAGTCAGACTTTATGGGATTCCGGTGTCGACTGTTTCAGACTGAGAACCCAGGTTCACGTCCAAGTTTTGTAGGAGTTTGCATAAGGCTATGGGCACCAGATTAGATTTCAGTACGGCCTTTCATCCTCAGACCGACAGGCAGTTAGAGCAAACTATATAGATTCTGGAGGATATGCTCAAGGCCTGTGTGTTGGAGTTTCAGGTGAGTTGGAGCAAGTTCTTACCGCTAGTGGAATTCTTATATAATAACAGCTATCAGTGCACCATTGGTATGGCGCCATACGAGGCCCTGTATGGAAGGAAGTGCAGGTCGCCATTATATTGGGATGAGGTTGGGGAGGCCCAATTTATAGGTCCTGAGATTTTACAGCAGACTATCGACAAGATTTCTGTGATACGGAAGAGGATGAAAGCGGCTCAGAGTTGACAAAAGATTTATGCTGATCAGAGACGTCGGGAGTTGGAGTTTAATGAAGGCGGCGAGGTTTTTCTGAAGGTCTCGCCGTTCAAGGGAGTGGTAAGGTTGGAAAAGCGGGGGAAGCTCAACCCTCGGTTTGTGGGACAATTCCCGATTGTCAAGCGGATGGGGAAAACTGCGATCCAGCTTCAGTTGCCTGCATCGATGGATGCCATCCATGATGTTTTCCATGTCTCGATCCTGAGGAAGTGTATGTGTGATCCCTCTCAGGTAGTGCCACAATAGGATATAGAGATCCAGCCAACGCTGTCCTACTAGGAAAAGCCAGTGAAGATCTTAGGATCAGCTGTGAAGGTGCTATGCAACAAGGAGATTATGCTGGTCAAAGTGATGTGGCACAACCATGGTGTTGAGGAAACTACTTGGGAGCGACGTGATGATATGGAGCGGCAGTATCCCAACTTATTCGGTACGTAAATTTTGGGGACAAAATTCTTATAAGGTGGGGGGATGTAATAACCCGAAAACTTTAGATTTTTAAATTTTATTCTTGAAACTTTTAATTTAAGTTCAGTTGGAGTTTCGAAAAAATGTTTTAACGGGAAAATTAAATTATAAGACTTGGAGTTTGGTTTTGGGGTGGGTTGGAAATTTTAAAGTCGGGTATACCCGAAATTAACAAAATTACTAACGATTAAAACACGTGAGGGCATTTTGGTAATTTGTAATTAAATTAAAAGTTTTATAATTTGAAAAAAAAATTTATATGGTGGAATGGCTTCGGGTGGAAGCCATTCCACCGTGTTGTCGCAAGGCCGAGAAAGGAAGCGAGTGTGAGGTCAGGGAAAGTAAACCACCGAGGGAGAGACGCCGGTGCCCAGAGTACTCCGGTGAGCTGAAGAGAGAAGCTGTTTTGTCCTGCTTAGATGGCTGAGCGTGAAATGGTTCTTGACTCTAAGTCTCTGAAATTTCATGCTAGAATTTAAGAGGAATAGAAGTGAATTTTATGATGCAATGGGCAGGTTGAGAAATGCACGTTTTTGGTGAAGACAACCATGAGGGTTTTTGGTCCTGCCATGCTATTTCTAAATAGGAACTCCCCAAATTGTTAATGTATGCATTGGTAGATCGAAATGTGACTGTTCGGTGAAGAAATTGGCAAGATTGGATCGAAGTTGACTTTTCGGCTAATTTTCGTATAAAAATAGATTCTATTTTTGGCCATTTTGGCTAGGCTTGGGTTGATCGTTTTAAATTCTGTTTTCGTGGGTTGAAATAGGTTGTTAGAGGAACGAATGGCAGCTGGAATCGTTCGATTTTGAAATCCGACGCAAAAGTTATACGCATCGGAACTTTATGGGTAATTTTGGTCCGAGTAAAATTAGCGAGCGTTTTTCATAGAAATTCAACGTGTGATAGTAGCATAGCCGTTTTTGATGCGTAAGACTAGTTGCGAGTGAGTATTGGTTGAAGAGAAGTGAAAATGTGAAATTTGATAAAAATGGCAGATTTGGTTTTTAGCATTTTTCGCCTGTCTGCAGCTTACCGTTTTAAAATTCGTCTTAGTATGTTAGACTAGGTTATTAAGGGGACGTTTAGCCACTTGAATCACTTGATTCTGTTAACGGACGCAAAAGTTATGCGCGTCCGAACTTTAAGCTGGTTTTCGGCCGAACCAAACTAATGACCCGATTCAGTTGGAATTTCATGAGGGTAATTAAGGAAGGTTATTTTTAGCTATTTAGTGATTTTTTAGATAAATAATGATAAGAGATTGGTTGTGTTTTAGGTTGAGGGTTTTTGGCGAAGCTGTGCGTCGAGCGAACTTAGGATGCCAGGTAAGTAGCGCATACATGCGTTTTGCCCAAATGGGCTTACACTATGGAACATTAGGATTTATGAGATTGATTGTAGTGTGCGTGCGTATTGTTTGTCATGCATCATATTTTAAAAACGTGAACGAAAATGGTTTTGAGCATGTTTTGAGTATGTGGTGAGATGTTTGGCGGTGGTACCGCGGATCTTGCTAGTGTGTGGGCCGGTGCTTTACCAGTTGTGGATTCCGCTGGAGGAGTGGGCCGGCTGAACCATCATGCGGCGTGAATGTATTGACGGTGAGGGTGATAGGCAGTGGTACCGCAGATCCTACTAGTGTGTGGGCCGGTGCAACACCAGTCGTGGATTCGGCTCGAGTAGTGGGCCGGCTGGACTGTCGCGAAACGTGCGTGTGTGGGAACTGTGGCCCCGTCTTAGGGAGGCTGGGACGGGCGCAACGTGTCAGGGTTTAGTGTGGCGCGAGGTACACCCTTACCCTGATGTGGTTAGCGTGTGGTGATGCATGTGTGTAGCTTGTGGGCCTCGTTGCTGGGGAGTCCGGGACATTGGCGACGTGTCAGGGTTTAGGGTGGCGTTAGGTTCCTCCTTACCTTGGTGCGGCTACACTACACGTCACAGATGTCACAACATGAGTGTGTGTGTAGAGACTGCATGTGATAGGATTGCATTGTCGAGTTTTACTTTCATATCGCATTACTTACTGAGTGTTAGGATTATGTTGTGTGTTATGTGGTGTAGGTGCTGACAATCATGCTGGTGTGCCTCGAGAGCCTAGTCCTGAGGTATAGGATGGTTGGCGGCATGCGACCGAGGCACCGGATGGCAGATTTTGTTAGGGCGACCCAACCCGCGGAGATGGTAGGTGGTGGCCTGGTTGTTTGCCGGTATTTTCTTTTGTGGTGATTATGTACAGTCGATGAGATGAGTTATATATGCGTCAGTGTATAGGTCTATATGGAGTGCGTGTGATGTTGGCGATGTATGCATATATTTTACATGTAGGAGCTTGGAATTGCTCTATACTGTGAATTTTCTTCGTTTGAAATTGATGGATTTTTGTTGTCTTCATACTCTGATTGTGTTATGATGATTCCTCTAGATGATGGATAGATAAATACTGTTAGTTTTTGGTGAACTGTGTGCAGGGTTTTAAATTTTTGGGATAGCCAGTTCTTAGGCGTTACTCTGTCGAAATTTCGGGAGAGGGGTTAGGAATCGAAAGGATATAGAATAGGTTGAGGTGTGCACAATGCGTGCTAGAGAAGTGTAGATGAGCGTGGGAGTGCGGCGTGATCGCAGGTGCGCAAGGCACGTGGCCCTGCGGGTACTCACAGGTCATGCGGCGCCGGGTGAGGGCGTGCACGCGGACGTGCTGTACAGCGGCAGGGTGCGTGGGGCAAGCGGCGCTGTGAGCGTGCACGAGACACAGTGACGTTGAGTTGGCACGTGCGGCACAGCGATAGTGTGCGCGGGGTGTCAAAGTGGGGACGTGAGTGCGCGGCACCGGATTGTGTGGTTCGAGTGGTGCGTTGGATCCTTTCTTAGGATTTCGAGTCTTACCATTTTATCTTAAACTATTTTAAATGGTTTTCTTTTCCGCTCGTAGTTTTTATGTTGAGGATTTCGTGTTCCCCCGTCAGGACGTGAGTTGTTTTCAAATCGAGTTGCAAATTTTTCATACTCACAAATGCTCTTTTGAAAATGATTTTAAAACGAAAGGGGTATTAAATTGAGTGAGTTATGTCAAGTGATAGTGTGGGTAGTGTGTAGATGCACTGTAGCTCACCGAGAACGCGGGGTTTTCTCGTGGGTGTTACATATTTGATTGAGTGTTAAAAAGGTTTGATGAACCCTATTTTGAGATCCAAAAATTCTAAGTCTCTTGGTTGCTTTTCTTCTATTATTATATGCTTAATGATGCTATGTAAACATATTGATGGTTTTATGGAGCGGTTGTGGCTATTAGCTTAGAGTTTGAAGAAAATTGAAATTGAGAGTTATGTATAGGGCAGTTTTGATTCTGATTTATTTACACTAAACCATTGGTGTTGGTTTATTAAATGGATCTTACCATAAGAAACTAGACACCTTAAGGTTTACATAGACTTTTCAATCATTGAATTCATACTAGTATTGAATTTATTGTGAAATTTTGAAATTGGATAAAATTTATGGTAAAAAACGACGAAGTTTTTGTTTTGATTTTTTTGCCATTTAGGGTGAACAATTTTTGATAAATGAGTTTCCTCATGTAAAAATAGACACCAATGGTAAATCATAGCTTTTGAAATTAATGAAGTTTGGTAAAAATTGAATAAGTTATGATAATTTGAAGTTGGCTTAATAATAGCCTAAATTCTGAGAGTTGTGGTAAGGATGGTTGAGTTTTAGATTCTATTATACTTAAGCTTTTTGAATTGGATGATGTGATGGTTTAAAGGATATTTGAGCTACTTTGATTAGAGTTTTGAATGGATTGAGTATTGAATTTTGATGATGTTAATTTATTTGAATTAGTTGTGTTTATGATAATGAACTTTGATTAAAAATATGTTTGGAATTGAAAGTTTTATTCAATTGGATTGTTTATGTTTTAGGTTTTCGAGTTCTCAAGATTAAGTGATTATTATTTGGTTAAGGAATTCAGGTAAGTAGTGTACACATATTTTCACCTTTGGCCCACATCACAAAATGTTAGGGTCATGTTGTATGTTTATTGTATGTTTTGTTATTTCATGAATCATGTTTTGAAAAGATACAAAAATGAATTTGCAAATGTTTTATGAAACGACATAGTACAATATGAAACGAAATGAGTATGAATCTTTAAGGAAAGTAATTCACCCCTTAAATGAGTATGAGATATGATGATTTGAGAAAATTGATTCGCTTCTTATCTAATATGAGGATCAAGACGTGTCTTTGGAGGAAGTAATTCGCCCTCCAAATAAGTATGTGTGACAACCCAAAAAGATCATAAGTTTGATTGCATAGCAAAACTCGAATTGCGGTGCAAACCTCCGTGATCTAAGCCTAGTATAGACAAAGGCTGAATTCGAGTATAGGCAAATCCCATATCGTTACGAAAAGGGGGTCGGAAACAATTCCATATCGATTGGGGGGAAGATAAAAATGAAACATATGTAAAGAAACTCTCCTAAGATAGTAAGATACGTTTTGGAACACAATTGACATCGGATCCCATAAGAACTCCTAAGTTAAGAGTGCTCTGGCAAAAGCAGCACCATGTTAGGTGATTGACAATGAAGTTCTTGCCAAAACAAATCTGTGAGGGCTGTGTGGGTGACCCAAAGCGGACAATATCATACTGGGATTGAGGAGTTAGTTACAAATGATAACTGGAAATGTGGTTACCGAGAACGTTGGACCCTATGAGGGGAGGTGATTGTGACGATCCAAAATGATCATGAGTGCGATTGCGGGGCAAACCTTGGGGATCTAAGCCCGAGTATAAGCAAATCCTTGATTCGAGTCTAGGTAAATCCGAGATCGTTACGATAAGGGGGTTGGACACAATCCCACATCGCCTGGGGAGAAGATGAAAAAAAAAATATGTAAAGAAACTCTCCCAAAATAGTAAAATGCATTTTAGAGCATAATTATCATTAGAACACATAAAAACTCCAAAATTAAAAGTGCTCCAGCGAGGACAATGCCATGTTGGGTGACCGATTAGGAAGGCCTCGTAAAAACAAATCCATGAGCTCTGTATGAGCGACCCTAAGTGGACAATATCTTATTGGCATGAAGCGGTTTGTTACAGTATGAGAATTTCATAGATATAATTTGGGAAAATTATCTGCTTCCCATCTAGTATTAGGATCATACGAAAATGAGTACGAAAACGAAAGTGTAACGACCACGTAGAAACTGCACATGTTAGGAGATATGTGAACTGTTTTCATTTTATTATTGCGCTATTTACTAAGAATTAGGCTTATAGTTTGAATTCTATGATGTAGATGAAGAAGAGCTAGCTGGTGAGATTCTTGAGCATGTACAGGATTAGTGGTCGTAGTTTGAAGAGTATGTTCATAGCGACAATCAGGCTCATTGTTAGGGCGATTTAACTGTGAAACAACGTATGTTTTGAAATAGTGTTTTGAAGTAAGTGATATGTATATAAACGTTTAGGCTTAAACATTTTGGAGAAAAAAAATGTTGAGTTATGGATAGAAATATTTTTATATAAACAGATGAATTGAATTGGGATGTTAATTTTTGTTTGGAAATGTTGTTTGTTAGGTTGGTTTTTGAGAAAATTTGGAGAATTTGTGTTTTGTATTCAAAGAATTTAAGTGTTATGTTGCTCGATTTAGAGGAAGAGAGGTATTTCTGAGTGCTAAATTCGATTAATAGAAAAACCTTTTAGGTTGATGAATTTGAAGTGTTTTGAATGAGTTTTCTATAGTTTGAAGTATGAATTTAAATTTGGTTTTAAATAACAAGTTATTCACAAGCAAGTAAGTCAAGTAAGTCTTGTGTCATGAGATTTTTAATGTTTTAAAATGGAATAGTTTTGAAATAAAAGAAAATTTTAAATTTTTACAAAATTTTCAAGTATGGATTTTGGGCTGTGACTGTAATGCCTCGAAAACCTACCCGTTTTCTGGTTCGCTACTGCTCAACTCTAATACCAACTTTCTACACCCGTATTGTAAAAATCGCGTAAAATTTTTAAAACTTTAAAAACATTATTTCTTGACCTAAAACGACCATTTTGGAAAATATTTTTGATAGCTCTGCAGCGAAAATTCGATTAAATTCTCTTTCGGAAAAACTTCATTTTGTTAAGCTTGAAACAAGGACTCCCGGTCGACACCTATAAGCACCGGTCGACACTTAAGTCGTCTCAAATTTCTCATCGGTCGACACCGGGAACACCGGTCAACAGTTTGTTCTTCTCGGATTTTTCCAGCGGTCGACACCAGAATTAACTGGTCGATACTTCTATGCTCAGCAAGGAGAGCAGTCGACACTTTCTTTTGCAGGTCGACACTTTGGCCCTCTCTGCCGGCGTAGGTCGATCCCCGCGGTCGACACTCTCACAGATTTTACATGGACCTCTCGACTTCGGTCGACACCTCACACCAATTCGTTCGAATATGCACGATAAATACTCCTCGACTAAATCCACGAAGTAGAAACTTAAATTCTGAAAACATAATTTCAAAACATTCATATCCTATTTCAATAATCCACTGTACCTTTGGTACACTACCTAAATTTCTCAAAAACTATACAACTCTATTCGACTCAAAACACTTACAAAATTATACTCTCTTTACCCGCCATGGTCGTGTCGCCCCAACATTTCCCCACACCGGCATGCGACATCTCCCGCCAACTCCAACCTTAGCCTGCTCATCACTTAGCACTCACTTGACAGCACGTCGTCACCTACACCAAGGAACACAAAACGTAAGCCTAATGCTTAGCAAGTATGGAAACATGAACTCGAAAACCAATGCATAACTCAAACCCTACTCATGCAGTTTCTATACTCAACTCCATTTTCTTTTTGTTTCGTTATTTTCATCTTTCACTTTCCGGTGTGAGTCAGGCCAGCACCCATCCCTTTCCCCCCTCGGAACGGCCATTCCATAACCCACAAAGCGAGGTTAAAGGCACATATCATGTTCGCACAAGCAACGGCCCTACGTAACCTCCTCCTAACAACTATCATTGAACCCTCTAGTGCTCTCAATAGCACGTTAACAATGAGGCGTTCGCAAACTGTGTCACATTACGTACTTTCATCCATGGGAACACCCTAGTGCTTTCTCACTAGCACGTTAACGACGAGGCATTCACCCATGCGTTGCAAATCTTTTCTTATCTAGTTATGCTTCGCTTACACATTTCAAAACAAGCTAAAAACTCGTGTTTCGTAGTTCAAAACCATGATGCATGACAACCACATATGCACGACTACATAATAGAACAACCAAACGACAATCAAAGTAACAAACAAGCAAACAAGCAATCAAACAACCAAACAATGCTATCGTTCCATGGTGTAGGCCCGAAGGCAAATCACAAGCGGTCCATCACTTACCCGGTGTTCTCGAAATCCTGTCGCGTTTCGTGACTTGGTGCTCTAATTGGAATACCTATAAAATTATATATCCGTCAATTTTAATTCACCGAATTCATAACTCCCTAACTTACAAGTCCTACTTCCCATCAAAATCGAAATTATCCAAAAATTCCACACAATTTTCGTCCGACTTCAGAAATTCACAACTTCTCCATTACTCGTCTGAATTGCATGATAGCAAACACTACGGGTTCCTGAGGATGCCTAGTTCCCCATGGTCGCATCCACTCCCATTCAGATGTCCACAACTTAACCAAACATGGGCGAACGAACACAGTTCCAAAACTCACATACACGGCCAATAAATCACTTAATCTTCCTCACCAATTCTCGTAATCTACTCCTATTTCTATTATAAGCACTATTACACGGACATAAATTAGCTCTACAGTCCATTTCTCGCATTATCCTCCTAGGTTTTCACCAATCTGCCCTATATCCTTGCCAAACCTGGTTTTGCCACTAATAATGCTAACACGCTAACTAACTCTGCAAAACTAACGAGAACTCACCGTGATTTGGAAGATTCGTAGAAGAAACTTGATCGCAACGCAGAGAAAAGGGGATGCCAGCTCGCGGGAGAGGAGAAACGAAGGAGAAGGAGGTTTTGCCCTGGAGATTAACACCGTAAGGTGTTTTTACCTCTTTCATCTTCTTTTTCTCTATTTTTTTATTTTATTAATTTATTTCTTAATTACCAAATTGCCCTCCTCATTTAATCGTTCCAAAATTCTGTAATTTCGTCCGATTCTGGTTAGATTCTTTAACATCTCCTTTCGCCATTAGCCTTAAAATAACCTTTCACTCAGGGTTCGAAATTTTCCGTTATTAATTTGGACCAAAATTACACCGATTATAAATTACAAAATCTAAAATGAGTTTAAAAGAAAATTCTTGGTATTACAGTGACAATTGTTGGTATCAGAGCCACGGGTTAAATCGTTCATTAGATTATCTAACAATGTCAATCGCCATATGGAAGTGCTTCACAAACTTTAAGTATTTATGTTAAGTCGTGTTATTAGATGTTTATGTGTAATTATGTAAGGGATGATTCGATCATGATTAGACAACTAACA
>CM039519.1:12827837-12972529 GCA_022433055.1 Begonia peltatifolia | reverse complement strand
GAAATTCAAACACAAAGTCTGAATTTTGGCTCAACCTTCACCCTCGGCCTCCCTCCCTCTCACCGGTCTCCTGCTGTCCACTTGCTAATCTACACACTCACCCTCTCAATCCCCTCACATTTGCAGCCAAATTTAAAGAGAGAAAAAAAATGAAGAAGAGCTGAACCTCAGTCTCGGTTCATACGGACAGGACAGCAGAGGGAGAGGACTTACCAAGTGGTGGCGTCCAGCACTCAGGTGGGAGAAGGACTCCAGCAACAAGTCTGGTCGTTGGCGGCAGAATTGGCCGGAAACCAGCCCCTCGGGGTTGTCGGCCAAACACTCGGCTTTCACTTCGGGAACTCGAGTTACTGGAACCGAACGACTCCGGTTCGTCGGAATAGCAGCCCCTGCTCGCAACTCACACCTCACACTCGCGCTCGTCGGCCGTCGCAGCTCCGACTCCAGCACACGATCGCCCTGCTCCCGGTCGTCTTCTCTCTCGGGTGCACAGAGGAAACAACCGAATGGCTTCCTCGCGAAGCCATTCGGGTGTTTCACAAATTTTTTTTTTTTTTTTTTTTTAAAATAAATACAAATTGCCCCCACGTACTTCAATCGTCCGAAATTTCGTAACTTCCCGACCTCCCGGCTTTAAATTCCGAAAACCAATCGCAAAAGTAGGCCTCGAGCCTTATAATTTAAATCTTTCCCGTTGAAATATTTCTCAAAACTCCGACCGGGATTAAACTAAAAATTCTAAAAATAAAAATATAAAATTCGAAATTTCCGGGTTATTACATTTAGAGTTTAAAAACTTGAAATTTTATTTAAACTAATTTTAATCAAAGTTTTTCACTGCGGCTATTTCTAACGTTTTCAAAAAGGTAATTTTAAGTTGAGGAACTAATTGTCCAGACGATTTTATATGAATTGTCCTTAGTGTGTCCATATGTGTAGCAGTAATTAGCATATCGGGAACCGTGAGAGTTTTTGAGTCGCTACATTACCGATTACAGAATGGAAATAGGAGCAGATCTGTATGTATTTTGTTGTTAGACAGCAAAAGGTTATGATGGAATATGGGTGATTGTGGATCGACTTACATAGTCTACCCATTTTCTATCGGTGAAAATGGTGTATTTGATGAATAAGTTTGCAGAGCTGTACATTTAAGAAATGGTCAAATTATAGGGAGTTTCAACATCTATTGTGTCAAACAGAGACCCCATATTTACTTCTAAATTCTAGAAGAGTTTACACAAAGCGATGGGAACTCAACTGAACTTCAGTACAACATTTCATCATCAAACTAACGGACAATCTGAAAGAACAATTTAGATATTTGAGGATATGATTCGAGCTTGCATGTGGGAATTTCAATCTTCGTGGAGTAAGTTTTTACCATTAGTGGAGTTTTCAAACAACAATAGTTATCAGTTCACTATTGGCATGGCTGCATACGAAGCTCTCTATGGAAGAAAATACAGATCTCTCTTGTATTGAGACGAAGTTGGCAAATCCAGATTGATTGGTTTGTATATTTTGCAACAAACAGCAGAAAAAGTTGAGATCATCAGACAACAGATCCTAGCAACTCAAAGCCGGCAAAAAAATTATGCAGATCGAAGGAGAAGAGAATTGGAGTTCAAAGTGATTGACGAAGTTCCCCAAAAACCTACTCGTTTCTGGTACATTCACTGCTCCGATACCACATCTTTGACGCCCCAGAGTCATCCCTGAACCTGGGTCGCCAACCGTACGCTCGCTTCTCACCCTGACAAAATTTGTATAAAAATTTAATAGTTTCGGTCCTTCGACTCAGAACAACGCCTTCGAAACTCATTTATGAAAAGCCGCAATGGAAAACTCGTTTAAAATTGACTTAAATAAACTTCACCTTTTTAACATAGAAATACAAGGACCGGTCGACACTTGTTGATTTCGGTCGATACTTCACACCAGCAACCCAAAATAACAGCTGTTCCAAAAGAAAACGGACTCGAAAACTTCCTCGAATTAAAACTACCAACTAGAACCTTATTCATACATTTAAACTCTTTCAAATAGTTCAAAAATACATCTATACATCAATCCCGATTACGGACACCCAAACCCTTTTATGCATCAAAACCTATACGCTCGTCATAGACTCCACAAAACTAGCTATCAAGGACCCCGTTTCACCTTGCCCCACGGGTCGGATCGCCTTAACGAACTACACTTGGCGGCACACGATAGTGCGCCTCCAACCACCTACTCGTCCTGTCTAGGTTCAAGTAACTCACCTTCAGGGATCTCTGCACCTACACCACGGAACACACAACATAAGCCTAATGCTCAGTAAGCAGTGTAATATGAAACGTAAAACAATAATGCAATCCTATAACATGCAATTTCTACATTCCCACTCATATTGTCACAACCCGTGACGCGTGGAACGGCAGTACCATGGTGAGGCTGGACTCTCTCGCCACCTCACACCCTCGCATGTTGCCATCGTCCTGGTTTCTCCAGCAACAAGGCCCTCAATCCGTACCCGCACATCACTCTACGCATCGCAACCATCCAGGGTGAGGCTGGACCCACTCGCCACGCCACCCCCTGGCACGTTGCCATCGTCCCGGTTCCTTCACCAACGAGGCCATAGTTGCACACCACCACACGCATATCGCGGCAGCCATCCCAGGGTGAGGCTGGACGCACTCGCCACACTGGACCCTAGCACGTCGCCACTGTCCCGGTTTCTCCAGCAACGGGGCCTAGCTACCAACACATCCGTCGTCCTCGCCACACCTCGCATTTCACACTCGCACATAAATCTATGCACAAATTCATTTTCGTTCTCGTTTCAAACACATGATGCATGTCACATAAAACACACGCACATCACAATCAACCAACTCAAATCAATCGTTCATCTGTGTAGGCCCACCTGGGCAAAATACATGCACACACTACTTACCTGGTGTCCTAGCTTTTCCGTAGTGCTCGTCTCACGCGAAACTTGCTCAACCTACGACAAAACCATCTTCCCGTCAATATTTATCCCACTACTCTACTTACGCACTAAAATCACCACACTAGCTTAACACTTCGCGCACTCACCAAAATCGCTCACTAACCTATTCGGCTCTGAAACCAACCTAACTTTCTACGCGCATAACTTCTGCGTCGGTTATCAGAATCACACGATTCCAGCGGCTAAACGCTCCAATCGTGTCCTAGTTTAATCTACCAGAAAGGGTTTCTTAAATGAACGTCCATAGTTAGGCCAAAAATCCACAGACAGTTCTGTTCTAGGGCATAAATCTCGACGTTCTTGGTTTCTCACTCAAATTCGCTCATTTCCTCACCATTCCTTCTCCTTTACCCTCAACAACCTGCAATAATCAATATTCAACCCAATACACACTCTAACCTTAAAACCCTATCTCGCTATCCATCAAATTTCTCCTTAACTCCAACACTAACCCAACATTAAACTGTAGACTACTTAATCTTACCTTGAACCGTTGAAATGGAGTAGAAAAATCAAAACAAACGCTGGCGGAAAATGTTGCGGGAAGGGGAGGAATCAAAGATAATTGCGTGGTGGAGGGGAAAAAAGGAGATAACAGAGAAGAGAGGGGGGGTTTAGTTTCGACCGATCCTCTCCATTCCTTAATAAAAAAATTTATTAAAATAATAAATAAATTAATTATGTTTTTGCCTTCACACTTTAATCTTTCAATCTAACGGTTATTAAATTTGTTTTCGGTTGGATTCCTAAAATTTTCTCCCCACCATTAACGTCGAAATAACTCATTACCTAAACTTACAAATTTTTCACTTTCCATTATGAGCCGAATTCTGACGTTTATCGCCCCGACAACCCGAAATTGGTACTGTGAAATTACGGGGTGTTATAGAAATTTTCTTGAAAATTTTTTCATCCAAAGAAGTTATGAGATTTGGGAATAAGGGCAAGTTGAGCCCTAGATATGTCTGTCCATTTCTTATTATGAAGAAAATTAGAAAGACAGCCTACCAATTATAATTGCCAGCCTTTATGGAAGGAATTCTTAAGGTATTTCACGTATCTATGTTGAAGAAATTTATACGTGATCCTTCTCACTTTGTGGAGTAGCAGAATATTGAGATTAAGCAAATATTGACTTATAAGGAATAGTTTGTAACACCCCGAAAACCCACACGTTCCCGGTGCGCTACAGTGCATCTACACACACACACTAACACTTAACATAATTCACTCAATTTAATACCCTTTTGTTTCCAATTTACTCTCCCCCTTTTTTTTTTTTGACTCGATTCGAAAACAACTCGCATCTCCCCTTCGACACCTCACGCACTCTCACGGTGCCGCACATACCACTCAACGTTACTGTGTTTCGCGCACGCTCACAGCGCCGCGTGCCACACGCACCCTGCCGCTGTACAGCACGTCCGCGCGCACACCCTCACCCGGTGTCGCACGTCCCGTGGGTACCAACAGGGCCGCATGCCCCGCGCACCTGCGATCACGCCACACATCCACACTCATCTAAACTCCTCTAGCATTCATCATACACACACCTTGACCTATTTCCTATCCTCTGGAATCTCAACCCCTTTCCGAAATTTCGGCAGAGTACCGCCTAAAAACTGGCTACCCCAAAATTTAACCCTTGACACAATTCACCAGAATCCAACAATATTTACCTATCCATCATCCAGAGAAATCATCCCAACCCAAATCAGAGTAATAAGACGACGAAAATCCATCAAATACAAATGAAGAAAGTCTCCAGTATAGAGAAATAACATACTCTAACATGGAAAATATCTGCGTACGTCACCAAAATCACACGCACTCCATATACACCTATACACTGACGCATATACAACAATCAATCCCATCCTCCGTACATAATCACCGCAAAAGAAAGAAAACCCACAAAACGACCAGGCCACAACCTACCATATCCACGGGTCGGGTCGCCCTAACAAAAGTCCGCCATCCGGTGCCGCAGTCACACGCCGCCAACCATCCTACGCCTCAGGACTAGGCACTTGAGGCTCACCAGCGGTATCGTCAGCACCTACACCACAGAACACACAACATAAGCCTAACGCTCAGTAAGTAATGCGATATGAAAGTAAAAGCTGACAATGCAATCCTATCACATGGAATCTCTACACTCACACTCATGTTGTCACATCTGTGACGCGTAGTGCAGCCGCACCAGGGTAAGGAGGAACCTCACGCCACCCTACACCCTGACACGTCGCCACCGTCCCGGACTCCCCAGCAACGAGGCCCACAAGCTACACCCACGCATCACCACACAGCAACCACATCAGGGTAAGGGTGTACCTCGCGCCACTCTACACCCTGACACGTCGCCCCCGTCCCAGCCTCCCCAGCACGGGGCCACAGTTGCCACACACACACGTTTCGCGACAGCCCAGCCGGCCCACCCCTCGAGTAGGATCCGCGACTGGTGTTGCACCGGCCCACACACTAGTAGGATCCGCGGTACCACTGCCCATATCCTCACCGCCAACACATTCACGCCGCATGACGGCCCAGCCAGCCCACCCCTCGATTAGGATCCGCGACTGGTGAAGCACCGGCCCGCACACTAGCGGGATCCGCGGTACCACCGCCACACGTCTCACCTTATACATCAAAGCATGATAAAAATCATTTTCGTTCCCGTTTTTAAAAAAATATGTTGCATGTCACACAATACGCACACACACCGCAATCAATCACATAAACAATAAAGTTCTACAGTGTAGGCCCACTTGGGCAAAACACATGCATGCACTACTTACCTGGCGTCCTAAGCTCGCTCGATGCACAGCTTCGCCAAAAGAAAGCCTCAACATAAAATACAACAAATTTCTCATCAGTATTTATCTCAACATTCACCAATTAGCTAAAAATAACCTTATCTAACTACACTCATTAAATTCCAACTAAAACGGTCCATTGGTTTGGTTTGGCTGAATATCAGCTCAACGTTCGGATGCGCATAACTTATGCGTCTGTCAACGGAATCAAACGATTCAAGTGGCTAAACGTTCCCTTAGAAACCTAGTTTAACATCCCAAGACGGATTTTAAATCGGTAGGCCGCAGATAGGCGAAAAACGCCAATAACCGAATCTGCCATTTTTATTAAAATTTCACATTTTCACTTCCCTTCAACCAAAACTCACTCTCAATTAGTTATATGCATCAAAATGGCTATGCTACTCTCACACGTCGAATTTCCACGAAAAACGGTCACTAATGTGACTTAAACAAAAATCTCGCATAAACTTCCGTCGCGCATAACTTTTGCGTCGGATATCGAAATCGAACGATTCCAGTGGCCATACGTTCCTCTAACAACCTATTTTAACCCACAAAAACAGATTTAAAACGATTAACCAAAACTAGGCCAAAATAGTTAAAAACCGAATCTGTTTCTACACAAAATAGACAAATTTCCGTCATCCACCCGATTTCTTCAAGTCTCTTCACTAAACATCCACATTCAAACCAACTAAGCATAAACAGAGCAAAAACTGGTGGTTTCAGACTCGACCCGAACCCCACAGTCAACAAAACTTCTGGGATTTTCCTCTCAACCCGAGCACTCGGCGAAGCCAACCATCTAACACGGTTGAGGCCCCCCTTCCAGACTCCCTGGTTACACGCTCGAACCTCGGGAGTCTGGCTCAGAGTATGCCGACCATAATCGGTCGCAAAACCAAAGATAAACAGGGGAAGGTTACCTGTTTCTCGGTCAAGTTTTCGGCCCAGAAAAATTGAGCCGCCAGCTGACCACAGTTCGCCGGAGTACCCTGCGCGCCAGCTTCCCACCCACGGCAGCTGATCGTCGACGCCAACTCCCGATTCCCGCTCTCCCTCTCGGTCGTTTGCCCTCGCTCTTCTCCTCGTCGGTAAACAGTCGAATGGCTTCAAAATTGAAGCCATTCGGTTGTTGTTTATTTTATTATCTTTATATATATATATATACCAAATTACAAAACTGCCCTCACGTGTTTAAATCTTCTGTGATTTCGTTAATTTCTCGACCTCCCGACTTTAAATTCTGAAACTAATCGCAAAAGTAGGCCTCGAGCCTTATAATGTAAATCTTTCCCGTTGAACTATTTCTCAAAACTCCGACCGGGATTAAATTAAGAATTCCAGAAATTAAAATAAAAATCGAAATTCCCAGGTTATTACATAGTTAGTGAGGATTCTTGAATAAGCAATGAAGGTATTACGAAAC
The DNA here is from genome assembly GCA_022433055.1 of Begonia peltatifolia. Lineage (NCBI taxonomy): Eukaryota > Viridiplantae > Streptophyta > Magnoliopsida > Cucurbitales > Begoniaceae > Begonia > Begonia peltatifolia. The sequence goes on along the minus strand of CM039519.1, from coordinate 12,965,280 downwards.
AAAGAAATTTCAATCTTGAAAATTTTATGGCATAACCATGACGTAGAGGAAGCAACTTGAGAAACATAACAGAACATGATGAGCCGATATCTAGAATTGTTCAGGTAATCAAATTTTGAAGATAAAATTTTATTTAAGTATAGTGGAATATAACACCTAAAATAATTATCAACTAAGTTATTATGTATGCATCATATTTGATAGTTAAAATTTTTACTTTGATAAAAAGGTGATTTATGTTGGAAAGAAGGTAATTAAATGAAGTAATTGTTAGGGCAATTACGTGGAAGGTAAGAGATATAATCAAAGGATGAGTTGAAAGTAAAAGAGAGTAAAAAAAGTGTGAGAGAATGATTAGAATAATCAAACTCTTCAAATTTTTAAATATAAAAAAAAAAAAAAACAGAAATCAGATTTTGGGCAAAAGAGGAGCCATTTACGTTGAAGCAAATAGGTTTATATTTTTTTAAAAATGAAAAAGAAATAAGAGAGAGAAAGGTTATGCATTGTTGGTTATGTTTAAGTTTGCCACATCACACTTTATTTTGAGATTATCTCTTTAAACTCTAATAATGTTAGTTGTTTTATTTAGACAACCTCTATCCACTCTCTCTGCTCTCACGTAGCCCTTTCTTTCGCTCTCCATTGCTGCAAATCCACTCAACTCTTGCTCAAGGAGAAATCAAGGTAAGATAAGTTGATTTTATTATATGCAAGTTTAGGGTTTTATGCATAGATGAGGTGAGTATTTGGTTGAGTTTTAAAAAGGTTTGGTGAACCCTAGTTTGAGATCTAAATATTCTGAATTTGTTGGCTGTTTTTCTTCTATTATTCGATGCTTATTGATGCTATGTAACATAGTGATGGTTTTATGGAGCGGTTTTGACTATTGGTTTAGATTTTGAAGAAAATTGAAATTGAGGGTTATGTACAGGACAATTTTGGTTATGATTTAATTCAGCTAAGCCATTGGTGGTGGTTTATTAAATGGATCTTACCATGAGAACTAGACACCGTAAGGTTTACATAGACTTTTGAATCCTTGAATTCACATAAGTATTGAATTTATTGTGAATTTTTTAAGTTGGATAAAAATTTATGGTAAAAAACCAGGCAGTTTCAGTTTTGATTTTTCTACCATTTATGGTGAACGATTTTTTATAAATGAGTTTCATCATGTGAAAATAAATACCAAAGGGTGAACCATAGCCTTTGGAATTAATGAATTTTATTAAAAATTGAATGAATTATGATAATTTGAAGTTTGATTTAAGTTAGATTTTATTATACTTAAGCTACTTGAATTGTATGATGTGATGGTTTAAAGGATGTTTGAGCTAGGTTGATTAGAGTTTTGAATGGATTGAGCATTGAATTTTAATGATGTTAAGTTATTTGAATTGGTTGTAATTATGATAATAAATTTTGTCTAAGAATATGTTTAGAATTGGAAGTTTGATTCAATAGATTGTTTATGTTTTAGGTTCTCGAGTTCCCAAAGTTAAATGATTAGTATTGAGTTACAGAATTCAGTTAAGTAGTGTACGCATGTATTTGCCTTTTGACATACATCACAGAATGTTAGGGTTATGTTGTATGTTTATTGTATATTTTGGTATTTCATGCATCATGTTTTAAAAAGATACAAAAATGAATTTGCATATATTTTATGAAACGACACAGTATGATATGAAATGATGATTATGAGAATTGATGATTTTAAATAAGTGATCAGCTTCCCATCTATTATGAGGATCAAGACATTTCTTTGGAGGAAGTAATTTGCCCTTCAAATGAGTATGAGAAGTTGACAAGTAAGATTTGGGAAATGTGATCTGCTTCCCATCTAATATGAAGATAATACGAAAATGAATACGATCAGATCACCATAGTTAGTGGACTTTTTCGTGGTCTTGTGACCTCGTTGAATGCGAATTTGGAAGTAGGCTTCGCTTTTCGGAGCAGCTCCTAACTCACACTATGGTGGAGGAGGTGCCGCAAAGATTTAGGAGTGTGAGCAGTATGAGCAGAAAGGCTCCTTGAAACACATACGAAAACGAAAGTGTAACGAACATGTAGAAACTGCACATGTTAGGAGATATGTGAACTTTTTTCATTTCATTATTGCACTATTTACTAAGTATTATATTTATAGTTTGAATTCTATGATGTACCTGAAGAAGAGCTAACTGTGAGATTCTCGAGCATGTGCAAGATTTGTGGCCGCAGTTGGTGGAGTATGTTCATGGCGACGATCAGGCTAATTGTTAGGGCGATTTATCATGGAGGAACGCATGTTTTGAAGTAAGTGATATGTCTATAAACATTTAGGTTTAAACGTTTTGGAGAAAAAAACTATTTTGAGTTATGGATAGAAATATTTTGATATAGATGAATGAATTGAATTGGGATGCTAATTTTGGTTTTTGAGAAAATTTGGATAGTTTGTTGGTTTTGGGTTCGAAGAATTTAAGCCTTATGCTACTCGATTTAGAGGAAAAAGAGGTGTTTTTTAGTACTTAATTCGATTAGTAGAAAAATGTTTTAGGTTGATGACTTTGAAGTATTTTGAATGTTTTTGTATAGTTTGAAGTGTGGATTTAAGTTTGGTTTTAAATAACTGGTGATTCAAAAACAAGTAAGTCTTCCGCTGTGAGATTTTAATGTTTTAAAACGGAATATTTTTTAATTAAAAGAAAAATTTTAATTTTTACAAAATTTTTGAGTACGGATTTAGGGTCGTGACACATTCTCTATGAATTAATATACAGATTATTATTTTTAAGAAATTGCCAGATTGCATGGGATTCCATTTTCTAAAGTGTCTGATCGGGAACAACTTGTACGTTTTGAAAGAGGTTACATGAAGCAATGAGAACTTAGTTGAATTTCAGCATAGCATTTCATCCCCAAATGGATGAACTGTCTAAATGGACAATTTGGATATTAGAAGATATGTTAAGAAACTGTCTGCTAAAATTTCAAACTACATGGAGTACGTTTTAGCCATTGGTGGAGTTTTCCTATGGTAAGAGTTATCAGTTCACTATTGGAATGGCTCCATATGAAGTACTATATGGTAGGAAATGCAGATCTCTTTTGTATTGGGATGACGTAGGTGAAACAAGGCTAATTGGTCCTAAAATTTTGCAGCAAATGGTAGAAAAGGTTAAAGTAATTAGACAACGAATTAAAACACTTCAAAGCCGACAGAAAAGTTATGCTGACCAAAGACGAAGAGAGTTGGAATTCCATGAAGGTGATGAAGTATTTCTAAAGGTTTGGCCAGTTAAAGGAGTCATACGTTTTGGAAAGAAAGGAAAACTTAGTCCAAAGTTTATTGGACCCTTTCGTATTATGAAGTGAATAAGCAAAACAACTTATGTGTTGAAATTGTCATCATCTATGGAGCGAATCCACAATGTCTTTCATATATAAATTGTAATAACCCGAAAATTTTGAATTTTAATTTTGAATTTCTGAAATTTTTAGTTTAATCTCGGTCGGAGTTTTGAGAAATATTTCAACGGAAAAATTTAAATTATAAGACTCGGAGCCTACTTTTGCGATGGTTTTCAGAATTTAAAGTCGGGAGGTCGAGAAATTAATAAAATCATGGAAGATTAAAACACGTGAGGGCAGTTTTGAAATTTGTGATTTATTTAAAAAAAATGATATATGGTGGAATGGCTTCGGGTGGAAGCCATTCCACCGAGTGTCGCACGGCCGAGAAAGGGAGCGAGAGAGAGATCGGGGAGGAGAAATCATCGACGGCCGACCTCCGAGGAAGAGACGCCGGTGCTCAGAGTACTTCGGTGAGCTGAAGAGAGGAGCTGCCTTGTCTTCCCGCGCTGAGAAACCGAAGGTGAGTTCTCCCCTGTTTTCTTTGATTCTGTCTACCGAGCGTGGAAGCTCGGTTGTTCTTGGATTCCCGACAGTAGGACTCGGTCGTCGGAGCATTTTAGAGTATAGTGTGTGCGTGTGCTGGAGCTAGTGTGTGGCTCGGCTCTCCCAAGACGAAACCGACCGGGAACAGGGAGTTTTCCTTCGGTTTTTGCCCTGATCTGATGGCCGAGCGTGGGGTCATTTTGCCCTCTGCATTTTAGGGGATTATGGGATAAATTAGAAGGAATAAGGGAGGGGTTTAGGGTTCAATGAACCGATTGGGGAATTCTCGGTTTTGGGGAGAAAACCGTGAAAGTTTTTGGTGCTGCCATGCTGTTTTCTAATTAAGAACTCTCCAATTGTTAATGTGTGCATTGGTAGATCGAAATGTGATTGTTTGGTGAAGGAATTGGCGAGATTTGATCGAAGATGAATTTTCAGCTATATTTCGTATAAAAACAGATTCTGTTTTTGGCTGTTTCGGCTAGGCTTAGGTTGATCGTTTTAAATTCTGTTTTGTGGGTTAAAAATAGGTTGTTAGAGGAACGTATGGCCACTGGAATCATTCGATTCCGATATCCGACAGAAAAGTTATGCGCGTTGGAAGTTTATGTTATATTTTGGTACAAGTCGAATTAGTGAGCGTTTTTCGTGGAATTTCAACGTGTGATAGTGGCATGTCTGTTTTTGGTGCGTAAAGCTGAATTGAGTGAGTTCTCGTTGAAGAAAAACAAAGGTTGAAATTTTACTAAAAAAAAAGGGCAGATTCAGTTTTTGGCATTTTTCGCCCGACTATGGCTTATCGTTTTAAAATCAGTCTTAGTATGTTAAACTAAGTTCCTAAGGGGACGTTTAGCCATTTGAATCGTTCGATTTCGTTGACAGACGCAATAGTTATGTGCGTCCGAACCTAGGGCTGGTTTTCGGCCAAACCAAACCAATGGACCGTTTTAGTTGGAATTTCATGAGTGTAGTTAAGGAAGGTTATTTTTAGCTATTTGGTGGATTTTGAGATAAATATTGATGAGTGGTTGTTTGTTTTTAGGTTGAGACACTTTTTGGAGAAACTGTGCATTGAGCGAGCTTAGGACGCCAAGTAAGTAGTGCATGCATACGTTTTGCCCAAGTGGGCCTACACCGTAAAACTTTAGGGTTTGTGTGATTGATTGTGGTGTGCGTGCGTATTGTTTGGCATCATATTTTAAAAATGTGAACGAAAATGATTTTGAGCATGTTTTGAGTATGTGGTGAGACGTGTGACGGTGGTACCGCAGATCCCGCTAGTGTGCAGGCCGGTGCTTCACCAGTCGCGGATTCCACTCGAGAGGTGGGCCGGCTGGGCCTTCATGCGGCGTGAATGTGTTGACGGTGAGGGTGATGGGCAGTGGTACCGCGGATCCTACTAATGTCTGGGCTGATGCAACACCAGTCGCGGATCCTACTCGAGGGGTGGGCCGGCTGGGCTGTCGCGAAACGTGTGTGTGTGGCAACTGTGGCCCCGTGCTGGGGAGGCTGGGATGGGGGCAACGTGTCAGGGTGTAGAGTGGCGCGACGTACACCCTTACTCTGATGTGGTTGTCGTGTGGTCATGCGTGTGTGTAGCTTGTGAGCCTCGTTGCTGGAGAGTCCGGGACGGTGGCGACGTGTCAGAGTGTAGGGTGGCGTGAGGTTCCTCCTTACCCTGGTGCGGCTACATTACGCGTCACAGATGTGACAACATGAGTGTGTGAGTGTAGAGACTGCATGTGCTAGGATTGCATTGTTGGCTTTTACTTTCATATCGCATTACTTACTGAGCGTTAGGATTATGTTGTGTGTTCTGTGGTGTAGGTGCTGACGATACTGCTAGTGAGCCTCGAGAGCCTAGTCCAGAGCTGTAGGATGGTTGGCGGCGTGCACCCGAGGCACCGGATGGCAGATTTTTGTTAGGGCGACCCGACCCGTGTTGGTGGTAAGTGATAGTGGATTTATTATTTTATGTCGGGTATTTGTGTAGACAGCGGAGTTGTATAGACGTTGATTTTTTTGAGATTGTATAGAGGAGTTGTAGTGTTTTGGGGACGCGTATGTATTGTTATGTGTTAGAGTATGATATTACTCTGTACTGGGGACTTTCTTCATTTGTATTTCATGGGTTTTCGTTGTCCTTAATCTCTGATTTTGTTATGGTAATTTTCTCTGGATGGTTGATAGTTAAATATTGTTCGCTTATGGTGAATTGTGTGCAGGGTTTAAATTTTGGGATAGTCAGTTTTTAGCCGTTACTCTGCCTAAATTTCGGGAGAGGGGTTGGGAGTCGAGGGAATATGGAATGGGTTGAGATGTGAACAGTGAATGCTAGAGAAGTGTTGATGAGCGGTGGAATGCGGCGTGATCGCAGGTGCGCTGGGCACGCAGCCCTGCGGGTGCTTACGGGTCGTGCGGCACCGGGTGAGGGCGTGCACGCAAACGTGCTGTACAGTGGCAGGGTGCGTGGGGCACGCGGCGCGGTGAGCGTGCGCGAGACACAGTGACGTGGAGTTGACACATGCGGCACTGCGAGAGTGCGCGTGCGGTGTCGAAGTAGGGATGTGAGTGCGCAGTACCGGATTGTGTAGTTCGAGGGGTGCGTTGGATTCTTTCCTAGGATTTCAAGTCTTACCATTTTATTTAAACTGTTTTAAATGGTTTTCTTTTTTGCTGCGTAGTTTTTATGTTGAGCACTTTGTGTTCCCTCTTCGGGACGCGAGTTGTTTTCGAATCGAGTCGAAAATTTTTCATACTCACAAATGTTCTTTTGAAAATGATTTGAAAAAACGAAAGGGGTATTAAATTTAGTGAGTTATGTCAAGTGTTAGTGCGTATAGTGTGTAGGTGTACTGTAGCGCATGGGAACGCGGGATTTCTCGTGGTGTTACATCAATGCCAAGGAAGTGTGTACATGATCCATTGGAAGTGGTAGAACAGTGTAGATTTGAAACTATCTTGACCTATGAAGAAATGTCGGTGAGAATTATCGAATCAACTATGAAGGTGTTACGCAATAAGGAGATTCTACTAGGAAAAGTTTTATGGCGCAAGCACTATACAGAGGAAACCACATGGGAAAGGCAATAAGACATGATGCGCCTATATCCAGAGCTTTTCGAGTAAGCAAATTTTGAGGACAAAATTTAATTAATAAGGATAGAATGTAACACCCAAAAATCTCATCATACAATATAGCAAATTTGCATAGTATTTATGTGTAGTTGTCAGTTGATTATAGTACAAGAAATTAATTAAAGTGGAAAAGTCAAACTTGAGGCAAATTATGAATGCAATTAAAGTTGAATGAAAACAAAAAAAAAAATGGGATTGGCCATTTGTTATGGCTTTTTGGCATGGAAAGATAACAAAACACGAGAAGAATTTTTTTTTCATTTTAAGAAAAGAATTTGGATAAAATTGAGGGGTGACTTGCCCCTTTCCTCCCTCCCCATCGATGACACGTCACACCTACATTTAATGTTTTCTTTAAAAAAAAAACAAATTGAAGAATGATATTCATTTGGCAAACAAAACCGATGAAAATTTTGCTCTTTCTCTCAAGGTTCTCTTAAGGTTTCTCAAGTTTTTCTCCCAAAGGTTTTCAAGGTAAGAGTTAATTTTCTTTAATGATTTAGCAATCTTTTGGTTTATAAATGGGAAAAGTGGTATGTTTTAGTGGTTTGATAAAGGATGATGGTGATGCATAAAATTTATGGATATGTTGCTTAATTTTCTCCTTAATTGATGCATAATCATGTTGTAAGGTGATGGTTGTTTTTTAAATGAAAAGGGGATGGTAAATTGTGTATGTTGAAAGTAAGTCGTAAATATGCTCAAAAACCCTAAAATTCTAGATGGGTTTCGGTTTTGGTAAATTCGTTTAACCTAATGACTTCCATTTCGTAATTGATTTTTTTTATGTAGAAATAGACTCCTTAAGTGAATTTTTGGCTTTGGAATTATTGAATTTGGACAAGTGTATCAAAAGTTATGAATTTTTGAAGTTTGACTAATTTTGGGTTATATTCCGAGATTTCTAGATGAAAAGGTTGATTTTGGTTGCTTAATGTTTAAGGCTATTTTGATTTGGATGCTTAAGCGATTTGATTTGGAGTTTCTTGAATTGGATAAGTGTGATAAACATTATGTATGATTGAGTTATGGAATTACAATGTGATGTTGATTGTTTGATTCACATGCCATAGGTTTGCAAGTCATTAAGGAAAGTAAGCAAAATTCCTATATATTGCTAAAGACTCCAAGTAAGCGACGTTGCATATGTTTGGCCTATCGACCTACATCACAAGGTGTTAGGAATTTGATGGCTCAATTTGATGGTTTATATGAATTGTTGGGGTATGTAGTTATGGGTAGATTAAGTTTTAGGATTTGTGGTTTGTTAATATTATGCTATATGTTTGAATAATGATCTTGTTTAGAGATTTCAATATATATATGATTTATTTTTGAATCATGCATCTAGTTTTTCGAAATCATAGAAAATGATTTTATACATACGTTGTATGTAAAAAAAAATAGAATGAATGAAACGAATATGAAATGTACCTAAATGGTTATTTGCGGGCGGGGCTCGAGTTAGGTTGCCCATGGCCAGGACCAGAATACGTGTCCATGCCCAGGACCAGAACTTTTTCCTTGTAGAGGATCGAATTACGTACCTATTCTCCTATAGTGTGTCCCCCAATAACTAATGTCAAGTGAAAGGAAAATAAATAAGAAAAACGAAAACTACATGGTTTTACGAATAGTATGTGCATGAGTATTCATTTTATTATGCTTCATTTGATGAGCATTAGGCTCATTGGTTTGAACTTTGTGATGTAGGTGAAAAAGTTACAGGTGGGGATTTCAAGACTCAACTAGGATAAAAGATGCAGTTGAAAGAGTATATTCATGGTAGGTGCTTGTGGCTATTAGAGCTACTTTTGACCCGTGGGCAACTCCTAAGTGTTTTGGTACGGATTTTGTATGGATTTAAAATATTTTGCTTGAATGAATTTAGTAGAAATTACTAATATTTTGATGTAAATAAAAAAGGGTTGATGTTCTCATAAACACTAAAATGTATTGTCGTTTGAATTAGGGTTTACAACGTTTTAAACACTTCCGCTACGCCTTATAAGATTTACAATTTTAATGAAATGGATGTTATCAATGTTTTATAGTTTTGATGGTTTAAAAATTTTAAATAAGTTTGAATGATTTATGGTTGGTTGATGTTGAAATGTGATCGTATCAGGTTGTTTTGGTAAGGTTAGAAAATTTTGAAGTTCGGGGAAGAAAATCCGGCAAGGGTGCCTATCGATCTTGTAACACCCCGAAAACCTCCACGTTCCCAATGCGCTACAGTACGTCTACTTATGCTATGACACACTAAAACTTGACACAACTCACTCAATTTAATACCACTTTCGTTTTCAAAACATCTTGAAAGAACATTTGTGAGTATGAGAAATTTTTTACTCGCTTCAAAAACAATTCGCGTCCTGAAGAAGGAACACGAAATCCTCAATATTAAAAACTACGCATCGGAAAAGAAAAAAACCATTTTAAATAGTTTTAAAATAAACCGACAAGACTCGAAATCCTAAGAAAGAGTCCAACGAACCCCACGAACTATACAAATCCGATATTGCGCACTCACGTCCCCACTTCAATGCCCCGCGCACACCCTCGCGGTGTCGCACGCGCAAACTCACATCACCGCGTCTTGCGCACGGTCACAGCGCCACGTGCCCCACGCACCCTGCCGGTGTACAGCACGTCTGCACGCAAGCCCTCACTCAGTGGCGCACGACCCGTGAGCACTCGCAGGGCCGCGTGCCCCACGCACTTGCGATCACGCCGCACTCCCACGCTCATCTACACTTCTCTAGCATTCACTGTACACATCCCAACCTATTCCATATCCTCTCGACTCCCAACCTCTCTCTCAAAATTTTGGCAGAGTAACGCCCAAAATTTAAACCCTGCACACAGTTCACCAAACACCAACAGTATATATCTATCAACCATCCAGAGGGTCTCCATAACAAAATAAAAGTTTAATGACAAAGAAATTCATCAACTACAAATGAAGAAAATTCACAGTATAGAGCAATATCATACTATAACATATAAAAATACGTACACGTCCCCAAAACACTACAACCTCTCTATACAATCCTGTACAACAGTTAACCATACGAACTCCTCTAATCTGCATAAATACCCGACACAAATAACAACCCAATGCATCTCACCATCACCTACCACCACCACGGGTCGGGTCGCCCTAACAAAATCTGTCATCCGGTGCTCGGTCGCATGCCGGCAACCATCCTATGCCTCAAGACTAGGCTCTCGAGGCTCACCAGCAAGATCGTCAGCATCTTCACCATAGAACACACATCATAAGGCTAACACTCAGTAAGTAGTATAATATGAAAGTAAAAACAGTCTCTACACTCACACTCAAGTTGTCACATTTGTGACGCGTAGTGTAGTCGCACCAGAGTAAGGAGGAACCTGCCGCCACCCTTCACCCTGACACGTCGCCACCGTCCCGGACTCCCCAGCAACGAGGCCCTCAAGCTACACACACACATCACCACACAGCAACCACATCAGGGTGAGGGTGTACCTCGTGCCACACTATACCCTGACACGTCGCCCCCGTCCCAGCTTTCCCAGCATGGGGCCGCAGTTGCCATACGCACACGTTTCGCGACAGCCCAGCTAGCCCACTCCTCGAGCGGAATCCGCGGCTGGTGTTGCACCGACCCACACACTAGTAGGATCCACGGTACCACTGCCCATCATCCTCACCGTCAACACATTCACGCCACGTGACGGCCCAGCCGGCCCCCTACTAAACCGGAATCCGCGACTACTGAAGCACCGGTCCCCACACTAGCAGGATCCGCGGTACCACCGCCACGCGTCTCGTCACCTACTAAAAATATGTTCAAAACCATTTTCGTTCCCGTTTTAAAAAAAAAATGATGCATGTCAAAAAATACGCACGCACACTACAATCAACAACATAAATCCTAAAGTTCTACGGTGTAGGCCCACTTGAGTAAAACACATGCATGCACTACTTACTTGGCGTCATAAGCTCGCTCGACGCACAGTTTCACCAAAAAGTGTCTCAACCTAAAACACAATCAATCACTCATCAATATTTATTTCAAAATTCACCAAATATCTAAAAATAACATCTCTTAACTAAACCCATGAAATTTCAGTTAAAGCGGGATTACTAATTTGGTTCAGCCGAAAACCAGCCTAAACTTCGGACGCGCATAACTTTTACGTCTGTTATCGGAATCGAGTGATTCAAGAGGTTACACGTCCCCTTTAACATTCTAAGACAGATTTCAAAACGATAAGCCGCAGATTGGTGAAAACATCAAAAAAACCAAATCTGCCCTTTTTATCCAATTTCACATTTTTGTTTTTCTTCAACCGAAACTCACTCAATTTAACTTTACGCACCAAAAACAGTCATGCCACTATCACACGTCGAAATTCTACGAAAAATGCTCACTAATTTGACTCGGACTAAAATCTGACATAAACTTCCGATGCGCACAACTTTTGCGTCGGATATTGGAATCGAATGATTCCAACGGCCAAACGCTCCTCCAACCACCTATTTTAACTCACTAAAATAGAATTTAAAACGATTAACCGTAGCCCCATCAAAATCCTCAAAAATAGAACAGTTCTTATACGAAAATATCCAAAATCTCAACTTCGGTCCAATTTGGCCAATTTCTTCACCGAACATCCACATTTCGGTTTGCCAATGCATACATTAACAATTTGGTAGTTCCTAATTAGAAAACAGCATGGCAGCACAAAAATTCTCACGGTTCTCTTCCCAAAACCGTGCATTTTTCAACCGACTCAATGAACCCTAAAATTCACCTCTAATTTTTCTGAATTCTAGCACAAAATCTCTGAAATTTAGAAGCAAAACAACCCCACGCTCGGCCATCAAAACAGAACAAGACCGGAAGGGAAACACCTTGTTTCTCATTCGGTTTTGTCGCGGGAAGGGCCGAGCCACACACACGCACACTAGGTTCTAAAACACCTCAAAAACCGAGCTCTAACCGTTGGGAATTCAAGAACAACTAAGCTCTCGCGCTCGGTCGACAGAAATCAATCAGGGGAGAACTCACCCGGGATTTTCAGCTCAGGAGAACCATACCCGCGCCTCCATTTCAGCTCGTTGAGACCGTTAGCGCACCGGCGTCTCACCCTCGGCGATCGATTGGTCAGAACCCCCTTCCCGATCGCTTCCTCTCTTTCTCGCGTCTCCCTCTGCTCTTGGCCGCAAGAGAAAACAGGGTGGAATGGCTTCCACCTGAAGCCATTTCACCTTTTAATTAAATAAAAACTATTAAATTTATAATTTAATTACAAATTACCAAAATGCGCTCACGTGTTTTTATCGTCTGTAAATTCATTAAATTCTCCTACTCGCGACTTAAAATCTCGAAAACCACCACAAAACTAGACTCCGATTTTTATAATTTAATTTTCCTGTTAAAATATTTCACGGAACTTCGACCGAGATTAATTTAAAAATTTTAGAATTTAGATTTAAAAATTTGAAATTTTTTTAGATTATTGTAGATCGGCTAAAAGACCTAACCCATTGCCCCTTAAACTGAGAAAACAAATCGGCACTCATGTAAAAAAATAAAAAAAATAATAAAAGTTTTCTTTATATTTTAAAATTAAAGTTTAACCATTCTTCAACGATTCTTTGGAACATGTTTTAAGAATATTTTTTTATTATTTATAAGTGTTTTAAGTGAAGTTAAGAGTCTTTCAAAATGTTTTATAAAAAGTTTCATGAGAAAGTGCTTTCGATCTGGGTTTTATGATTTGAGTCGTGACAAAATAGGTCATGCAACATGATTTTTTCTTGCTAGCAAAACTGAACAATAAAATGGGAAAGCACCCTTTGCTTTGGACAGACATAAAACACTAAACACAATTGATGAAATGCTACTATCAAATGATAAACGTCTTGAAATAAAACGGATAAGTTCACAAGTATAACATCATGCTTGCTAAACAGAGAACATGAGGATTAAACATGAGAAGCATTATTAGTTAAGACAACAGAATAGGCCACTTGAGAAAACAGGAAATCGAAAAACAGAATAGAAAAAATAAAACACAAACGTGTTGACAAGGGTCAAAAACAAAAAGTTGCAAAGCAGAATATATTTTGCATAGGGGGCACTCTCGGTTTTATAAAACAGAAACAAAAGCACAAGGATGCTAACCACGCTTTGAACAGAAAAAAACAACAACAGAGAAACAAAAATTACAAACCAAGCATGTTGACAATGAGACACTTTAACTATCATAAAGAGAATGCAAACGAGATTAAACATGATGTCAGTTGGTGAAACAAAAATGAACACATGACCAATAAAATAGAAAACAAAGAGGACGAAAAACAAACACAAAAGGAACACAAAAACAGAGAAAACACATCATAAAGCGCCAGGTTTAGCTCTGATACCAAATGATACAATTTGGGATCTACAAGTGCAAGCTAAAACAAAGGGTTGACACTTATCCAGTGAACCCGAAAGGAGCACCCTAAAAGCAACAATATTGTGTTAGCAAAAAAAGATCCAAAATACAAGAATTATACGCGGAATAAAATAAAAAGCTTAAAATAAACAAGTTGAGATGGGTGAGGTTCAGTAGACGATGAAGATGATAGAGGAATGATCCCCTGATATTGGCTACAAGTTTTTGAATAAATAAGGCTGTAGCGCCCCGAAAACCCATATGTTCCCGGTGCTCTCACTACGTCTACAATCTATAACATACAAAGGCTCTACGTAAACTCGCTTAATTTAATACCGCTTTCATTTTCAAATCATACTCAAAAGAACATTTGTAAATATAAAAATTTTTCAACTCGATTAAAAAACAACTCGCGCCCCGAAGAGGGAACACAAAATCCTCAATATAAAATACGCAGTGGAAAACACAATTTAAATGAGTTTTAAAAATAAGACGACAAGACTTGAGATTCTAGGAAGGAGTCCAACACACGCCTCGCGCTACCCGACTTAGTGCTGCGTGCCCTAGTAGCTGTGCCATGCGCTAGGGCCTGACACCGTTCCCCCATGGTCCCGCGCCGCGCACTGCGCGCTTGCACACTCAAACTGGCACCGCGCCCCCACTCGGCCTGCGAGCCGCGTGCCCACGTCTCCATTTTGGCACCCCACGCACACCCTCCTGGCGCCACGCACCTACTCGACACCGCCGCGTCTTGCACTAGCCCACAGTGCCACGTGCCCCAAGCACCATGCTTCCGCGCAGCATGTGCGCACGCACGCTTTCACCCGACGCTGCACGACCCACACGCACTCGTAGGGCCGTTTGCCCTGTGCTCTCGCGGTCTCGCCATGCTCCCGTGCACACGACCACTCCCTTCGCGCCTCACCGCACACACCCCCACCTATTCCATACCCCCTCGACTCCTCGACCTTTTTTCTAATATTTTGGCAAAGTAACGCCTAAAAACTGGTTACCTAAGAACTCTAACCCTGCACACAGTTCACCAGAAAATTTCCAAGAATATCCCTCCATCAAACTATCCACAGATCCCCGTAACAAAAATAGAAGTTTAAAGACAATGAAATCCATCAACTACAAGTGAAGAAAGTGCAAAGTATAGAGAAATGAAATACTCCAACATATAAAAGTACACATGCGTCCCCAAAACAGCACAAACGGCCTATACGAACTCATCCGACCACATATATCTCGAAAGCAAACAACCGAGCAAATCTCACCACAACCTACCATCTCCATGGGTCAGGTCGCCCAAACAATCCGCCGTCCGGTGCCTCGGTCGCATACCGCTAACCGTCCTATGACTCAGAACTAGGCTCACCAGCAATACTGTCTCCACCTACACCATAGAAAAGACATCACAAGCCTTACGCTCATTAAGTAATGCGATATGAAAGTAAAAACCGACAATGCAATACTATCACATGCAGTCTCTACATTCACACTCATATTGTCACATCTGTGACGCGTAGTGCAATAGCACCAGGGTGATAATGAATCTAGTGCCACCCTACACCCTGACATGTCGCCACCATCCTGGACTCTCTAGCAACGGGGCCCACAAGCTACATACACGCATCACCACACAACAACCACGTGAGGGTGAGGGTAAACCTCGCGCAACACTACACCATAATGAGTCGCCACCGTCCCGGCCTCGCCAGCAACGGGCCACAGTTGCCACACACACACATTTCGCAACAGCCAATGTAATAACCCTCAAAATTTTTGGATTTCTAAATGTAATTTTTGAAATTTTTAATTTAATTTGAGTTGTAGTTTCGAGAAATATTTTAACAAGAAAATTAAGTCATCAAACTCGAAATCTCGTTTTATTGATGGTTTTCAAAATTTTAAGGTCGGGAGGACGAGAATTTAACGAAGATACGGATGATTAAACGCATGAGGGCGTTTTAGTAAATTTTTAATGTTTAAATTTAATTAAAAAAATAATAATAGAAAAATATTATAACAATCAAATGGCATCGGGAGGAAGCCATTCGGCTGTTGTAAATCGAGCGCCCGAGAAGGAGACCCGAGAGAGAGCGATCGAGGGCGTGAGAGAAATCGAGTCGAGCCACCGATCACTGACGGCTAGCATGGAGAAGCACTCGCCGATGAGCTAGGCCTGTCCGGCAAAACCTGTTACAAACGTGGTCTATTTTTTCAGCTTCAAAATCTGAAGGTGAGCCTTGTTTCAGATTTTTATTTTTGGCTCAGCTTAGTGCTCACCGAGGGGTGGTTGAGCAAAAATTCAGTTTTGGTTGCTTGAATTGCTGATTTATGGTCATATTATGCTTAATAGGTTGAGATGTGATTGTTCGATGAAAAAATTGGCAAAATTGAATCGAAATTGAGATTTCGGATCTTTCTCGTATAAAAACAATTATGTTTTTTGCAATTTTGATAGGGTTACGGTTAATTGTTTTAAATTTTGTTTTAGTGGGTTAAAATAAGTGGTTAGAGGAACGTTTGACCATTGCAATCGTTTGATTCTGATATCGGACGCAAAAGTTATGCGCGTTGGAAGTTTATGTAAAATTTTGGACCGAGTCAAATTATTGAAATTTTTTCATAGAATTGTGACGCGTGGTATTAGCATTGCTGATTTTAATGCGTAAGGTTAGTTTCGAGTGAGTTTTGGTTGAAGGAAAAGGAAATATGAAATTTCACCTATCTGCGGCTTACCATTTAAAAATCTGTCTTATTATGTTAAACTAGGTTACTAAGGGAACGTTTAGCGTCTTGAATTGCCCGATTCCGTCAACGGAGGCAAAAGTTATGCACATCTGAAGTTTAGACTGGTTTTCGGCCGAACCAAATTGGTGACCCGTTTTAGTCGGAACTGTATTGGATTAGTTAAGAGATGTTATTTTTAACTTATTTGGTGAATTTTTAAGTGAAGATTGATGAGTGATTGTTTGCGTTTTAGGTTGAGGCATTTTTTGGTGAAACTGTGCGTCGAGTGAGCTTAGTACGCCAGGTAAGTAGTGCATGGTTGTTTTTGGGGCCTACACCGTGGAACTTTAGGATTTATATTGTTAATTGTGGTGTTTGTGTGTATTATTTGACATGCATCATGGTTTAAAAAGGTAACGGATATGGTTTTAAACATATTTTGAGTTAGTGCTGAGACGCGTGGCGGTGGTACCACGGATCCTATTAGTGTGTAGGCCGGTGCGTAACTAACCGCGGATTATACTCGAGCAATGGGCCGGCTGGGCCGTCACATGGCCTGTATGTGTCGGCAGTGTGTATGATGGACAGTGGTAACGCGGATCCTATTAGTGTGTGGGCCTGTGCGACACCAGTCGCTGATTTCGCTCGAGAAGTGGGCCGGCTGGGCTGTCGCAAAATGTGTGTGTGGCAACTGCGGCCCCGTTGCCGGGGAAGGTTGCACAAGGGCGACGTGTTAGGGTGTAGTGTGGCGCGAGGTACGCCCTCACCCTGATATGGTTGCTGTGTGGTGATGCATGTGTGTAGCTTGTCGGCCTCGTTCCTTGGGAGTCCGGGATGGTGGCGACGTGTCAGGGTGTAGGGTGGCGATAGGTTGCTCTTCACTTTGGTGTGGCTGCACTACGTGTTATAGATGTGACAACATGAGTGTGAGTGTAGATACTGCGTGTGATAGGATTTCATTGTCAATTGTTACTTTCATATTGTACTACTTACTGAGCGTTAGGCTTATGTTGTGTGTTCTATGGTGTAGGTGCTGATGATATTGCTGGTGAGCCTTGACATCTTAGTCCTGAGACATAGAACAATTGGTGGCGTGCGACCGAGGTACCGGACGGCAAATATGTTAGGGCGACCCGACCCGTTGAGATGGTAGGTGGTTGCTTGACTTTTGTGGATATTTTCTTTTGCTGTGTCGATATATAGTTGATCATATGAGTTGTATAGGTGTCAGTTGTCTAGGAATTTATGGAGTGCTTGTGATTTTGGTAACGTACGCGTACATTTTACATGTAAGAGCTTGGTAATGCTCTATACTGTGAATTTTCTTGATTTGTAGTTGATGGATTTTGTTGTTTTTAAATTTTGATTTTTGTTATGTAGATTCTCTAGATGGTTGATGGATAGGTATTTATAGTTTTTTGGTGAACTGCGTGCAGGTTTTAAATTTTTGGGATAGCCACTTTTTAAGCGTTACTCTGCCAAAATTTCGGAAGAAAGGTTGGGAGTCGAGAGGATATGGAATAGGTCGGGGTGTGTACACTGAGGTGCTAAAGAAGTGTGGATGGGCGTGGGAGTGCAGTATGGTCGCAGGCGCGTGGGGCACGCGGCCCCGGGGGTGATCACGGGTCGTGCAGCGTCGGATAAAGACGTGCGTGCGGACATGCTGTACGGAGGCAGGGTGCCGAAGTGTGGACGTGGGCTGCGACACCGAATTTGTGTAGTTCGAGGTGAGTGTTGGACTCTCTCCTAGGGTTTCAAGTTTTGTTGACTTATTCTTAAAACTACTTTAAATTATGTTTTGTGCTGCGTATTTTATATTGAGGCCGTGTTCCCTCTTCGGGGCGCGAGTTGTTTTCAAATCGAGTCGAAAAATTTTTATACTCACAAATGTTATTTTGAATATGATCCGAAAGTGAAAGTGGTATTAAAGTAAGTGAGTTTGTGTCGAGTCTCTGTATGTCATATTGTGTAGACGTAGTAAGTGCACCAGGAACGTGTGGGTTCGCAGGGTGCTACAGTTATGTTATCAGAGCCACGGGGTCGACGTCGTTTATCGAATTACCTAACACTGCCACCTGCTACACGGGAGCACTCCACCAACTGTAAGTGTTTAGATTTAATTTTATTGTAATACTAATATGAGTTTTGTATATTTTAAAGGTATAAAATGTCAGCAGAGGTGATAGGCAGAGGTCGACGACGACGAGCGCATAGAGCTGTGGGCAATATGTATGATACCGTCTGACAGATTACTGAGTTAGTCCACCGCCAATTTTAGCAGCTGGAGAGATTTATGAGCAGGGACGACCAAGGTCAGTGTAGTGGCCAGGGTTCGTCTGACAGAGTAGGTGATATGCTGCATAGACTTAGACCCCCGACTTTTGACGAGTCATCTCTGGATTTTCTCAATGCTGAGGAGTGGATACGGAGCATGGAGAGGATGATGGGTTTTGCAAAGGTGGAGTAGTAGGACAAGGTTTCTAGTGCGGCATTCTATTTGACAAAGGATACGAGTCATTGGTGGGATACTGTAGTGCCCACAAGAGATCGGTGTTTTTCGGTAAGTATTTCAGCCATTCTGTCAGGACACGGAAGATGGTGGAGTTTGCGCAGTTGAGGCAGACCGACATTGTGGCCAAGTATGTACGACAGTTTGAGGCCTTCTCGTGATTTGCGGGGCATTTGGTGAGCCTCGATGAGAATAAGGTACATCAGTTTGTGCAGGGCCTGAAGCCGGATATCTATTTGGGCATGCAGATTGCGGGGACTCAAGACATGCCGTACGAGGAGGTGGTAACGAAGGCCCTGTACATTGAGTAGGCTCGGGCGAAGATTCCTAGATATGTGGAGGTACCTAAGGAGCAGCCTCGAAGATCTTTCAGAGACTTGTTACCACAGTCGAGCGGAGAGGGGGCGTCCATACAGAAAGCCCAGAATAGGCCTAATGACAGTTTCAGCAACCAGAGGAGCACCAAGAGGCCGTAGGGGCAGGACAGTTTCCAGTGTGCTCGAAGTGTCAGATGAGCCACCTGTGCGAGTGCAGAGTGGGCCCAATGCGGTGTTATAATTGTGGTGAGGTGGGCCATATGTTTAGGGAGTGCCAGAAGCCGCGTCAGAACCGTTGCTTCAACTACAATGAGGTGGGACACTTTGCCAACAGATGCCCAGTTACGAGCAAGACGTCAGCGAGAGTTACACCGAGGGTCTTTGCCCTTTTTAAACCAGATGATGTTGCCCAGGCATCAGTGATTGCATGTAACATTTTTGTTTCTGGTGTGACAGCTTATACCTTGATTGATACGGGCGCAACGCACTCGTTTGTGTCGACAGGTTTCGTTGTTAAGGCAAATTTTGAGTTAAGTCCCGCTAGGTGACATTATGATGTGACCTTGCCATCAGGGGAACATTTGTATTCATAACAGGTGGTGCGGGGCAATGTGGTGACAGTGGGGAGAAAGCAGTTGTATGCCGAGTTAGTCATGCTGCATATGAACGGCTATGAGGTAATCTTGGGAACGGACTGGCTGTTCAGACATCATGCCAAGATTGACTGCAGGACCAGGGAGGTTCATTTTGGGCACCCGGGCGAGGAAAGCTACACATTCAAAGCAGGTAAAGGTCATGCTACGATTTCTGCTATCTTTTCTCGTCAGACTCCACGGTTGTTGGGTAAGAGTTGTCAGGGGTTTTTAGCAAGTGTCAAGGATACACAGTCACAGGGAGATACTCGATCATAGGATATCCCTATTGTGCAGGAGTTTCTTGGAGGTGTTTCGTGATGATTTGCCAGGGTTGCCCCCTTACAGGGAGTCGAATTTGAGATAGATATTTTCCCAGGTGCCGAGCCGATGTGCAATAACCCGTACAGGTTAGCACCTACCGAACTTAAGTAGCTGAAGGCTCAATTTGAGGAACTGACGGATAAGGGCTTTATACGCCCTAGTTTTTCACCTTAGGGCAAGCCAGTTCTATTCGTCAAGAAGAAGGACGAATCCCTACGTATGTGTATTAACTATCGAGAGATGAATAAGTTGACGGTGAAGAACATGTACCCATTGCCGAGTATTGACGATTTGTTTGATCAGTTACAGGGTGCCCGGGTGTTTTCTAAGATCGAACTGAGATCTGGTTATCATCAGTTGAAGGTAAAGGGAGAGTATGTATCGAAGACGGCCTTCAGGACGAGGTACGGACATTTTGAGTTCCTGGTTATGTCCTTCGGGATGACCAATGCCCCTGCAGCACTTATGGATCTGATGCACCGAGTGTTCAGTGAGTACCTGGACAAGTTTGTGATCGTGTTTATCGACGACATCCTGATTTATTCGCGGAGTGAGGAGGAGCACAGAGAGCACTTGAGGACCGTGTTGACTATTCTGAGCCTGCACCAGCTGTATGCTAAGTTCTGTAAGTGCAAGTTTTGGCTGGACAGGATTCACTTTGTGGGGCACGTTATTTCCTTTGAGGGTATTTCAGTTGATCCGGTGAAAGTTCAGGCTGTAAAAGAGTGGCCGCGGCCGACCAGTGCTAGCGAGATACGCAGTTTTCTAGGGTTGGCTGGATATTATAGGAGATTCATTGAAGGTTTCTCCAAGATTTCAGCTTCTTTGAACTGGCTGACCTGAAAGAATGTAAAATACGAATGGACTTACAGTTGTGAGGACAACTTTCAGACATTGAAGCAGAGATTAACTACAGCTCCTATACTTACGCTGCCCGTGGAAGGAGAGAAGTTCTGCATTTATTGTGACGCATTCATGATTGCTTTGTGGTGTGTTTTAATGCAGAGTGGGAGAGTTATTGCCTATGCCTATAGGCAGTTGAAAACTTATTAGCAGAATTATTCCACTCACGATTTGGAGCTGGGGGCAGTTGTATTTGCGCTCAAGATTCGGAGACGTTAGCTATATGGGCAACTGTGCGAGATTTACGCAGACCATCAGAGCTTGAGGTACATTTTCACGTAGAAAAAGCTTAATTAAAGACAGAGGAGATGGCTCGAACTGGAAAATGGTTACGATATGTAGATCAAGTACCACCCGGGAAAGGCAAATGTGGTTGCTGACCCCTTAGTCCGGTAACAGTTTCGACTTCTGCCATTACTTCCATAGGGCTTATTGAGTTGATGACAGATATACAGAGTTTTGGCCTAGAGGTTGTTTCTGATCTGGCAACCACTCTTTCGGCCTTGTCGTTGAGGCTGACTATTCTGAACAAGATTAGGTAGGCCGAGTAGACTGACTCAAAGTGTAGCGAGCTGAAGGCGAGTACGGATGCCAGGCATAATTCTGAGTTCAGCTATTCAGACGATGAGATTCTGAAATTTTGGGATAGGTGGTACGTCCCGAAGGATGAGTAGCTGAGTAAGGAGATATTATCAGAGGCACATTAATCTTATTTCTCTGTGCCTCCTGGAAGCACTGAGATGTACAGGGATTTGAAGCAGCAATATTGGTGGCCTGAGTATGTTAGACCTGTGTAGTCTGCCAGCAGGTGAAGGCAGAACATCAGCGACAGTCTGGGATGCTCTAACCATTGCCAATACCGGAATGGAAGTGGGAGGGGATCACTATGGAATTTGTAGTGGAACTACCGAGTACTGCCAGGGGCTATGATGCTATCTAGGTGATTGTGGACAGGCTAACGAAGTTGTCTCACTTTTTGCCTGTGAGAATGACTTATACCATAAATTTGTTTGCCCAGTTATATATTAATAAGATAGTCAGACTTCATGGGATTCCGGTGTCAATTGTTTCAGATCGAGACCACAAATTCATGTCCAAGTTTTGGAGGAGTCTGTATAAGGCCATGGGCACCAGGTTAGATTTCAGTACAGCCTTTCATCCTCATACCGACGGGCAGTTAGAGCGGACTATATAGATTCTGGAGGATATACTCAGGGCCTGTGTGTTGTAGTTTCAGTCGGCTTGGAGTAAGTTCTTACCATTAGTGGAGTTCTCATATAATAACAGCTATGAGTCCACTATTGGTATGGCGCCATACGATGCCCTCCACGAAAGGAAGTGCAGGTCGCCATTGCATTAGGATGAGGTTAGGGAGGGCCGATTGATAGGGCTTGAGATTTTACAGCAGACTGTCGACAAAATTTCTGTATTACAGAAGATGATTGAAGCATCTCCGAGTCGACAGAAGAGTTATGCTGATCAGAGGCGTCTGGAGTTGGAGTTTCGTGAGGGAAACGAGGTATTTCTGAAGATCACGCCGTTCAAGGAAGTAGTGTTGTTCGGGAAGCGAAGGAAGCTAAACCCTCGGTTTGTGGGACCATTCCCAATTGTCAAGAGCATTGGGAGTACTGCGTACCAGCTCTAGTTGCCTTCATCGATGGATGTCATCCATGATGTTTTCCATGTCTCGATGTTGAGAAAATGTATGCGCGATCTCTCTCAGGTAGTGCCACAGCAGTTTACAGAGATGCAGCTCACGCTGTCCTACGAGCAGAACCCAATGAGGATCTTGGGGTCTACTGTGAAGGTACTGCGCAACAATAAGATCCCCTTGGCCAAGGTGTTGTGGCACAATCATGGTATGGAATAGACCACTTGTGACTGGCGTGAATACATGGAGCGCCAGTATCCCAACTGATTCGGTACGTAAATTTTGGAGAGAAAATTCTAATAAGGTGGGGAGGATGTAATAACCCGGAAAATTTTTGGATTTTTAAATATAATTTCTAAAATTTTTAATTTAATCTCGGTTGGAGTTTCGAGAAATATTTTAACGGAGAAATTAAGTCATAAAACTCGGAATATAGTTTTAGCGACGGGTTTCCAAATTTTAAAGTCCCAACAACAAGAATTTAACGAAGTTACGGACGATTAAACACATGAGGGCGTTTCGATAAATTTTTATTGTTTAAATATAATTAAAAAAATAATAAAACATTATAACAACCGAATGGCTTCGGGAGGAAGCCATTCGGCTATTGTAAACCGAGCGCCCGAGAAGGAAACCCGAGAGAGAGCGATCGAGGGCGTGAGAGAAACCGAGCTGAGCCACCAATCACCGACGGTCAGCGTGGAGAAGCACTCGCTGGTGAGCCAGGCCTATTTGGCGAAACCTGTTTCGAACGTGGTCTGATTTTTCGAGCGCCAAAATCCAAAGGTGAGTCCAGTTTTGGGTTTTTCTTTTTGGCTCAGCTTAGTGCTTGGTTTCCTTATGCTTTTTGTGGATTTGGCCGCAACGTTTGAGTGAATTAGAAGGGGTGAATGTGTTTGTTTAGTGGATGGACAATAGGTCTCTGGTGAGAGGAAGAAAAACCGAGGGGTGGTTGAGCCAAAATTCGGTTTTAGTGCTTAAATTGTTGATTTGTGGTTATATTATGCTTAATAGGTTGAGATGTGATTGTTCGGTGAAAAAATTGGTGAAATTGGATCGAAGTTGAGACTTTGGATCTTTTTCCTATAGAAACAGTTCTGTTTTTGTGGATTTTGATGGGGCTACAATTAATTGTTTTAAAATCTTGTTTTATGAGTTAAAATAGGTGGTTAGAGCAACATTTAGCCACTGGAATCGTTCGATTACAATATCGGACGCAAAAGTTATTGCGTCGGAAGTTTATGTCAAATTTTTGAACGAGTCAAATTATTGAACATTTTTCATAGAATTGTGACGCGTGATATTAGCATTGCTGATTTTAATGCGTAAGGTTAGTTTCGAGTGAGTTTTAGTTGAAGAAAAGGAAATGTGAAATTTGGATAAAAATGGTAGATTTGGTTTTTGGTGTTTTTCACTAATCTGCGGCTTACTGTTTGAAAATTTGTCTCAGCATGTTAAACTAGGTTTTTAAGGGAATGTTTAGACTCTTGATCGCTCGATTCCGTTAACGGATGCAAAAGTTATGCGCGTCCAAAGTTTAAGCTAGTTTTCGACCGAACTAAATTGAGGACTTGTTTTAGTGGGAATTTCAAAGGTTTAGTTTAGGGATGTTATTTTTAAATTATTTGGTGAATTTTCAAGTGAAGATTGATGAGCGATTTTTTTCGTTTTAGGTTGAGTCATTTTTGGCGAATCTATGCATCGAGTGATCTTAGAAATCCAAGTAAGTAGTGCATGCTTGTATTTTTCCCAGGTGGGCCTACACCGTGAAGCTTTAGCATTTATGTTATTGGTTGTGGTGTGCGTGCATAATGTTTGACATGCATCATGTTTTAAAATGGGAACAAAAGTTTTATAAACATATTTTTAGTATGTGGTGAGACGCGTGGTGGTGGCACCGTGGATCCTACTAGTGTGTGGGCCGGTGCGTAGCCAACTTTGGATTCCGGTCGACTAGTTGGCCGGCTGGGCCGTCACGGGGCGTGTATGCTTCGGCAGTGAGGATGATGGACCGTGGTACCGCAGATCCTACTATTGTGTGGGCTTGTGCAACACCAGTCGCGGATTTCGCTCGAGGAGTGGGCCGGCTAGGCTGTCGCGTAATGTGTGTGGCAACTGTGGCCCCGTTACTTGGGGGATGGGACGGGGGCGATGTGTCAGGGTGTAGTGTGGCGCGAGGTACACCCTCACCCTGATGTGGTTGCTATGTGGTGATGTGTATGTGTAGCTTGTGGGCCTTGTTGATTGGGAGTCCAGGACAGTGGAGACTTGTTAGGGTGTATGGTGGCGATAGTTTCCTCTTCACTTTGATGCATCTGCACTACGCGTCACAGATGTGACAACATGAGTGTAAATGTACAGACTGCATGTGATAGGATTGCATTGTCGGCTGTTACTTTCATATTGTACTATTTACTGAGCGTTATCCTTATGTTATGTGTTATATGCTGTACGTGCTGACGATATTGCTTATGAGCCTCGAGAGCGTAGTTCTGAGGCATACGACGGTTGGCGGCGTACGACCGAGGCACCGGACGGCGGATATGTTAGGGCGACCCGAGCCGTGGAGATGGTAGGTGGTGGCTTGACTTTTGTGGGTATTTTCTTTTGTTGTATCGATACATAGTTGATAAGACGAGTTGTATAGGTGTTAGTTCTATATAGGTTTATGAAGTGGTTGTGATTTTGGTGACGTACGCGTACACTTTACATGTAGGAGTTTGGTAATACTCTATACTGTGAATTTTCTTGATTTGTAGTTGGTGGATTTTGTTGTCTTTAAAATTCAATTTTTTTTATGAAGATTATCTTGATGGTTGATGGATAGGTATTTCTAGTTTTCTGCTGAAATGCGTGCAAGGTTTAAATTTTTGGGATAGCCAGTTTTTAGGCGTTACTCTGTCGAAATTTCGGGAGAAAGGTTGGGTGTCGAGAGGATATGGAATAGGTCGCGGTGTGAACAGTGAGGTGCTAGAGAAGTGTGGATGGGCGCGGAAGTGCGGCGTGGTCACAGATGCGGGGGGCACGCGGCCCCGCGGTTGTTCACGGGTCGTGTAGCGTCGGGTCAGGGCATGCGTGCGGACGTGCTGTACGGAGGCAAGGTACCAAAGCGAGGACGTGGGCGTGCGGCACCAAATTTGTGTCTTTCGAGGTGTGTGTTGGACTCCCTACTGAGGTTTCAAGTTTTGTTTACTTATTATTAAAACTATTTTAAATTATCTTTTCCGCTGCGTATTTTATATTGACGATTTTGTGTTCCCTCTTCGGGCGCGAGTTATTTTTGAATCGAGTAGAAAAATTTTTATACTCACAAATGTTATTTTGAATATGATCCGAAAGTGAAAGTAGTATTAAAGTAAGTGAGTTCGCGTCGAGTCTCTGTATGCCATAGGGTGTAGACATAGTAAGCGCACCGGGAATCGTTCGATTATGATATCGAACGCAAAAGTTATGCGCATCGGAAGTTTATGTCAAATTTTGGACTGACTCAAATTATTGAGCGTTTTTCATAGAATTGTGACGTGTGGTATTACCATTGCTGATTTTAATTCGTAAGGTTAGTTTCAAGTGAGTTTTGGTTGAAGGAAACGGAAATGTGAAATTTGGTTAGAAAGGGCACATTTGGTTTTTCCACTAAGGAATCGTTTAGCCTCTTGAATCGCTCGATTCCGTTAACGGACACAAAATTTATGTGCGTCCGAAGTTTAGGCTAGTTTTCTACCGAACCAAATTGGTGAGCCGTTGTAGTGGGAATTTCATATGTTTAGTTAAGGGAAGTTATTTTTAACTTATTTGGTGAATTTTAAAGTGAAGATTGATGAGTGATTGTCTGCGTTTTAGGTTGAGGTATGTTTAGCGAAACTGTGCGTCGAGTGAGCTTAAAATGCCAGATAAGTATTGCATGCTTGTGTTTTGCCCAGGTGGGCCTACACCGTGGAACTTTAGGATTTATGTTGTTGATTGTGGTGTGCGTACGTATTGTTTGACATGCATTACATTTTAAAAAGGTAACGAAAATGGTTTTAAACCTATTTTGAGTAAGTGGTGAGACGCGTGGCAGTGGTACCGCGGATCCTACTAGTGTGTGGGCCGGTGCGTAACCAACCACAGATTCTGCTCGAGTAGTGGGCTGGCTGGGGTGTCACGCGGCGTGTATGCATCGGCGGTGAGAATGATAGACAGTGGTACCGCAGATCCTACTAGTGTGGCCCAGTGCAACAGCAGTCACAGATTTTGCTCGATAAGTGGGCCAAATGGGCTGTCGCGAATCGTGTGTGTGGCAACTGTGTTCCGTTGCTGGGGAGGCTGGGACGGGGGCGACGTGTCAGGGTGTAGTGCGGCGTGAAGTAGACACTCACCCTGATGTAGTTGCTGTGTGGCGTGTGTGTAGCTTGTGGACCTCGTTGCTGGGGAGTCCGGGACGGTGGCGATGTGTAAGGGCTTAGGGTGGTGCTAGTTTCCTCATCAATTTGGTGCGGCTGCAACACGCGTCACAAATGTGACAACATGAGTGTGAGTGTAGAGACTGCATGTGATAGTATTGCATTGCCGGTTTTTACTTTCATATTGTACTACTTACTGAGCGTTAAACTTATGTTGTGTATTCTATGGTCTAGGTGCTGACGATATTGTTGGTGAGCTTCGAGAGTCTAGTACTGAGACATAGGATGGTTGGCAGCGTGCGACTGAGGCACCGGATGGCAGATTTGTTAGGGCGACCCGACCCGTGTAGATGGTAGGTGGCGGCTTGACTTTTGTGGGTATTTTCTTTTGCTGTGTTGATATATAGTTGATCAGATGAGTTGTATAGGTGTCAGTTGTATAGGGGTTTATAGAGTGTTTGGGATTTTGGTGACGTACGCATACATTTTACATGTAGGAGCTTGGTAATGCTCTATACTGTTAATTTTATTCATTTGTAGTTGATGGATTCTATTGTCTTTAAAATTCGATTTTTGTTATGGAGATTCTCGTGATGGTTGATGGATAGGTATTTTTATTTTTCTGGTGAACTGCTTGCAGAGTTTAAATTTTTGGGATAGCTAGTTTTTAGATGTTACTATGAGGAAATTTGGGGAGAAAGGTTGGGAGTCGAGAGAATATAGAATTGGTAGGGGTGTGTACAGTGAGGTGCTAGAGAAGTATGGATGGGCGCGGAAGTGCAGCGTGGTCGCAATTACGCGGGCCACGCAGCCCTGCGGGTGTTCACGAGTCGTCTGGCGTCGGGTGAGGTCGTGCGTGCGGACGTTATGTACGGAGGCAGGCTGTCGAAGTGGAGAAGTGGGCGTGTGGCACCGAATTTGTGTAGTTCAATGTGTGTGTTGGACTTCCTCCTAGGGTTTCAAGTTTTGTTTACTTATTTTTTAAACTACTTTAAATTATCTTTTCCGCTGCCTATTTTATATTGACTATTTCGTGTTGCCTCTTCGGGGCGCGAGTTGATTTCGAATCTAGTCGAAAAATTTTTATATTCACAAATGTTCTTTTGAATATGATCCGAAAGTGAAAGTGGTATTAAAGTAAGTGAGTTCGCGTTGAGTTTATGTATGTGATAGTGTGTAGACGTAGTAAGCGCACCGGGAACATGTGGATTCGCGGGGTGCTACAGCCAAGCCGACGCACTTCTCGAGCAGAATCCGCGACTGGTGTTGCACTGGCCCACACACTAGTAAGATCTGTGGTACCATTGTCCATCATGTACACTGCCGACACATACACACCGCGTGACCGCCCAGCCGACCGAGTACTCGAGTGGAATCAGCGGTTGGTTATGTACCGTTTCACACACTAGCAGTATCTGTGGTACCAGCGCCATGCGTCTCACCACTTAATCAAAATATGTTCAAAACCATTTTCGTTTCCTTTTTGAAAAATGATGCATGTCAAACAATACACATACACACCACAATTAACAACATAAATCCTAAAGTTTCACGGTGTAGGCCCACCTGGGCAAAACATATGCATGCATTACTTTACTAGCATCCTAAGCTTACTCGACGCATAGTTTGGCCAAAACGCCTCAACCTAAAACACAAACAATTGCCCATAAATCTTCGCATCAAAATTCACTAAATACGCTAAAAATCACATCTATCAACTAAATCCGTGAAATTCCAACTATAACGGGTTGCTGATTTGGTTCGGCCGAAAACCAATACAAACTTCGGACGAACATAACTTTTGGATCTGTTATCGGAATCGAGCAATTCAAATGGTCAAACGTTCCTTTGGAACCTAGTTTAACATAGCAAAATGGATTTTAAAATGATATACCGCAGTTAGGTGCAAAACACAAAAAATTGAATATGCCCTTCACCCAAATTTCACATCTCTATTCCGCTCAACCAAAACTCACTCAAAACTCGCCTTACATACTAAAATAAGCAACGCTGAATAATTGGACTAAAAACGCTCAATAATTCGACTTGGTCTAAAATTCAACATAAACTTTCGACGTGCATAACCTTTTCGTCGGAGATCAAAATCGAACGATTACAGCGATCAAATGCTCCACTAATAACCTTATTTAACATATCAAAAAAGAATTTTAAACGATCAACCGAAAGTAGACCGAAACCCCAAAAAACATAACTTGTTTCCATACCAAAGTGATCAGAATTTCAACTTTAATCCAATCTCACAAATTTCTTCACTCAATTGGTTACTCATTCAAGCATAATCTAACCAGAAATCAAAAATTCGATCACCAACCCAAATTTTGGTTCAACCACCCCCTCAGTTTTTCTCCCTCCCACCGGACATTTACTGTCCATCAACTAAACACACACATTCACACTCCTAATTCACTCGACTATTTTAGCCGTGTCCACTGAAAACGGAAAGAAGTCGCCCACTAAGCTCGGCCAGAAAAGGAAAACTGCAACAGGACTCACCTTCGGTTTTGAGCTCTGGAAAATCAAACCACGCCCGAATCTTTGTTTCGTCGGAATGGTCTGCCACACCAGTGCGCGCTTCTCCACGTCGGTCATTGGTGCTCGTTATCTCGGGCTCGGTCTCTCTCTCTCTCTCGCTCTCTCGGGCTCCCTCATGAACGACAGCTGAATGGCTTCTCTCCGAAGCCATTCGGTTGTTTATTTTATTATTTTTTTTAACATTAACAAAAAGAATTATTGAAATGCCCTCACGTACATAACCATCTGTAACTTAGTTAAATTCACATCCTCCTGACTTTAAAAATTTCAGAAACTGTCACTAAATTTAGACTCCGAGTTTTATAAATTAACTTACCAGTTAAAATATTCATCGAAATGTCAACCGAGATTTAATAAATAATTTCCAAAATTAGATATAAAATCCAAAATTTTTCAGGTTATTACAAAGTCTTAAGTAAAAAATAAAGTTTCCTAAACCTAAACATATAAAAGAGCATGGTTACAGAATTTGATAAAGTAAGACAAATTTCCTCTTCAACAATTCCAATCCT
The DNA here is from genome assembly GCA_022433055.1 of Begonia peltatifolia. Taxonomy (NCBI): domain Eukaryota; kingdom Viridiplantae; phylum Streptophyta; class Magnoliopsida; order Cucurbitales; family Begoniaceae; genus Begonia; species Begonia peltatifolia. The sequence continues at coordinate 12,935,300 of CM039519.1, read as the reverse complement.
GGCTTAAAGAAGGCCTTTACCTACAAAACTCAAGAACTTATTAGATGAAAAAATAGTGAGAGAACATAACTTGGTTCGTGCTCAACTGGTAAGGCTCGTAGGCACATTACCTTGAGGACCAAGTGTATGAGCCTCATAAAAGTGTAGGAGCATTGAAAAGTCAGAAGAGCATCACCATTCACTCAAAGAGGCCATACTTTGTTTTGAAAGCTATTTTCCATTAATCTCCCTCATTCATTCGGATTTGGTGGTAACCACTCGACAAGTCAACTTTGGAAAAGTATTAAGTTGTACTAAGCTCATCTAGCCTGTCCTCAAGCCTCGGAATAGGGAACCGATACTTGATAGTAATTTGATTGATGACTCAGATATCTACACAAATTCTTATGGAGCCATCCTTTTTTGGCACTAAAATGGTAGGCACAGCAGACAGGCTCATTGTAGAGACCTGAAAACGCTCACTGCTACTACTCCTCCAAACAGCTTGGAAAATTTGAGTAAAAATTTAAAACTTTTGTTTATCGACTTAAAACGATCTTTTTGAAAACGTTTAAAACCATCACAATAGAAGACTTTTATAAAAAAATAAGCTTAAATAAAGTTTCAAGTTTTCTAAAATATAAAAAAAAAATCAATTTTGTTATACCCTTGTAAACACCGGTCGACACTTCCATTAATTTTTCACTACCACTCGATACTTGCGTACATCGGTCGACGCTACATTTCTCTCTGTCTGCGTCGGTCGATCACTAAGGTTAACACTCACGTCCATTTTACACTACCGGTCGACACTTGCGTGCACCAGTTGACACTACGTTGCTCTCTGTCTGTGTCAGTCGATCGTTAAGGTCAACACTCCCATCGAATTTTATACTACTGGTCGACATATACATGCATTGATCGACACTACGTTTTTCTCTATCTGCATCGGTCGATCTGTGTGGTCGACACCTACAGAGTTTTGTTGACCCTTTTACGTGCAGGTCAACACTCTGCATTTAACACCCAGTTTTCGTGGTATCGATTTTTGGGATGTCAAGGTGCTGAGCGGCGGGGTTGGGGTCCAAATGGAAAGCGAAAAATTTGTAAGGTTAGTTGGAAAATTATTTTGAGGCTAATGGTGGGGAGAAAATTTTAGGAATACGATCGAAAACTAATTGAATAGTCGTTGGATTAAAAGATTAAAATGTGAGTGTGAAATAGTAATTAGTTATTAATATTATTATTATTTTATAAAAAAATAATAAGTAACAGAAAGTGGGGAGGAATCGTAACTCTCCCCCCTCCTCTGTGTTCCCCAATCCTCCAACCCGCGCGAAGAAAAGGAAAGTGAAGCCCTCCCTTCGGCCATTTTTTCTATATCGATGGAACAATCCCTCTGTTTTACCCTCAACTACAACGGTTTCAGTTAGGTTTGAGTATTTGTGGTTTTATTTTGGGTTAGGATTAGTGTTTGATAAAAATTGGTAGATAGATAACCCCACTGGACAGAGAGCACGCGACCTCAAGTGCTACAAGTGTCACGGCATAGGTCATTTCATAGCCCAATGCCGGAACCGTCGTGTCATGATCATTAAGGAAGACACCAGTGAGTTTGTAAGTGAAGACGAGTTTGAAGAGGAAGTGGAAGAAGTAGGAGAGGATGAGAACAACAGTGACTCGGTAGAAGAAGTTATTCATGCCCCTTACAGACCTTTGCTTATGGCGAGAAGATGAGTTTTTATAATCAAGAGTTCATGAGAGGATTGTCAGCGTGAGAACATCTTCCATAGTAGGTGCCTCATCAAGGATAAGTTGTGTTCTCTCATTATTGATGGAGGACGTTGTGCGAACGTGGCCTCCAAAGACTTAGTGACTAAGTTAGGGTTAGAGACTAGTGCTCACCCCCACCCATATAAGCTTAAATGGTTTGATGATAGGGATGATGTTAAAGTTACTAAACAAGTAAGGGTCGAGTTTGCTTTAGGCATGTTTAAGGACTCGGTTCTTTGCGATGTTGTGACTATGAGTGCAAGTCATTTGCTTTAAGGCCGACCTTGGCAATTTGACCGAAAAGTGAACCACAATGGACATTCCAACTACTATTCCCTCAAATTTTAAGGCAAAGCTTTTAAGTTAGCACCCTTGACCCCTGAGATGATAGCTAAGAATGAAGCTATTAAAATAGAAGAAAAGAATAAAGCGAGTCTCTTCATGACTAAGGCTGAACTAGAAGCATCTGTGCTTAGAGGGGATCCCATGATTTTGATATTATTCCGGGATAGAGTGATGAAACTAGAAGACATATCTACCCCTATTAAAAACCTACTACATCAAATCCAAGACGTGTTTCTCGAAGATTTACCTAAAGGTTTGCCACCCCTACGTGGCATAGAACACTAAATTGATATATAGCCCGGGGCTGCACTACCCAGTCGACCATCCTACCGAATGAACCCCTAAGAGACCAAAAAACTGCAAGATTAGGTGCAAGAATTATTGGACAAGGGCTACATAAGAGAGTCCATGAGCCCCTATGCAGTTCCCTCACTATTAGTTCCTAATAAAGATGGCACCATGAGAATGTGTGTCGATAGCCGTGCCGTGAACCACATCACAGTCAAATATAGATTTCTCATCCCTACGCTCGAGTACATGTTAGACGAGCTCAGTGGAGCTTCGATATTTTCCAAAGTGCATTTTAATAGTGGTTATCATCAGATACACATGAAGGAAGGAGATGAATGGAAGACAACGTTTAAAACCAAGTATGGCTTATTTGAATAGATGGTCATGCGCTTCGGGCTTTCTAACGCCCCAAGCACGTTTATGCGACTCATGCAACATGTACTCAAAGAATACCTTGGTAAATTCATTGTTGTCTACTTTGACGACATATTAGTGTATAGCATAGACCTTCCACAACACCTTAACCATCTTAGTACCCTTTTCCATACCCTTAGGAAAGCCAAGAAATTTAGGAACCTTTGCAAGTGCTCATTCGCACATGACAAACTTTATTTCTTAGGCTTTATAATCTCCAAAAATGGTATGGAAGCTGACGACGATAAAATCAAAGCCATTAGGATTGGCCTACGCCGAATTCCATATCGAAAGTACGGAGTTTCCACGGGTTAGCCTAATTTTATAGGAGATTTATCTAGAACTTTAGCTCAATAGCTGCACCCCTTCTAGACTGCACCACGAAAGAGAAAGAGTTTACTTGGACCCCTATTTGTCAAAAGAGCTTTTAGTTAATTAAAGAAAAGTTATGTCACTCCCTCGTACTTGCTCTTCTTGACTTCAACAAGGTATTCGAAGTTAAAAGTGATGCGTTAGGAGTTGGAATAGGAGCAGTACTTATGCAAGACCAACGACCCATCTCATATTTAAGTGAGAAGATGACAGGAGCCGTGCTCAATTATTCTACTTATGATAAGAAGTTTTACGCAGTTATACGAGCATTAGAGCACTGGCAGCACTATCTCTTATCGAGAGAATTCATTATCAACATTGATCATCAAGCCTTACGGCACATTAAGAGCAAACATATGGTGAACAAAAGACATGCAAAATTGGTAGAATTTCTAAAGAGATTTCCATATACCCTAAAGTATCTCAAAAGAGAAAATAATGTAGCAGCAGACGCCCTATCTAGGAAGCGCATCCTTTTCATCGACCTAGGAGTTAGATTTTTCTGATTTGAATGTATTAAGGATAGCTACGCCTTTGACCCCAACTTTGGACCTCATTATGCCCGATGCTTAGACAAGGTTGAAGGAGATTATTGCCTTCTGGATGGTTATTTGGTCAAAATGGGAAAATTGTACATCCCTCAAGGAAGCTTAAGATGATGCCTTGTAAAGGAAGCTCATTGTGGGGGTTTAGCCAATAATTTTGGGGAAAAAAAGACCCTTGATATACCCAATGAACACTTCTTCTGGCCTAACATGATGAAAGATCTGCATTGCCTGGTAGAGACGTGTATAGTTTGCAAGAAAGCCAAAAGTAGAGTTCTACCTCAAGGCTTATACATGCGCTTACCAGTCCCTTCTCACCCCTAGATTGCAGTTAGTACGGACTTTGTATTAGGACTACCACGGACCGCCCAACCTAAGGATTCGATCATGGTGGTCATGGATAAGTTTTCTAAAATGGCACACTTTATTCCTTATGCCGAGACAGATGACTCTACTTTAACTGTCGACCTATTTTTCAAAGAGATTGTTCGCCTGCATGGCATTACACACTCAATAGTGTCAGACAGAGACACTCATTTTTAAGTGCCTTCTGGACCACTTTATGGAGAAGGTTAGGGACTAAGTTGTGCTTCAGCACTTTTTTTCATCCCCAAACTGATGGGCAAACGGAAGTTGTCAACAGGATTCTAGTCACCTTACTACGCAGTGTTGTACGCAAGAAATTGTCTAACTGGGAAATTGTACTTCCAGGTTTGGAATTTTCCTACAACCGCACCTTTCATTCCTCTACTCAGAAATTGCACCTTTGAGGTTGCCTATGCGTTTAATCCATTTACACTGTTGGACCTTGTTCCTTTACCCACTAAGGACATAGACAACCCATCAAGTGCAAATAAGGCCGAACAAATTAAGAAATTGCACGAAACAGTGTGAAACCCTATTGAAAAGAGAAATGAGAGTGTGGCTAAGCACGTGAACAAAGGTCGCAAACAAGTCATTTTTCGAGAAGAAGACTTGGTATGGTTGCACCTACGGAAGGACTAATTTTCTGATAAGAGAAAGTGTAAGCTTCTACCTCGTGCGGATAGACTATTTAAAGTACTTGAGAGTATCAATGATAACGCCTACAAAATCGAATTACCAAATGAATATGGAGTATCCACGACTAGATCCAAGGGCCTAACCTATAATAGCCGGGATTTCCGTGATTTAACTTTCAGAAATTTGTATTGGTAAACGGCTGAGTTTCGGTCAGAATCGAGAGCAGAGAAATTGTATTGGTATGTAAACGATTATTTCGAAACTAATGGTAAGGAGAAGATGTTATGAATCCTACCGGAAACAGACTTAATAGTCGTTTGACTAAAAGATTAAAGTGTGAGGGCGAAAGAGTAATTAATTATAAAAAATAAAAAATAAAATAAATAAACAGAAAAAAGAAGGAAAATGGTTTAAATCAGAACGGCTTCACGAGGAAGCCATTCTAATTTCCTCCTTCCCTCTTTGGTTGATTGCCCGCGAAGGAAAACGAAGGATCGGCCGACGATCGACGGCCATACGGAGGAAACCGATGTTGCAGAGCAAGGAGTACCGGCAAGCTAAGCACGTGCAGACGGGGTTTTCCGTTCGAAAAGCCGAAGGTGAGATCTATTCCCCTATTTTCGGTTTTGGTTTAGATTTTCAAAGAGTGCTAGGGTTTAGAACGGATGATGTGGGAGTTAACGATTCGCAGCGGGTGAGGTGAAGAGTGCCAAAAACGAAAGAATATTCGAGAGGGGGTACCGTGCAATTCGAGTTTCTGAATTTGAAATCTCCAACGGTAGTTGGATGATGTGTAATAGGTTGGAGTGCAACAGATTGGTGAGGAATTGTGTGAGTTTTTGTCGAGAGAATCGAGAATGGAAATTTTGGGCGTTTTAATGTGAAATTTGGTTCTCTTTTGAGAGTTTTAATCTAGTTGCTATTAAGGGATTTAAATTTCGCTTCAATATGTTAAACTAGGTTATGAGTGGAGCGTTTGGCCACTGGAATCGGGTGATTCCGATAAACGACGCAAAAGTTATGCGTGTCGAAAGTTGGGTGGGTTTTGGAGCAGAAATTTGGGTTAGAGAGCCGTCTTAGTTTGGCTTTGGTGTAGTGGGTTAGTAGACGTAGTTTTAGTACGTGGAACGAGTTGTGAGGTGAGTTTTAATGTGGATTGTTATGTGATAGGTTGAGCCGAGGAGGTGATAAAAACGAGCATCACGAAAAGCTGGGATGCCAGGTAAGTGATGGACCACTTGTGATTTGCCTTCGGGCCTACACCATGGAACGGTAGGATTGTTTAGTTGTTTAGTTGCTTGTTTGCTTGTTTATTACTTTGATTGTCGTTTGGTTGTTCTGTTATGGAGTCGTGCATATGTGATTGTCATGCATTATGGTTTTGAACTACGAAACACGAGTTTTGAGCATGTTTTGAAATGTTTATGTGAAACGTAACCAGAAAAGAAAAGAATTGCCATGCATGGGTTAACGCCTTGTCGTTAACGTGCTAGTGAGAAAACACTAGGGGGTTTTCATGGATGAAAGTACGTAATGTGACACGGTTTGCGAACGCCTCATCGTTAACGTGCTATTGAAAGCACTAGAGTGTTCAACGATCATAGTTAGGATAAGGTAACGTAGGGCCGTTCCGTGTGCGAACATGATGTGTGCCTCTAACCTCGCTCTATGGGTTATGGAATGGCCGTCCCGAGTGTGGAGGGGATGGGCGCTGACCTGACTCACACCGAAAAGTGAAAGATGAAAATAACGAAACGAAAAGAAAACGAAGTTGAGTATAGAAACTGCATGAGTAGAGGTTGAGTTATGCATTGGTTTTTGAGTTCATGTTTTCATACTTGCTAAGCATTTAGGCTTACGTTTTGTGTTCCTTGGTCTAGGTGACAACGCGCTGTCAGGTGAGTGCCAAGTGACGAGTAGGCCTAGGTTGGAGTTGGCGGGGGATATCGCGTGCAGGTACGGGGAAATGTTGGGGCGACACGACCATGGCGGGTAAAGAGAGTATAATTTTGTAAGTGTTTTGCGTCGAATAGAGTTGTATAGTTTTTTGAGGAATTTAGGTGGTGTACCAAGGGCACAATGGATTATTGAAAAAAGATATGAATGTTTTGAAATTATGTTTTGAGAATTTAAGTTTTTACTTCGTGGATTTAGTCGAGGAGTATTTGTCGGGCGTATTCGAACGAACTGGTTTGATTTCACTGATTCTGGTGTGAGGTGCTGACCGAAGTCAAGAGGTGTCTACTGGTCCGTGTAAATGTAAGGGGAGTGTCGACCGCGAGGCTCTACCTGTGACGGGCAGAGCCGAAGCAGGTGTCGACCCCTAGTTACAGGTGTCGACCGGTCCATGTAAAATCTGCGAGAGTGTCGACCGCGGGGATCGACCTACGTGGGCAGAGAGGGAAAAAAGTGTCAACCTGCAAAAAGAAGTGTCGACCGCTTTACTGGCTGAGCATAGAAGTGTCGACCTGCAAAAGGAAGTGTCGACCGCTCTACTGGCTGAGCATAGAAGTGTCGACCGGTTAATTCTGTTGTCGACCGCTGCAAAGACCAGATAAGAACAAAGTGTCGACCAGTGTTCCCGATGTCAACCGATGAGACATCCTAGACGACTCAAGTGTCAACCGATGCTTATAGGTGTCGACCAAGAGTCCCTATTTCAGGCTTAAGAAAATGAAGTTTTGCCGAAAGAGAATTTAATTGAATTTTTGCTACAGAGCTGTCAAAAATATTTTCCAAAACGATCGTTTTAGGTCAAGGAATAATGTTTTTAAAGTTGTAAAAATTTTACGCGATTTTTACAATACGGGTGTAAAGAGTTGGTATCAGAGTTGAGCAATAGCGAACTGGAAAACGGGTAGGTTTTCGGGGCGTTACATAACCGATCTTTTAGAGTGTTCTAGTGACCGAGCAAGGGCTCGGCCGCAACAAATGCATAAGCAAACAATACTTACCTGGCGTCCTAACTTTCCGTGGTGCTCGTTTATATCACTTCCTCGGGCTCAACCTATCACATACCAATTCACATCAAAACTCATCTCATCACACATCCCACGTATTAAAATTACGACTAATAACTCAATATGCCCAAAGCCCAACTAAGACGGCTTGCTAACTTGAAATTCGGCAAAAAATCAGCCTAACTTCCAACGTGCATAACTTTTGCATCGGTTGTTGGAATCACTCGATTCCAGCGGATAAATATTTCACTCATAACCTAGTTTAACATATCAAAAGAGAATATAAAATTATCAACAAAGCTAAGGCGAAAATCCAAATACAGAATAGGTTTTATGCCTAAATTTCTACATTCTCGGTCTTTCAGCAAAACTAAAAAATTTCCTCACAACTCTATCACTTTTATTATCAATAACTCACAACAATCAATAACAATTCCCATAAACACTCCAACTCTAAACCCTAAATCTCTATCCACTAATTTTTATCAAACTCTAATCCTAACCCAAAACTAAACCACAAAATACTCAAAGCTACCTTAAACTGTTATAGTGTAGGGTAAAATGAAGGGATGGCGTTGCGTCGACGGAGAGAGAATCAACGAAGGGAGAATTCTAGCTTAGGGAGGGGAGGTTTTCTCTGCAGGGAAGAGGGGAGAAGAAAATCACCGAGGGGGTTTCATCTCTCCCACTCCCTTCTTATTTTAAAAAAAAATTTAATTAATTATATTATATAATATAATTAGTTTTAATTACCTTTTTACGCTCACCTTTCAATCCATTAGTTAAACTATCATTCAGTCCGTTTTCGGTCTGACTCCTAAAACTTTCTATTCCTCATTGGCCTCAAAATAATTTTTATCTACTATTACAAATCCTCCAGTCTCGATTCCCACCACAACTCTGCCTTTTACCAATACAAATTCTCGAAAATCAAATTACAAAAATCCCGAGTGTCACAATTTCTTTCCGTAAAAACATGAAAATTCATTTTTATTTCGTTCTTGTATTTTAAAATCATTATGCATAATCACTAAAGCATAACGTAAAGTAAACGTGTATTCATCATAATGTACTGTGATGTAGGCCCGAAGGCAAAACACCTACTGCTCTACTACATTATTGACTTGGCGTCCTAGCAACTTCGTACTTCATATACGGCTCGTTAACTGGAGAACCTATAAAACCACACACCTATTAATTGTTCTCCATCCAACTCATAAAACGCTAAGGGAAAACGACACTCTAACAACTAATATAACTAAACCCAATATCATGTACTATTTCCAACCAAATTCAGAATTGTGTAACTTATCCAATACTCTTCTGATTTGGATGTTTCAAAATGCTGCGGACTTTTGATTACGTCTAATTTCTAACGGTCTAATCAAATTTCTAATCAAACATCTATAGCTTAGCCCGATGTGGTCAAACGAAAATCGTTCCACAATTCGAGCATTCGGCTATCAAAACACTCAATCTTTCCTGTAAAATCTCGTACTCCTATTTCTAGCTTAAACACCAACGTATGGATAAATATCAACTCTAACTTCAAATTTCCGTATCTCCCTCCTAGGTTTCCACCAAACTACCAAATATCCTCACTTACTTAATTTTTGTCGCCAAAAACAATTAATGAACTAACTATATACTCAAAAACTAACTGAAACATACCTTAGATTTGAAAAAATGAAGAGAAACTGAGAAGATCGTCACTGGAAGGAAGGAGAATGTGTTAAAGAAGGGGGAAAACCTCAGTGGGGAAGAAAAATACCCAATGGTGTTTATGTTCTGTTGCTTTGTTTTTTAATAATAATAATAACCTAATTATTTAACCGCCCTCAACCTCTGATCGTGGAATAAATTTGTTATTCGTTTCGATTCCAGTTGAATTTTTAAAATCTTCTATTCTCCATTAGCATCAAAATAATCTTTTACTTACTGGTAGAAATTCTCCCCTCTCAATTCCGACCAAAACTCCGCCGTGTGGTGATGCGTGTGTGTAGCTTGTGGGCCTCGTTGCTGGAGAGTCCGGGACGGTGGCCACGTGTCAGGGTGTAGGGTGGCGTGAGGTTCCTCCTTACCCTGGTGCGGCTGCACTACGCGTCACAGATGTGACAACATGAGTGTGAGTGTAGAGACTGCATGTGATAGGATTGCATTGTCGGCTTTTACTTTGATATCGCATTACTTACTGAGCGTTAGGCTTATGTTGTGTGTTCTATGGTGTAGGTGCTGACGATACTGCTGGTGAGCCTCGAGTGCCTAGTCCAGAGGCGTAGGATGGTTGGCGGCGTGCGACCGCAGCACCGGATAGCAGATTTTTGTTAGGGCGACCCGACCCGTGGAGTTGGTAGGTTGTGGTATGGTTGGTTTTGGAGGTTTTCTTCTTTTGTGATGATTATGTACAGTCGATGAGATGAGGTGTATATGTGTCAGTGTATAGGTATATGGAGTGCGTGTGATTTTGGTGACGTACGCAGATATTTTTCAGGTTAGAGTATGATATTACTCTATACTGAGGACTTTCTTCATTTTTATTTGATGGATTTTCGTTGTCTTCATACTCTAATTTGACTATGGTGATTTCTCTGGATGATGGATAGATAAACACTGTTAGTTTGGTGAGCTGTGTGCAGGGTTTTTAAATTTTGGGATAGTAAGTTTTTAGCCGTTACTCTGCCGAAATTTCGGGAGAGAGGTAGGGAGTCGAGGGAATATGGAATGGGTTGAGATGTGAGTAGTGAATCCTAAAGAAGGATAGATGAGCGTGGGAGTGCGGCGTTATCGCAGGTGCGAGGGGCACACGGCCCTGCGGGTTCTCACGGGTCGTGCGGCGCCGAGTGAGGGCATGCGCGCGGACGTGCTGTACAGTGGCAGGGTGCGTGGGGCACGTGGTGCTGTGAGCGTGCGCGAGACATAGTAACGTGTAGTTGGCACGTGCGGCACTGCAAGAGTGCGCGCGGGGTGTCGAAGTGGGGACGTGAGTGCGCGGTACCGGATTGTGTAGTTCGAGGGGGGCGTTGGATTCTTTCCTAAGATTCCAAGTCTTACCGTTTTATCTTAAACTGTTTTAAATGGTTTTTTCTTTTTCGCTACGTATTTTTATATTAAGGACTTCGTGTTCCCTCTTCGGGACGCGAGTTGTTTTCGAATCGAGTCGAAAATTTTTCATACTCACAAATGTTCTTTTGAAAATGATTTGAAAATGAAAGGGGTAATAAATTGAGTGAGTTATGTCAAGTGTTAGTGTGTGTGTAGTGTGTAGTTGCACTGTAGCGCACCGGGAACGCGGGGTGTTACAATGCGAGGAATAAAATAAGAAACATAAAATAAACTAGTGGAGTTGGGTGAGGTCAAGAGGAGGACGAAGTTGATAGAGGAATGATCGCCTAATGCTGGACCGAGAGGAGAACTTAAGTGCCTCCAGTAAAGTCACCTAAAGGAAGGAAGGTAAGCACGTAAGAACTACAGAAAGGTAACCAACCTTTGTGAGTGGTAGAAGGATGTTCAGACGATGTTGAACATAGTCTAAGGATGAACATCCATAGTCGAACCGAGAGGACATCACAGTGCTTTCGGTAAAGACACCTTCGTTGCCGAAGATGTGCACCAACACAGGATTGGGTACTTAAACCTCCTCTGTGTCCCACCAAGCTGGAATGGCATCGAAGAAAGGCTGTTAAGGGATCCTCCAAGTAAGCCAATAATTGTCGGAAGAATGAATGGGATCCACCCTCTCGAGAGGTGGCCGTGAAGAACTAAACACCAAATTGAAGAAAACTTTAGTCAAATTTCCAAATATTATCAAACTGTTTTACAAAACCTAAAGAGGAAGCTTAAATAGAAAAAGAAGAAGCTTCTGGAGATGAGAAACCAAAAGATGCGATGATCTGAAAAATAGTCGTTGGAATCCAAAACTAGCCATTAGAGCATACGGTTGGTCCATGTTTGCACGCCGCCTGCTTCTTGCATGAGCTCTTTCTGTCCAGCCATCGTCCATGCATGCTAGTTGCTATAGCTGCAGCTTGTGCGCACTTGTTGCTACTGCGCGCCTTGCTGCACCCATCGATTGATTAGCATCTTCTCTTGGGAGTCAATCCTTGAGCACTCAAATTTTCCTAAACCTAAACAAAATATGCAAATATCCTAAGCAATAATACGGTTACAGGTTTGCCCAATTACAATAAAAGAATGCTAAAGTTTGCCAAATGTTATGGTTTACTAAACATAAAATATGTGAATAGCTTGGTTACATAATTTGTTAAAGGGAAGACAAATTTCCGCTTTAGCTAATCCATTCTAAGCTTTAAGAAGGCCTTTACCTACAAAACACACAAACCAATCAGAAGACAAAGTAGTTAAATACTGACATTGGTTCGTGCTTGATGTTTTGGCTTCGTAGGCACAATATCCTTTTCGGGTGATTGAAGATTTGATCTCAAATCCAATGATTGACTCGTCCTGGAGTAGGTTGCTTCAAACTTGGTACTAAGGTTCTAAACCACAAACAAAAGACACAAAAACAGAATACAAAAACAAAGTTGACAAAACACACACAAACACCTAAGGTTGAATCCAAAAGTCTAACAATACAGCAAAAGAATAACACAAAAACAATAGACATTTTTAAGATAAGTAAGCAGAATCCTAAACAAAAAGACAATTAAACAAATCCACTTAAGGACAAACAACAAAACTCAAAAACAAGAAACAACTTAACAATATGATGCGTTCAAATAGGAGTAAAATAAAATCATCAAGCAAGACTAAAAAATATTTTCCAAATACTGTTTAATTATATACAAGTTGGTTCATGTCCTTTATCTTAGCTTGTAAATTAACACATCAAATATACAAACAAAACTTAACAAAAAAAATGATCAACCTTAACATGGGATAAAAAGAAGCTCCTAAATCATGCATGCTAAGACATAACAAAGTCACATGCTTTTGGTAAAGACACCTTTGTTGCCGAAGGTGTGCAACAACATAGGATTGAGTACTTCAACCTATTATGTGTTCCACCAAAGATGGAATGGAATCCAAGAAAGGCTGTCAAGGGATCCTTCAAGTGGCCCAATACTTGTCGGTAGAATGAACGGGATCCACCCTCTCGAGAGGCAGCCGCAAACAACCAAACACCAAAATGAAGAAAACTTCTCTCGAATTTCCAAATATTATCAAAATTTTTTACAAAAGCTAAGGAGGAAGCTTAAATAGAAGGAGAATAAGAAGAAGCTTCGGGAGCTTAAAAGCCAGAGGGAGAGATAATTTGGAAAATAGTCGTTGGAGCGTATGATCTATCCACGTGTGCACCTACCTACTTCTCAGGCCGCATGCCTTCGGTTTAGCCCTCGTTCGTGCGCGCCAGCTGCTGCTCGTGCGCACCTATTGTTGCTGTACGCCCTACTGCACACCCTATATCCCAATATGTCAATCTCTTCCTATAACACTTCGTAGAAGGGTGCCTAGAGTTTCATTGACCACTTTCATTTAGCCGTCAGTCTGGGGATGGATAGGTTGATAATAGTAGTGGCTTCATCAGTCTTAGCACAAGAAATAAAGTATGCCATCTTAGAAAAGCAGTCTATGACTACCATTATGGAATCTTTACTTCTAGCCATTCGTGGTTGTCTTGAAATGAAGTCTATGTTGATCTCAGTCCAAGGGTGAGTTGGAACAAGTATAGGAAGGTACAACCCTTTGAGGAAGAACTCTACTCTTAGCCTTTTTACAAGTAATGCACCATCCAATAAGACGATGTACATCTTTTAACATCTGAGACTAGTTTAAATGTTTCTTAAGCATTTTTAGGGTCTTTGTTTCTCCTAAATGGATTGCCAAGCCCCCACTATAAGCTTCTTTAATGAGACATCTTCTCTGGCTTCCGTTGGGAATACATAACTTGCCTTGTCTAAATAGATATCCATCATCGATGAAATAATCTCCTTCTAACTTGGTTAGACACTTGATATAATATGGTCCAAAGTTTAGATCTGACCGAGAACTATCCTTAATCCATTCAAAACAAAAGAATCTAGTTCCTAGCGCAGTAAGAAGGAAATGCCGCCTAGACAGTGCTTCTGCCATGATATTGGTTTCTCCTTTCACATATTTAAGGATATAAAGAAATCTTTCTAGGAATTCTACCCATTTGGAATGTCTCTTATTTAATTTACCCTGACTCTTAATATGCTTCAAGGCTTTGTGGTCAGTGTTAATGACAAATTCCATTGATATGAGATAGTGTTGTCATTGCACGAAGGCTCGTATGATGACATAAAATTCTTTGTCATATGTTGAGTTGTTGAGAGCCACTCCCTTGAGCTTCTCACTAAAGTAAGCAATGGGTCTCCCCTCTTGCATGAGAACTACCTCTATGCCAACTCCGGATGCATCACTCTTGATCTTAAATACTTTGTTAAAATCAGGTAAGGCTAAAAAAGCAGAGTTGCATAGCTTATCCTTTATCAGCTCAAAACTTTGTTGACATTCAAGAGTCCATTGAAAATCTCTTCCATTTTTTGTGCATTATGTGATGAGTTCTATGGTAGAATTGAAATCTTTAATAAACCTCCTATACAATGAGGCTAATCTATGTAAGATACGGACTTCTGTGATTGACTTAGGGGTAGGCTAGTCATTAATGGCCTTAATCTTGTTTTCATCTACTTCCATTCCATTCTTAGTGACACAAACCCTAGAAAGTAAACTTTGTCGTAGCCAAAAGAATACTCCTTAAGGTTGCCATATAACTTGACTTTTCTTTGGGTTTGAAACAATAGACTCAAATGGTTAAGGTGTGTGGAATGGTCGGAACTATGCACCAATATGTCATCAAAATATATAACGACAAATTTTCCTAAAAGTTCCTTAAGCACATAGTGCATGAGGTGCATGAAAGTGCTAGCTACATTGGTTAGTCCAAAAGACATGACCATCCATTCAAACAACCAATACTTGGTCTTGAATGCTTTTTTTCACTCATCACCTTCCTTCACTCTAATTTGATGGTACCAATTCTTAAGATCTACATTTGAAAATATAGATGTTCCACCTAGTTCATCCAACATTTCCTCGAGCCGTGGGATGAAGACTCTATACTTAATATTGATTTGGTTGACAGCACGGCTGTGCACAAACATTCTCAAAAATCTGTCATTTTTGGGGACTAATAAGATTGGCACAGCACATTAGCTCATAGACTCGCTAATATAGACATTTTCCAATAGTCCGTGCACTTGACTTTGTAATTCCTTAGTTTCCTTGGGGTTCATCCTATAAACTGGGCGGTTTGGTAACATAACGCCTAGTTGCAAGTCTATTTGATGTTCTATAACACGCAAGGGTGGCAGTCCTAGTGGTATCTCCTCAAGAAAACATCTTGAAATTGTTGGAGTAATTTTTGGATGGGAATAGGTATATCTCCTAGCTCCAAAACTCTATCTCAAAATATGACCAAAATAAGGGGATCTCCATTTAGCATAGATGCTTCTAATTCTTTCTTGGTTATGAAGAGACTTGTCTTGTTCTTCTCTTCCTTCCTAGCAACATCGTCCTTAGCTATTTGTTAAGATGTCAAAGGTATGGGTCGCTTTTTTGTCATATTCCCAGGGTCGTCTCAATAGTAAGTGGCTTGCATTCATTGGTACTACGTCATAAAGGATAAAATTCTTGTACTTTCACATAGTGAATTCTAAAGCTACTTGTTTGCTAACTTTTACATCATCCTTATTGTCTAACCATCTTATCTTATAGGGTTGATGATGAGTACTAATCACCAACGCTAACTTAGGAACCGTCTCTTGAGAAGCCATATTGGAGCAACTTCTTCCACCAATTATTAATGAACTGTATAGCCCCGAAAACCCACTAGTTTTCTGTTTGCTTTGATACTAACTTTGTGGCGCCCCAAAAACCCACTAGTTTCCAGTTCGCTCTGATACTAATACTGTAGCGCCCCGAAGTCATCCCTGGAACCGGATCGCTAACTATACTCTTACACATTAAAATTGAATGAAATTTGTGTAAAATATAAAACTTTGTTTCCCCAACTTAAAACGACTTATTTGAAAATGTTTAAAAACATCGCAGCGGAAGACTTTAACCAAAAAAAAATTTAAATGAAGTTTAAAGTTTTAAAATAAAGAAAAAGGGATTTCAGTCGACCTCTGAAATCTTCGGTCCACACTTGACCCATTATGCACACAAGGGTCGACAATCATATACACAGGTCGGCACCTCATTTGCTCTGTTTGTACAGGTCGACACTTGGTTACACCGGTCGACACCTTAATCTTTTCTATTCGCCCCAATCGAACCTTGCGGTCGACACTTCTATGCTCACTTCGCTAACAGGTCGACACCCAAATCTTCTCTGTTTGCACTGATCGAATCCCGTGGTCGACACGTTTACCAGTTTTACACTAACCAGTCAACACTTATACACACAGGTCGACACTTAGTTTGGTTCTGTCTATGTAGCTCGACGCTCGCGGTCAACATTTACCTATTTCGGTCGACACCTATGCATACCAGTTGACACTTTACACCAGTATTCTTAGTAGAAAATTTTCAATAAAAAGTAAAGGACAGAATTTCAAAAACCGAACCCACACTTCCCACTCAATTCTAAAATCCACTATATACATAAAAATGACTAATAAAAGTTTGAAATCCATCCATACATTAAAACGACTCAAAATCCGTACATACACACCCATGTTCAAAACGTCCTAACAATCGGCCGGATCGTCCTACGACGGCACTCCTCCAACTGCCTCGTGGTCCTGGGTAGGCTTTGACTACTCACTAACTATCGCCTCATCGCCTACATCATATAATTCGTCTATTAGCCTAATGCTAAGTAAGATGTGCATATAAAACATAAATACAGAAAACAATACATATTATATCGTATGCAGTTTCTACAGTTTCGTCTCTACTTTCATTCTTGTCTATTTCTTGCACATTCTTTATCTTACTACATGATTCTTCTTTACGTGCTACATCAAGGTGGTACACCTCGTGGTCCGCCTCACTGGACAAGGCCAACCTTGATTTAGAAAAAGTGATACACGTCCCGGTACATCTCACGGGACAAGGCCACCACGTAAAACGAAGGAAGTAGTGACACACTTTGCGGTCCACTTCACAGGAAAAGGCCACTCAACCCCACCTTCATTATCTTATTACGTAGCTTTTCATTTCCTTCTTCACATATCACAACCTACTGTTTCATTTCGTAAAAGCATAGAAATTCATTTTCTATTGGTTCTCGTACTTTTAAACCATGATGTATAATCTATTAAAACATAAAATAAGCATTCATACAACCTAACGAACTATGATGTAGGCCTGGAGGCTAAAACACCTACGTACACTACTTACCTAGCGTTCTTAGCAAATCACTCGTAATTTCGTACGCTAAACTAGGAAATCAAAAAACCTATAAAAATTACACATTCGTTAATTCTAACTTCGTCCAACTCATAAAATTCTAACACTGAAGTCGTGAACTTGTACAAAAATCGAAACTCCCAACTAAACTCGAAATCCTACACAATTTCTGACCACATTCAGAAATTTATAACTCATTAAATACTCATCTGATTTTGATGATTCAAAGTGCTATAGACTCCTTAGGGAGTCCAGTTTCTAATGGTCTAATCCATTTCCTAGTCTAAAATCGAAAACTTGGCCAAATTTATCCGAACAGGGACCGCTCTGTAATTTAAATTTTTTGATTATTCAAACAATCAATTCTTTTCATAGAAACCTAATATCTAATCTTTACTCAAACGTAAACACCAATGAACGCATTAAAAAAAACTATAACCTACAGATTTCTATCTCCCTCCTAGGGTTTATCAAACTATCTAATAAATCCTTCTAACTTCACTTTTAACGCCCAAAACAACTAAAACACTAATTATTTACTAAAAACTTACCTTAAATTTGAAAATTGAAGAAAGAAACGGAGAATAATCACTCCTGGGCATTGTTGGAAAGGAAGATCGCCAAAGGGAGGAGGGTTTTGCGTAGTGGGGAGGAAGTAAACATGGAGGAGAGGAGACTTCGGTGGGAAAGAAGAAACATCCGAGGGTGTTTTCTATTTTTTTTTAAATAAATATAATTAATCCTAATTACCTTTTTGCATTCAACATTAAATCTTTTAACCAGACGTTTATTCAATCTGTTTCCAGTTGGATTTTTATAAAGTTCTCTTGTCCATTAGATTCAAAATAATATTTTACTTAATAATATAAATTTTTTGCTATTGCTTCCAACCAAAACTCCGTTGTTTACCGATACCAAATTCTAAAAATTATTTTAACGAAAATTCTGGGAGTTACATTCCACCCTCCTTAAGAAAATTTTGTCCTCAAAATTTGTTAACTAAATAGTTTCAGGGTATTGACTCATCACGTCTTGCTGCCGCTCCTAGGTTACTTTTCCCATGTTGTGGTTGGCCCATAGAACCTTCATTAGTGAAATCTCTTTGTTGCGTAAAATCTTCACTACATAATCTAGAATCTTCATTGGTTTCTCCTCATATGTCAATGTTTTCTAAATTTCTATGTTCTGTTGCTCCACAACGTGAGAGGGATCTCAGATACACTTCTTTAGCATAGAAACATGCAATACATTGTGGATTCCATCCATCGAGGCTGGTAGTTGCAGCTGGTACGCTGTCTTATCTAATTCTTTTTGTAATAAGGAATGGTCCAACATATCTCGAATTCAACTTGGCTCTCTTTCCGAATCTTACAACTCCATTAAATAGCAAAACTTTGAGGAAAACTTCATCATTTTCATTGAATTATAGATCCCTTCTTCTTCTATCAGCTTACCTCATCTGTCAGCTTTGAGTTGTCAAGATCCTTTGCTGAATAAAAGTAATATTTTTTGCTATTTGTTGTAGAATATCTTGACCAATCAATCATGCCTCTCCGACTTCGTCCCAATACAATGGAGATCTATACTTTCTTCCATAAAGAGTCTCGTAAGGAGCCATACTTATCGTAGCCTAGAAACTGTTATTATAAGAAAACTCTACTAGAGATAAATATTTGCTTCACGAACATTGGAATTTCAATACGCAAGCTCGAAGCATATCCTCCAATGTCTTAATAGTCCTCTCAGATTGTCCGTATGCCTGAGGATGAAATGCCGTACTAAAATTAAGCTGTGTACCCATGGCCTTGTGCGGACACTTCCAATATTTCGATGTAAATCTTGGGCTCTGTCTGATACAATCAAAGTGTGAACTCCGTGCAACCGTACGATCTCCTAAATATACAGTTTGGCAAACTGATACATAAAATATGTCATCTATACTAGCAGAAAATGAGCTGATTGGTTAATCGATCCAAAATCAGCCATATACCATCATAACCCTTTATTGTCCGAGGCAATCCGACAACAAATTCCATCCATATCTGCTCCCCATTTACACTCAAGAATAGGCAATGATTGTAGCTTTCCTACTAGTCTCTGATGTTCAGCATTAATCTGCTGGTAAATCAAACACGTCTCAACGTACTTTGCCACAATTCTCTTCATATTAAGCCACCAGTAATGTTGCTTAAGATCCCTGTACATCTTAAAACTTCCTGGATGCACAGAAAATTTAGAAGAGTTGGCTTCAGATAATATTTCTCTTTGTAGTTCTTAATTACTCGGAACAAACCTCCTATTCTGAAACTTAAGAATTCTATTGTCCAAATAACTGAACTCCGACCTAACATTAGAAATCATGCTTGATTTAATTCCATCACATTCAACGTCATCCTTATGGGCTTGCTTAATCTTCTCCAGAATTGTGGGTTGAAAGACATGTCTGATAATATAGCTGACACATTCGACACCACGTCCAAGTTGAATTTCTGAAACTCAGCATCCAAAGCTAATGGCATAATTGGGGTCATAGCGGCAGTGGATGCTGTCACTATACTCAATGCATCTACCACTATTTATGCCTTGCCAGGGTAGTATTTAATCTCAAAATCATAGTTCTTTACAAATTCTAACCACCGGCGTTACCTATTATTCAACTCCTTCTGAGTGAAAATATACTTCAAACTTTTGTAATCTTAATATATCTCTCACGGCTATCCATACAGATAATACCTCACAATCTTTAGCGTGAAAACTACCGCAGCTAACTCCAGGTCGTGTGTAAAATAATTCTTCTCATAGGTTTTTAATTGCCTAGAGCCATAGGCTATCACCTTCTATTCCTACATCAGCACACACCCAAGACCTATCTTGTAAGTATCACTGTAAATGCTAAATTTCTAACTTTCAACAGGAAGCGTCAATATCGGAGCAGTGGTCAATCTCTGCTCTAAAGTTTAGAACCTATGCTCGCAATCTTAGGACCACAAGTACCTCACATTTTTCCTCGTCAAACAGGTTAGTGGCGTTGCAATCTTTGAATACACTTCAATGAATCTCATATAGGAACCTGCTAACCCGAGGCAACTTCATATATCAGTAACATTGCTCGGTTGTGGACATTCTTTAACTGGCTGAATCTTCGCTGGATCAACAAACATGCCATCACCCGAGATGACATGACCCAGAAAATGAATCTTGTCCAGATAAAACTCGCAGTTAGACAACTTCGCATAAAGTTGGCGTTGCTTCAAAGTGTCCAATACCAACCTTAAGTGCTATTTATGATCCTCTTCGTTACAAGAATATATCAATATATCGTCGATTAACACTATGACGAACTTATCGAGATAATCATGAAATACTCTGTTTATTAGATCCATAAAGGCAGCTGTAGCATTCGTCAATCAAAAAGACATCACTAAGAATTCATAATATCCGTATCTTGTCCGAAAAGCAGTCTTCGGAATATCCTCTGACCTGACCTTCAACTGATAATAGCCTGACCTTAGGTCGATCTTAGAAAAGACTCGTGCCCCTTGCCGTTGGTCGAACAAGTCGTCTATCCTTGGTGGAGGATACTTGTTCTTAATAGTCAACTTGTTCAATTCCTAATAATCGATGTACATTCGCAACGACCCAACTTTCTTTTTGAAAAAGAGGATAGGGGCGCCCCATGATGAAAAGCTAGGGCGTATAAATCTTTTTTCCACTAACTCCTCTAATTGCTTCTTTAACTCTTTCAGTTTTGTTGATGCTTATCTAAAAGGGTTCTTCAATACCGACTTGGCTCTTGGATGTACATCTATAGCGAACTCTATTTCCCGATCCAGATGCAAACTAGGTAAATCATTTAGGAAAAATTTGGGAAAGTCTTTAACAATTAAAACACCTTGAGGTTTTGATTCCCTGGGAATTTGCATATCAATAATACTGGCGAGAAAACCAAAAGACTCACCCATTAGAACTTGACGAGTACCGATAGGCGCCATCACAAATATCTTCCTAGCATCCTTCACGGCCTAAAAAGTATGCTTCTCACCACCTGGAGGTTGAAATCTCATTGTTCTTGTCCTGTAGTCAACTGTAGCGTAGTTCTTGAACAGCCAATCCATTTCCAAAATCACATCGTATCTGGTTATGCCCATAATAATAATATTGGGAAACAAATTTTTACTTCCCACGGACACTACACTACCCCGTACGACTTGATTAGAATGCATACACTCACCAAAATGCACCATCACTTCATAGCTATAGCATTGCTACAGTCCACACATCTAGCTTAACCGTGAACGCAGTTGCAATAATCGAGTTTGTTGCAACAAAGTTAATCAAGGTATAAGCAGGTATAGAAGTTATCAATATAGTACCTGACACTATGGCTGACTGGTTCTCATCGTCCGACTTGATCATGGCAAATATCCTCGGTGTTGTGCATGTCAGCCCCTTCTTCGCAGTTGTGCAATCTCTGCTGACATGGCCCACCTCATTATGGTTGAAAGACCGAGTAACTATGGGCTTCGGGCAATCTTTAGCCAGGTGTCTGTCTACGTTACAATTATAGCAATGTTTCAAGTTCAATCTGCATTGGCCTAGGTAGTGCTTCAAACATTTAGGGCACTGGGGATACTGCACTAACCCTTGATGCCTTTTCCTACTTTCCTGACTACTCGAACTCTTATTAAGCCTCTTTATGCCTCTCTGTTGTTGCTGCTGAGGGGCACCTCTACTTTGCTGTGGGGTAATAATCTCCTTGAAAAATCTTCTGGAACTTTATCTTCTTCTTCTTCCACTTTTGCATCTTAGAACATACTCTCAATCGTACGGACCCATTCCTCTGCAGCAGTTGGATCTGATGACCACCCTTCAAATGTCAGTGTTCTCAAACCTCTGAAATCTATCTTCTTACTGATCATGACTAAAGCTAGAGCCAACACTTTCTTGAACTTCTCGATTCAATAAAATCCCTAGTTGCTGAGACTGCCAGTTCACCAATTTGGTCAGCTATCTGATCGTACTTGAATCATCTTCATTCCTTGAATCAATGGTTTCTCTTGGAGTTCTCGGGCGTGCTGGTTGTCTAGACATTTTGACTAATTACTTTAAAAAGGTTAATCACTGCTAAACCTAAATATTTACAGTTGTTGAAGCACGTCATGTGACGATTGGTGCTGTTAGGTAATCATTTGAACGGTTCGACCAATTGGCTCTGATACCAACTCTGTAGAGCCCTGAAAACCCACTAGTTTCTTGTTTGCTCTGATACAAACTCTTTGGGGCCCCAAAAACACACTAGATTCTGGTTTGCTCTTCTACTAACACTGTAGCGCCCCCAAGTCATCCCCGGACCCGGGTCGCTAACCATACTCTTGCACACTAAAATCAAACAAAATTCGTGTGAAATATATAACTTTATTTACCCAATTTAAAACGACATCTTTGAAAACGTTTAAAAATATCACAACGGAAGACTTGAACCAAAAATCAATTTAAATGAACTTTTAATTTTTAAAACAAAGAAAAAGGGATTACGCTCGACCTCTGAAATCTTCGGTCGACACTTGACCCATTCTGCACATAGGGGTCGATACCCATATACACAGGTCTGCACCTCATTTGCCTCTATTTGTACAAGTCGACACTAGGTTACACCGGTCGACACCTTAACCTTCTCTGTTCGCCCCGTTCGAACCTTGCGGCAATATCTCTATGCTCACTTCACTAACAGGTCGACACCTACTTTCATAGGTCGACACCCTAATCCTCTCTGTTTGCACCGATCAAAACCCGTGGTCGACACTTATACACACGAGTCGACTCTTGGTTTGGTTATTGACAATGAGTCGTGTTTTACCCATAAATGAAACAGAAAACAAAAGGAGCAGAAACACCAAATGCTGTACAGTGAGCAACCTTTTAGGCTCTCGGCATAACGATCTTCCGAAGGAAGGCGGCAGCAAACAGAATTGGTTACTGGCCACTCTCTTTGTGTATTCTTCTTTGGAAAGAGAGGGATTAAGAGTGGAACAACGGCTATTCAAGCAACCTCGGGCTTGAAAGCTCGAAGGAGATGCACTCCTTCTCAATTCTTGACCGAACCAAGTCTTACCGTTCACCAAGTTTCAAGTTACTTCGGCTGAACACGAAAGGCGCTATTCTCATAGATTCAACAACCTTTACAAACACCAATAGCCATGTATTTATAAACCTAGGGTGGCTAAAGATTAGAATGGGATTGGGTTCGAAATGGGCCATATGGTTGGCCATTCTTGGTTCACTTGCACACCAGAGCACTCTTCAAGCTTTGGCTCATTTGTTGCATCAATGTGCTGCTAAACTCTGGCCCAAATGTTGCATCTAACCACCATCTAACTTAACATACATCTAATCCTAATGCCTAAGGATGCATGCAACTATAAAACATTACAATAAGGTGAATGTTTGCCAACAAAAACATAAGTGCGAATGTTTGCCAAATAAAATTCAATTACAAATTAATTCCAAGGAAGACAAGTCCCTTCTTTATATGCTTCCACCTTTAGCTTCCACGATATCAAGTGCAAGGGTTAACTTTGTCCATTATGCTTGGGTCCCATTCTAAGTCCGCGAATAGGCATTCGAAACTAGTAATTTCTGGAAACGAATTGAACTTGTTAGTGAACAGATTTGATAAAGCTCGTGCCTTGGTTTGTGATCGAGTGATGGCCCTCTGGGCACATCAGTTATGTCTATATAAGTCAACCCTCGCGGTCGACATTTACTTAGTTCGGTTAACATCTATGCATACCGGTCGACACTTTACACTAGTATTCTTAGCATAAAATTTTCCATCAAAAGTAATGGACAGAATTATAAAACCCGAACCTACACTTCCCACTCAATTCTAAAATCCACTATATACATAAAAATAACTACTAAGAGTTTGAAATCCATCCATACATTGAAACGACTCAAAACCCATACATACACACCCATGGTCAAAATGCCCTAATAACCAGCCGGATTATCATACGAGTGCACTCCTCCAACTGACTCCTAGTTCTAGGCATACTCTGAGTACTCACCAAGTATCACCTCGTCACCTATATCATAGAACTCATCTGTTAGCCTAATGCTAAGTAAGAAGTGCATATAAAACATAAACACAAAAAAAAAATACATATCCTATCGTATGCAGTTTCTACAGTTTTGTCTCTACCTTCGTTTCTGTCTCTTTCTTATACATTCTTTATCTTCCTATTGGATTATTCTTTACGTGCTAGATAAAGGTGACACACCTCGCAGTCCACTTTACGGGACAAGGCCAACCTTGATATAGTAAAACACCTCGCGGTCCAGGCCACCACGTAAAGTGGGGTAAGTAGTGACACACCTCGCGATCTATCTCACGGGACAAGGTCACTTAACCCCACCTTCATTATCTTCTTATGCAGCTTTTCATTTCATTATTCACATATCACAACCTACTGTTTCATTTCATAAAAGCCTGAAAATTCATTTTCGTTTCGTTCTTGTAGTTTAAAACCATGATGCATAATCTAATAAAACATAAAATAAGCATGCATACAACCTAACGTATTGTGATATAGGCCCAAAGGCAAAAACACCTATGTACACTACTTACCTGGCGGACATAGCAAATCGCTCGTAATTTCGTATACTAAACTGGGAAATTGAAGAACCTATAAAAATTACACATTTGTTAATTCTAACTTCATTGAACTTATGACATTCTAAAATGGAAGTCATAAACTTGTACAAAAACCGAAACTCCCAACTAAACCTGAAATCGTACACAATTTTTGACCACATTCGGAAATTGAAAACTCACCCAATATGCGTCCGATTTTGATGATTCAAACCGCCGCGGACTTCTTAGAACGTCTTGTTTCTAACAATCTAATCCATTTCCTAGCTTGGCATTCACAGCTTGACCAAATTTAGCCGAATCAAAACCGCTCTGTGATCTAAGTTTTTGGGTTATTGAAATGATCAATTCTTTCCATAGAAACCTATATTCTAATTTTTTCTCAAACTTAAATACCAATGAGTGCAGAAAAATCGACTATAATCTCGAGATTTTGTATCTTCCTCTTAGAGTTCATCAAACTATCTAATATGTAATGCCCAGAATTTTCGTTAAACAATTTTTTAATTTACGGAGCGGTAAGCGGCAGAATTCTAGTCAAAATTGAGAGCAAAAAATTTAGGGAGTTAGGTGAAAGATTATTTCGAGTCTTATGGACAATAGAAAATTATAAGATTCAGACCAAGCATGGACCGAATAACTGTTTGATTAAAAGATTAAATAGTGATGGCGATATAATATTTAGGTTTATTATTGTAACGACTCATTTTTCCAATAAGATATTGTCTACTTTGGGGATTGAGCCGTAGCCCAATATGCTCCCCTTACGGATTTTTTTGGCGAGAACTTCCCAGTCGGTCACCCAACCTGGTACTATTCTCGCTGGAGCACTATTAACTTTAGAGTTCATATGGGATCCGTTGTCAACTGTGCTCTAAAATACATCTTACTATCTTGGGAGGATTTCCTTACATATGTTTCATTTTCATATATCTCCCCTAAGCGATGTGGGACTGTGACGACCCCCTCTCTACGACCTGGGATTCCCCTACACTCGAGGCATTACGTCGCGCCATCCCTTGAGGTTTGCCCTGCAGTCGTCCTCATACATACACATCCGGGTCATCACAATCACCCCCCTGCGGGCCCAATGTCCTCATTGGCCACATTTCAAGTTGGGTACAGGCTCTGATACCATTTGTAACAACCCATTTTTCTAGTAAAATATTGTCCACTTTGGGGATTGGGTCGCAGCACAATATCCTCCCCTCACGGATTTGTTTGGTGAGAACTTCCAAGTCGATCGCCCAAGCTTGTACTGCTCTCGTTGGAACACTCTTAATTTCAGAGTTCTTATGGAATCCATTGTCAATTATGCTCCAAAACGCGTCTTATTGTCGTGGGAGGATTTCCTTACATATGTTTCATTTCCATTTACCTCCCCCAAGCGAGGTGGGACTGTGACGACCCCCTCTCTACGACCCGGGATTCGCCTACATTCGAGGCGTTACGTCACGCCGTCCCTCGAGGTTTGCCCCGCAGTCGTCTTCATACGTACACATCCGGGTCATCACAATCTAACTATAACACCCAGAGAAAACCCACGTTCCCGGTGCGCTACAGTGCATCCACACACTACGACTCACTAACACTTGACATAACTTACTCAATTTAATACCATTTTCGTTTTCAAACCATCTTCAAAAGAACATTTGTGAGTATGAAAAATTTTCGACTCGATTTGAAAACAACTCGCGTTCCGAAGAGGGAACAAGTAATTCTCAATATAAAAAGTACGCAGCGGAAAAGAGAACCATTTAAAAAAAATTTAAAATAAACCGACAAGACTCGAAATCCTAGTAAAGAATCCAACACCCCTCGAACTACACAAATCATGTACCACGCACCCACATCCCCTACTTCGATGCCACGCGCGCACTATCGCAGTGTCGCACGAGCCAATTCAACATCACTGTGTCTCGCGCATGCTCACAGCGCCGCGTGCCCCACGCACACTGCCACTGTACAGCACGTCCACGCACACGCCTCACCCAGAGCCGCACGACCCGTGAGCACCCGCAGGGCCGCGTGCTCTGCGCACCTGCGATCACGCCGCACTCCCACGCTCGTCTACACTTCTCTAGCACTCGTTGTACACATCCCAACCTATTCGATAACCTTTCGACTCCCAACCCCTCTCCCGAAATTTCGACAGAGTAACGCCTAAAAACTTGCTATTCTAAAAATTTAAAACCCTACACACAGTTCACCAAAAGCTAACAGTGTTTATCTATCAACCCTCTAGGGATTCTCCAATACAAAATCAGAGTTTAAAGACAACGACAATCTATCAAATACAAATGAAGAAAGTTCACAGTATAGAGCAATACCATACTCTAACATATAAAAATATGTACGCGTCCCCAAAACGCTACAATCACTCTATACAATCCTGTACAACCAACGACTATACAAACTCCTCTATCCGCATAATACCCGACACAAAATAACAACCCAATGAATCTCACCATCACCTACCACCACCACAGGTTGGGTCGCCCTAACAAAGTCCGCCGTCTGGTGCCTCGATCGCACGCCACCAACCATCCTATGCCTTAGGACTAGGCTCTCGAGACTCACCAGCGATATCGTCAACACCTACACCACAGAACACATAACATAAGCCGAATGCTCAGTAAGTAATGAAAGTAAAAGCCGACAATGCAATCCTATCACATGCAGTCTCTACACTCACACTCATGTTGTCACATCTGTGACACGTAGTGTAGCCGCACAAGGTAAGGAGGAACCTAACGCCACCCTACACCAGCCACCGTCCCGAACTCCCCAGCAACGAGGCCCACAAGCTACACACACGCATCACCACACGGTAACCACATCAGGGTAAGGGTGTACCTCGCGCCACACTACACTCTGACACGTCGCCCCCATCCCAGCCTCCCAAAAATGGGGCCACAGTTGCCACACACACACGTTTCACGACAGTCCAGTCGGCCCACTCCTCGAGCGGAATCCGCGACTAGTGTTGCACCGGCCCACACACTAGTAGGATCCGCGGTACCACTGCCCATCACCCACACTGTTAACACATTCACGCCGCGTGATGGCCCAGCCGGCCCACTCCTCGAGTGAAATTCGCGACTAGTGAAGCACCGGCCCGCACACTAGCAGGATCCGGGTGCCACTGCCACGCGTCTCACCACATACTCAAAACATGCTCAAAACCATTTTTGTTCCCGTTTTTCTTTAAAAAAAATGATGTACGTCAAACAATACGCACGCACACTACAATCAATCACATAAACCCTAAAGTTCTACAGTGTAGGCTCACTTGGGCAAAACGCATGCATGCACTACTTACCTGGCATCCTTAGCTATTCGATCCAACCCGATTGATTCCGTTTTCCTGAAATTCTAAAGTATAAAGTTATAAGTTATCATTCACGATTTACAATTCTAATTCACAACCACCACATATAACCAACATTAACACCACCTAATATCCAATATCCAAACATAATAGAACTCAAACCATGTGCATATAACCTCTATCTCCAAACACCAATCATTCTATAATGCACAATCTAAAAATTGAAATACAATTCAAGTAATTTTCCCAATGGTAGGTCATCATCCACATAACCTCAATCAACCACCCTAATAATTCAGCACTTCAATCAATTTCAACCAAATAATTCAATATCAATGAATTAAAATTGAAACTATCACAACTCAACTTTCAAAGTTTGTAATAAATCTTGTCGAACTTCAAAAATTCACAACAAACTGAATATAAGTTCGAATTCAATGATTTAAAATGCTAAGGCTCCTAAACGAGTCTATTTCAACATGGTGAAATCCATTTGTCAAAAATCAAACTCAATTAATAGCATAAAATCCAAAATCAAATCTGCCCAAAAATCGTTTCACAGTTTTTTTTATTCCATTTTGAAAATTCATATCAAATCGTATATTTGGCCAAATTCGATGATTCGATATGTTTTGGAAACCGTATAAGGTCTATTTTATGCTGGTGAAATCCATTTTCCAAAAACAAGGCATAATCAATGGCAGAAACATCAAAACCATAGTGCCCGTTGAAATTTTCCTGTTTTTGCACAATAACTTCTAAAATTCATAACTCATTCAATCCTTACCCGATTTCAACAATTCCAGATGCTACGTAACCCTAATTATGTCCACTTTGACGTGGTTTCATCCATTTTCAGAAAACAAGGCTCGATAAATAGAAGCAATTCGAAAACCGGAGCTGCCTGAACCTCTTCACAGATTTTTTTTTTCATCAAGCTTTGAAAATTCATAACTTCCTTTACGATTATCGAAAAAACTCGATTCCAAAACCAAAAGTTCCTTAAAGTATCTAATTGAACATACTATAGCAGTTTTTAAAATGAACTACTGGTGCATAGGTGAAAAATGCCAAAACCATGCTGCCCCGTAAAAATATCCCTCTCATTTTTTTCAAAATCTTCAGCAAACTCATATTATTTTAACCAATCTATTACATTCTAACTCCTTTGAGGACAATCTAACATAATTTGATGATTGTCCAATCTGAAACCCTAGATTTTCTTGACCAAAACCAGAAAAGAAAAAGAACACTTACCGAAATCGAAGAGAGAGCCGTTTTCCACGCGGGACAGAGAAGAATGACGAAGAGCAGAGGGAGCTGTGTTCTTCGGCTGAGGAAAATTTGATGAGCTGGTTCATCTTTCGTGCCAAATTGAGAGGAAAATGAAAAAACAGAGGGGGAGGAAAAACCAAAAAACAGAGAACCTCCAGGGAGGAGTCTTCACGCTAGAGAGAAGAAACAGAAAGGGGAGAGGGGGAATGCTGTGGGGGAAGGGGAAGGTGCTATCAGCAATGGGGTTTTTATTTTTTTATAATATAAATAATAATAATAATAATAAAAACTTAATTACTAAATCTCCCTCAACCTCTAATGTTTTTGTTAAACAGTCAATCAGTTCGCTTCCGGTTGAAATTTTATAATTTTCTCTTTCCCATTAGTTTCAAAATAATCTTTTACTTAACAGTATAAATTTTCCTTTCTTGATTCTGACTAAAACTCCGCCGTCTACCAATACGTAAATCTGAAAATCATTTTAACGAAAAATTTCAGGGTGTTACAATTATTATTATTATTATTGTATAAAAAAAACAAAACAAACACAGAGGGGAAGGATCGCAAATCCCCCCCTCTCTGTTTTTCAGTCCCTTGCGTGAAGCCCTTCCTCGACATTGCTTCCTCCCATTGAAGATTTCTTCTTCGTTTTCTGTCAATATTCAAATCTACGACATGTTTTAGTTTTTTAGTTGTTTTGATTGGTAAAAGTGAAGTTAGATGGACAATTGGGCAGTTTTGGAAAAACCCTAGGAGGGAAATACGAATTTTGATGTTATAGTTGATTTTTATTCTTGTATTGGTGTTTAATCTGGAAGTAAGATTAGGTTATAGGTTTTTATGGAAAGGATTGGGTGTTTGGATAGCCAAAAATCTCGGATTACATAATGGTTTCATTTCAGTCGCGTTTGACCAAGCTGTTGATGTTGAATTAGGCAGTGGATGAAGGCGTTAGAAAGTAGATGTTATAAGGAGTATGTAGCATTTTGAATCATCAAAATCGGACGAGTATTGGTTTAGTTGTGAATTTCTGAAGATTGGTCGTAAATAGAGCTGAGCTGGGTTAGTGAGCCGTTTGAGTCGAGCTTTAATGGATTGAGTTAGTAGTCGTAATTTTAGTACATAGAATGAGTTGTGCGATGGAATTTAAATGTAAATTTGTTACGTAATAAGTTGAGCCCGAGAATTGATAGAGGTCGAACACCACAAAAGCTAAAGATGTCAGGTAAGTACTGTATGCATGTGCATTGCCCTTATGGGCCTACACCATAGGATGGTAGAAATTGCTGCGTGTGTTGTGTGTTTCGCATGTTTTTTTTCAATCATTTATCATTTTTTGAAAATTATAATGAAAATGAATTTGGGCGAAGTTTTAAGTACGAACGTGAGGTGTGATATGTAAAAAGTGAGGAAAATCGGTATCTGTCCTTGAAGAAAGTGTCTAGCCCTTCGACGCAGACAGAGAATCGACTTGGGAAACCTGATCTGCTTCCCAACTCTGTAAGAGGATCGTTTACATGATATGCGTGTGCGACTCTTGGAACCCCATTGCTGGTGGAGCTGGGATGGTGGTGACGTGTCAGGAATGGTGTAGCTTGAGGGTAAACTTCCTGGGGCGGTTGTACGACGTAACCCCGAAGGAAGTTATTCGCCCTTCGACACAATATGAGAATCGACTTTGGAAACCTAATCTGCTTTCCAACTAAGTATGAGGATCGTGCGATACGTGTTATAGTGTGATAACATGTGTGAGAAAGTAGAGACTGCATGTGTTAGGATTCCACTGATAGTTTTCATGGTTCATTTTCGCACTACTTACTGATCGTTAGGCTTATGTTTTGTGTTCTGTGGTGTAGGTGCAGAGATTTCTACTGGTGAGTTTCGAAAGCCTAGCCAAGTTGAGTAGGTAGTTGGCGGTGTGCTACCATGTACCGACGGGTGGAGTTTGTTAGGGCGACCCGACCTGTAGAGAGTGTTTTGGGGTATGGTGAGCTTTGAAGATTTATTGAGTAGTCCATGTCAAGTGTATAGAAAACTTGTTTATAGATTTTAATGTATAAATGGATATTTTAAATGTTAGTAAATGTATTTTGAAACTACTTGGTGAGATTTTGATTGAAAATCTAGGTTTTACTTTGTGCTTTTAAATGGCAGTCCTTCGTTTCTACGTTGAGTTCTGAGTATAGTTTTAGGCTGCTGGTGCAAGGTGTCAACCGGTATGCATAGATGTCGACCGAACTAGGCAAATATCGACCGCGAGAGTCAACCTACGAGGACAGAACTAAATTAGGTGTCGACCTGTGTCTTTAGGTGCCAAACAGTTAGTGTAAAAATGGTGAAAGTGTCGACCACGAGGTTCGACCGGTGAGGGAATAGAGGATTCAGATGTCGACCCGTTAAGACAGGTGTCGACCACTCTTGGTGATGAACGTAGAAGTGTCGACCACGAGGGTCGACCGAAGCAGATAGAGGTGATTAAAATGTCGACCTGTGAACATAGGTGTCTACCACTATGTGAGATAAATGTAGAGGTGTCGATCAGGAGGTTTGACAGGGACGGGAAGAGAGGATCCAAGTGTCGACTGCTGCAAGCAAGTGTCGACTTGTGCAACCAGAGGCTACCAAGGTGCTGACCTATGTATATAGGTGTCGACCTTTGAGTGCAGAACGGGTCAAGTGTTAACCAGTGTTTATAGGGGTCGACCGGTTTTCTAGTTATTAGTTTTAAACTTAATGAAATAAAAATAAATGTGTTTTCTTTTGGTGAGTCCTCCGTGCAGGTGTCGTTTCTACTGCGTGAGTCTTTATAAAATATTTTCGAACAAAAAAATTAAATTTTGACGCAAATTTGGTAAAAGGGAGACACGGGTAGTTCGGTATGGTATCAGAGTGAACCAAAAACTAGAGGGGTTTTCGGGGCGTTGCTGACTGCGCATTACAGTTGCCCGATGAGGATGTCAGGCCCCTCGGAGGAGGATGAGAGTATGAAGGCAACAGAGTCAGTCACAATTCCTACATCGCTTGGGGGAAGGTATAGGGGACAGTTAATAGGTGGGAAGAGGGGATGTTACGAGTGTAAGAGGCACGAGTGGATTACATAACACTGTCAGCCGCTGCATGCGAATGCTCCCCCAACTGTAAATATTTCTTAGAACCCTTGTAGGTTTTTTTAGACTTACTAGATGTTATGGTGTATAAGATTAGCATTATGGTTAGAGAGAGGCATAGAGGTATAAGCGATATGGAGGATGTCGTTAGGCAGCTTACTGAGTTGGTCAACCACCAATCTCAACAGCTAGAGCGGTTTACGAATAGAGAGAACCAGGCTAATATAATGCCCAGACATTGACAGATCGTGGGGGTGCTAGGTTGCGCAGGCTAAGACCCTCAGTATTCGACAGATCATCTTCAGACTCACTTAGTGCTTAGTAAAGGATTTGAAGTATGGAAGACATGATGGACTACACCAAGATGGATGATCAGGATAGGGCATTTGTCACACCCCAAGAATTCACACGTTCTCGGTACGCTCGCTACTATTACACATTATAGTAGTGGGGTGTGCGCGGTGAGGCGCGAAGGGAGTGGCAGTGTGCGCGGGAGCGTGGCGTGATCGCACGCACGAGGGGCACGCGACCCTGCGAGTGCCCACAGGTCGTGCGGCTTCGGGTGAGATCGTGCGTGCAGACGTGCTGCACGGAGGTAGAGTGCCTGGGGCACGCAGCGTTGTGGGCGTCCGCGTGACGCTGTAGTGTCGAGTTGGCGCGCACGGCACAGAGAGGGTGTGTGTGGGGCACCGAAGTTGGGACGTGGGCGCGCGGCTCGCAAGCCGAGTGGACTCGCGGTGCCAAGTCGAGTGTGCGTGTGTGGTGCGTGAAGCAAGACCTTGGGCGCGCGGTACTTAGTCGAGTAGCACGAGTCGTGTGTTGGACTCCTTACCAGAATTTAAAGTCTTGTTATCTTATGATTAAAACTATTTTAAATTGTCTTTTCTGCTGTGTATTTTATATTGGGTATTTCGTGTTCCCTCTTCTGATTGCAAGTTGTTTTTGAATCGAGTCGTAAAATTTTTATATTTACAAACATTATTTTGAATATGATTTGAAAATGAAAATGATATTAAAATAAGTGACTTCGCATCAAATCTCTGTATGTCACATTGTGTAGACGTAGTGAGTGCACCAGTAACGTGTGGGTTCTCGTGGTGCTACAATATCACTACTGTAATAACCAAAAATTTTCAGAAAGTAAATTATTTTCCCGTTAAAATCTTTGGGAAAGGTTTTAGCAGGAAATTATTGTATGAAACTTAAAATTTAATTCGTGGAAGAAATTTCAAATTTTTAAGTCGGCAATACACGAATTTAACGAAGTTGCAAACAGTTAAAACACGTGATGGCGTTTTGGTAAATTTCAATTATTTAAATTAATTTGTTTTTCTTGTTTTTTATTTTAAACAACTAAATGGCTTCGAAGTTAAGCCATTCGGCTGCTGCACATCGAGAGGGCGAGAGTGAGACCGAGAGGGAGAGCGGGAACCGGAGAGGGAGTGCTAACAATCGACTGCCGAGAGTGAGAAGCCGGCGTGTAGAGTGCTTCGGCGAGCTGAAGCCAGCTGGTGGCTCATTTTCTCCGTGGCAAAAAATTTGACAGAAAAATAGGTAGCGTTCCCTTTTTTTCCTCTCTATTTTGGTGACCTTTTGTGATCGGTACGCTTTGAGCTAAACTTTTGAAGTTTGAGCGTGTAACTAGAACGTTTAAAAGGGGCTTCAACGGTGTTTAGTTGTTGATTGACCAAGTGCTCGGGTTGGTAGGAAAACCCGAGCTTTGTTGACTGAGCGGCTAAGATTTTTTTATTTGAAATCTCAGTTTTTGTTCAGATTATGTTTAATTGATTGGAATATGGCTGTTTGGTGAAGAAATTTGTGAAAATCGGGTTGAATTTGAAATTTGGAATTTTTCTGTGTAAAAACGTGTTCTGTTGTTGGGGGTTTCGGCCTAGCTACGGTTAGTTGTTTAAAATTCTATTTTTGTAGTTAAATTAGGTTGTTAGAGGAACGTTTAGTCTCTTGAATCGTACGATTCCGATAACAGACGCAAAAGTTATGCTCGTTCGAAGTTTAGGCTAGTTTTCGGTCGAATCAAATTAGTGACCCATTTTGGTTAGAATTTCATGGATTTAGTTGAGAGATGTTATTTTTAGGATATTTAGTGAATTTTGATGCATAGATTGACGTGTGATTGTTTACGTCAAGGCTGAACAAGATTTTAGTAAAAAATGGGCACCAGGAAAAGCTTAGGATGCTAGGTAAGTAGTGTATGCATGTGTTTTGCCTAGTTGGGCCTACAACGTGGAACTATAGAATTTGTGCTATTTGACTGTGATGTGTGTACCTATTGTTTGACATGCATCATGTTTTAAAAAGGGAACGAAAATAGTTTTCAGCATGTTTTGAGTAGATGCTGATGAGACGCGTGGCGGTTGTTTCTCGGATCCTGCTAGTGTGTGGGCCAGTGCATAACCAACTGCGAATTGCGCTCGAGTAGTGGACCAACTAGACCATCATGCGGTTTGTATGTGTCGGCGGTGAGGATGATGGATAGTGGTACCGCGGATCTTGTTAATGTGTGGGCCGGTGCCTTACCAGTCACGAATTCTGCTCAAACAGTGGGCCGGCTGGGATGTCGCGAAATGTGTGTGTGGCAACTGTGGTCCCGTTGTTGGGGAGGCAAGGATAGGGGCGACGCGTCAGGGTTATTATGACGCAAGTTTCAGCCTCATCCTGACGTGGTTGCTGTGTGGTGATGCGTGTGTGTAGCTTGTGGGCCCCATTGTAGAGAAGTCTTGTACGGTGGCGACATGTCAGGGTGTAGGTGGTACTAGGTTAATTCTCACCACGGTGCGGCTGCACTACACGTCACCGATGTGACAAAATGAGTGTGAGTGTAGAGACTGCATGTGATAGGATTGCATTGTCAATTTTTACTTTCATATCGCATTACTTACTGAGCGTTATGCTTATGATGTGTGTTATATGTTTTAGGTGCACACATTGTTGCTGGTGAGCACTGAGAGCCTAGTCATGAAGCGTAGGATGGTTGGCGGCGAACAGCTAAGGCACCGGACGGTCGACTGTTAGGGCGACCCGACCCGTGGAGGTGGTGAGTTTTGGGGTGAGGTGTACGGGGTTTTGGTTTTGTTGTTTGTTGTATAGTGTAAAGAGGTGGACCTATCCGTTGTTGGGATAGTTTTGAGGGCACGTCTATATCTTTTATGTATGAGCATTTTGTTGCTCTGTATTTTAGATTTTCTCCATAGATAGTTGTTAGATTTATTTTCTTCCATTCTGTTTTCCTTTGGTGATTTTCTGGATGAAATTTTGCATGCAAACTATTGGAAATTTTATAGTGAACTGTGTGCAGGTTTAGAGTTTTTGGGATAGCTATTTTTTAGGCGTTACTCTGCCAAAATTTTGGGAGAAAGGTCGTGAAGTCGAGAGGTTACGGAATAGGAGGGGGTATGCGCGGTGAGCCGCAAAAGGATTAGCGGTGTGCGCGAGAGCGTGGCGTGACCGTATGAGTGCGGCGCACGTGGCCCAGTGAGTGTGCGCGGGTCGTGCGGCATTGGGTGAGGGCATGCGTGCGGATGTGCCGCAAGGAGGCAAGGTACGTGCGGCACGCGGCGCTGTGGACGTGCGCGTGACGCAGCGGTGTCGAGTGGGCGCGCGCGCGCCCGAAGGCTGGACGCAGGGCGCCGAAGTGGGGATGTAGACATGCGGGGCGCGCGGCTAACAGGGCTAGTGGGCGCACGGGGCGCACGGCGCCAGGTCGAGTGTGGGCACGCGTGGTGCGTTGCGCGGGACCATAGGAGTGCGGCGGCAGGCCATGGGAATCGGCGCCGATACTCGAGTGCGTGGCACTGAGTTGGGTAGCGCGAGGTAAAATTTCAAGTCTTGTCGTCTTATTTTTAAAACTTTTTTAAATTGTGTTTTCCACTGCGTATTTTACATTGAGGTTTCGTGTTCCCCTTTAGGGCCGCAAATTGTTTTCGAATTGAGTCGAAAAATTTTTATACGCACAAATGTTTGTTTGAATATGATTTGAAAATTAAAGTAGTATTAAATTAAGTGACTTCGCGTTAATTCTTTTTATGTCATAGTGTGTATACGCATTGAGCGCACTGGAAACGTGTGGGTTCTCGGGGTGCGACAGTTATGGTATCAGTGCCACGAGGTCGACATTGTTCAGAGGATTATCTAACACCGCCAGCCGCTGCACGGGAGCGCTCCACCAACTATAAGTGTTTAGGTTTAATTTATTATAAGACTAATGTGAGTTTTGAATTTCGTAATTCAAAACCATGATGCATGACAATCAAAAATGCATGACTGAAACAGCAAAACAAATAAGCATGCGAACAAGCAATCCTACCACTCCAAGGTGTAAGCTCGAAGGCAATTCACATGCGTTCCAACACTTACCTGACGTTATCAAAATCTTTTCGTGCTTCGTAACTTGGTGCTCTAACTGAAATACATATAAAATTATACATCCGTCAAATTCTAACTCATCAAATTCATAATTCCTTAACTTGAAAGTCCTAATCCACATCAAAACCAAAACTCTCCGCTAAACCCGAAATCCCGCACAAATTTTCGTCCAACTTCAGAAAGTCACAACTACTACAATACTCATCTGAATTAGATGATACAAAATACTACGGGTTCCTAAGGATGTCTAGCTTTCTATGATCCCATCCATTTCCCATTCGGATGTCCACAACTTAACCGAACGTGGCCGAACAGACACCGTTCAAAAAATTCACAAACACAGCCAATAAATCATCCAATCTTCCTCACCAATTCTTGTAATCTAATCATATTTCTATCATAAGCACTAATACGCGGATGGAATTCACCTCTACACTCAATTTCTCGCATTACCCTCATAGGTTTTCACTAATTCGCCCTATATACTTGCCAAACCCGATTTTGCCACTAATAACGCTAACACACCAACTAACTACGCAAAACTAACGAGAACTTACCGTAGATTCGAAGATTCATGGAAGAAAACTTGATCACTGTGAAGAGAAGAGGGGACGCCGGCTCGCGAGAGAGAAGAACAAAGGGAGAGGGTTTGCTTGGAAGAAAACTCTGTTTCTTCTTCTCAGCTTTCCCCTACTCTCTTTTTTTTTATTTCATAATTACCAATTTGCCCTCCACCTTAAACAGTCTCATAATTTTGTGATTTTATCTGATTTCGGTTAGATTCTTTAACTTCTTTTTCTGCCATTGACCTTAAAATAACCTTTCACTTAGGGGTTGAAATTTTTCGTTATTAATTTGGACCAAAACTCTACCGATTACAAATGACAAAATTCGAAACTAGTTTAAACGGAAATTTTGGGTATTACGAAGACAGTGTTCTTCGGTAAGTATTTCAGCCACTCTATCAGGACATGGAAGATGGTGGAGTTTGCACAGTTGAGGCAGACAGGAACTGTGGCTGAGTATGTCTGACAGTTCGAGGCCTTGTCGCGGTTTGCGGGGCATTTGGTGAGCCTCGACGAAAATAAGGCACACCGGTTTGTACAGGGCCTGAAGCCAGATATCTATATGGGCATGCGGATTGGGGGGACTCGAAGCATGCCATATGAGGAGATGGTAGCGAAGGGCCTGGATATTAAGCAGGCTCGGGCAAAGCTTCGTAGTTATAGATAGGTACCTGAGGAGTAGCCTCGGATATCATTTAGAGAGGCACTGCCGCAGTCGAGTAGGGAGAGGACGTTCTTGTAGAACAACCTGAAGAGGCATAGTGACAGCTCTAGCAGCCAAGAGAGCAACAAGAAACTGCAGGGTTCGGGGCAGTATCCAATATGCCCGAAGTGTCAGACGAGTCACCATGGTTAGTGCAGAATGACCTCAGTGCGGTGTTATAACTGTGGCGAGATGGGCCATATGTCTAGAGAGTGGCAAAAGTCACGTCAGAACCTTTGCTTGAACTGCAATGAGGTGGGACATTTTGCCAAAAGATGCCTGGCTACGAGCAAGACGTTGGCGAGAATTACACCGAGAGTCTTTGACCTTTTTGAGCTAGATGATGCTACCCAGCCATCAGTGATTGCAGGTAACATTTTTATCTCTGGTGTGGCAGCTTATACCTTGATTGATACAGGTGCTACAAACTCGTTTGTGTCGACAGGTTTCATTGTTAAGGCGAATTTGGAGTTCAGTCCCGCCGGGCAGCAATATGATGTGACCTTGCCATCAAGGGAACACCTGTATTCAGAATAGGTGGTGCTGGGCAATGTGGTGACAGTGGGGAAAAAACAGTTGTATGCCAAGCCAATCATACTCCATATGAGCGGTTATGAGGTAATATTGGGAATGAAGTGGCTGTTCAGACATCATACCACTATTGACTGTTGGACCAGAGAGCTTAATTTCTGGCCCCGAGTGGGGAAAGCTACACCTTCAGAGTAGGTAAGGGTGTAATGCCCCGAAAACCTACCCGTTTCTGGTTCGTTCACTGCTCCGACTCTACATCTATAACGCCTTCGAGTCGTCCTCGGACCCGGGTCGTTAACCGAACACTCGCTTGCCACCTCGACAGAATTCGTATAAAATTTAAAACTTGTTTTCGTCAACTTAAATCAATACTCTTTGAAAACTATTTAAGAACGCCGCAGCGGAAAACTCAATTTAAAACTGGCTTAAATAAACTTCACTCTTTAAAATATAAAGATAAAGAGACCGATTGACATCTGCAAGCGCCGGTCGACACTTAGGTCGTCTCCGGTTTTTCCATCGGTCGACCCTAGTAAACACCGGTCGACACTCCTATACTCATCTCAGAGAGCGGTCGAGACCTACTTTCACAGGTTGACACCTTGATCCACTCTGCCCACGCAGGTCGAACCCCGCAGTCGACACCCTCACTGATTTTACACTAACCTGTCGACAACCACGCTTGCAAGTCGAAACTTCATTACTCTCTGCCCGTACAAGTTGAATCCCGCGGTCGACACTCACCTTCCAATTTATACTGACCAGTCGACACTTATGTACTTCGTTCGACACTTTGCACCAGCAGCTTAAAAAAAATAACAGGAGTTCCAAATGAAAACGGACACAAAAACTTCCACGATTAAAACTACCGATTTAAAACCTGAATCATTCAATTAAACTCTTTCAAATAGTTTAAAGATGCACTTATATATCAATCCCGACTAATAACATCCACACCAATCTATGCCTCATAACCTAGACACTCGACATAGATCTCTTAAAAGCGCAACTCCCATAAATCTACCTCCTATCTTCACTACACGAGTTGGGCTGCCGTGACAAACTCTACCTGCCGGCATACGTTCGTACAATGCCAACTGCCTACTCATCCTGTCTAGGCTCTGGTAACTCACCTGCTGCATTCTTTGCACCTATACCACGGAACACACAACAAAAGACTAACGCTCAGTAAGTAGTGCAATATGAAACGTAAAACGACAATGCAATGCTATCACATGCAGTCTCTACATTCTCGCTCATGTTGTCACAACTGGTGCCGTGTTGTACGGCCACACCATGGTGAGGCTGGATCCTCTCGCCACCTCACACCCTGACACGTCGCCATCGTCTCAGTTTATCCAGCAATGAGGCCCTCAAACTTTACCCACACATCACTCTACGCACTGCAATCATTCCAGGGTGAGGCTGGACGCACTCACCACACCACCCCTTGGCACGTCGCCATCGTCCCAGTTCCTCCAGCAATGAGGCCATAGTTGCCCACCACCACACGTACACCGCAGCAGCCATCCCAGGGTAAGGCTTGATGCATTCGCCACACCACCCTCTTGCACGTCGTCACCATCCCGGTTTCTCTAGCAACGGGGTCAAAGCTGCCAACACAAGAATTTTCCTCGCCATCACACGAATCTTCCTCACCACCACACATTGCACTTCACATTCACACATAAAAACCATGTTCAAATTCATTTTTGTTCCCGTTTCAAAAACATGATGCATCCCAAACAGTACACTCGCACATCACAATCAACTAACACCACCTAAACATATGCATACACTACTTACCTGGCGTCCTAGCTCTCCGTGGTGCTCGTTTCACCTGAAACTTGCTCAACCTACAACAAAATGGGTTTCTCGTCAAAATTCATTCCACTACTCTAATTACGCACTAAATTCACCATAATAGCTTAATACTTCACGAACTCACCAAAATCGCTCACTAGCCTATCTCGGCTCAAAAACCAACCTAACTTTTGACGCACATAACTTTTGCGTCGGTTATCATAATCATTCGATTCTAGTGCCCAAACGCTCCAATCATAACCTAGTTTAACACACAAAAAAGGATTTCTAAAACGAATGCCCATAGCCATGTTGAAAATTCAAAATCAGTGTCATTTTTGTGCTTAAAATCCTACATTCTCGGTCTTTAAGCAACATTCAACAAATTTCTCAGCAATAACCCACAAAAATCAATAATAAACCAAAGAAACGCTCTAATCCTAAAACCCTAAACCTTTATCCACCAATTTCTCCTCAAGCTCCAACACTAAATGAAAATTAAAGTGTAAACTACATAACCTTACCATGAACCGTTGAAATGGAGCAGATAACCACACACAATTGCCGGCAGAACGCTGCGGGAAGGGGAGGATTGAAGGGGCTCGCGCGGGTAGGGAGAAAACAAAGGATGAGAGGGTTGTTCTACGTATCCCTCTCCTCTGATGACTTTCTATTTATCTTTTATTTATAAAATAATAATAATAACAACTAATTACTATTTTACCCTCACACTTTAATACTTTAATCCAACGGCTATCCATTCCGTTTCCGGTCAGATTCCTAAAATTTTCTCCCCACCCTTAGCCTCAAAATAATTCCCCACCTAATCTTACAAATTTTTTGTTTTGCATTTCGTGCTGAATCCCGCCACTCAGCACCCCGACATCCCAAAATTCGATGCCACGAAAATACGAGGTGTTACACAGGGTCTTGCCAGAGTTTCCACCATATTTTCTCGGCAGACGCCGCAGTTGTTGTATGGGGGTTGTTAGGGATTTATGGCGAGTGTCGGGGATGCACAGCCAAAGGATAATACTCGATTACGGGATATCCCTGTTGTGCAAGAGTTCGTGGAGGTGTTTCGCGATGATTTGCCAGGGCTACCCCTGATAGGGAGATCGAGTTTGAAATAGATGTTTCCTCAGGTGCCGAGCCAGTGTGCAAGAACCCATACATGTTAGCCCCTATCGAACTTAAGCAGCTGAGGAAGGAGATATTATTAGAGACCCATTAATTTTCTTTCTCTGTGCATCCCGAAAGCACTAAGATGTACAGGGATTTGAAGCAGCACTATTGGTGGCCTAACATGAAGCGAGTAGTGGCCGAGTATGTTGAGACCAGCGGAGTCTGTTAGCAGGTGAAGGCGGAACATCAGCGACCATTTGGATGCTCCAACCATTGCCAATACAAGAGTGGAAATGAGAGTGGATTACTATCGATTTTGTGGTCGGACTGCCGAGGACTGCGAAGGGCCACGATGCTATCTGGGTAATTGTAGATAGGTTGACAAAGTCCTCTCACTTTTTGCCTGTGAGGATTACTTATACAATGAATCAGTTTGCATTGTTATATATTCAGTAGATAGTTAAGCTTCATGGAATCCCGATGTCGATTGTTTTAGACCGAGATTCCAGATTAACGTCCAAGTTTTAGAGGAGTATACATAAGGTTATGGGCACCAGGTTAGATTTCAGTACGACCTTTCATACTCAGACCGACGGGCAGTCAAAGCGAACTATACAGATTCTGGAAGATATGCTCAGGGCCTGTGTGTTTGAGTTTCAGGCAGCTTGGAGTAAGTTCTTGCCGTTAGTGGAGTTCTCGTATAATAACAGCTACCAGTCCACCATTGGTATGGCACCATACGAGGCTCTCTACGCGAGTTAGTGCAGGTCGTCATTGTATTGTGATGAGGTTGGGGAAGCGGATTGATAGGTCTCAAAATTTTACACCAGACTGTCGACAAGATTGCCGTGATACGGAAGAGAATTGAAGCGACTCAGAGTCAACAGAAGAGTTATGCAGATCAGAGGCATCGAGAGTTGGAGTTTAGTGAGTGCAACGAGGTTTTTCTAAAGATCTTGTCGTTCAAGGGAGTGGTTAGGTTCGGAAAATGAGGAACGCTCAACCCTCAGTTTTTGGGGCCATTCCCGATTGTTAAGTGGATTGGGATAGCTGCAAACTAGCTCTAATTGCTTTCGTCGATGAATGTCATCCATGATGTTTTCCATGTCTCGATGCTGAGAAAGTGTATGCACAATCCCTATCAGGTAGTGTCACAGCAGGATATTGGGATTCAGCCGACGCTAGCTTATGACGAGAAGCCAGTGAGAATCCTAAAGTCGGCCATGAAGGTGTTACGCAATAAGTATATCCCTTTGATCAAGGTGTTTGGCGCAATAATGGTGTGCAGGAGACTACTTTGGAGCGGCATAAGTACATGGAACGCTAGTATCCCGAGCTATTCTGTACGAAAACTTTGGGGAATTTTCCCGTTAAAATCTTTGAGAAAGGTTTTGGTGGGAAATTTATTTTATGAAACTTATAATTTAATTCGTATAAGAAATTTCAAATTTTGAAGTCTGGAGAACGCGAATTTAACAAAGTTTCAGATGGTTAAAACACGTGAGTACATTTTAGTAAATTTTAATTATTTAAATTAATTTGGTTTTTCATTTTTTTTTTTTTAAAACAGCCAAATCGCTTAGAAGTGAAGTCATTCGGCTACTGAACACTGAGAAAGCTAGAGAGAGACCGAGAGGGAGAGCGAGAACCGAAGAGGGAGTGCTGACGATTGACTGCCGAGAGTGAGAAGCCGGCGTGCAGAGTGCTCCGCCGACCTGAAGCCTGTTTGTGGGTCGATTTCTCCGTGCCAAAAATCCGAGCAAAAAATAGGTAGTCTTCCCCTGTTTTCCTCTCTATTTTGGCGACCGGTTGTCATCGTTATGCTTTGAGCTGGACTTCTCAAGTTCGAGCGTGTAACTAAAACGTTTAGAAGGGGCTTCAACGGTGTTTAACCGTTCATTGACTGAAAACCGAGCTTTGTTGACTGTACGATTTGGATTTTTGTGTTTGAAATCCCTGGTTTATTTCAGATTATGGTTAATTGATTGAAATGTAGCTGTTTGGTAAAGAAATTTGTGGAAATCGGGTTGATGTTGAAATTCAGATTTTTTTGTGTAAAAACTAGTTCTGTTGTTGGGGGTTTCACCTAGCTACGGTTACTTGTTTTAAATTATGTTTTTATGGGTTAAAGTAGGTTGTTAGAGGAACCTTTAGTCTTTTGAATCGTTCGATTCTGATAATGGACACAAAAGTTATGTGTGTCCAAAGTTTAGGCCGGTTTTCGACCGAACCGAATTAATGACCTGTTTTGGTTATAATTTAATGGATTTGGTTGAGAGATGTGATTTATACCATATTTAGTGAATTTTGATGCGTAGATTGATGTGTCAACCAGATTTTGGTAGACATAAACAATCACTAATTCAGCCTACGCATCAATTCTACTGAGAATGAACCTGCAATGTCATCTAATAATATTTGTATTCTATCAATTCTATTGCAATTACTGCTGACATAGCAAGTCTCTTTGTGCACTGTTAAAGAACAGAATTAGGCCGGTTATATATTCACTAAATATGCATCAAAATTCACTAAATATGCTAAAAATCACATCTCTCAACTAAATCCATTAAATTCTAACCAAAATGGATCACTAATTCGGTTTGGCCAAAAACCGGCCTAAACTTTGGACACGCATAACTTTTGCGTCCGTTATTGGAATTGAATGATTCAAAATGATAAACGTTCCTCTAACAACTTACTTTAATCCATAAAAACAGAATTTAAAACAAGTAATCGTAGCTAGGCCGAAACCCCCAACAACAGAACACTTTTTTACACAAAAAAATTTGAATTTAAACTTCAACCCGATTTCCACAAATTTCTTCACTAAACAGCCACATTCCAATCAATTAACCATAATCTGAACAAAACAAGGGATTTCAAACACAAAAATCAAAATCGCACAGTCAACAAAGCTCGGGTTTTC
Source organism: Begonia peltatifolia (assembly GCA_022433055.1). NCBI lineage: Eukaryota > Viridiplantae > Streptophyta > Magnoliopsida > Cucurbitales > Begoniaceae > Begonia > Begonia peltatifolia. The sequence continues at coordinate 12,890,816 of CM039519.1, read as the reverse complement.
CTCCCAACCTGAGCACTTGGTCAATCAACGGTTAAACACCGTTGAAGCCCCTTATAAATGTTCTAGTTACACGCTCAAACTTTAGAAGTCCAGCTGAAAGCATAATGATCACAACCGGTTGCCAAAATATAGAGGAAAACAGGGGAAGACTACCTGTTTTTTGGTCTGATTTTTGGGACAGAGAAATCGAGCCACCAGCAGGCTTCAGGTCGGTGGAGCACTTTGCACACCGGCTTCTCACTCTCGGCAGTCGATCGTCGGCACTCCCTTTCCAGTTCTCCCTCTCCCTCTCGTTCTCTCTCTCGCCCTCTTAGTGTTCAACAGCCGAATGACTTCACTTCGAAGCCATTTGGCTGTTTTAAAAATAAAGAAAAAGAAAAACCAAATTAATTTAAATAATTAAAATTTACTAAAATGCACACATGTGTTTTAACCATCTGAAACTTTGTTAAATTCGTGTTCTCCCAACTTCAAAATTTCATATTTTTTATACGAATTAAATTATAAGTTTCATAAAATAAATTTCCCGCTAAAACCTTTCCCAAAGATTTTAATGGGAAAATAATATAATTTCTGAAAATTTCTACGTTATTACATGTAACACCCCAAGAAATCCCGCATTCTCGGTGCGCTACAGTGCATCTACAACTACACACACACACTAACACTTGACATAACTAATCAATTCAATACCCCTTTGGTTTTCAAATCATTTTCAAAAGAACATTTGTGAGTATGAAAATTTTTCGACTCGATTCGAAAACAACTCGCGTCCCGTAGAGGAAACACGAAGTCCTCAACATAAAACTACGCAGCGGAAAAGAAAACCATTTAAAACAATTTGAGATAAAACAGTAAGACTTGAAATCCTAGGAAAGAATCCCACGCACCCCAGGAACTACCCAGTCCAGTCCCAAGCTCTCACGTCCCCACTCTGACACCCCGCGTACATCCTCGCGGTGCCGCACGTGCCAACCCAACGTCACTGTATCTCGCGCACGCTCACAGCGCCGCGTGCCCCACGCACCCTACCTCTGTACAGCACGTCTGCGCACACGCCTTCACCCGGCGCCGCATGACCCGTGTGCACTCGCAGGGCCACGTGCCCCGCGCACCTGCGATTACGCCGCACTTCCACGCTCATCTACCTTTTTCTAGTATTTACTGTTCACAGCTCAACCTATTTCGTATCTCCTCGACTCCCAACCTCTCTCTCGAAATTTTGGCAGAGTAACGGCTAAAAACTGACTATCCCAAAATTTAAACCCTGCACACAATTCACCATAATCCAACAATGTTTATCTATCCATCATCAAGAGAAATCAACATAACTAAATCAGAGTAAGAAGATAACAAGAATCCATCAAATACAAATGAAGAAAGTCCTCCAAAATACTACAACCCCTCTATACAATCTCAAAAGATCAATGTCTATACAACTCCACTATCTACACAAATACCAAACATGAAATGATAAATCCACTATCACCTACCACCACCACGGGTCGGGTCGCCCTAACAAAAATCCGCCATCCGGTGCCTCGGGTGCACGCCGCCAACCATCCTACGCCTCTGGACTAGGCTCTCGAGGCTCACCAGCAGTATCGTCAGCACCTACACCAGAGAACACACAACATAAGCCTATCGCTCAGTAAGTAATGCGATATGAAAGTAAAAGCCGACAATGCAATCCTATCACATGCAGTCTCTACACTCACACTCATGTTGTCACATCTGTGACGCGTAGTGCAGCCGCACCAAGGTAAGGAGGAACCTCACGCCACCCTACACCTTGACACGTCGCCACTGTCCCGGACTCCCCAGCAACGAGGCCCACAAGCTACACACACGCATCACCACACGACAACCACATCAGGGTAAGGGTGTACCTCGCGCCACTCTATACCCTCACACATCGCCCCCATCCCAGCTTCCGCAGAACGGGGCCACAGTTGCCACACACACACATTTCGCGACAGCCCAGCCGGCCCACCCCTCGAGTAGGATCCGCGGCTGGTGTTGCACTGGCCCACACACTAGTAGGATCCGCGGTACCACTGCCCATATCCTCATCGTCAACACATTCACGCTGCATGACGGCCTAGCCGGCCCACCCCTCAAGTAGGATCCGCGACTGGTGAAGCACCGGCCCACACACTAGCGTGATCCGCGGTACCACCGCCACACGTCTCACCTCATACATCAAAACATGCTAAAAATCATTTTCATTCCCATTTTTAAAAATATGATGCATGTCAAACAATACGCACACACACCACAATCAATCACATAAACCCTAAAGTTCTACAGTGTAGGCCCACTTGGGCAAAACACATGCATGCAGTACTTACCTGGCGTCCTAAGCTTACTCGACGCACAGCTTCGCCAAAAGAAAGCCTCAACCTAAAACACAACAAATTTCTCCTCAGTATTTATCTCAACATTCGCCAATTAGTTAAAAATAACCTTCTCTAACTACACTCATGAAATTCCAACTAAAACGGTCCATTGGTTTGGTTTGGCTGAATACCGGCCCAACGTTCGGATGCGCATAACTTTTGCTTCCGTCAACGGAATCGAACGATTCAAGTGGCTAAACGTCCCCTTAGGAACCTAGTTTAACATCCCAAGACAGATTTTAAAACGGTAAGCCGCAGACAGGCAAAAAACGCCAAAAACGGAATCTGCCATTTTTCTTATAAAATTTCAACCTTTGTTTTTCTTCAACCAAAACTCACTCGGTTCAGCTTTTACGCACCAAAACAGGCATGCCCCTACCACACGTCAAAATTCCACAAAAAATGGTCTCAAATTTGACTTGGACCAAAATCCGGCCTAAACTTCCGACGCGCATAACTTTTGCGTCAGATGTCGGAATCAAGCGATTCCAGCGGCCACACGTTCCTCTAACAACCTATTTTTAACCCACAAAACAGAATTTAAAATGATCAACTTAAGCCTAGCAAAAACAGCCAAAAAGAAAAGATATTTTTATACGAAAAATAGCTGAAATCTCAACTTCGAGCAAATCTCGCAAGTTCTCTGCACCGAACACTCACATTTCAACCTATTAAGCACAATCTAACCCGAAATCAGAAATTCAAGCACAAAATTTTAATTTTAGCTCAACCTTCTCCCTCGGTTTCTCTCCCTCTCACCGGTCTCCTGCTGTGCACTTGCTAACCTACACACTCACCCTCTTAATCCTCTCACATTTGCAGCCAAATTCAAAGAAAAACGAAAGGGAGCTGAACCTCAGTCTCGGTCAATTCGGACAGGACAGCAGAGAGAGAGAAGGACTTACAAAGTGGTGGCGTCCGGCACTCGGGTGGGAGAAGGACTTCAGCAACACGTCTGGTCATTGGCGGTAGAATTGGACGGAGACTCACTCCCTCGGTCGACGATTGAAGGTGCTCGTGCCCTCACCCTTCAGGAGCTCGAGCAGCAGAAACTGAACAACTCCGGTTCGTCGAAACAGCAACACTCGCTCGCAGCTCTCCCCTCACACTCGCGCTCGTCGGCAGTTGATCGTAGCTTCGATTTCGGCACACAGAATGCTCTAGCTCAATCACTAATTGCTGGGTAGCATCATCTAGCTCAAAAAGGTCAAAGACTGTCGGTTAACTCTCGTCGACGTCTTGCTCATAGCCAGGCATCTTTTGGCAAAATGTCGCACCTCATTGCAGTTCAAGCAAAGGTTCTGACGCGACTTCTGGCACTCTCTAGACATATTGCCCATCTTGCCACAATTATAACACCACACTGAGCTCACACTGCACTCACTAGGGTGACTCCTCTGACACTTCAGGCATACTGGATATTGTCCCGACCCCTGCGGTTTCTTGTTGCTCCCTGGCTGCTAGAGCTGTCACTATGCCTCTTCAGGCTCTTCTACAGGAACGTCCTCTCCTTACTCGACTACGGCAGTGCCTCTCTGAATGATATCCGAGGCTACTCCTTAGGTACCTATCTATAACTAGGAAGCTTTGCCCGAGCCTGCTTAATATCCAAGGCCTTTGCTACCACCTCCTCATATGGCATACTTCGAGTCCCCTCAATCCGCATGCCCATATAGATATCTGGCTTCAGGCCCTGTACAAACTGGTGTGCCTTATTTTTTTCGAGGCTCACCCACAGTGCCTATCTGCCTCAGCTGTGCAAACTCCACCATTTTCCATGTCCTCATAGAGTGGCTGAAATACTTACCGAAGAACACTGTCTTTGTAATACCCTGAATTTTCGTTCAAACTAGTTTCGGATTTTGTAATTTGTAATTGGTGGAGTTTTGGTTCAAATTAATAACGAAAAATTTCAACCCCTAAGTGAAAGGTTATTTTAAGGCCAATGGGAGAAAGAGAAGTTAAAGAATCTAACCAGAATCAGATAAAATCACATAATTGTGAGACGGTTTAAGATAGAGGGTAAATAGGTAATTAAGGAATAAAAAAAATTTTAAAAAAAGAGAGAAAGGGGAAAGCTGAGAAGAAGAAAGAGAGTTTTCTTCCCAGCAAGCCCTCTGCCTTCGTTTTTCTCTCTCGCGAGCCGGCGTCCCCTCTTCTCTGCGCAGCGATCAAGTTTTCTTCCATGAATCTTCGAATCTATGGTAAGTTCGTGTTACTTTTGCGTAGTTAGTTGGTGTGTTAGCGTTATTAGTGGCAAAATCAGATTTGGCAAGTATATAGGGCGAATTAGTGAAAACGTAGGGGGGTAATACGAGAAATTGAGCGTAGAGTTGAATTCCATTCGCGTATGAGTGCTTATGATAGAAATAGGGTTAGATTACGTGAATTGGTGAGGAAGATTGGATGGTTTATTGGTTGTGTATGTGAATTTTTTGAACGGTGTCGTTGGGCCACGTTCAGTTATGTTGTGGACATCCGAATGGGAAATGGATGGGATCATAGGATGCTAGACGTCCTTAGGACCTGTAGTATTTTGTATCGTCCAATTCAGACAAGTATTGTAGAAGTTGTGAATTTTCAAAGTTAGATGACAATTTGTGCGGGATTTCGGGTTTAGCGGAGAGTTTTGGTTTTGATGTGGATTAGGACTTTCAACTTAAGGAATTATGAATTTGATGAGTTAGAATTTGACGGATGTATAATTTTATATGTATTCCAGTTAGAGCGCCAAGTTACGAAGCACGAAAAGATTTCGAGAACGCCAGGTAAGTGTTGGAACGCGTGTGAATTGCCTTCGGGCCTACACCTTAGAGTGGTAGGATTGCTTGTTTGTTTTGTTGTTTGAGTCGTGCATTTGTGATTGTCATGCATCATGGTTTTGAATTACAAAATACGAGTTTTGAGCATGTTTTGAAATTGTGCATATGAAACGTAATTAGATAAGAAAATATTTGCAATGCATGGGTGAACGCCTCGTCGTTAACGTGCTAGTGAGCGAGCACTAGGGGGTTCCATTGATGAAAGTACGTAATGTGACACGGTTTGCGAACGCCTCGTCGTTAACGTGCTAGTGAGAAAGCACTAGAGGGTTCTATGATTGCTGTTAATAGGAGGTTACGTAGGGTCGTCCTGTATGCGAACATAATGTGTACCTCTAACCTCGCTCCGTGGGTTATGGATTGGTTGTCCAGATGGTGGAAGGGATGGGTGTCGGCCTGACTCACACGTGAAATTGGAAGACAAAAATAATGAAACAAAAAGAAAACGGGATTGAGTGTAGAAACTGCATGTGTTAAGGGTTGAGTTATGCATTGGTTTTCGAATTCATATCTCATACTTGTTAAGCATTAGGCTTACATTTTGTGTTCTTTGGTGTATGTGACAACAAGCTTTCGGGTGAGTTGCTAGGTGAAGGGCAGGTCTAGATCGAAGTTGGCGGAAGATGTCGTCTGCCGGTGCAGGAAAATGGTGGGGCGACATGACCATGGCAGGTAAAAGGGTGTGATTTTTGTAAGTATTTTAAGTCGAACAACGTTATATAGATTTTGAGGATTTTAAGTGGTGTAATAGGAGTATTGTGAGTAAAGGAAGTAGAATGTTGTTGTTTTGAAATTTATTTGGAGAAGTTATGTTTTCAAACCATAGGTTTTACTTCGTGAATTTGATTGAGAAGATATTGTCGTGCGTATTTAAATGAATTGGTGTTGAGTTTTACTGATACTGGTGTGAGGTGTCGACCGAAGTCAAAAGATGTCGGCCGGTCAGTGTAAATGTAAGGTGAGTGTCGACCGCGAGTCTCGACCTTTGACAGGCAGAGTCGAAGCAGGTGTCGACCCCTGGTTACAGGTGTCAACTGGTCCATGTAAAAACAATAGCCGTGTCGATCGCGGGGGACGACCTGCGTAGACAGAGAGCGTTAAGGTGTCGACCTGTGAGAACGGGTGTCGACCCCACTCTTTGGTGAGCATAGAAAAGTCAACCGGTGTTTCCAATGTCGATCGATAAAAAGACTCGAGGGTAACAAAGTGTTCACTGGTGTTCCCGGTGTCGACCGATGAGAAATTCGAAATGAATCAAGTGTCTACTGCTGTTTATAGCTATCGACCGAGAGTCCCTGTTTCATGTTTAACAAAATAAAATTTTATCCAAAGTGAATTTAATCGAATTTCCGCTGCAGAGCTGTCAAAAACATTTTCCGAAACTGTCATTTTAGGTCAAGGAATAAAAGTTTCAAATTTTAAGAAATTTTACGATACGAGTGTAGGGTGTTGGTATCAGAATAGTAGCGAAACATAAATAGTTAGGTTCTCCGGGGCGTTACAGTCTTGAACTCCTCCCAGGTCATGGTTCCACGTTCCTCATGGCCACTACAGTATCCCACCATGGTTAGCATCATTGGCCAGACAGAATGCCGCACTAGACACCTTGTACTCACCTCCACCTTAGCATAACTCATCATCCTCTCCATGCTCTGTATCCACTCCTCATCACTGAGAGCATTCGGAGATGACCCATCCAAAGTTGGGGGTCTAAGTCTGTGCAGCCTATCACCGCAAATGTCAGACGAACCCTGGGCACTAAACTAGCCATGTTCGTCTCTGCTTATAAATCTCTCTAACTACTAAAACTGACGGTGGACTAACTCGGTAAGCTGCCAGACGGTGTCGTCCATGTCGCCCACAGCTCTATGCGTCTCCCATCGTGGTCGACCCCTGCCTCTAGCCTCTCCTGATATCTTGTACCTTTAAAATATACAAAACTCACATTAGTCTTACAATAAATTAAATCTAAACACTTATAGTTGGTGGAGCGCTCCCGTGTAGCGGCTGGCGGTGTTAGATAATCCTCTGAACAACGTCGACCCCGTGGCACTAATACCATAACTGTAGCACCCTGAGAACCCATATGTTTCGGGTGCGCTCAATGCGTATACACACTATGATATAAAAAGAATTAACGCGAACTCACTTAATTTAGTATCACTTTCACTTTCAAATCCTTTTCAAAAAAACATTTGTACGTATAAAAATTTTTCGACTCGATTCGAAAATAACTCGCAGCCCGAAGAGGAACACGAAATCCTAAAGGTAAAATACGCAACGGAAAAGACAATTTAAAGAAGTTTTAAAAATAAGACAACAAGACTTGAAATTTTACCTCGCGCTACCAGACTTAGTGCCACGCACTCGAGTATCGGAGCCGCGCGCCATGGCCTGGCGCCGCACTCCCATGGTCCCGCGGAACACACCAAGCGTGCGCACACTCGACCTGGCGCCGCACGCCCACTCGCCCTATTAGCTGCGCGCCCCGCGTGTCCACATCCCTACTTCGGCTGTAACACCCCGAGAACCCACACGTTCCCGGTGTGCTACAGTACGTCTACACACTACACGCACACTAACACTTGACATAACTCACTCAATTTAAAACCCCTTTCGTTTTCAAATCATTTTCAAAAGAACATTTGTGAGTATGAAAAATTTTCGACTTGATTCGAAAACAACTCACATCCCGAAGAGGGAACACGAAGTCCTCAACATAAAAACTAAGCAGCGGAAAAGAAAACCATTTAAAACAGTTTAAGATAAAACGGTAAGACTTGAAATCCTAGGAAAGAATCCAACGCACCCCACGCGCACTCTCACAGTGCTGAACGTGCCAACTACACGTCACTATGTATCGCGCACGCTCACAGCGCCGCGTGCCCCACGCACCTTGCCACTGTACAGCACGTCCGCGCGCACGCCCTCACTCGACGCCACACGACCCGTGAGCACCCGCAGGGCTGTGTGCCCCGCGCACCTGCGATCACGTCGCACTCCCACGCTCATCTACCCTTCTTTAGGATTCACTACTCACATCTCAACTGACACGATTCCACCTCGAATGAGTCGTGTTTTACCCACAAATGAAATAGAAAACAAATGTAAGCAGAAAATCGAATGCTGTTCGATGAGCAACCTTTCAGACTCTCGGCATAACGACCTTCCGAAGGAAGACGACAGCAAACAGAACCAGTTTCTAGCCACTCTCTTCGTGTATTCTTCTCTAGAAAAGAGAGGGAAGACGAGTGGAACGATAGCTATTCAAGCAACCTCGGGCTTGAAAGCTCAAGGAGATGAACTCCTTCTCGGTTCTTGACCAAACCAAGCCTTACCGTTCACCATCCATTCAAATAATCCATATTTTGTCTTAAAGGCTGTCTTCCACTCATCGCCTTCTCTCATCCTGATCTGATGGTAGCCGCTTTTAAGATCTATTTTAGAGAAATGAGCTCATCCAACATGTCCTCGAGCCTGGGGATGAGAAATCCATACTTGACAGTAATTTGGTTAACGGCTTGGTTATCGATACACATCCTCATGGTGCCGTCTTTCTTAGGAACTAATAAGGAGGGTACTGCACAGGGACTCATGGACTCTCTAATGTAACATTTATTCAAAAGTTCTTGTACTTGGTCCTGCAGCTTCTTGGTTTCTTCGGGGTTCATTCTGTATGCTGGTCTATTAGGCAGTACAGCTCCGGGTAGGAGATCAATTTGGTGTTCAATGCCACGCAAGGGTGGTAGACCTTGGGGCAAGTCTTCTGGGAATACATCTTGGAACTTGTTAAGTAAAGTTTTAACAGCTTGAGAAATAACTCCTAGTTCCATAATTCTATCTCGAAAAAGTACCAAAATCAGGGGATCTCCTCTACGCACAGACGTCTCTATCTCTTTCTTAGTCATGAATAAAGTAGCCTTATCTTTAGCTTCCTTTCTTGCGGCGTCATCTCTAGATATTTGTTCGGGGGTCATGGGAGCGAACTTAAAGGTCTTTCCTTTAAACTTAAGGGAATAGTAGTTAGTGTAGCCGTCGTGGTTTACCCGTCGGTCAAACTGCCAAGGTCGGCCTAGGAGTAAATGACTTGCACTCATAGGCAAAACATCGCAGAGGACCGTGTCCTTGTACTTCCCGAGGGCAAATTCAACTTTCACTTGCTTGGTAACCTTGACACCATCTCTATCATCTAGCCAACGTAACTTGTAGGGGTGGGGGTGAGTGTTGGTCTCTAGGCCTAACTTTGTTACTATCTCTGTGGAGGCTACGTTAGCACAACTACCTCCGTCTACAATCAGGGAACATAATTTCTCCTTGATGAAATACCTGCTATGGAAGATGTTCTCGCGCTGACAGTCTTCTCCGGAATTCTTAGTGACGAGAACACGTCTTCTTACCATAAGCATGGGTCCTTCAGGGGCGTGGAAAACTTCCTCTTGGGAGTCACTATCCTCTTCATCTTCTTTTATACCTTCTCGCTCGTCTTCGCTCGTAAACTCTACAGTGTCCTCCTGGAGGATCATCACTCGTCTATTAGGACACTGAGCCATGAAATGACCTAAGCCATGACAGTTAAAGCATTTAAGGTCTCGCGATCTAGGGGAATTGGCACTCTCTACTAAGGTCTTGTTGCTTGATTCTTTGGGTGGCCAACTACCTGTAAACGGTTTCTTTCCCTTAGCTTTGGTGAATATTTTGTTTGGTTCTAGTTGCGGAGGGGTGATCTTAGGGGTAGTCTTGCGCGGAAATTTCTAGGTGAAACTACCTTTTATCTTCCTACTAAGTTGTCGCTCTACTTTCATAGCCATTTGTACCACCGCGTCAAGGGATTCTAGGGGATACAGCTCAATAATGTCTCCTATATCTTGTTGCAATCCTCGAATAAATCTTGCAAGTACTTGCTCTTCAGGCTCATCCATATCGCCACGAATCCTAAAGGTCTCAAACTCAGTAAGGTATTATTCAACAGATCGACCTCCTTGTCTCAAGTTTTGGATTTGTAAGAATAGCTCTTGTCGGTATTGGCTAGGTATGAATCTTTTGGTCATGAGGGACTTCATCACTCTCCAAGTGGTGACAAGGTCGTCTCCTATCTTCTGTCTTTGGGATTTAATGTTGGCCCACCAGAGGGCTGCGTATCCTGTGAGCTCAACCGAAACTAGCTGGATTTTAACCTTATCTGAATATTCATAGTAATCAAAGACTTTCTCCACTTTATCTATCCAATCTAGGAAGGTGTTACCGTCGCACGCGCCATTGAATGACGGAACATGCAACTTGATGTTCCTAAGATCATCTAAGTCCTTTCTACGGCTTAGACCTGAAATTCTCTTCTTCATCTAGGGTCCACTCATCATCATCATGATAGTCAAAGTCTTGGAACCTCCTTCTTGGGTTAGGTGGCCTCTCACTCATTGGGAAGGGTCCTGGTCAGGAAATCTCCTGGGAGGGTATTCAGTTCTCCTAGGGTTATCAGGTCGCATCCTAGGAAGGTCATCTCGAGAGGGCTCTCTAGAGTTAATCTTATTGAGGTTATCCATTATGAATTTCATACCAAGGGTTAAGTCTTTGAGTTGTTGGCTTAGATTGCTAACTTCTCCATTAAGTCCATTTAGTTGTCCTTGAAGGCTAAACTCTCCCTCTTGATGGGTACGAGTCTCGGGTTCGGGAACGTCCTTACACCGGTTTGGTTCTTGAGTCATTGTATCGGGGTTTAATTCTCGGTTGAGTGCACTCCTAGTCTTCATGTGACTTCCTAAGGTTATAGGGAAAACATGTGTTGTTACGCTAGATTGTCCCTAAGTGTTAGAAAGAAGGGAAAAATTTAGTGGATCCCGAATGCTTAAACTTGGAACGCAAATTTGAGGGCTTAAATGGCTGTTTTTTGGAACGGGGGGTGGTTGTCAAAAGCAGAGTGTATGATAATGTCGTAGAGCTCTGAGAGAGCTTCGAATTGGTATCTTACGGGCGAAAATCTGACGTCCGTAGCAAAAGTTATGATCGTTTTAAGTTCAATGGGTCAAACCTACCAAAACAACAAGCAAACTAGGCATAAAATTTTACCAGGGTATTAACATATTCTGATAAACATGTGTTTATATCATGCATCAACTCAATTATCATTAAACCACACAGTAAGGATATAATAACATAATCACAGATTAGGCAAGTAAACAAAGTATTCTGCAAAGTGTTAGCTAGCATAGAATGAGACAGCAGACAACATAATCAGCACAAAAATAGTATTAAATCACCAGGTACAGAGTAGCAACAGAATCGTTGTTCCGAATAAGGTAATAACACTAGCTGCTACATAGCACACCATATGCATAATAACATAAACGTACAATACTAGTGGTCCAGCAATAGACACTTACCACCTGCACCTACCCTCTAACAGCTGCTAGGCTGTAGGGTGTTCTGTTCTCACCTGCACCTACCCTCAAATAGCAACCAATCAGTTGAGTAAGACTTGTGCAGAAAACACAATACGATTTTTAAATTTTGAACATACGAATATGAACATACGATTATGAACATACGAATACGAATATGAACCCTAAATGGTTTCGAGTTTCTGGTTTTTAAATTTTATCTAGTAATAACATATCTACGGTAGTGTTCAAGCTTATCCTTATATGTTAAACACAAAATTAATAGAACCAGTTTCTGCCTTGTTCAAAACCAACGAACCAGAGAAGAAATGAAAAGTTTGCTGACATTCAGGGGAACCTATCCATGGCTCTGATACCACATGACACGATTCCACCTCGAATGAGTCGTGTTTTACCCACAAACGAAATAGAAAACAAATGTAAGCAGAAAACCGAATGCTGTCCGATGAGCAACCTTTTAGGCTCTCGGCATAACGACCTTCCGAAGAAAGACAGCAGCAAACGGAACAGGTTTCTTGCCACTCTCTTCGTGTATCCTTCTCTGGAAAAGAGAGGGAAGTCGAGTGGAACGATAGCTATTCAAGCAACCTCGGGCTTGAAAGCTCAAGGAGATGAACTCCTTCTCGGTTCTTGACCGAACCGAGCCTTACCGTTCACCAAGCTTCAACTACTTCGGCTGAACACAAAAGTGTTATTTCTATATATTCAACAACTTTTACACACACCAATAGCCATGCATTTATAGACCTAGGGCGGCTGAAGGTTAGAATGAGCTTGGGCTTCCAAATGGGCCACATGTTGGCCATTCTTAGTCCACTTGCACACCAGATCACTCTTCAAGCTTTGGCCCATTTGTTGCATCAGTGGGCTGCTAAACTCCGGCCCAATTGTTGCTTCTAACCACCATCTAACTTAACATACATCTAATCCTAATGCCTAAGGATGCATGCAATTATAAAACATTACAGGAAGGCGAATGTTTGCCAACAAAAACGTAAGGCGAATGTTTGCCGAATAAAATTCAATTACAAATTAATTCCGAGGGAGACAAATCCCTTCTTCGTGTGCTTCCACCTTTAGTTCCTACGACAGCAAGTGCAAGGGTTGATCCCTGTCATTTGTGCTCGGATCCCATTCCAAATCTGCGAAGAGGCATTCGACACCTGTAACTCCTGCAAAAGAATTGAAGTTGTTAGTTAACAAGTTGGATAAAGTTCGTGCCTTGGTTTGTGATCGAGTGACGGCCCTCTTGGGCACATCATCAACCTATTCTATATTACCTCGACTCCCTACCTCTCTCCCGAAATTTCGGCAGAGTAACGGCTAAAAACTGACTATCCCAAAATTAAAAAAAAAAAACCTTCACACAGCTCACTAAACTAACAGTGTCTATCTATCCATCATCTAGAGAAATCACCATAATCAAATCAGAGTATGAAAACGATGAAAATCCATCAAATACAGATGACGAAAGTCCCCAGTATAGAGTAATATCATACTCTAAGATGAAAAATATCTGTGTACGTCACCAAAATCACACGCACTACATATACCTATACACTGACACATATACACCTCATCTCATCGACTGTACATAATCATCACAATGAAAAAAAAAAAAACCTCCAAAACCAACCATGCCACAACCTACCAACTCCACGGGTCGGGTCTCCTTAAAAAAAATTCGCCATCTGGTGCTGCGGTCACACGCCGCCAACCATCCTACGCCTCTGGACTAGGTACTCGAGGCTCACCAGCAGTATCGTCAGCGCCTACCCCACAAAACACACAACATAAGCCTAACGCTCAGTAAGTAGTGCGATATGAAAGTAAAAGCCGACAATGCAATCCTAGCACAAGCAGTCTCTACACTCACACTCATGCTGTCACATCTGCGACGCGTAGTGCAGCCGCACCAGGGTAAGGAGGAACCTCACGCCACCCTTCATCCTGACTCGTCATCACCGTCCCGGACTCCCCAGCAACGAGGCCCACAAGCTACACACACACATCACCACACGGCAACCACATCAGGGTAAGGGTGTACCTTGCGCCCCCGTCCCAGCCTCCCCAGCACGGGGCCACAGTTGCCACACACACGTTTCGCGACAGCCCAGCCGGCCCACCCCTCGAGTAGGCTCCGCGACTGGTGTTGCACCGACCCACACACTAGTAGGATCTGCGGTACCACTGCCCATATCCTCACCATCAACACATTCACGCCGCAAGACGGCCCAGCCGGCCCACCCCTCGAGGTAGATCCGCGACTGGTGAAGCACCGGCCCGCCTCATACATCAAAATATGCTAAAAATCATTTTCGTTCCCATTTTTAAAAATATGATGCATGTCAAACAATACGCACGCACACCACAATCAATCACATATACCCTAAAGTTCTACAGTGTACGCCCACTTGGGCAAAACACATGCATGCACTACTTACCTGGCGTCCTGAGCTCGCTCGATGCACAGCTTCTCCAAAAGAAAGCCTCAACCTAAAACACAACCAATTTCTCATCAGTATTTAACTCAACATTCACCAATTAGCTAAAAATAATCTTCTCTAATTACACTCATGAAATTCCAACTAAAACGGTACATTGGTTTGGTTTGGCCGAAAACCAGCCCAACGTTCGGATCCGCATAACTTTTGCGTCCGTCAACGTAATCGAACGATTCAAATGGCTAAACGTCCCCTTAGGAACCTAGTTTAACTTCCCAATACGGATTTCAAAATAGTAAGCCGCAGACAGGCGAAAATTGCAAAAACCAAATCTGCCATTTTTTTTATAAAATTTCAACCTTTGTTTTTCTTCAACCAAAACTCACTCGATTCAGCTTTTGTGCACCAAAACAGACATGTCACTACCACACGTCGAAATTCCACGAAAAATGGTCACAAATTTGACTTGGACCAAAATCTTGCCTAAACGTCCGACGCGCATAACTTTTGCGTCGGATATCGGACTCGAGCGATTCCAGCGGCCACACGTTTCTCTAACAACCTATTTTTAACCCACAAAACATAATTTAAAATGATCAACTTATGCCTAGCCAAAACAGCCAAAAACAGAAGCTGTTTTTATATGAAAATCTAAAATTCAACCTTAACCCGAACATTTCCAAATTTCTCTGCCAATCTATCACATTCTAATCTATTAAACATGAACTAGCTAAAATTGAAGGCCTCCAATTCAGAAAACAAAGTTTTGAAAATCACAGCCCCTCGGTTTATCCTCCCCCTTCTCTCAGCCACTGATGCTCCCCACCACTCTTAACCCTACAATTATCGACAATTCCCGCCATCGATTGGTTGAACAGGAGAGCAGCATCACACCCTCTTCCCCTCGACGAACAGAATAGACCGAAGAAAAAATAGGGGGGGCTCCGAGCTCTCTGCCCTGTGCCCTGCGGCCCACCGACCACGCGGCACATACACGTCGCTTACACCAACCCAACGTTTGGCTTAGCCTCCAGAAAGATAGTGGGAAGGTGGCACTAAATTCTATAGAACAAAAAAAATCAGAGCAACGAAGGGAAACGTACCTTCAGTTTTAAGCTCGGGAAACCGAACACGATCCCCTCCCACCGCAATTCTCTTGGCGAACTAGCGTTCGATTCTTCTCCGTCATCAGCGTCGACAGACCACCGGCTCTCTCTCTCTCTCTCTCTCTCTCTCTCTCGGCTACCCGCGCTCCCCCTCTCGGTTTCGCTCTCTCTCGGCCGCGCACAACTCAGGGTGGAATGGCTTTCACCCAAAGCCATTCCACCTTGTTATGTTATATTTTTTTTTTAAATTTTAATTTAATTACAAATTACCAAAATGCCCTCACGTGCTTCAATCGTCCGTAATTTCGTTAAATTCTCGACCTCCCAACTTTAAATTCCGAAAACCATCGCAAAAGTAGGATCCGAGTTTTATAATTTAAATTTTCTCGTTGAAATATCTCTCAAAACTCCGACCGAGATTAAACTAAAAATTTTAGAAATTAAAAGTTAAAATTTGAAATTTCCGGGTTATTACATCGGCGCCCTGCGCAAGCCCTCTGGGCGCGCCACCGCCCTAAATCGACAACGCTGCGTCACACGCGCGCCAACAGCGACGCGTGCCGCAGGCCCCCTGCCTCAGCGCAGCACGTCTGCACGCACGCCCTTACCCCACGCCGAATGACCCGTGCACACTCGTAGGGCCACGTGCGCCGCATGCATACGGTCACGCCACGCTCTCGTGCACACCGCCAATCCCTTTGCGCCTCACCGCGCACACCCCTTCCTATTCCGTACTCCCTCGAGTTCACGACCTTTCTCCCAAAATTTCCGCAGAGTAACACTTAAAAAATAGCTATTCCAAAAACTCTAACCCTGAACACAGTTCACCAGAAAATTTCAAAGAGTATCCATGCAATATTTCATCAAGAAAATCACCAAAGGAAAACAGAATTGAAGAAAATAAATCTAACAACTATCTATAGAGAAAATCTAAAGTATAGAGCAACAAAATGCTCATACATAGAAGATATACACGTGCCCTCAAAACTATCCCAACAACGGATACGTCCACCTCTATATACTATACATCAAACAACAAAACAAAAACCCCGTACACCTCACCAAAAAATCACAACCTCCACGGGTCGGGTCGCCCTAACAGTCCGCCGTCTCGTGCTTTGGACGCGTGCCGCCAACCATCCTACGCCTCATGACTAGGCTCTCAGTGCTCACGAGCAACAACGTCTGCACCTAAACCATATAACACACATCATAAGTCTAACGCTCAGTAAGTAATGCAATATGAAAGTAAAAATTGACAATGCAATCCTATCGCATGCAATCTCTACACTCACACTCATTTTGTCACATCTGTGACGCGTAGTGCAGCCGCACCATGGTGAGAATTAACCTAGCGCCACCTACACCTTGACACCTCGCTACCGCACAAGACTCCTCAACAATGGTACCCACAAGCTACACACACGCATCAACAGACAGCAACCACGTCAGGATGAGGGTGAAACTGGCGCCATACTACACCCTGACGCGTCGCCCCCGTCCTGGCCTCCCCAGCAACGGGGCCATAATTGGCACACACACACATTTCACGACATCCCAGCTAGCCCACTATTCGAGCGGAATCCACGACTGGTAAGGCACCGGCCCACACATTAGTACGATCCGATGTACCACTATCCATTATCCTCACCGCCGACACATACAGGCAGCGTGATGTCCTAGTCAGCCCACTACTCGAGTGCAATCCACAGTTGGTTATGCATTGGCCCACACACTAGCAGGATCCGAGAAACAACCACCATGCGCCTTATCACCATCTAATCAAAACATGCTCAAAACTATTTTCGTTCCCTTTTTAAAACATGATGAATGTCAAACAATAAGCATGCACATCACAGGCAAACAACACAAATTCTATAGTTCCACGGTGTAGGCCCAACTAGACAAAACACATGCATACACTACTTACCTGGCATCCTAAGCTTTTCCTGGTGGCCATTTTTCACCAAAATCTTTTTCAGCCTTGACGTAAACAATCACACGTCAATCTACGCATCAAAATTGAATAAATATCCTACAAATCACATCTCTCAACTAAATCCATGAAATTCTAACCAAAACGAGTCACTAATTTGGTTCTGCCGAAAATTAGCCTAAACTTCGGACGGGCATAACTTTTACGTCTGTTATCGGAATGGGACGATTCAATAGACTAAACGTTCCACTAAAAACCTAATTTAACCCACAAAAACAGAATTTTAAACAACTAACTGTAGCTAGGCCGAAACCCCCAACAACAGAACACGTATTTACACAAAAAAATTTTGAATTTCAAATTCAACCCGATTTTCACAAATTTCTTCACCAAACAACCACATTCCAATCAATTAAACATAATCTGAACAAAACCAGAGATTTAAAATACAAAAATCCAAACCGTACAGTCAACAAAGCTCGGGTTTTCCTACCAACCCGAGCACTCGGTTAATCAATGGTTAAACACCGTTGAAGCCCCTTCTAAACGTTCTAGTTACACGCTCAAACTTTGAAAGTTTAGCTCAAAGCATATCGATCACAACAGGTTGCCAAAACAGAGAGGAAAACAAGGGAAGGGTACCTTTTTTTCTGTCGAATTTTTTGGCATGGAGAAATCGAGCCACTAGCTGGCTTCAGCTCGCTGGAGCACTCTACACGCCAGCTTCTCACTGTCAGCAGTCGATCGTTAGCACTCCCTCTCCGGTTCCCGCTCTCCCTCTCGATCTCTCTCTCACCCTCTCGATGTTCAGCGGTCGAATGGCTTCACTTCGAAGCCATTCGATTGTTAAAAAAAAAAAAGAAAAAGAAATTAATTTAAATAATTAAAATTTACCAAAACGCCATCACGTGTTTTAATCGTCTGAAACTTCATTAAATTTGCGTATTGCCGACTTCAAAATTTGAAATTTCTTCCAGGAATTAATTTCTTAGTTTCATAAAATAAATTTCCCGCTAAAATCTTTAGCAAGGATTTTAACGGGAAAATAATTTAGTTTCTGAAAATTTCTGGTTATTACAGCAGCGATCTTGTAGCACCCTGAGAACCCACACGTTACCGGTGCGTTCACTACGTCTACACACTGTGACATACAGAGATTTGACGCAAAGTCACTTAATTTAATGTCATTTTCATTTTCAAATCATATTCAAAATAATATTTGTAAATATAAAAATTTTACGACTCGATTCGAAAGCAACTCGCGACCAGAAATGGAACACGAAATACTCAATATAAAATACACAGCAGAAAAGACAATTTAAAATAATTTTAATAATAAGATAACAAGACTTTAAATTCTAGTAAGCAGTCCAACACCCGACTCGAGCTACTTGACTAAGTGCCGCGCGTCCATGGTCTCGTGCCACGCACCACGCGCGTGCGCACTCGACCTGGCGCCGCGAGCCCACTCGGCCTGCGAGCTGCGCGCCCACGTCCCTACTTCGGCGCCCCGCAAGCACCCTCTCAGCGCCGTGCACAATAACTCTGTTGGGTAAAGGCTCTGATACCATTATTGTAATGCCCAGTCAACAACGCCCCGAAAACCCCTCTAGTTTTTGGTTCGCTCTGATACTATACCGAAGAACCTGTGTCTCCCTCTTACCAAATTTGCATCAAAATTTATTTTTTTTGTTCGAAAATGTTTTATAAAGACTCACGCATCGGAAACAACACCTGCACGGAGGACTCACCAAAAGAAAACACATTTATTTTTATTTCGTTAAGTTTAAAACTAATAACTGAAAAACAGGTCGACCCTTATAAACACTTATTAACACTTCACCCGTTCTGCACTCAAAGGTTGACACCTATATACATAGGTCAACACCTTGATCGCATCTGTTTGCACAGGTCGACAATTGCTTGCAGCAGTCGACACTTGAATCCTCTTTACCTATCCCAGTCAAACCTCCTAATCGATACCTCTACATTTATCTCACATAGCAGTAGACACATATGTTCACAGGTCGACACCTTAATCACCTCTACCCGCATCGGTCGACCCTCTTGGTCGACACTTCTATCATCACCCAGAGCGGTCAACACCTGTCTTAACGGGTCGACACCTTAATCCTCTCTACCCTCACCGGTCGAACCTCGTGGTCGAAACTCTCACCATTTTGACACTAACTGTTTGACACCTAAACACGCAGCTTCACACCTAGTTTGGTTCTGTCCCCGTAGGTCGACCCTCGCGGTCGATATTTGCCTAGTTCGGTCGATATCTATCCATACCGGTTGACACCTTGCACCAGCAGCCTAAAACTATATTCAGAACTCAACGTAGAAACGAACGACGACACCTCCTGCCATTTAAAAGCACAAAGTAAAACCTAGATTTTCAATCAAAATCTCACAAGTAGTTTCAAAATACATTTACTAACGTTTAAAATATCCATTTATACATCAAAATCTATACACGAGTTTCCTGTACACTTGACATGGACTACTCAATAAATATTCAAAGCTCACCATACCCCAAAACACTCTCCACGGGTCGGATCGCCCTAACAAACGCCACCCGTCGGTACATGGTAGCACACCGCCAACTGCCTACTCAACCTGGCTAAGCTTACGGAACTCTTGCCGGCGCTTTTTTCTCGAACTCTAAGAGTAGATTTTCGGAATTTGTTAGGCGAATAGTTAGCCGCCTGAATAAGCTTTTATTTTTCCCGATAGGACGGAATCAATCGCAACACAATGGGGGAGGAGCGGATTCAGAAGATATATTGGAGGGGGGGTCTTTCCTATTTTGATAAGGTGTTGGGCCAACCTAAGACTCAAGCCCGGTTCGAGCAAGATGGTCGAGACGCCTACGCGTGGGGCCATTGCTGACACCCCTTGCATTCCAAACAATGGCAATTGTGGAAATTTGTGAAATATATATAGTGGGGTGGGGTCTTTTTTCCTGAAGGAGCACCAAGTTAGGATTGTGCCCTAGTAGTCGCGCTCTTACCCAGCCAAACAAGCAGAGATTCTTTCCGGGATGACAAGAGGAGACCTGTTTCCATTTTGATAGAATTTAGAGATAGACCTGCTAAGGGTTACATAGGATCCCATGATGAGGGGATTTCTCAAGTCGTAGAGCTTTCCGATTGAAGAGATGGGATCGGGTTCCTTGCCTTGTGATGGTTCCTGCGGGAGGCGGGCGAGACTCTTCAGCGTAACAGACGATGGACGAGAGGCAGACCATTCACAAAACCAAAAAGTATAGACGAGAGACAAAAGACTCTTCACCATAACTGATGGACAAGGCCTGCCTCGATTCGATTCGGATATATTCTCAAGTCTGCACGTCACCTTTCTTTATTCGGGGACTTCTTGCCCCCAATATATAAGCCATTTAAGGTAATGAATGGGAGGGAGAGAATTTCCTATATGTACTCTCCGATTCTCATTTCTTTTTGTTTCGAATTGGTCAGGGGCTCTTTTACCGTGGAAAATCATACAGTTACCTCATGGAGATTTAGCCGCACCCACAAATGATATAAATACTACTGTTGCTTTAGCTTGACTCACATCAGTAGCATATTTTGATGCGGGTCTTACTAAAAAGGGATTATAGTGTTAGGCTTATAGTGATAACGCTTTCTCTTTCTTAGCGCTCCCCGCCTCCCCTTGTATAGTAAGGGGAACTCTGGTTGCGCATCTTTCTCTTATCTTATAGGGGTTATTTTTTGTTTTGTTGTCCTCATCACTGGAATCATTAGAGGAAATGCCTTCTTAGCAGTTGAATCCACTCCTGGTGATGAAGAGGAAGAAGGAGCTGTGAGGAAGGGAATGATTGCACTAGTCCCCCTGAGCTCGAAAACCTATTCGTGGAGGTCTTCATGAAGAAAGGCCTTTTTTTTTTGCCGGAACTGCTAAAAGAAAACAACGATTGGGCTGAAAGAGGTCTGCTATTATAAGATAAACCAAAAAAAGCTACTTGAATAAAGGACAGAATTAAGACACGTGGTCCGTTTTTGGCTATACATATCAGATCCTCAAAATGAGGTGGACATTAATTGCACCTACACCACTGAACACAAAACATAAGCCTAACACTCAGTAAGTAGTGCGAAAATGAACCATAAAAACCATCAATGGAATCCTAACACATGCAGTCTGTACTTTCTCACTCATGTTGTCACACCATAACACGTATTGCATGATCCTCATAATTAGTTGGAAAGCGGATTAGGTTTCCAAAGTCGATTCTCATACTGCGTCGAAGGGCGAACCACTTCCTTCGAGGTTACGTCGTACAACCAGCCAGGAAGTTGACCCTCAAGCCACACCATTCTTGACACGTCGCCACCATCCCAGCTCCACTAGCAATGGGGTTCCAAGAGTCGCACACGCATATCATGTCAACGATCCTTTTATAGAGTTGGGAAGCGGATCAAGTTTCCCAAGTCAATTCTCTGTCTGGGTCAAAGGGCGAATCAGTTCCTTCGAGGCCAGGTACCCATTTTCCTCACTTTTTACATATCACACATCGCGTTCGTACTTAAAACTATGCTCAATTTCATTTTCATTACAATTTTCAAAAAATGATAAATAACTGAAACAAAACATGCGAAACACACAACACACATAGCCATTTCTACCATCCTATGGTGTAGGCCCGTAAGGGCAATGCACGTGCATACACTACTTACTTGACGTCATTAGCTTTTGTGGTGTTCGGCCTCTATCAATTCTCGGGCTCAACTTATTATGTAACCAATTTACATTAAATTTCATCTCACAACTCATTCTACATACTAAAATTACAGCTACTAACTTAATCCATTAAAACTCGACTCAAACAGCTCACTAACCCGACTCAGCTATATTTTCGACCAATCTTCAGAAATTCATAACTAGACCAATATTCGTTCGATTTTGATGATTCAAAATGTTACAGAATCCTTACAACATCTACTTTCTAACGGCTCATCCACTGCCTAATTTAACTTCACCAGCTTAGCTGAACGCGGCTGAAATGAAACCATTCCGTAATCCGAGATTTTTGGCTATCCAAACACCCAATCCTTTTCATAAAAACCTATAACCTAATCTTACTTCCAAATTAAACACCAATACACAAATAAAAATCAACTATAACATCAAAATTCATATTTCCCTCCTAGGGTTTTTCCAATACTACCCAATAGTCCATCTAACTTCATTTTTACCACCCAAAACTACAAAAAAACTAAATATCTACTAAGAACTAACTAAAACATACCGTAGATTTGAAGATTGATAGAAAATGAAGAAGAAATCGTCACTGGGAGGAAGAAACGTCTCGGAAGGGCTTCACGCAGGAGAGGGAAAAACAGAGAGGGGGGGACTTGCGATCCTTCCCCTCTGTGTCGTTTTGTTTTTTTTATATAATAATAATAATAATAATAAACCTAATTATTATATCGCCATCACTATTAAATCTTTTAATCAAACACTTATTCGGTCTGTGTTTGGTCTGAATCTTATAATTTTCTATTGTCCATTAGAGTCGAAATAATCTTGTGCCTAACCGCCTAAATTTTTTGCTCTTAATACTGACTAGAATTCCACCGCTTACTGCTCTGTAAATCCAAAAATTGTTTAACAGAAATTCTGGGTATTACATATTAGATAGTTTGATGAACTCTAAGAGGGAGATACGAAGTCTCGAGATTATAGTCGATTTTTATGCACTCATTGGTGTTTAAGTTTGAGGAAAAATTAGATTATAGGTTTCTATGGAATGAATTGATCATTTCAATAACCCGAAAACTTATATTATAGAGCGGTTCTGATTCGGCTAAAGTTGGTGAAACTATGGATGTCAAGCTAGGAAATGGATTATACTGTTAGAAACAAGACATTCTAAGAAGTCCGTAGCAGTTTGAATTGTCAAAATCGGACGAGTATTGGGTGAGTTATCAATTTCCAAATGTGGTCGGAAATTGTGTACGATTTCGGGCTTAGTTAGGAGTTTCGGTTTTTGTACAAGTTTATGACTTCCATTTTAGAATTTCATAAGTTAAACGAAGTTAGAATTAATGAATGTGTAATTTTTATAGGTTCTTCAATTTCCCAGTTTAGCATACGAAATTACGAGCAATTTGCTAAGTATGCCAGGTAAGTAGTGTACGTAGGTGATGCCTTTGGGCCTACATCATAGTACGTTAGGTTGTATGCATGCTTATTTTATGTTTTATTAGATTACGCATCATGGTTTTAAAGTACAAGAACGAAACGAAAATGAATTTCCATGCTTTTATGAAATGAAACAGTAGGTTGTGATATGTGAATAAAGAAATGAAAAGTTACGTAAGAAGAAAATGAAGGTGGGGTTAAGTGGCCTTATCTTATGAGGTAGACCGCGAGGTGTGTCACTACTTACCCCACTTTATGTGGTGGCCTTGACCGCGAGGTGTGTCACTTTTACTATATCGAGGTTGGCCTTGTCCCGTAAGGTGGACTGCGAGGTGTGTCACCTTGATCTAGCACGTAAAGAATAATCCAATAGAATGATAAAGAATGTATAAGAAAGAGACAGAAACGAAAGTAGAGACGAAACTGTAGAAACTGCATACGATAGGATATGTATTGTTTTCTGTGTTTATGTTTTATATGCACTTCTTACTTAGCATTAGGCTAACAGATGAGTTCTATGATATAGGTGACGAGGCGATACTTGGTGAGTACTCAGAGTATGCCTAGAACTAGGAGTCAGTTAGAGGAGTGCGCTCGTACGACGATCTGGCTGGTTATTAGGGCGTTTTGACCATGGGTGTGTATGTACGGGTTTTGTGTTGTTTTAATATATGGATGGATTTCAAACTCTTAGTAGCCATTTTTATGCATAAAGTGGATTTTAGAATTAAGTGGGAAGTGTAGGTTCGGGTTTTATAATTCTGTCCATTACTTTTGATGGAAAATTTTACGCTAAGAATATTGGTGTAAAGTGTCGACCGGTATGCATAGATGTTAACCGAACTAGGAAAATATCGACCGCAAGGGTTGACCTACAGAGACATAACTGATGTGCCCCAAAGGGCCATCACTCGATCACAAACCAAGGCACGAGCTTTATCAAATCTGTTCACTAACGAGTTCAATTCTTTTATAGGAATTACTAGATTCAAATGCCTATTCGCGGACTTGGAATAGGACCCGAGCATAATGGACAAAGATCAACCCTTGCACTTGCTATCGTGGGACCTAAAGATGGAAGCACATGAAGAAGGGATTTGTCTCCCTCAGAATTAATTTGTAATTGAATTTTATTTGGCAAACATTCGCACTTATGTTTTTGTTGGTAAACATTCGCCTTACTGTAATGTTTTATAGTTACATGCGTCATGAGGCATTAGGATTAGATGTATGTTAAGTTAGATGGTGGTTAGAAGCAACAATTGAGCCTGAGTTTAGCAGAACATTGATGCAACAAATGGGCCAAAGCTTGAAGAGTGCTCTGGTGTGCAAGTGAACCAAGAATGTTCAACCATATGGCCCATTTCGTAGCCCATACCCATTCTAACCTTCAGCCACCCTAGGTTTATAAATACATGGCTATTGGTGTTTGTAAAGGTTGTTGAATCTATGAGAATAGCCCCTTTTGTGTTCAGCCGCAGTAGCTTGAAGCTTGATGAACGTTCAGACTCGTTCGGTCAAGAACCGAGAAGGAGTGCATCTCCTTCGAGCTTTCAAGCCTGAGGTTGCTTGAATAGTCGTTGTTCCACTCTTATTCCCTCCCTTTCCAGAGAAGAATACATGAAGAGAGTGGTCAGTAACCAGTTCCGTTTACTGCCGCCTTCCTTCGGAAGATCGTTATGCTGAGAGCCCAAAAGGTTGCTCATTGTACAGCATTTGGTGTTTCTGCTCCTTTTGTTTTTTGTTTCTTTTGTGGGTAAAACACAACTCATTTTAGGGTGGAATCGTGTCAATAACCAAACCAAGAGTCGACCCGTGTGTATAAGTGTCGACCACGGGTTTTGATCGGTGCAAACAGAGAGGATTAGGGTGTCGACCTATGAAAGTAGGTGTCGACTTGTTAGTGAAGTGAGCATAGAAATGTTGCCGCAAGGTTCGAACAGGGTGAACAGAGAAGATTAAGGTGTCGACCGGTGTAACCAAGTGTCGACCTGTACAAATAGAGGCAAATGAGGTGCGGACCTGTGTATATGGGTGTCGACCCCTATGTGCAGAATGGGTCAAGTGTCGACCGAAGATTTCAGAGGTCGACGGTAATCCCTTTTTCTTTGTTTTAAAACTTAAAAGTTCATTTAAATTGATTTTTGGTCCAAGTCTTTCGCTGTGATATTTTTAAACGTTTTCAAAGATGTTGTTTTAAATTGGGTAAACAAAGTTATATATTTTACACGAATTTTGTTTGATTTTAATGTGCAAGAGTATGGTTAGCGACCCGGGTCCGGGGATGACTTGGGGGCGCTACAGTGTAAGTATAAGAGCAAACAA
This sequence comes from Begonia peltatifolia, assembly GCA_022433055.1. Lineage (NCBI taxonomy): Eukaryota > Viridiplantae > Streptophyta > Magnoliopsida > Cucurbitales > Begoniaceae > Begonia > Begonia peltatifolia. The sequence goes on along the minus strand of CM039519.1, from coordinate 12,865,218 downwards.
GAATCTAGTGGGGTTTTGGGACACCATAGAGTTTGTATCAGAGCAAACAAGAAACTAGTAGGTTTTTAGGGCTCTACAGAATTGGTATCACAGCCAATTGGTCGAACTGTTCAAATGATTACCTAACAGCGCCAATCGTCACATGAGGTGCTTCGACAACTGTAAATATTTAGGTTTAGCTTCAGTTATTAGATACTTATGAGAGTGATTAACCTTTTTACAGTAATTAGTCAAAATGTCTAGACGACCAGCACGTCCAAGAACACCGAGAGAAAACATTGATTCAAGGAATGAAGATGATTCAATGACGATCAGACAGTTGACCGAATTGGTGAATCGGCAGTCTGAGCAACTAGGGATTTTATTGAATCGAGAAGTTCAAGAAAGTGCTGGCTCTAGCTCTGGTCATGATCAATCAGAAGATAGATTTTGGAGGTTGAGACCACCGACATTTGAAGGACAGTCATCGGATCCAACTACTGCAGAGGAATGAGTCTGTATGATTGAGAGTATGTTCAAAGGTGCAAAAGTGGAAGAAGAAGAAGATACGTTTTCTTTGGCCACGTGTAATATATCGAAAGACACTTGATTCTGGTGGGAGGTTATGGAGGCCACTGTTGATGTTCAACATATGACGTGGGAAAAGTACAAAGACGCTTTTTATGATAAGTATTTCAACAGCACAGTCTAAGCGACGAAGTAGATAGAGTTCCTACAATTAAAGCAAATGGTTTCGGTAACTGAGCATTGCCGACAATTTGAGTCCTTGTCCTGGTTTGCCTGTAATTTGATAAGCATTAACGAGGATAAAGTGTTTCATTTTGTACAGGGATTAAAGCCAAAAATATACAAAGGAGTAAAGATAGCCGGAACTTAGAACGTGCCATATTCGAAGATTGTGGCTAAGGCACTAGACGTGCAGGAAGCTGAAATGAAAAGCGTTAGCCAGAGAGAAGCTTTCAAAAGATTTTTCAAGGAGATTACAACCCCACAGCAAAGTAGAGGTGCCCCTCAGCAGCAACAACAGAGTGGTACAAAGAGGCCTAACTAGAGTTCGAGTAGTCAAGGAAGTAGCAAAAGGCATCAAGGGTCAGTGCAGTATCCCTAGTGCCCTAAGTGTTTGAAGTACCACATAGGCGAATGCAGATTGAACTGGAAAAATTGCTATAATTGTAACGAAGCCAGACACCTGGCTAAAGATTGCCCGAAGCCCATAGTTACTCGGTGTTTCAACCGTAATGAGGTGGGCCATGTCAGTAGAGATTGCCCAGCTGCGAAGAAGGGGCCGACATGCACAACACCGAGGATACTCACCATGATCGAGTTGGGCGATGAGGACCAGTCAACTATAGTGTCAGGTACTATATTGATAAATTCTATACCTGCTTATACTTTGATTGACTCTGTTGCGACACACTCGATTATTGCAACTGCGTTCGCGGTCATGCTAGATGTTTGGCCTGTAGCGATGGACTGTAGCTATGAAGTGATGGTGCATTTTGGTGAATCTATGCATTCTAATCAAGTCGTACGGGATAGTGTAGTGTCCGTGGGAAGCAAAAATTTGTTTCCCAATCTTATTATTATTGGCATAACCGGATACGATGTGATTCTGGAAATTGATTGGCTGTTCAAACACTACGCTACAATTGACTGCAGGACAGGAACAATGAGATTTCAACCTCCAGGTGGTGAGAAGCACACTTTTTAGGCCGTGAAGGATGCCAGGAAGATATCTGTGACGGCGCCTATCGGTGCTCCTCAAGTTCTAATGGGTGTGTCTTTTGGTTTTCTTGCCAGTATCATTGATATATGCAAATTCCCAAGGAATCAATGCCTCAAGATGTTCTAATCGTTAAAGACTTTCCCAAACTTTTCCAAGATGATTTACCCAGTTTGCATCCGAATCAAGAAATAGAGTTCGCTATATATGTACATCCAAGAGCCGAGCCGGTATCGAAGAACCCTTTTAAATAAACATCAACAAAACTGAAAGAGTTAAAGAAGCAATTAGAGGAGTTAGTGGAAAAAAGATTTATACGCCCTAGCTTTTCACCATGGGGTGCCCCTATCCTATTTTTCAAAAAGAAAGTAAGGTCGTTGCGAATGTACATCGATTACTTGGAATTGAACAAGTTGACTATTAAGAACAAGTATCCTCTACCAAGGATAGACGACCTGTTAGACCAACTGCAAGGGGCACGAGTCTTTTCTAAGATCGACCTAAGGTCAGCTTATTATCAGTTGAAGGTCAGGTCAGAAGATATTCCGAAGACTGCTTTTAGAACGAGATACGGATATTATGAATTCTTAGTGATGTCATTTAGATTGACGAATGCTACAGCAGCCTTTATGTATCTAATAAACAGAGTATTTCATGATTATCTCAATAAGTTTGTCATAGAGTTTATCGACGATATATTGGTATATTCTTGTAACGAAGAGGATCATAAAGAGCACTTAAGGTTGGTATTAGAGACTTTGAAGCAACGCCAACTTTATGCGAATTTGTCTAACTGCGAGTTTTGTCTGGACAAGATTCATTTTCTAGGTTATGTCATCTCGAGTAATGGCATGTTTGTTGATCCAGCGAAGATTCAAGCAGTTAAAGAATGTCCATAACCGAACAATGTTATTGAGATACGAAGTTTCCTCGGGTTAGCAAGTTATTATAGGAGATTCATTAAAGGATATTCAATGATTGCAACACCTCTAACATGTTTGACGAGGAAAAATGTGAGGTACTTGTGGTCCGAAGATTGCGAGCATAGGTTCCAAACTTTGAAGCAGTGATTGACCACTGCTCTGATATTGACGCTTCCTATTGAAAATGGAAAATTTAGCATTTACTGTGATACTTACAAGATAGGTCTTGGGTGTGTGCTAATGCAGGAAGAGAAGGTGATAGCCTATACCTCTCGGCAATTGAAAACCTATAAGTAGAATTATCTGACACACGACCTGGAGTTAGCCACGGTAGTTTTCACGCTAAAGATTTGGAGGCATTATCTGTATGGATAGCCGTGAGAGTTATATTAAGATTACAAAAATTTGACGTATATTTTCACTCAGAAGGAGTTGGATATTAGGTAACACCGGTGGTTAGAATGTGTAAAGAACTATGATTTTAAGATCAAATACCACCCCGGCAAGGCAAAAATAGTGGCAGATGCATTGAGTATAGTGACAGCATCCACTGCCGCTATGACCCCAATTATGCCATTAGCTTTGGATGCTGAATTTCAGAAATTCAACTTGGAAGTGGTGTCGAATGTGTCAACCATATTATCAGACATGTCTTTACAATCCACAATTATGGAGAAGATTAAGCAAGCCCATAAAGACGACGTTGAATGTGATGGAATTAAATCATGATTTCTAATGTTAGGTCAGAGTTTAGTTATTTGGACAATAGAATTCTTAAGTTTCAGAATAGGTGGTATGTTCCGAGTAATGAAGAACTACAAAGAGAAATATTATCTGAAGGCAACTCTTCTAAATTTTCTGTGAATCCAGAAAGCTTTAAGATGTACAGGGATCTTAAGCAACATTACTGGTGGCTTAATATGAAGAGAATTGTGGCAAAGTACGTTGAGACGTGTTTGATTTGCCAGCAGATTAATGCTAAACATCCGAGGCCAGTAGGAAAGCTACAATCATTGCAGATTCTTAAGTGTAAATGGGGAGCAGATATGGATGGAATTTGTTGTCAGATTACCTCGGATAACAAAGGGTTATGATGGTATATGGGTGATTGTGGATCGATTAACCAAGTCAGCCCATTTTCTGTTAGTATAGATGACATATTTTATGTATCAGTTCGCCAAACTGTATATTTAGGAGATCGTACGGTTGCACGGAGTTCAAACTTTGATTATATCAGACAAAGACCTAAGATTTACATCGAAATGTTGGAAGAGTCCGCACAAGGCCATGGGTATGCAGCTCAATTTTAGTACGGCATTTCATCCTCAGACATACGGACAATCTGAGAGGACTATTCAGACGTTGGAGGATATGCTTCGAGCTTGCGTATTGGAATTCCAAGGTTCGTGGAGCAAATATTTATGTCTAGTAGAGTTTTCTTATAATAACAGTTTTCAGGCTACGATAAGTATGGCTCTTTACGAGACTCTTTATGGGAGAAAGTACAGATCTCCATTGTATTGGGACGAAGTCGGAGAGGCATGATTGATTGGTCCAGATATTCTACAACAAATAGCAGAAAATATTACTTTTCTTCGTCAATGGATCTTGACAACTCAAAGTCGACAGAAGAGCTATGCTGATAGAAGAAGAAGGGACCTAGAATTCAATGAAAATGATGAAGCTTTCCTTAAAGTTTTGCTATTCAATGGAGTTGTAAGATTTGGAAAGAGAGGCAAGTTGAATCCCAGATATATTGGACCATTCCTTATTACAAAAAGAATTGGAAATGACAGCATACCAGCTGCAACTACCAGCCTCGATGGATGGAATCCACAATGTATTCAATGTTTCTATGCTAAAGAAGTGTATCTGAGATCCCTCTTACGTTGTGGAGCAACAGAACATAGAAATTTAGCAAACATTGACATATGAGGAGAAACCAGTGGATATTCTAGATTATGCAGTGAAGGTTTTACACAACAAAGAGATTTCACTGGTGAAGGTTTTATGGGCCAACCACAATGTGGAAAAAGCAACCTAGGAGCGGCAGCAAGACGTGATGAGGCGATACCCTGAAACTATTCAGCCAACAAATTTTGAGGACAAAATATTTCCTAAGGAGGGTGGAATGTAACATCTAGAAATTCCGTTAAAATAATTTTTAGAGTTTGGTATTGGTAAATGGCGAAGTTTTTGTCGAAATCAATAGCAAAAAAATTATATTATTAAGTAAAATATTATTTTGAATCTAATAGACAAGAGAACTTTATAAAAATTCAACCAGAAACAGATTGAATAAACGTTTGGTTAAAAGATTTAAGGTGGAGTGCAAAAAGGTAATTAGGATTAGTTATATTTATTTAAAAAAAACAAAAAACACCCACGGATGTTTCTTCTTTCCCATCGAAGTCTCCTATCCTCCATGTTTACTTCCTGCCCACTACGTAAAACCCTCCTCCCTCTGGCGATCTTCCTTTCCAGCAATGCCCAGGAGTGGTTCTTCTCTGTTTCTTTCTTCAATTTTAAAATTTAAGGTAAGTTTTTAGTAAATAATTAGTCTCTTAGTTGTTTTGGGCGTTAAAAGTGAAGTTATAAGGATTTATTAGATAGTTTGATAAACCCTAGAAGGGAGATAAAAATCTGCAGGTTATAGTCGATTTTTATGCATTCATTGGTGTTTAATTTTGAGTAAAGATTAGATAATAGGTTTCTATGAAAAGAATTGATTGTTTGAATAATCGAAAAACTTAAATTACAGAGTGGTTCCTGTTCAGAATTTGGCCAAGTTGTCGATGTTAGACTAGGAAATGGATTATACAATTAGAAACTAGACTTTCTAAGGAGTCCGTAGCACTTTGAATCGTCAAAATCAGATGAGTATTTAATGAGTTATAAATCTCTAAATGTGGTCAAAAATTGTATAGGATTTCGGGTTTAGTTGGGAGTTTTAATTTTTTCACAAGTTTATGACTTTAGTGTTAGAATTTTATGAGTTGGAGGAAGTTAGAATTAACGAATTGTAATTTTTATAGGTTTTCTGATTTCTTAGTTTAGCGTACAACATTACGAGTAATTTGCTAAGAATGCCAGGTAAGCAGTGTACGTAGGTGTATTAGCGTCCGACCCTACATCATAGTTCGTTAGGTTGTATGAATGCTTATTTTATGTTTTAGTAGATCATACATCATGGTTTAAAAGTGCAAGAACCAAAAGAAAATGAATTTCTATGCTTTTACGAAATGAAACAGTAGGTTGTGATATGTGAAGAACGAAATGAAAAACTACGTAAGAAGATAATGAAGGTGGGGTTGAGTGGCTTTTTCCTGTTAAGTGGAGCGCGAAGTGTGTCACTACTTCCTTCGTTTTACATGTGGCCATGTCCCGTGAGATGTACCACGAGGTGTGTCACTTTTTCTAAATCGAGGTTGGCTTTGTCCCGTGAGATGTAACATGTAAAGAAGAATCATGTAGTAAGATAAAGAATGTGCAAGAAAGAGACAAAAATGAAAGTAGAGACAAAACTGTAGAAACTCCGTACGATAGGATGTGTATTGTTTTCTGTATTTATGTTTTATATGCACTTCTTCCTTAGCATTAGGCTAATAGATGAATTCTGTAATGTAGGTGATGAGCTGATAGTTGGTGAGTACTCATAGCCTACCCAGGACTATGAGGTAGTTGGAGGAGTGCCCTCGTGGGACGATTTGGTCGACTATTAAGGCATTTTGAACATGGGTGTGTATGTACGGATTTTGAGTCGTTTTAATGTATGGATGGATTTCAAACTCTTATTAGTTATTTTTATGTATATAGTGGTTTTTAGAATTAAGTGGGAAGTGTAGGTTCCGTTTTTGAAATTCTGTCCCTTACTTTTTATGGAAACATTTCTGCTAAGGATACTGGTGTAAAGTGTCGACCGGTATGCATAGGTGTCGATCGAAATAGGTAAATGTTGACCGCAAGCGTCGAGCTACATAGACAGAACCAAACTAAGTGTCGACTGGTTACTATAAATCTGGTAAAAGTGTCGACAATGGGATTTAACCAGTGCAAACAGAGAAGATTTGGGTGTCAACCTGTTAGATAAGTGAATTGGTATTTCGTTTATGGTAACTTTGAGTATTTTATTGTTTTGTTTTGGGTTAGGATAAGAGTTTGATAAAAATTGGTGGATAGAGATTTAGGGTTTAGAGTTGGAGTGTTTATGGGAATTGTTATTGATTGTTGTGAGGTTATTGATAATAAAAGTGATGGATTGGTGTGGAAAATTTTGAGTTTTGCTGAAAGACCTAGAATGTAGAAATTTAGCCATAAAACCATTATGTATTTGGATTTTTGCCTTAGCTGTATTGATCATTTTATATTCTCTTTTAATATGTTAAACTAGGTTATGAGTGGAGCATTTATCCGCTGGAATCGAGTGATTCCAACAACCGACGCAAAAGTTATGCGCGTTGGAAGTTATGTTGATTTTTTGCCGAAATTTAGGTTAGCCAGCCATCTTAGTTGGGCTTTGGGCATATTGAGTTTTTAGTCGTAATTTTAAAACGTGGGATGTGTGATGAGATGAGTTTTGATGTGAATTGGTATGTGATAGGTTAAGCCCGAGGAAGTGATATAAACGAGCACCACGGAAAGTTACGACGCCAGGTAAGTATTGTTTGCTTGTGCATTTGTTGTGGCCTAGCCCTTGCTCTATCACTAGAACACTCTAAAATATTTGGTTTTGTAATGCCCCATAAACCTACCCGTTTTCCAGTTCGGTACTGCTCAACTCTGATACCAACTCTTTACACCCATATTGTAAAAATCACGTAAAATTTTTACAACTTTAAAAACATTATTCCTTGACCTAAAACGACCGTTTTGAAAAATAATTTTGACAGCTCTGCAGCGAAAATTCGGTTAAATTCTCTTTCGGCAAAACTTCATTTTGTTAATCTTGAAACAGGGACTCCGGTCGACAACTATAAGCACTGGTCGACACTTGAGTCGTCTCGGATTTCTCATCGGTCGTCACCGGGAACATCGGTTGACATTTTGTTCTTCTCAGGTCTTTCCAACGGTCGACACCAGAATTAACCGGTCGACACTTCTATGCTCAGCAAGGAGAGAGGTCAACACATCTTTTTTGCAGGTCGACACTTTAGCCCTCTCTGCCTGCGCAGGTCGATCCCCGCGGTCGACACTCTCGCAGATTTTACATGGACCGGTCGACACCTGCTTCGGCTCTGCCCGTCACAAGTCGAGCCTCGCGGTCGACACTCCCCTTACATTTACATGAACCAGTCGACACCTCTCGACTTCAGTCGACAATTTACACCAGAATCAGTGAAATTACACTAGTTCGTTCGAATACACACGACAAATACTCCTCTACTAAATCCACAAAGTAAAAACTTAAATTCTGAAAACAAAATTTCAAAACATTCATATCCTATTTCAATAATCCACTGTACCCTTGGTAGACCACCTAAATTCCTCAAAAAACTATATAACTCTATTCGACTCAAAACATTTACAAAATTATACTCTCTTTATCCGCCATGGTCATGTCGCCACAACATTTCCCCGCACAGGTATGCGACATCTCCCGCCAACTCCAACCTAGACCTACTTGTCACTTAAAACTCACCTGACAGGGCATCGTCACCTACACCAAGGAACACAAAACGTAAGCCTAAATGTTTAGCAAGTATGGAAACATGAACTCGAAAACCACTGCATAACTCAACCCCTACTCATGCAGTTTCTATACTCAACTCCGTTTTCTTTTCGTTTCATTATTTTCATCTTTCCTTTTCCGGAGTGAGTCAGGCCAGCACCCATCCCCTCCACACCCGGATGACCATTCCATAACCTACGGAGCGAGGTTAGAGGCACACATCGTGTTCGCACACGGAACGACCCTACATAACCTCCTCCTAACAACGATCATTGAACCCTCTAACGCTCTCAATAGCACGTTAACGACGAGGCATTCGCAAACCGTGTCACATTACGTACTTTCATCCATGGGAACCCCCTAGTGCTTTCTCACTAGCATGTTAACGACGAGGCGTTCACCCATGCGTTGTAAATCTTTTTTTATCTTGTTACGTTTCACATACACATTTCAAAACATGCTCAAAACTCGTGTTTCGTAGTTCAAAACCATGATACATGACAATCACACATGCACGACTCCATAACAGAACAACCAAACGACAATCAAAGTAACAAACACGTAAACAAGCAACCAAACAACCAAAAAATCCTACCGTTCCATGGTGTAGGCTCGAAGGCAAATCACAAGCGGTCCATCACTTACCTGGCGTCCAAGCTTTCCGTGGTAGTCGTTTCTATCACCTCCTTGGCTCAACCTATCACATAACAATCCACATTAAAACTCACCTCGTGACTCATTTCACGTACTAAAACTACGTCTACTAACCCACTCCACCAAAGCCCAACTAAGACAGCTCTCTAACCCAAATTTCGGCTCCAAAACTAACACAACTTCCTACGCGCATAACTTTGGCGTCGGTTATCGGAATCATCCGATTCCAGTGGCCAAACGCTCCACGCATAACCTAGTTTAACATATCAAAGCGGAATTTAAATCGCTTAACCACAACTAGGTTAAAACTCCCGAAACAGAACTCAATTTCACATGAAAACGCCCAAAATTTCCATTCTCAGTTCTCTCGACAAAAACTTACTCAATTCCTCACCAATCTATCGCACTCCAACCTATTACACATCATCAAACTACCGTTGGAGATTTCAAATTCGGAAACTCGAATTGCACGATACCCCCTCTTGGATATTCTTCCGTTTTTGGCACTCTTCACCTCACCCGCTCCGAACCGTTAACTCCCACATCATCCGTTCTAAACCCTAGCACTCGACGGAAATCTATACTAAAACCGAAAACAGGGGAATAGATCTCACCTCCGGCTTTCCGAACGGAAAATCCCATCTGCACGTGCTCAGCTTGCCAGAACTCCCTGCTCTGCACTGTCGGTTTCCTCCGCACGGCCATCGATCGTCGGTCGATCCTTCATTCTCCTTCGCGGGTGATCAACCGAAGAGGGAAGGAGGAAATCAGAATTGCTTCCTTGTGAAGTCGTTCTGATTTCAACCATTTTCCTTCTTTTTTTATTTATTTATTTTATTTATTTTTATTTTTTTATAACTAATTATTCTTTCGCCCTCACACTTTAATCTTTTAGCCAAACGACTATTCAGTCCATTTCCGGTCAAATTCTTAAAATCTTCTCTTCACCAGTAGTCCTGAAATAATCTTTTACATACTAATACAATTTCTCTACTCTCGATTCCGACCGAAACTCATCCATTTACCAATATAAATTTCTGAAAGTTAAATAAGAGAAATCCCGATTTATAAAAAATCGTTCACCATAAATGGTAGAAAAATCAAAACTGAAACTGCCTAGTTTTTTACCATAAATTTTTATGCAACTTCAAAAATTCACAATAAATTCAATACTTATGTGAATTCAAGGATTCAGAAGTCTATGTAAACTTTAAGGTGTCTAGTTCTCATGGTAAGATCCATTTAATAAACCACCACCAATGGCTTAGCTGAATTAAATAAAAACCAAAATTGTCCTGTACATAACCTTCAATTTCAATTTTCTTCAAACTCTAAACCAATAACCAAAACTGCTCCATAAAACTATCACTATGTTACATAGCATCAATAAGCATCGAATAATAGAAGAAAAACAGCCAAATACTCACCTCATCTATGCATAAAACCCTAAACTTTAATATAATAAAATCAACTTATCTTACCTTGATTTCTCCTCGAGCATGAGTTGAGTGGATTTGCAGCAATGGAGAGGGAAAGAAAGGGTTACGTGAGAGCAGAGAGAGTGGATAGAGGTTGTCTAAAAAAACAACTAACATTATTAGAGTTTAAAGAGATAAACTCAAAATAAAGTGTCAGGTGGCAAACTTAAACATAACCAACAATGCAAACCTTTCTCTCTCTTATTTCTTTTTCATTTTTTTAAAAATATAAACCAACTTTGCTCAACGTAAATGGCTCCTCTTTTACCCAAAATCTGATTTCTGTTTTTTTTATATTTAAACATTTAAAGATTTTGATTATTGTAATCATTCTCTCACACTTTTTTTTTCTCTCTTTGACTTTCAACTCATCCTTTGATTATATCTCTTACCTTCCACGTAATTGCCCTAACAATTACTTCATTTAATTACCTCCTTTCCAACATAAATCACCATTTTATCAAAGTAAAAATTTTAACTATCAAATACAATGCATACATAATAACTTAGTCGATAATTATTTTAGCTGTTATATTCCACCATACTTAAATATATTCCACTATACTTAAATATAATTTTATCTTAAAAATTTTATTACCAGAATAATTCTAGATATCGGCTCATCATGTTCTGATATTTTTCCCAACTTGCTTCCTCTACGTCGTGGTTATGTCATAGAATGTTCACGAGTGAAATTTCTTTATTTCATAATACCTTCACTGCTTATTCGAGAATCCTTACTGACTATTCCTTATAAGTCAATATTGGCTTAATCTCAATATTTTGCTACTCCACAACGTGAGAAGGATCACATATAAATTTCTTCAACATATGAACGTGAAATACCTTAAGAATTATTTCCATAGAGGCTCGCAATTATAACTGGTAGGCTGTCTTGCTAATTTTTTTCGTAATAGGAAATGAACCAACATATCTAGGGCTCAACTTGCCCTTATTCCCAAATCTCATAACTCCTTTGAATGTGAAATGTGAGGTGTGTTGAGCACGATGGGTGTGTGGGTAGCTAGGCCCATTTGTTGGAGAAACCGGGATGATGGCGACGTGCTAGGGTGCAGTGTGGCGAGTGCATCCAGCCTCACCCTGAGATGGCTGCCGCGGTGTGCATGCGGTGGTATGCAATTATGGGCTCGTTGCTGGAGGAATCAGGACGATGGCGACGTGCCAGCGGGTAGTGTGGCGAGTGCGTCTATCCTTACCCTGGATGGTTGTGATGCGTAGAGTGATGTGCGGGTACGGATTGAGGGCCTAGTGCCTGGAGAAACCGGGACAATGGCGACGTGCCAGGGTGTGAGGTGGCGAGAGAGTCCAGCCTTACCATGGTACTGTCGTACCACGCGACACGGGTTGTGACAACATGAGTGAGAATGTAGAAATTGCATGTGATAGGATTGCATTGTTGTTTTACGTTTCATATTGCACTGCTTACTAAGCATTAGGTTTATGTTGTGTGTTCCATGGTGTAGGTGCAGAGATCCCTGAAAGTGAGTTACCAGAGCCTAGACAGGACGAATAGGTGGCTGGCGGTGCACTATCGTGTGCCAGCAGGTGGAGTTCGTTAAGGCGATCCCATGGTGGGGCAAGGTGAGGCGGGGTCCTTGATAGCGAGTTTTGTGGAGTCTATGACGAGCATATAGGTTTTGATGCATAGAGGGGTTTGGGTGTCCGTAATCGGGATTGATGTATGGATGTATTTTTGAACTATTTGAAAGAGTTTAAATGTATGAATCAGGTTCCAATCGGTACTTTTAATTCGAGGAAGTTTTTGAGTCCGTTTTCTTTTGGAACAGCTGTTATTTTGGGTTACTGGTGTGAAGTGTCGACCGAAGTCCAAAAGCATCGACCGGTCCTTGTATTTCTATGTTAAAAAGGTGAAGTTTATTTAAATCGATTTTAAACACGTTTTTCGCTACGGTTTTTCATAAATGAGTTTCGAAGGCGTCGTTCTGAGTCGAAGAACCAAAAGTATTAAATTTTTATAGGATTTTTGTCCGGGTGAGAAGCGAGCATACGGTTGGCGACTCGGGTCCAGGCATGACTCGGGAGCGTCAAAGATGTGGTATCGGAGCAGTGAACGTACCGGAAACGAGTAGGTTTTTGGGGCGTTACAACTTCGTTAATCACTTTGAACTCCAATTCACTTCTCCTTCGATCTACATAATTTTTCTTCCGGCTATGAGTTGCTAAGATTTGTTGTCTGATGATCTCAACTTTTTCTGCTATTTGATGAAAAATATACAAACCAATCAATCGGGATTTGCCAACTTCGTCTCAATACAAGAGAGATCTGTATTTTCTTCCATAGAGAGCTTCGTATGTGGCCATGCCAATAGTGAACTAATAACTATTGTTGTTTGAGAACTCCACTAATGGTAAAAACTTACTCCACGAAGATTGAAATTCCAGCACGCAAGGTGGAATCATATCCTTAAATATCTAAATAGTTCTTTCAGATTGTCCGTTAGTTTGATGATGAAATATTGTACTGAAGTTCAGTTGAGTTCTCATCGCTTTGTGTAAACTCTTCTATAATTTAGAAGTAAATCTGGGTCTCTCTTTGACACAATAGATGTTGAAACTCCCTGTAATAGGACTATTTCTTAAATGTACAGCTCTGCAAACTGATTCATCAAATACGCCATTTTCACCGGTAGAAAATGGGTGGACTATATAAGTCGATCAACAATCACCCATATTCTATCATAACCTTTTGTTGTCTGACAACAAAATACATACAGATCTGCTTCTATTTCCATTATGTAATTGATAATGTAGCGACTCGAAAACTCTCATGGTTCCCGGTACGCTAATTACTGCTACTCATACGTTCACACTGAGGACAATTCTTGTAAAATCGTCTGGACAATTCTTTCCTCGACTTAAAACTACCTTTTCTAAAACGTTAGAAATCGTCGCAGTGAAAGACTTTGATAAAAATTATTTTAAATAAAATTTTAAGTTTTTAAACACTAAAAGACATTTTTGGTCGACCCCAGTAAACACCGATCAACCCTTCCATCTATTTCTCACTAACAGTCGACACTTGCATGCACTGGTCGACACTACGTTTCTCTCTGTCCGCTTCGGTCGATCCTTGAGATCGACACACCCGTCTATTTTACACTAACGGTCGACAATTGCATACACCGGTCGACACTTCATTTCTTTCTGTCTGCGTCAGTCGACCCAAGCGGTCGACACCTACAGAGTTTGGTCGACCTTCTTACATGCAGGTTGACACTTTGTACGCATTTTCCCACTAAGCGGTCGACACCTTCTAAATACTAGTCGACACTTGCTAGGCTTGGTCGACCACTCAGCCAATAGGTCAACACTTCCTTTACGAAATTTTGCCTAAAAACGTTAATCTTTCAAAGAAACCACCGAAATTTGACTCAACGATAAAATAACAAAACGTACACTTTTCTATCATTTCAAAATAATTATTTACATAGAAAAATGACTACTAAAGTTTGAAATCTATCTATACATCCACATGATTACAATCGACTCAAAACTATTTCAACTAAACTTGAATTAACTAAAAACTCCCTCACATACCCCTGCCCTAGTCAAAATGCCCTAACAGACGGCCGGACAGTCTACGAGCACACTCCTCCAACCGTTTCTTAGTCCTGGGCTTGCTCACAGTACTCATCAGCTACTGTCTCGTCACCTATATCACAGAACTCATCTATTAACTTAATGTTAAGTAAGTAATGTACATAAAACTTAAACACTAAAAACAAACACATCCTAACATATGCAGTTTCTACAATTTCGTCTATACTTTCGTTCTTGTCTATTTCTTACGTTTTCTTTATCTTTTTACTTCTGGGTTTTTCTTTACGTGCTAGATCAAGGTGACACACTTTGCGGTCCACCTCATGGGACAAGCCTAATCTCGATCTAGTAAAGTAACACATCTCGCAGTACACCTCTGGGGATAAGGCCACCACGTAAAGCCGGGAAAGAAGTGATATACCTCGTTGTCCACCTCTGAGTACAATACCACTCAACCCCACCTTCATTATCTTCTTACGTACATTTTCATTTCATTCATCTCATCCTACTATTTCATTCGTAAAAACATGGAAATTCATTTTCGTTTCATTCTCATACTTTGAAACTATGATGCATAATTACTAAAGAATAACATAAAATAAACCTGCATGCATCCTATCAAAATATGATGTAGGCCTGAAGGCAAAACACCTACTGCGCTACTTACACTACTTACCTGGCGTACTTAACAACACGTTTGCAACTTCGTACGCTAACTAGAAAACCGGAGAACCTATAAAACCACACATTCATCAATTCTACTTCGTCCAGCTCATGAAATTCTAACACGGAAAATCTTAAAATCATACTAATCTGAAACTCCCAACTAAACCTGAAATCTTACACAATTTCTAACCAAATTCAGAATTGCATAATTTATATAATACTCGTCCGATTTTGACGATTCAAAATGCTACAGACTTCTGAGTACGTCTAATTTCTAACGGTGTAATTCAATTTCTAATTCAACACTTATAGCTTGGCCGAATGTGGCCGAATAGAAACCGTTCTGTAAATCTAGTATTCGGCTATCCAAATGCTCAATTTTTTTTCCATAAAATCACGTAATCTACTCGTACTTCTAGCTTAAATACTAACATATGGATAAAAATCAACTCTAACTTCAAATTCTCGTATCTCCCACCTAGGTTTCACCAAAACTACCCAATAATATCTCTAACTTTAATTTTATCACTCAAGACAACTAAAATATCATCTATCTACTAAGAACTAACTAGGACTTACTGTAGAATGAAGATCGATGAAGAAAGATCGTCGCTTGAGAAGAAGTATCATCAAGGAAGGGTTTCATGCACCATAAGGAAGAGGAATTCACCAAGGGGAAGGGGGTTTTCTCTACCCCCTTCTCTTTTTTTTTATAAAAATTTTATTAATATGTTTAATTTCTAATTACTATTTGGCCCTCAACTCATAATCTTCTAATCGAACGGTTATTTATTTCGTTTCCAGTTGCACTCTTAAAATCTTCTCTTTTCCATTAACCTCAATATAATCTTTTACACGGAACGGTCTACTCTTATGGACATCGGTTGACACTTTGCACCAGCACCCCAAAAATAACAGTAGTTCAAAAGAAAACGTACACAAAAGCTTCCACAATTAAAACCACCGATTCGACATCTGAGTCATTACTTTTTCAAATAGTTTGAAATGCACCTATACATCAATCCCGACTATTAACATTCACCCCTATCTATGCCTCAAAATCTATACACTCAACATAGACTGTAACACCCCGAGAAACCCCGCATTCTCGGTGCGCTACAGTGCATCTACACACTACACACACACACACTAACACTTGACATAACTAACTCAATTCAAAAGAATATTTGTGAGTATGAAAATTTTTCGACTCGATTCGAAAAACAACTCGCGTCCTGAAGAGGAAACACGAAGTCCTCAATATAAAACTACGCAGCGGAAAAGAAAACCATTTAAAACAATTTGAGATAAAACGGTAAGACTTGAAATCCTAGGAAAGAATCCCACGCACCCCACGAACTACCCAGTCCGGTCTCAAGCACTTACATCCCCACTCCGACACCCCGCGTACACCCTCGCGGTGCCGCACGTGCCAACTCAACGTCACTGTATCTCGCGCACACTCACAGCGCCGCGTGCCCCACGCACCCTGCCTCTGTACAGCACGTCCGCGCGCACGCCCTCACCCGGCGCCGCATGACCCGTGTGCAACAGCAGGGCCGCGTGCCCCGCGCACCTGCGATCACGCCGCACTTCCACGTTCATCTACCTTTTTCTAGCATTTACTGTTGACACCTCAACCTATTTCGTATCTCCTCGACTCCCAACCACTCTCCTGAAATTTTGGCAGAGTAACGGCTAAAAACTGACTATCCCAAAATTTAAACCCTGCACACAATTCACCATAATCCAACAATGTTTATCTATCCATCATCCAGAGAAATCACCATAACTAAATCAGAGTAAGAAGACAACAAGAACCCATCAAATACAAATGAAGAAAGTCCCCCAAAACACTACAACCCCTCTATACAATCTCAAAAGATCAATGTTTGTACAACCCCGCTATCTATACAAATATCCAACATGAAATGGTAAATCCATTATCACCTACCACCACCACGGGTCGGGTCGCCCTAACAAAAATCCGCCATCCGGTGCCTCGGGTGCACGCCGCCAACCATCCTACACCTCTGGACTAGGCTCTCGAGGCTCACCAGCAGTATCGTCAGCACCTACACCACAGAACACACAACATAAGCCTAACGCTTAGTAAGTAATGCGATATGAAAGTAAAAGCCGACAATGCAATCCTATCACATGCAGTCTCTACAATCACACTCATGTTGTCACATCTGTGACGCGTAGTGCAGCCGCACCAGGGTAAGGAGAAACCTCATGCCACCCTACACCCTGACACGTCGCCACCGTCCCTGACTCCCCAGCAATGAGGCCCACAAGCTACACACACGCATCACCACACGGCAACCACATCAGGGTAAGGGTGTACCTCGTGTCACTCTACACCCTGACACGTCGCCCCCGTCCCAGCCTCCCCAGCACGGGGCCACAGTTGCCACACACATACGTTTCGCGACAGCCCAGCCGCCCCACCCCTCGAGTAGGATCCGCAGCTGGTGTTGCATCGGCCCACAAACTAATAAGATCCGCGGTACCACTGCCCATATCTTCACCGTCAACACATTCACGCCACACGACAGCCCAGCCGGCCCACCCCTCGAGTAGGATCCACGACTGGTGAAGCACCGGCCCGCACACTAGCGGGATCCGCGGTACCACCGCCACACGTCTCACCTCATACATCAAAACATGCTAAAAATCATTTTCGTTCCCGTTTTTAAAAATATGATGCATGTCAAACAATACGCACGCACACCACAATCAATCACATAAACCCTAAAGTTCTACAGTGTACGCCCACTTGGGCAAAACACATGCATGCACTACTTACCTGGCGTCCTAAGCTCGTTCGACGCACAGATTCGCCAAAAGAAAGCCTCAACCTAAAACACAACCAATTTCTCATCAGTATTTATCTCAACATTCACCAATTAGCTAAAAATTATCTTCTCTAATTACACTCATTAAATTCCAACTGAAACGGTCCATTGGTTTGGTTTGGCCGAATACCAGCCCAACGTTCGGATGCGCATAACTTTTGCGTCCGTCAAAGGAATCAAACGATTCAAGTGGCTAAACGTCCCCTTAGGAACCTAGTTTAACATCCCAAGACAGATTTTAAAACGGTAAGCCGCAGACAGGCAAAAAACGCCAAAAACCGAATCTGCTTTTTTTTTTATAAAATTTCAACCTTTGTTTTTCTTCAACCAAAACTCATTCGATTCAGCTTTTACGCACCAAAAACGACATGCCCCTACCACACATCGAAACTCCACGAAAAATGGTCTCAAATTCTACTTGGACCAAAATCTGGCCTAAACTTCCGACGCACATAACTTTTGCGTCGGATGTCGGAATCGAACGATTCCAGCGGCCACACGTTCCTCTAACAACCTATTTTTAACCCACAAAACAGAATTTATAATGATCAACTTAAGTCTAGCCAAAAACGCCAAAAACAGAAGCTGTTTTTATACGAAAAATAGCCGAAATCTCAACTTCAAGCAAATCTCGCAAGTTCTCAGCACCGAACACTCACATTTCAACCTATTAAGCACAATCTAACCCGATATCAGAAATTCAAACACAAAATCTGAATTTTAGCTCAACCTTCTCCCTCGGTTTCTCTCCCTCTCACCGGTCTCCTACTGTCCACTTGCTAACCTACACACTCACCCTCTTAATCCCTTCACATTTGCCGCCAAATTCAAAGAAAAACGGAAGGGAGCTGAACCTCAGTCTCGGTCAATTCGGACAGGACAGCAGAGGGAGAGAAGGACTTACAAAGTGGTGGTGTCTGGCACTCGGGTGGGAGAAGGACTCCAGCAACACGTCTGGTCGTTGGCGGCAGAATTAGAAAGAGACTCACTCCCTCGGTCGACGATTGAAGGCGCTCGTGCCATCACCCTTCGGGAGCTCGAGCAGCAGAAACTGAACAACTCCGGTTCGTCGGAATAGCAGCACTCGCTCGCAGCTCTCCCCTCACTCTCGCGCTTGTCGGCAGTTGATCTTAGCTCCGATTTCGGAACACAGAATGCTCTCCCCCGCACGATCGCTCTTGGGCGCTTTGCAGAAACCAGCCGAATGGCTTCTTCCCGAAGCCATTCGGGCGTTATCATTTTTTTTTATTACTTTAAACAATAATAATTTACTTAAATGCCCTCACGTGTTTTAATCTCCCGTAATTTCATTAATTTCTCGACTTCTCGACTTTAAATGCCGAACTCCATCGCAAAAGTAAGCTCCGAGTCTTATAATTTAACTTCTCCCATTGAAACATTTCTCAAAACTCCGACCGAGATTAAATTAAAATCTCATAAGTTAAAAATTCAAAATTCAAAATTTCCGGGTTATTACATAGACCTCTCAAAAGACAACTCCCGTAACCTGCCACGACCAACTCCACCTACCGGCACACGGTAGCACGCCACCAACCGCCTACTCATCCTGTATAGGCTTTGACAACTCACCCACTAAAATCTTTGCACCTACACAACGGAACACACAACATAACCTTAACGCTCAGTAATTAATGCAATATGAATACGTAAAAGGACAATGAAATACTATCACATGCAGTCTCTACTTTCTCGCTTAGGTTGTCACAACTGGTGCCGCGTGGTACGGCCGCACCTTGGTGAGGCTGCACTCTCTTGGCACCTCACACCCTGGCACGTCGCCATCGACCCGGTTTCTCCAGTAATGCGGCCATCAAAACGTACCCACGCATCACTCTACGCACCGCAACCATTCTAGGGTGAGGCTAGACGCACTCGCCGCACCACTCCCTGGCACATTACCATCATCCCAGTTCCTCCAGCAACGAGGCCATAGTTGCCCACCAACACACGCACACCGCAGCAGGTATCCCAGGGTGAGGCTGGACGCACTCGCCACATCACACCCTGGCACGCCGCCACCGTTCCAGTTCCTCCAGCAACGGAGCTTAGCTATCCACACACCCATCATACTCACCACCACATATCGCACTTCACATTCAAACATAAAACCATGCTTCAATTCGTTTTCGTTCCTGTTTCAAAACATGATGCATGCCACACAACACACACGCACATCACAATCAACCAACACCACCTAACGTTTCTCGGTGTAGGCCCACTTGGGCAAAACACATGCATACACTACTTACCTGGTGTCCTAGCTCTCTGTGGTGCTTGTTTCACCCGAAACCTGTTCAACATACAACAAAACCAGTTTCCTGTCAAAATTCATCACACTACTCTACCTGTGCACTAAATCACCATACTGGTACAACACTTCATCAACTCGCCAAAATTGCTCACTAATCTATCTCGGCTCTAAATTCAAACTAATTTCCGACGCACATAATATTTGCATCGGTTATCAAAATCACCCGATTCTAGTGGCCAAACGCTTTAATTATAACCTAGTTTAACATAACAAAAGGGATTTTGAACCCAACTCTCGTAGCTCAGTTGAAAATTCAAAGTCAGTTTCGCTTTAGTGCTTAAAATCCCACATTCTCTGTCTTTCAATAAAACTCACCAATTTCCTCATTAATCTATCACATTTATCGTCAAGGATACCACAACAAACAATAACCAACCCAATAAACACTCCAACTCTAAAACCCTAAATCTCTATCTACCAATTTTTATCAAACTCTAATCCTAACCCGAAACAAAACCATAAATACTCAAACCTAACTGAAACCATTGTGGTGGAGGGTAAAACAGAGGGATTGTTCCGTCGATGTAGCAAAAATCACCGAAGGGAGGGCTTCACTCTCCTCTTCTTCGCGTGGGCGAGGGAAAACACAGAGGAGGGTGGAGAGTTACGATTCCTCCCCACTTTCTGTTACTTATTATTTTTTTATAAAATAATAATAATATTAATAACTAATTATTATTTCACACTCACATTTTAATCTTTTAATCCAACAGCTATTCAATCGGTTTTCGATCGTATCCTAAAATTTTCTCCCCACCATTAGCTTCGAAATAATTTTCCAACTAACCTTACAAATTTTTCGCTTTCCATTTGGACCCCAACCCCGCCGTTCAGCACCTTGACATCCCAAAAATAAATACCACGAAAACGGGTGTTACATACAGAGTGTTGACCTGCACGTAAAAGGGTCAAACAAACTCTGTAGGTATCGACCACACGGATCGACCGATGCGGACAGAGAGAAACATAGTGTCGATCGATGCATGTATGAGTCGACCGGTAGGATAAAATTGGATGGGAGTGACGACCTCAACGATCTACCGATGCAGACAGAGAGCAACGTAGTGTCGACCGGTGCACCCAAGTGTTGACCGGTAGTGTAAAATGGACATGAGTGTTGACTTCAATGATCGACCGACGCGGATAGAGATAAATGTAGTGTCGACCGATGTACGCAAGTATCGACTAGTAGTGAAAAATTAATGGAAGTGTCGACCGGTGTTTACAAGGGTACACCGAAAATGATTTTTTTTTTATGTTTTAGAAAACTTGAAACTTTATTTAAGCTGATTTTTTTTTATAAAAGTCTTCAACTATGATGGTTTTAAAAGTTTTCAAAAAGATCATTTTAAGTCGAGCAATAAAAGTTTTAAATTTTTACTCAAATTTTCCAAGCGTGTTTGTGGGAGTAGTAGCAGTGAGCGTACCAGGAACCATTAGGATTCTCAGGTCTCTACAATGAGCTCGTCTGCTGTGCCTACCATTTTAGTGCCAAAGAAAGATGGCTCCATAAGAATTTGTGTAGATATCTGAGTCATCTATCAAATTACTATCAAGTATCGGTTCCCTGTTCCGAGGCTTGAGGACAGGCTAGCTGAGCTTAGTAGAACTTAATACTTTTCCAAACTTGACTTGTCGAGTGGTTACCACCAAATCTGAATGAATGAGGGGGATTATTAGAAAATAGCTTTCAAAACAAAGTATGGCCTCTTTGAGTGAATGGTGATGCTCTTCAGACTTTTCAATGCTCCTACATTTTTATGAGGCTCATACACTTTGTCGTCAAGGTAATGTGCCTACAAGTCTTACCAGTTGAGCACGAACCAAGTTATGTTTTCTAACTTTTTTTTCATTTAATCAATTCCTGAGTTTTGTAGGTAAAGGCCCTCTTTAAGCTAGGATTGGAATTGTTGAAGAGGAAATTTGTTTTACTTTATCAAATTCTATAACCAAACTCTTTTATGTGTTTAGGTTTAGGAAACTTTAGTTTTTACTTAAGACTTTGTAATAACTTGGAAAATTTCAGATTTTAGATCTAATTTCGAAAATTTTTTATTAAATCCTGGTTGAAATTTTGATAAATATTTTAACAATTAAGTTAATTTATAAAACTCGAAATATAAATTTAGTGACGGTTTCTCAAATTTTTTAAGTCAAAAGGATGTGAATTTAATGAAGTTACAGACGGTTATGTACGTGAGGGTGTTTCAATAATTTGTTTTGTTAATGTTAAAAAAAATAATAAAATAAACAACCGAATGGCTTCGTATCCACTCCTGCTCCTGCTCTTAGAATGTCGCACTAGAAACCTTGTCCTGCTCCTCCACCTTTGCAAAACTCATTATTCTCTCCATGCTCCGTATCCACTCCTCAGCATTAAGAGGATCCGGAGATGAACCGTCAAAAGTCGGGGGTCTAAGTCTGTGCAGCCTGTCACCCCCTCTGTCAAACGATCCCTGCGCACTAAACTGACATTGGTCGTCCATGCTCATAAATCTCTCCAGCTGCTAAGATTGGCAGTGGATTAACTCAGTAATCTGCCAGACGGTATCATTTATATCGACCACAGCTCTATGCGCCTCTCCTGACATTTTCTGCCTTTAAAATATACAAAACTCACATTAGTATTACAATAAAATTAAATCTAAATACTTACAGTTTGTTGAGTGCTCCCGTGCAGTATCTGGCGGTGTTAGGTGGCTCTGATACCATAACTGTATCACCCCACAAACGAACACGTTCATGGTGCGCTTACTACGTCTACACACTATGACATACAGAGACTCAACGCAAACTCACTTACTTTAATACAACTTTCACTTTCGGATCATATTCAAAATAACATTTGTGAGTATAAAAATTGTTCGACTCGATTCGAAAACGACTCGTGCCCCGAAGAGGGAACACGAAATCCTCAATATAAAATATGCAGCGGAAAAGATAATTTAAAGACAACCTTTCTCCCGAAATTTCGGCAGAGTAACGCCTAAAAACTGTCTATCCCAAAAATTTAAACCCTGTTCACATTTAAGCAGAAAACTAGAAATACCTATCCATCAACCATCAAGAGAATCTTCATAACAAAAATTGAATTTTAAAGACAACAAAATCCATCAACTACAAATCAAGAAAATTCAGAGTGTAAAGCATTACCAAGCTCTTACATGTAAAGTGTACGCGTACGTCACCAAAATCACAATCACTTCATAAACTTATATACAACTGACACCTATACAACTCGTCTGATCAACTATATATCGACACAAAAAAAGAAAATACCCACAAAAGTCAAGTCACCACCTAATATCTCCAGGGTTGGGTCGCCCTAACATATCCGCCGTCCGGTGCCTCGGTCGCACGTCACTAACCATCGTATCCCTTAGGACTAGGCTTTCGAGGATCATCAGCAATATCGTCAGCACCTACAGCACAGAACACACAACATAAGCTTAACGCTCAGTAAGTAGTACAATATGAAAGTAACAGCCGATAATGGAATCCTATCACATGCAGTCTTTACATTCACACTCATGTTGTCACATCTGTGATGCGTAGTGCAGCCGCATCAAAGTGAAGAGGAAACTATCGCCACCCTACACCCTGACACGTCGCCACCGTCTCAAACTCCCAATCAACAAGACCCACAAGCTACACATACGCATCACCACACAACATACACATCAGGGTGAAGGTGTACCTCGCGCCACACTACACCCTGACAAGTCGCCCCTGTCCCAGCCTCCCCAGCAACGAGGCCACAGTGGCCACACACACATTTCGCGACAGCCCAACCAGCTCACTCCTCGAGCAAAATCTGCGACTGTTGTTGCACAGGCCCACACAATAGTAGGATCCGCGTGACGGCCCTGCCGGCCCACTACTCGAGCAGAATCCGCAGTTGGTTACACATCGACCCACACACTAGTAGGATCCACGGTACCACTGCCACGCATCTCACCATATACTAAAAATGTGTTTAAAACAATTTTCGTTCCCATATTAAAACATGATGCATGTCAAACAATACGCACGAACACCACAATCAACAACATAAATCCTAAAGTTCCACAGTGTAGGCCTACCTAGGCAAAATACAAGCATGCACTATTTACTTGCCGTTCTAAGATCACTGGATGCACAGATTCGCCAAAAATGACTCAAAAACGCAAACAATCATTCATCAATCTTCACTTCAAAATTCACCAAATAAGTTAAAAATAACTTCTCTAAACTAAACCTATGAAATTCCCACTAAAAAGGGTCACCAATTTGGTTCGGCCAAAAACCAGCTTAAATTTTGGACGCGCATAGCTTTTGCGTCCGTATATTTGGTTTTTTGTGTTTTTCACCGATCTGCGGCTTACCCTTTTAAAATCAGTCTTAGTATGTTAAACTAGGTTTTTAAGGGAACGTTTAGACTCTTGAAACTAACCTTACCCATTAAAATCAGCAATGCTAATATCACACGTCACAATTATACGAAAAATGCTGAATAATTTGGCTCCGTCCAAAATTTGACATAAACTTCCGACGTGCATAACTTTTGCGTCCGATATCGTAATCGAACGATTCTAGTAGCCAAACGTTGCTCTAACCACCTATTTTAACTCACTAAAACATAATTTAAAACAATTAAACATAGGCCCATCAAAATCCCCAAAAACATAACTGTTTTTATACGAAAAAGATCCGAAATCTCAACTTCGATCCAATTTCTCCAATTTTTTCACCGAACAATCACATCTCGACCTATTAAGCATAATATAACAAGAAATTAGCAATTTAAGCACCAAAACCAAATTTTGGCTCAACCACCCCTCGGTTTTTCTCCCTCTCACCAAACACCTATTGTCCATCCACTAAACACACACATTCACCCCTTCTAATTCACTCAAACGTTGCTGTCAAATCCATAAAAAGCGGAAGGAAACCGAGCATTAAGCTGAGCCAAAAAGAAAAACCCGAACAGGGCTCACCTTCAAATATTGGAGCTCAGAAAATCAGACCACGTTTGAAACGGGTTTTGCCGAACAGGCCTAACTCATCGGCGAGTGCTTCTCCACACTGGCCGTCGTTGATCGGTGGCTCAGCTCGATTTCTCTCACGCCCTTGATCGCTCTCTTTGAAGTCTCCTTCTTGGGCGCTCGGTTTACAACAGCCGAATGGCTTCCTTCCGAAGCCATTCGGTTGTTATAATATTTTATTATTATTATTTAATTAAATTTAAACAGTAAAAGTTTACCGAAACACCCTTACGCGTTTAATCGTCCGTAACTTTATTAAATTCTTGTTGTTGCGACTTTAAAATTTTGAAACCGTCATTAAAACTAGATTCTGAGTTTTATGACTTAATTTTCCCAGTAAAATATTTCTCGAAACTCCAACCGAGATTAAATTAAAAATTTTGGATATAATATTTAAAAATCTGAAAATATTCTGGGTTATTACATCCCCCCACCTTATAAGAATTTTTTCTCCAAAATTTACGTACCGAGTAAGTTGAGATACTGATACTCCATGTATTCACGACGGTCACAAGTGGTCTATTGCACACCATGATTGCGCCACAACATCTTGACCAAAGGGAACTTATTGTTGCGCAGTACCTTCACAGCAGACCCAAAGATCCTCACTGGCTTCTGCTCGTAGGACAGCGTCAGCTGCATCTCTATATACTGCTGTGGCACTACTTGAGAGAGATCGCACATACACTTTCTCAACATCGAGACATAGAAAATATCATGGATGGCATCCATCGACGAAGGCAACTGGAGCTGGTACGCAGTACTCCCAATGCTCTTGGCAATTGGGAATTGTCCCACAAACCGAGGGTTGAGCTTCCCTCGCTTCCCGAATCTCACTACTCCCTTGAACGGCGTGATCTTCAGAAATACCTCGTTGCCCTCAGTAAACTCCAACTCCCGACGCCTCTGGTCAACATAACTCTTCTATCGGCTCTGAGCTGCTTCAATCCTCTTCCGTATCACAGAAATTTTGTCGATAGTCTGTTGTAAAATCTCAAGACCCATCAATTGGGCCTCCCTAACCTCATCCTAATACAATGGCGATCTGCACTTCCTTTCATAGAGGGCATCATACGGCGCCATACCAATGGTGGACCAGTAGCTATTATTATATGAGAACTCCACTAACGGTAAAAATTTACTCCAAGCCAACTGAAACTACAACACACAGGCCCCCCTGAGCATATCCTCCAGAATCTATATAGTCTGCTCTGACTGCCCGTCGGTATAAGGATGAAAGGCTGTACTGAAATCTAACCTGTTACCCATGGCCTTATACAGACTCCTCCAAAACTTGGACGTGAATCTGTGGTATCGGTTTGAAACAATTGAGACCGGAATCTCATGAAGTCTTACTATCTTCTGAATATATAATTGGGCAAACTAATCCATGGTATAAGTCATTCTCACAGGTAAAAAGTGAGACGACTTCGTTAATCTTTCCACAATCACCTAGATATCATCATGACCCTTGGCCGTACTCGGCAGTTCCACTACAAAATCCACAGTGATACCCTCCCACTTCCATTCCGGTATTGGCAATGGTTGGAGCATCTCAGATGTTCGCTGATGTTCCGCCTTCACCGGCTGGCAGACTACGCAGGTCTCAACATACTCAGCCACGGCTTGCTTCATGTGAGGCAACCAATAGTGCTGCTTCAAATCCCTGTACATCTTAGTGCTTCCGGGATGCACAGAGAAATAAGATGAATGTGCCTCTGATAATATCTCCTTACTCACCTACTCATCCTTCAGGACATACCACCTATCTCGAAATTTCAGAATCCCGTCCTCTGAATAGCAGAACTCAGAATTAGTCCTGGCCTCCATACTCGCCTTCAACTTGCTGCACTCCAGGTCAGTCTACTGGGCCTACCTAATCCTGTTCAGAATAGTCGAACTCAGCGACAGGGCCAAAAGAGTGGCTGGCAGATTAGAAACTACCTTCAGGCCAAAACTCTGTATCTCTGTCATCAACTCAATAGGCCCTATGAAAGTCACAATAGAAGTTGAAACTGTTACCCAACCCAAGGCGTCTGCGACCACATTCACCTTTCCCGGGTGGTACTTGATCTACACATCGTAATCATTTACCAGTTCGAGCCATCTCCTTTGTCTTTAATTCAGCTCCTTCTATGTGAAAATGTAACTCAAGCTCTGATGGTCTGCGTAAATCTCGTACTGTTGCCCATATAGCTTGAGTGCAAATACAACTGCCGCCAGCTCCAAATTGTGAGTGGGATAATTCTACTCATAAGTTTTCAACTGCCTAAAGGCATAGGCAATAACTCTCCCACTCTGCATTGAAACACACAACAAACCAATCCTGAATGCATCACAATAAATGCAGAACTTCTCTCTTTCCATGGGCAGTGTCAATATAGCAGTTGTAGTCAATCTCTGCTTCAATGTCTGAAAGCTATCCTCACAACTGTAAGTCCATTCGTATTTTACATTATTTCGGGTCAGCCGGTTCAAAGGAGCTGAAATCTTGGAGAAGCCCTCAATGAATCTCCGATAATATCTAGCTAACCCTAGAAAACTACGTATCACGCAAGCACTGGTCGACTGCGGCCACTCCTTTACAGCCTGAACTTTCACCGAATCAACTGAAATACCCTCAGGGGAAATAACGTGCCTCACAAAGTGAATACTGTCCAGCCAAAACTCGCACTTAGAGAACTTAGCATACAGTTGGTGCTGGCTCAGAATAGTCAACACGGTCATCAAGTGCTCTCTGTGCTCCTCCTCACTCCGTGAATAAATCAGGATGTCGTCGATAAACACGATCACAAACTTATCCTGGTACTCACTGAAGACTCGGTGCATCAGATCCATAAATGCTACCAGGGCATTGGTCAACCCACAAGACATAACCAGAAACTCAAAATGTCCGTACCTCGTTCTAAAGGGCGTCTTTGATACATACTCTCCCTTTACCTTCAACTGATGATAACCAGATCTAAATTCGATCTTAGAAAACACCCAAGCACCCTATATCTGATCAAATAAATCGTCTATACTCGGCAATGGGTACTTGTTCTTCACCGTCAACTTATTCAGCTCTCAATAGTCAATACACATGCATAGGAATCCGTCCTTCTTCTTAACGAATAGAACTGGCATGCCCGAAGGTGAAAAACTAGGGCGTATAAAGCCGTTATTCGTCAGTTCCTCCAATTGAGCCTTCAGCTGTTTAAGTTCAGTAGGTGCTAACATTTACGGGTTCTTGCACACCGGCTCGGCACTTGGGAAAACATTTATCTCAAATTCGATCACCTGTAAGGGGTAACCCTGGCAAATCATCACGAAACACCTCCAAGAACTCCTGCACAATAGGGATATCTTGTAACCGAGTATCTCCCTGTGACTGTGTATCCCTGACACTTGCCCTGACAACTCTTACCCAACAACCGTGGAGTCTGACAAGATAAGATAGCAGAAATCCTGGCAAGACCTTTACCTGCTTTGAATGTGTAGCTTTCCCTGTTTGCGTGCCGAAAATGAACCTCTCTGGTCCTGCAGTCAATCTTGGCTTGATGTCTGAACAGCCAGTCCGTTCCCAAGATTACTTCATAGTCGCTCATATGCAATATGACTAACTCGGCATACAACTGCTTTCTCCCCACTGTCACCACATTGCCCCTTACCACCTGTTATGAATACAAATGTTCCCTGATTGCAAGGTCACATCATAATGTCGTCCGGCGGGACTGAACTCCAAATTTGCCTTAACAACAAAACCTGTCGGCACAAACGAGTGCGTTGCGCCCGTATCAATCAAGGTATAAGCTGCCACACCAGAAACAAAAATGTTACATGCAATCACTTATGGCTAGGTAGCATCATCTGACTTAAAAAGAGCAAAGAACCTCGGTGTAACTCTCGCTGACGTCTTGCTCGCAGTTGGGCATCTGTTGGCAAAGTGTCCCACCTCATTGCAGTTGAAGCAACGGCTCTGACGCAGCTTTTGGCACTCCCTAAACATGTGACCCACCTCGCCATAATTATAACACCACACTGGGCCCACTTTGCACTCGTGCGGGTGGCTCATCTGACACTTCAGGCACACTGGAAATTGTCTCGCCCCTGCGGCCTCTTGGTGCTCCCCTAGCTGTTGAAACTGTCACTAGGCCTATTTAAGCCTTTCTGTATGGACGCCCCCTCTCCGCTCAACTGTGGTAGCGACTCTTTGAATGATCTCCGAGGCTGCTCCTTGGGTACTTCCTTATAACTAAGAAGCTTCGCCCGAGCCTACTCAATGTACACGACCTTCGCTACCACCTCCTCGTATGGCATGCCTCGAGTCCTCAAAATCCGCATGCCCATATAGATATCCGGCTTTAGGACCTGCACAAACTGATGTACCTTATTCTCATCGAGGCTCACCAAATGCCCCACAAACCACGACAAGACCTCAAACTGTTGTACATACTCGGCCACAGTGCCGGTCTGCTTCAATTGTGCAAACTCCACCATCTTCCGTGTCCTGACATAATGGTTGAAATACATACCGAAAAACACTGACCTAACAGAATGCCTGAAATACTTACTGAAAAACACCAATCTCTCGTGGCCACCATAGTATCCCACCAATGCCTTGCATCCTTGGACAAATAGAATGCTGCACTAGAAACCTTGTCCTGCTACTCCACCTTTGCAAAACCCATCATCCTCTCTATGCTCCTTGTCCACTCCTCAGCATTGAGAGAATCCGGAGATGACCCGTCAAAAGTCGGGGGTCTAAGTCTATGCAGCCTATCACCCACTCTGTCAGACGAACCCTGGCCACTACACTGACCCTGGTCGTCCCTGCTCATAAATCTCTCCAGCTGCTGAGACTGGCGGTTGTCACACCCCCAAATTCGCACCACGAATTTTTGCCTTCGGGATGTGCGGCGCTGGGTCCTCGACTCGACCAGCCTTCCTCCTCGTTGGTGCTTTGCGGAATTGAATAGAACTAACACAAGTATTTACGGGAGCAAAACCTCTCAACCCTCTTTTCTATTCCGAATACAAAAGACTAGGAACACTCGCTCAAGGATCACCACAACTTGCCTTAGGAACTCCTTTATCGGATACCTTTAGCTTGGTGTCTTAAGAGGCTTATATACATCTCATGGCCGAGCCATGTCTTTAATTAGACACTAAATGCCCATCGGATGCCTAACTTCAATGCTGGCCGCGTGCACCATGAATGCCCGCCGCGCGCCATCAATGCTTGCCGCGTGCGCGCCATCAATGCATGCCGCGTGCGCCAGGGCTCGGTCGCCAGGCTGCCCAGTGCACCCCATCTGAAGGTAGCATCCCGCACCCAGCGCCCTGCGCCAGCGCCCATCTGGCACGCCGTGCCCGTCCCGCGTAACTGCCACGTACCGCGCGCGCTCGTAACGCCCCGCGCCAACGGCTAGCTGCCGAGGTGTAACGCCTCACCAACGGCTATGTCCGCCCGCCAACGGCTATGTCACCTGCCGTAACGCCCCAACAGCTATCCCCATGCCGTGTCCAGTCCGTGTCAGCTCCGCGTGCACCAACTGCGCGCGCCCATAACTGCAGCGCCCTGCTGGAGCATAACGCCCAGGTTGCGCGCACCGCGTGCGCCAGCCACGCGCCGCGTGCTTGTAACTGCCTGCTCAGTAAATGTCCTGCCCAACACTTAGCCAATTTAGCACTTACTTGCATAGCTTCACGGATCTGCTCTTTGGCCCATGTCTGCCTCATGGCCTGCGCACCTTGTGCGTCA
Organism: Begonia peltatifolia; assembly: GCA_022433055.1. Classification (NCBI taxonomy): domain Eukaryota; kingdom Viridiplantae; phylum Streptophyta; class Magnoliopsida; order Cucurbitales; family Begoniaceae; genus Begonia; species Begonia peltatifolia. The sequence continues at coordinate 12,834,564 of CM039519.1, read as the reverse complement.
TCGTGGGCCACGCGCCCATCTGCCGCGCGCCCATTGCGGGTCGCGCGCCTCGTGCTACCGCGCACCCAAGGAGTAGCCCAGCTCCTCCCCTCCTTTGGGCCAATTGGCCCTTGCCTTCATGCATTGTGGGAAGAGGGGTGTGACACTGGCGGTGAACTAACTCAGTAATCTGCCGGACAGTATCATCCATATTGCCCACAGCTCTATGCCGCTCTCGTTCTGGTCGACCTCTGCCTATCACCTCTGCTGACATTTTCTACCTTTACAATATACAAAACTCACATTAGTATTACAATAAAATTAAATCCAAAAACTTACAGTTGGTGGAGTGCTCCCGTGCAGCAGCTGGCGGTGTTAGGTAATCCTACAAACGATGTCGACCCCGTGGCTCTAATAACATAACGGTAGCACCCCGCGAACCCATACGTTTCTGGTGCGCTTACTACGTCTACACACTATAACATAATCAGACTCGACACAAACTGACTTACTTTAATACCACTTTCACTTTTAGATTATATTCAAAATACCATTTGTGAGTATAAAAATTTTTTGACTCGATTCGAAAACAACTAGCGTCCCGAAGAGGGAACACAAAATCCTCAATATAAAATATGTAGCAGAAAAATAATTTAAAGTAGTTTTAATAATAAGCCAACAAAACTTGAAACCCTAGGAGAGAGTCCAACACACACCTCGAACTACACAAATTCGGTGCCACACACCCACGTCCCCACTTCGGCACCCTATCTCCGTACAGCATGTCCGCACGCACGCCTTAACCAGACGCCGCACGACCCATGAACACCTGCGGGGCCGCGTGCCCCCGCGCACCTATGACCACGCCACACTCCCGCGCCCATCTAAACTTCTTTAGCTCCTCACTGTAGACACCCTGACCTATTCCATATCCTCTCGACTCCCAACCTTTCTTCCGAAATTTTGGCAGAGTAACGCTTAAAAACTAGCTATCCCAAAAATTTAAAATATGCACGCAGTTCACCAGAAAACTATAAATACCTATCAATCAACCATCCAAAGAATCTACATAACAAAAATCGAAATTTAAAGACAACAAAATCCATCAACTACAAATCAAGAAAATTCACAGTATAGAGCATTACCAAGCTCTTACATGTAAAGTGTACGCGTACGTCACCAAAATCACAAGCATTTCATAAACACCTATACAACTTACACCTATACAACTCGTATGATCAACTATATATTGACACAACAAAAGAAAATACCCACAAAAGTCAAGGCACCACCAACCATCTCAACGGGTCGGGTCGCCCTAATATATCCGCCGTCGGGAGCATCGGTCGCACGACGCCAACCGTTCTATGCCTCAGGACTAGGCTCTCGAGGCTCACCAGCAATATCATCAGCATCTACACCATAGAACACACAATATAAGCATAACGCTCAGTAAGTAGTACAATATGAAAGTAACAATCGACAACGCAATCCTATCACATGTAGTATCTACACTCACACTCATGTTGTCACATTTGTGACGCGTAGTGTTGTCGTACCAAAGTTAAGAGCAACCTATCGCCATCCTACACCCTGACACGTCGCCACCGTCTCGGACTCCCAAGCAACGAGGCCAACAAGCTACATACATGAATCACCATACAGCAACCACATCAAGGTGAGAGTGTACCTCGCGCCACTCTACACCCTGACACGTCGCCCCAGTCCCAGCCTCCCCAGCAACTGGGCCACAGTTGCCACACACACATTTTGCGACAGCCCAGCCAGTTTACTTCTCGAGCGAAATCCAAGGCTGGTGTTTCATAGACCTACACACTAGTAGGATCCGCGGTACCACTATCCATCATAATCACCACTGACGCATACATGCCATGTGACGACCCAGCCGACACAGTGCTCGAGTGGAATTCGTGGTTGGTTACGCACTGGCCCACACACTAGTAGGATCCGCGGTACCACCGCCACGCGTCTTACCATTAACTCAAAATATGTTTAAAACCATATTCGTTCCCTTTTTAAAACATGATGCATGTCAAACAATACACATGCAAACCACAATCCACAACATAAATCCTAAAGTTCCACGGTGTAGGCCTAAAAAACAAGCATGCATAACTTACCTGGTGTACTAAGCTCAGTAGACGCACAGTTTCGCCAAAAATGCTTCAACCGAAAACGCAAACAATCACTCATCAATCTTCACTTAAAAATTCACCAAATAAGTTAAAAATAACACCTCTTAACTAATCTCATGCAATTCCAACTAAAACGGGTCACCAATTTAGTTCGGTCGAAAAGCAGCCTAAACTTCGGACGCGCATAACTTTTCCGTCCGTCAACGGAATCGAGCGATTCAAGAGGATAAACGTTCCCTTAGTAACCTAATTTAACATAATAAGACAGATTTTAAAATGGTAAGCTGAAGATTGGTGAAAAACACAAAAAACCGAATCTGCCTTTTTTATCCAAATTTCATATTTCCATTTCCTTCAACCAAAACTCACTCAAAACTAACCTTACGCATTAAAATCAGCAATGCTAATACGACGCGTCACAATTCTATGAAAAATGATCAATAATTTGACTCCGTCCAAAATTTGACATAAACTTCTGACGCGCATAACTTATGCGTTCGATATCGAAATCGAACGATTGCAGTGGTCAAACGTTCCTCTAAACACTTATTTTAACCCACTAAAATAGAATTTAAAACAGTTAACCGTAGCCCTGTCAAAATCCCCAAAAGCATAACTGTTTTTAAACGAAAAAGATCTGAAATCTCAATTTCGATTCAATTTTGCCAATTTCTTCACCGAACAATCACATCACAACCTATTACGCATAATGTAACAAGAAATTAGCAATTCAAGCACCAAAACTGAATTTTGGCTTAACCACCCCTTGGTTTTTCTCCCTCTCACGGACACCTATTGTCCATCCACTAAACACACACATTCACTCCTTCTAATTCACTGAAACGTTGTGGCCAAATCCACAAAAAGCAGAAGGAAATCAACCACTAAGCTGAACCAAAAAGAAAAACCCGAAACAGGGCTCACCTTTGGATTTTGAAGCTTGAAAAATCAGACCACGTTTGAAAAGGGTTTTACCGAACAGGCCTGGCTCACCGGTGAGTGCTTCTCCATGCTGGCCGTCGGTGATTGGTTGCTCGGCTCGATTTCTCTCACGCCCTTGATTGCTCTCCCTCGGGTCTGCTTCTCGGGCGCTCGGTTTACAACAGCCGAATGGCTTCCGCTCGAAGACATTCGGTTGTTATAATATTTTATTATTATTTTTTAATTAAATTTAAACAATAAAAATTTATCAAAACGCCCTCACTCGTTTAATCGTCTATAACTTTGTTAAATTCTCGTCCTCCTGACCTTAAAATTTCAAAAACCGTCAATAAAATTGGATTCCAAGTTTGATGACTTAATTTTCCTGTTAAAATATTTCTCGAAATTGCAACTGAGATTAAATTAAAAATTTCAGAAATTAGATTTGAAAATTAAAAAATTTTCAAGGTTATTACATTGGCTGTCGCGAAATGTGTGTGTGTGGCAACTGTGGCCCGTCGCTGGCGAGGCCGGGACGGTGGCGACGCGTTATGGTGTACTGTAGCGCGAGGTTCACCCTCACCCTAACGTGATTGTTGTGCGGTGATGCGTGTGTGTAGCCTGTGGGCCCGTTACTAGGGAGTCCGGGACGGTGGCGACGTGTGAGGGTGTAGGGTGGCACTAGGTTCATTCTCACACTCGTGCGGGTGTACTACACGTCACAGATGTGACAACATGAGTGTGAGTGTAGAGACTACATGTGATAGTATTGCATTGTCGATTTTTACTTTCATATCGCATTACTTAATGAGCGTAAGGCTTATAATGTGTGTTCTATGGTGTATGTGGAGATACTGTTGCTGGTGAGCTCCGAAAGCATAGTTCTGAGTCATAGGACGGTTGGCGGTATGCGACCGAGGCACCGGTCGGCGGATTGTTAGGGCAACCCGACTGGTGGAAATGGTAGGTTGTGGTGAGATTTGCTCGGGTTGTTTGCTTTGTGTCGAGATATTTATGTGGTCGGATGAGTTCGTATAGGCGTCGGTTGTACAGGACTGTATATAGCGTTTGTGGTGTTTTGGGGATGCATGTGTACTTTTATATGTTGGAGTATTTTATTGCTCTATACTATGCACTTTCTTCATTTGTAGTTGATGGATTTCGTTGCTTTAAACTTCTATTTTTGTTACGGCGATCTGTGGATAGTTTGATGGATCGATACTCTTGGAAATTTTCTGGTGAACTGTGTGTAGGGTTAGAGTTTTTAGGATAGTCAGTTTTTAGGCGTTACTCTGACAAAATTTAGGGAGAAAGGTCAAAGAGTCGAGGGGTTATGGAATAGGTGGGGGTGTGCGCAGTGAGGCGTGAAAGGAGTAGACGTGTGCGCGGGAGAATGGCGTGACCACGAGAGCGTGGGGCACGTGGCCCTAAGAGTGCGCGCGGGTCGTGCAGTGTCGGGTGAAAGCGTGCATGCGCACATGCTGCGCAGAAGCATTGTGCGTGGGGCACGCGGCGCTGTCGGCGGGCGCGTGACGCGGCGGTGTCAAGTAGGCACGCGGTACCAGGAGGGTGTGCGCGGGCACCAAAGTGGAGACGTGGGCGTGCGGCTCACAAGCCGAGTGGGCGCGCAGTGCAAGGTCGAGTGTGCAAGGGCGCGGTGCGGGACCATGGGGGAACGGCACTAGGCCCTAGTGCACGGCACAGCTACTCGTGCACGCGACACTGAGTCAGGTAACGCGAGGCGTGTGTTGGACTCCTTCCTAGAATCTCAAGTCTTGTTGTCTTATTTTTAAAGCTCGTTTAAATTGTGTTTTCCGCTGCATATTTTATATTGAGGATTTCGTGTTCGCTCTTCGGGGCGCGATTTGTTTTTGAATCGAGTCGAAAAACAAATGTTCTTTTTTTAATATGATTTTAAAATGAAAGTGGTATTAAAGTAAGTGAGTTCGCATAGAGGCTCTATATGTCATAGCGTACCGGGAACGTGTGGGTTCTCAAGGCGCTATAGCCTTATTTATTGGGAAACTTGTAGCCAATATGAGGGGATCATTCCTCTATTATCTTCATCCTCTTCTGAACCTCACCCATCTTCACTTGTTTATTTTAAGCTTCTTATTTTATTCGATGTATAATTCTTGTATTTTGGATCTTTTTTTCCTAAGACAATATTGTTGCTTTTAGGGTGCTCCTTTCGGGTTCACTGAATAAGGGCCGACCCTTTGTTTTAGCTTGCACTTGCAGATCCCAAATTGTATCATTTGGTATCAGAGCTAAACCTGGCACTTTATGATGTGTTTTCTGTGTTTTTGTGTTGCTTTTGTGTTTGTTTTTCGTCCTCTTTGTTTTCTATTTTATTGATCATGTGTTCATTTTTGTTTCACCCACTGACATCATGTTTAATCTCGTTTGCATTCTCTTTATGATAGTTAAAGTGTCTCATTGTCAACATGCTTGGTTTGTAATTTTTGTTTCTCTGTTGTTTTTTTCTGTTCAAAGTGTGGTTAGCATCCTTGTGCTTTTGTTTATGTTTTATAAAACCGAGAGTGCCCCCTATGCAAAATATGTTCTACTTTGCAACTTTTTGTTTTTGTCCCTTGTTAACATATTTGTGTTTTATTTTTTCTATTCTATTTTTCGATTTCCTGTTTTCTCAAGTGGCCTATTCTGTTGTCTTAACTGATAATGTTTCTCATGTTTAATCCTCATGTTCTCTGTTTAGCAAGCATGATGTTATACTTGTGAACTTATCCGTTTTATTTCAAGATGTTTATCATTTGATAATAGCATGTTCATCAATTGTGTTTAATGTTTTCTGTTTGTCCAAAGCAAAGGGTGCTTTCCCATTTAATTGTTCGGTTTCGCTAGCAAGAAAAAACCATGTTGCATGACCTATCTTTGTCACGACCCAGATCATAAAACCTAGATCGAAAGCACTTTCTCATGAAACTTTTTATAAAACATTTTGAAAGACTCTTAAGTTCACTTAAAACACTTATAAATAATAAAAAATATTCTTAAAACATGTTCCGAAGAATCGTTGAAGAATGGTTAAGCTTTATTTTTAAAATATAAAGAAAACTTTTATTATTATTTTATTTTTTTACATGAGTGCCGATTTGTTTTCTCAATTTGAGGGGCAATGGGTTAGCTCTTTTAGCCGATCGATAGGCACCCTTACTGGATTTTCTTCCCCGAACTTCAAACTTTTCCAACCTTACCAAAACAACCTGATAAATCACATTTCAACATCAACCAACCATAAATCATTCAAACCCTTTTAAAATTTTTAAACCATCAAAACTATGAAACATTGATAACATCTGTAACACTCCGAGAATCCACACGTCCCCGGTGCGCTACAGTGCATCTACACACTACACACACACACTAACACTTGACACAACTAACTCAATTCAATACCCCTTTCGTTTTCAAATCATTTTCAAAAGCACATTTGTGAGTATGAAAATTTTTCGACTCGATTCAAAAAAAAAACTCGCGTCCCCACTCCGACACCCCGCGTACACCACCGCGGTGCCACAGGTGCCAACCCAACGTCGCTGTATCTCGCGCACGCTCACAGCGCCGCGTGCCCCACGCACCCTGCCTCTGTACAGCACGTCCGCGCGCACGCCCTCACCCGGCGCCGCATGACCCGTGTGCACCCACAG
>CM039519.1:12785554-12819378 GCA_022433055.1 Begonia peltatifolia | reverse complement strand
CCCAGCATTTTGGTTTCCTCCTATTTTCTCTCTCGCAATCGGCGTCTTCATCTCGTTTGCGCTGCGATTTCTTCCGTTCTTCCACAAATCTTCAAATCTACGATAAGTTCTCGTTAGCTTTGCGTAGTTAGTTAGTGTGTTGGCGTTATTAGTGGCAAAACCGAGTTTGGCAAGGGTATATGTTGAATTAGTGAAAACCTAGGAGGGTAACATGAGAAGTTGAGCGTAGAGTTAGATTCTCTATCCGTGTAATGGTGCTTAAGATAGAAATAGGAGTAGATTACGAGAATTAGTGAGGAAGATTGGGAGATTTATTGGCCGTGTACGTGAGATTTGGAACGATGTTCGTTTGGCCAGGTTCAGTTAAGTTGTGGACATCCGAATGGTAAATAAATGCAACCACGGGAAACTAGACATCCTCAGGAACCCATAGTATTTGGTATTGTCCAATTCGGACGAGTAATGGAGAAGTTGTGAATTTCTGGAGTCGGATAGAAATTGTGTGGAATTTTTGGATTTTTGGATAGTTTCGATTTTGATGTGAATTAGGACTTGTAAGTTAGGGTGTTATGAATTCGATGAATTAAAATTGGCGGATGTGCAATTTTAGAGGTATTCCAGGTAGAGCACCAAGTCCCGAAATGTGAAAGGATTTCGAGAATACCTGGTAAGTGGTGGAATGTATGTGATTTGCCTTCAGGCATACACCATGGAACGATAGGATTGTTTGGTTGTTTGTTTGCTTGTTTGTTTGCTTTGATCATCATTTGGTTGTTTTGTTATGGAGTCGTGCACTGTGATTGTCATGCATCATGGTTTTGAACTACGAAATACGAGTTTAAGTATGTTTTGAAATGTGTATGTAAAATGTAACCAGATAACAAAAGACTTGCAACGCATGGGTGAACGCCTCGTCTTTAACGTGCTAGTGAGAAAACACTAGGAGGTTCCCATGGATGAAAGTACGTAATGTGACACGGTTTGCGAACGCCTCGACGTTAACGTGCTATTTAGAGCACTAGAGGGTTCAACGGTCGATGTTAGGAGGAGGTTACGTAGGGCTGTTCCGTGTGCGAACATGATGTGCGCCTCTAACTTCGCTCTGTGGGTTATGGAATGGCCATCCCGATTGTAGAAGGGATGGGTGTCGGCCTAACTCACACCGAAAAGTGAAAGATGAAAATAATGAAACGAAAAGAAAACGGAGTTGAGTATAGAAACTGCATGAGTAGGGGTTAAGTTATGCATTGGTTTTAGAGTTCATGTTTCCATACTTGCTAAGCATTAGGCTTACGTTTTGTGTTCCTTGGTGTAAATGACGACACGCTGTCAGGCGAGTTGCTAGGTGACGAGCAGCCCTAGGTTGGAGTTGGCAGGAGGTGTCGCATGCTGGTGCAGGGAAATGTTGGGAGCAACACGACCATGGCGAGTTAGGAGAGTGACATTTTGTAAGTGTTTTGAGTTGAATAGAGTTGTATAGATTTTTGAGGAATTTAGGTGGTGTACCAAGGGTACCATAGATTATTGCGATATGAATGTTTTGAAATTATGTTTTCAGAATTTAAGCTTCTACTTCGTGGATTTAGTGGAGGAGCATTCGTCGTGTGTTGTTTTGAAACTTGCATGAAAACGTTTGGTTGTCAAAATATGGGTTTTTATTTTGGTGGTTGCGATAGAGTAATGGTTGTCATGCGTATTCGAACGAACTGGTGTAATTTCACTCAAGTTAGTGTGAAGTGTCGACCGAAGTCGAGAGGTGTCGACTGGTCAGTGTAAATGTAAAGTGAGTGTTGACCGCAAGATTCGACCTATGGTAGGCAGAGCCGAAGTAGGTGTCGACCCTTGGTTACAGATGTCGACCGGTCATGTAAAAATAGTAGCGGTGTCGACCGCAGGGAACGACCTGCATGGGCAGAGAGGGTTAAGGTGTCGACCTGCGGTAACGGGTGTCGACCCCACTCTGTGTAGAGCATAAAAGTGTTGACCGGTGTGTCCGTTGTCGACCGATGGGAAAACCCGAGAAGACTTAGGTGTCGACCGGTGCTTACAAGTGTCGACCAGTCTCTGCATTTCTGTGTTTTAAAATGGTGAAGTTTACTTACACTAAATCTAAATGAGTTTCCGCTGCGGCATTTATATGTATTTCTTTTGAAAGTGGTTCAAGGTAAAAAAAATAAAAATAAAATAAATAAATAAAGTTTTTTTTTTTAGTCAAGAAAAAAAAATAAAGCTTTCCAATTTCTAAGAAATATTTGGTAGAAGATATGAGGGATGGTGACGATTAGTAGTTGGTAGCGAACCGGGAATCACAGAGGATTTTTGGGTCACCACAATGATGTGCCCCATAGCCCAGTCACACGATCTCAAGTCCAAGCACACTTTAATCAACTTACATTCTCACATGTTTGTTTCTGTTGCAGGTAGTGAATCGATGGAGCCGGAAATTGAAAGCTTAAAGTGGAAAGTGGAGATTACATACATGGAGCAACCGAGACACATCCTGGCATGGGAAGCCACCATTGAAGATCATGAAGCTCTTAAGGGAATTTGTCTTCCCGAGCCAACTTTTATGTAATGTTTTATTTTGAACGTATTGAGCAAACATTGACCTTCTTGTTTAACTTATTATTATGTGCATGTATTAGACATTTAGGAATAGGTTGAATGGTTAGGATAGATGATGGAAAGGGTTTTGGGATTGGCTTACATTTGAAGCATCATTTGGGCATGCAAACATGTCATTCACAACCGCGCGTGCGCCAAGGAAGAAGTGCCGCAAGTGGTGGCCAACTTTACCCGATTTGGCCACACCATTGGGCTGCCATTTGAGATGCTTGTCCCCTTTACCTTTTGTGGAAGAAACATGGATCCATGACATGGCATTCAGCAAGCCATTGATCACCTCTTTGCTGCCACCATCGCGGCCGCACAATGCAACATTTTGGAGCCAGTTACAAGCTTCAATGCACCAAGTTTTGAAGACCAAAAGCACAGCCCTAAAACCCTCCATCCTAGGCCTATATAAGCATAGCATTGGTGTGTGTATTTCGATTGGCAAAGTTAATTAGCATCGGCATATTTTCTAGAGGAAACCGAGGGAGTTTTCCATCCCCTTTCCAAGGTAGGTGCTCGGTTCCATGAACCGACTAGGAGTAGCCTCCTAGCTTGGCAACTCAAGGTTGTTGCTCGAACTTGTGTTCCACTTTTCTCTCCTCCCTTTCAAGGGAAGGAAACAAGAAGGAAGTGGCCAAAACCGGTTCCCCAAGTTGAGAACCTTTCCATGGAAAGGTTGTGATTGCCGAGAACATCACATTGTTTCTTCGGGCGACTTGCGGGTTTGTTTACATAACTTTGTCATTTCTAATCAACTTGGACCACGACCACCACCATCACACACCTCACTCACTCCACTAATCTCACACCAAATTTTGTTTCATTGCAAGCACATTTGGTTGTTCATTTTATTGTTTTTCTCAAGGGTTTCTCGGCTTGGCCGAGATCCGAGGGCCTAACTGATCCAACGTGTATTCTAGTGACCGAGCAGGGGCTTGGCCACAACACACAATATTGGCGCATCATGTCTTGTTGCCTTTCCCATGTGGTTTCCTCTATATAGTGATTGCGCCATAAAACTTTCCCCAGTAGAATCTCCTTATTGCGTAACACCTTCATAGTTGATTCGATAATTCTCACCGACATTTCTTCATTGGTCAAGATAAGTTGAATCTCAAATCTACACTGTTCTACCACTTGCGATGGATCATGTACACACTTCTTAGTATGGATATATGAAAGACATTGTGGATTCGCTCCATAGATGATGACAATTTCAACAGATAAGTTGTTTTCCTTATTCTCTTCATAATACGAAACGGTCCAATAAACTTTGGACTAAGTTTTCCTTTCTTTCCAAAACGTATGACTCCTTTAGCTAGCGAAACCTTTAGAAATACTTCATCACCTTAATTGAATTCCAGCTCAATTCGTCTTTGGTCTGCATAACGTTTCTGTCGTCTTTGAGGTGTTTTAATTCTTTGTCTAATTACTATAACCTTTTCTACCATTTGCTGCAAAATTTTAGGACCAATTAGCCTTGCTTCATCTACTTCATCCCAATACAAAAGAGATATGCATTTTCTACCATATAGTACTTCATATGGAGTCATTCCAATAGTGGACTGATAACTCTTATTGTAGGAAAACTCCACCAATGGGAAAAACTTACTCCATATAGATTGAAATTTTAGCACACAGGTTCTTAACATATCTTCCAATATCTGAATTGTCCGTTTAGACAATCCATCCATTTGGGGATGAAATGCTATGCTGAAATTCAACTGAGTTCCCATTGCTTCGTGTAACCTCTTCCAAAACTTACAAGGGGTTCTCGATTAGACCCTATAGAAAATGGAATCCCATGCAATCTGGCAATTTCTTAAAAGTAAAGATCTGTATATTGATTCATAGCGAATGTGTCACGACCCTGAATCCGTACTAAAAAATCTTGTAAAAATTAAAATTTTCCTTTTAATTAAAAAATATTTCGTTTTAAAACATTAACATCTTACAGCAGAAGACTTACTTGTTTGTGAATAATCAGTTATTTAAAACCAAACTTAAATCCACACTTCAAACTATACAGAAACATTCAAAATACTTCAAAGTCATCAACCTAAAACATTTTTCTACTAATCGAATTAAGTACTAAAAAACACCTCTCTTTCCTCCAAATCGAGCAGCATAAAGCTTAAATTCTTCGAACCCAAAACCAACAAACTATCCTAATTTTCTCAAAAACCAACCTAACAAACTACATTTCCAAACCAAAATTAGTATCCCAATTCAATTCATCCACCTATATCAAAATATTTCAATCCATAACTCAAAACAATTTTTTTCTCCAAAACGTTTAAACCTAAATGTTTATATACATATCACTTACTTCAAAACATACGTTCCTCCATGATAAATCGCCCTAACAATTATCCTGATCGTCGCCATGAACATACTCCACCAACTGCGGCCACAAATCCTGCACATGCTCGAGAATCTCACAGTTAGCTCTTCTTCAGCTACATTACAGAATTCAAACTATAAATATAATGCTTTGTAAATAGTGCAATAATGAAATGAAAAAATTCACATATCTCTTAACATGTGCAGTTTCTACATGCTAGTTACACTTTCATTTTCGTATGTGTTTCAGGGAGCCTTTCAGCTCCTACTGCCACACTCCTAGATCTTTGCGGCACCTCCTCCACCATAGTGTGAGTTGGGAGCTACTCCGAAAAGCGAGGCCTGCTTCCAAATTCACTTTCAACAAGGTCAACAAGACCACGAAAAAGTTCACTATCTATGGTGATCTGATCGTATTCATTTTCGTATTATCTTCATATTAGATGGGAAGCAGATCACATTTCCCAAATCTTACTTTTCAACTTCTCATACTCATTTGAAGGACGAATTACTTCCTCCAAAAACATGTCTTGATCCTCATAATAGATGGGAAGCAGATTACTTTTTTAAAATCATCAATTCTCATAATCATTTGAGGGGCGAATTACTTCCCTCAAAAATTCATACTCGTTTCATTTCGTTTTGTTTCATATCATGCTGTGTCGTATCATAAAATATATGCAAATTCATTTTTGTATCTTTTTAAAACATGATGCAAGAAATACCAAAATATACAATAAACATACAACATAACCCTAACATTCTGTGATGTATGCCAAAAGGCAAATACATGCATACACTACTTAACTGAATTCCTTAACTCAATACTAATCACTTAACTTGGGAACTCGAGAACCTAAAACATAAACAATTTAATTGAATCAAACTTCCAATTTCAAACATATTCTTAGTCAAAATTTATTATCATAAACACAACCAATTCAAATAACTTAACATCATTAAAATTCAAAGCTCAATCCATTCAAACTCTAATCAACGTAGCTCAAACGTCCTTTAAACCATCACATCATACAATTCAAATAGGTTAAGTATAATAAAATTTAAAACTCAAAAATTCTTAGCACAATTCTCGAAATTTAGGCTAACTTAAATCCAACTTCAAATTATCATAATTCATTCAATTCTTAATACAATTCATTAATTCCAAAGGCTATGGTTCACCCTTGGTGTTTATTTTCACATGATGAAACTCATTTATAAAAAATCATTCACCATAAATGGCAGAAAAATCAAAATTGAAACTATCTGGTTTTTTACCATAAATTTTTATCCAACTTCAAAAATTCACAATAAATTCAATAGTTATGTGAATTCAAGGAATCAAATGTTTATGTAAACCTTAAGGTGTCTAGTTTTTATGGTAAGATCCATTTAATAAACCACCAGCAATGGCTTAGCTGAATTAAATCAGAACCAAAATTGTCCTGTACATAATCCTCAATTTCAATTTTTTCAAACTCTAAACCAATAGCCAAAACGGCTCCATAAAACTATCACTATGTTACATAGCATCAATAAGCATTGAATAATAGAAGAAAAACAGCCAACAAATTCAGAATATTTATATCCCAAACTAGGGTTCACCAAACCTTTTTGTAACTCAACCAAATACTCACCTCATCTATGCATAAAACCCTAAATTTGCATATAATAAAATCAACTTATCTTACCTTGAGTTCTCCTTGAGCAAGAGTTGAGTGGATTTGCAGCAATGGAGAGAGAAAGAAAGGGCTACGTGAGAGGATAGAGGTTGTCTAAAAAAAACAACTAACATTATTAGAGTTTAAAGAGATAAACTCAAAATAAAATGACAGGTGGCAAACTTAAACATAACCAACAATGCATAACCTTTCTCTCTCTTATTTCTTTTTCATTTTTTTAAAAAATATAAACCAACTTTGCTTCAACGTAAAGAGCTCCTCTTTTACCCAAAATCTGATTTCTGTTTTTTTTATATTTAAACATTTAAAGAGTTTGATTATTCTAATCATTCTCTCACACTTTTTCTCTCTCTTTAACTTTCAACTCATCCTTTGATTATATCTCTTACCTTCCACGTAATTGCCCTAACAATTACTTCATTTAATTACCTCCTTTGCAACATAAATCCCCTTTTTATCAAAGTAAAAATTTTAACTACCAAATACAATGCATACATAATAACTTAGTCGATAATTATTTTAGATGTTATATTCCACCATACTTAAATAAAATTTTATCTTCAAAACTTTATTACCAGAACAATTCTAGATATCGGCTCATCATATTCTGCTACTTTTCCCAACTTTTTTTCTCTACGTCGTGGTTATGCCATAGAATTTTCACGAGTGAAATTTCTTTGTTTCATAATACCTTCACTGCTTATTCGAGAATCCTCACTGACTATTCCTTATAAGTCAATATTGGCTTAATCTCAATATTCTGCTACTCCTCAACGTGAGAAGGATCATGTATAAATTTCTTCAACATATGAACGTGAAATACCTTAAGAATTCCTTCCATAGAGGCTGGCAATTATAACTGGTAGGCTGTCTTTCTAATTTTCTTCATAATAGGAAATGGACCGACATATCTAGGGCTCAATTTGCCCTTATTCCCAAATCTCATAATTCCTTTGAATGTGAAATATGTGGTGTGGTGAGGACAACGGGTGTGTGGGTAGTTAGGCCCCGTTGCTAGAGAAACCGGGACAGTGGCGACGTGCTAGGGTGCAATGTGGCGAGTGCGTCCAGCCTCACCCTGGGATGGCTGCCGCGGTGTGCATGTGGTGGTGTGCAACTATGGCCTTGTTGCTGGAGGAACCAGGACGATGGCGTCGTGCCAGGGGGTGGTGTGGCGAGTGCGTCTAGCCTCACCCTAGATGGTTGCGATGGGTAGAGTGACGTGCGGGTACGGATTGAGGGCCTCGTGGCTGGAGAAACCGGGACAATGGCGACGTGCCAGGGTGTGAGGTGGCGAGAGAGTCCAGCCTCACCATGGTACTGCCGTACCACGCGACACGGGTTGTGATAACATGAGTGGGAATGTAGAAATTGCATGTGATAGGATTGCATTGTTGTTTTACGTTTCATATTGCACTGCTTACTGAGCATTAGGTTTATATTGTGTGTTCTATGGTCTAGGTGCAGAGATCCCTAAAGGTGAGTTACCAGAGCCTAGGCAGGATGAATAGGTGGTTGGCCGCGCACTACCGTGTGCCGGCAGGTGGGGTTCGTTAAGGCGATCCCACCCGTGGGGCAAGGTGAGACGGGGTCCTTGATAGCGAGTTTTGTGGAGTCTATGACGAGTGTATAGGTTTTGATGCATAGACGGGTTTGGGTGTCCGTAATCGAGATTGATGTATCGATGTATTTTTGAACTATTTGAAAGAGTTTAAATGTATGAATCAGGTTCCAATCGGTAGTTTTAATTTGAGGAAGTTTTCGACTCTGTTTTCTTTTGGAACAGCTGTTATTTTGGGTTACTGGTGTGCAGTGTCGACCGAAATCCACAAGTGTCGACCGGTCCTTGTATTTCTCTGTTAAAAAGGTGAAGTTTATTTAAATCGATTTTAAATGAGTTTTCCGCTGCGGTTTTTCATAAATGAGTTTCGAAGGCGTGCTTCTGAGTCGATGAACCGAAAGTATTAAATTTTTATATGAATTTTGTCGTGGTGAGAAGCGAGCGTACGGTTAGCGACCCGGGTCCGGGGATGACTCGGTGGCGGCAAAGATGTGGTATCGGAGTAGTGAACGTACCGGAAACGAGTAGGTTTTTGTGGCGTTACAACTTCGTTAATCACTTTGAACTCCAATTCACTTCTCCTTGGATCTACATAATTTTTCTTCCGGCTATGAGTTGCTAAGATCTGTTGTCTGATGATCTCAACTTTTTCTGCTATTTGTTGAAAAATATACAAACCAATCAATCGGGATTTGCCAACTTCGTCTCAATACAAGAAAGATCTGTATTTTCTTCCACAGAGAGCTTCGTATGGGGCCATGCCAATAGTGAACTAATAACTATTGTTGTTTGAGAACTCCACTAATGGTAAAAACTTACTCCACGAAGATTGAAATTCCAGCACGCAAGCTGGAATCATATCCTTAAATATCTAAATAGTTCTTTCAGATTGTCCGTTAGTTTGATGATGAAATATTGTACTGAAGTTCAGTTGAGTTCTCATCGCTTTGTGTAAACTCTTCTATAATTTAGAAGTAAATCTGGGTCTCTCTTTGACACAATAGATGTTGAAACTCCCTGTAATAGGACTATTTCTTAAATGTACAGCTCTGCAAACTGATTCATCAAATACGCCATTTTCACCGGTAGAAAATAGGTGGACTATGAAAGTCGATCCACAATCACCCATATTCCATCATAACCTTTTGTTGTCTGACAATAAAATACATACAGATCTACTCCTATGTCCATTCTGTAATCGATAATGTAGCAACTCGAAAACTCTCACGGTTCCAAGTACGCTAATTACTGCTACTCATACCCACACACTCAGGGACAATTCGTGTAAAATTGTCTGGACAATTCGTTCCTCGACTTAACACTACCTTTTTGAAAACGTTAGAAATCGTCGCAGTGAAGAACTTTGATTAAAATTAGTTTAAATAAAATTTCAAGTTTTTAAACACTAAAAGACATTTTCGGTCGACCACAGTAAACACCGATCGACACTTCCATCTATTTTTCACTAACAGTCGACACTTGCATGCACTGGTCGACACTACGTTTCTCTCTGTCTGCTTCGGTCGATCATTGAGATCGATACACCCGTCTATTTTACACTAACGGTCGATAATTGCATACACCGGTCGATACTTCATTTCTTTCTGTCTGCGTCAGCTGACCCAAGCGGTCGACACCTACAGAGTTTGGTCGACCTTCTTACATACAGGTTGACACTTTGTACGCATTTTCCCACTAAGCGGTCGACACCTTCTAAATACTAGTCGACACTTGCTAGGATTGGTCGACCACTCAGCCAATAGGTCAACACTTCCATTATGAAATTTTGCCTAAAAACGTTAATCTTTCAAAGAAACCACTGAAATTTGACTCAACAATAAAATAACAAAACGTACACTTTTATATCAACTCAAAATCATTATTTACATAGAAAAACAACTACTAAAGTTTAAAATCCATCTATACATCTACATGACTACAATCGACTCAAAACAACTCAAAACCATTTCAACTAAACTTGAATTAACTAAAGTCCCTCACATACGCTCGCCCTAGTCAAAATGCCCTAACAGACGGCCGGACCGTCCACGAGCGCACTCCTCCAACCGTTTCTTAGTCCTGGGCTTGCTCACAGCACTCATCGGCTACTATCTCGTCACCTATATCACAGAACTAATCTATTAGCTTAATGTTAAGTAAGTAATGTACATAACACTTAAACACTAAAAACAAACACATCCTAACATATGCAGTTTCCACAATATCGTCTATACTTTCGTTCTTGTTTATTTCTTATGTCTGCTTTATCTTCTTACTTCTGGGTTTTTCTTTACGTGCTAGATCAAGGTGACCCACTTTGCGGTACACCTCATGGGACAAGCCTAATCCCGATCTAGTAAAGTAACACACCTCGCAGTACACCTCTTGGGATAAGGCCACCACGTAAAGTCAGGGAAGAAGTGATTAGGCTTGTCCACCTCTGAGTACAAGACCACTCAACCCCACATTCATTATCTTCTTACGTACATTTTCATTTCATTCGTCTCATCCTACTATTTCATTCGTAAAAACATAGAAATTCATTTTTGTTTCTTTCTCATACTTTGAAACCATGATGCATAATCACTAAAGCATAACATAAAATAAATCTGGATGCATCCTATCAAAATGTGATGTAGGCACGAAGGCAAAACACCTACTGCACTACTTACACTACTTACCTGGTGTACATAACAACATGTTCACAACTTCGTACGCTAACTAGAAAACTAGAGAACCTATAAAACCACACATTCACCAATTCTACTTCATTCAGCTCATAAATTCTAACACGAAAAATCTTAAACTCATACTAATTTGAAACTCCCAACTAAACCTGAAATCCTACACAATTTCTAACCAAATTCGGAATTACATAACTTATATAATACTCGTCCAATTTTGACGATTCGAAGTGCTACGGACTTCTGAGTACGTCTAATTTCTAACGGTGTAATCCAATTCCTAATCCAACACTTATAGCTTGGCCGAATGTGGCCGAACAGAAATCATTCTGTAAATGTAGTATTCGGCTATCCAAATGCTCAATTTTTTTTCCATAAAATCACGTAATCTACTCGTACTTCTAGCTTAAACACCAACATATGGATAAAAATCAACTCTAACTTCAAATTCTCGTATCTTCCTCCTAGGTTTCACCAAAACTACCTAATACTATCTCCAACTTTAATTTTATCACTCAAGACAACTAAAATATCCTCTATCTACTAAGAACTAACTAGGACTTACTGTAGATTGAAGATCGATGAAGAAAGATCGTCGCTTGAGAAGAAGTATCATCAAGGAAGGGTTTCACGAAGCATAAGGAAGAGGAATTCACCAAGGGGAAGGGGGTTTTCTTTGCCTCCTTCTCTTTTTTTTTTATAAAAATATTATTAATATAATTAATTCTTAATTACTATTTCGCCCTCAACTCATAATCTTTTAACCGAACGGTTATTTATTTCGTTTCCGGTTGCATTCTTAAAATCTTCTCTTTTCCATTAACCTCAAAATAATCTTTTACTTACTAAAATAAATTCTCCGCTCTCGATTCCGACTAAACTCCGCCTATTACAATTACATAAATCTAAAAATCATTCTAGCGGAAAACTTTCAGGTGTTACAGGTAATGGTTGTAATTTTCTAGTTGGCCTCTAGTGTTCGGCTTTAATTTGCTGACAAATCATGCATGATTCGATATACTTTGCAACTTCTCTTTTCTTAGTCGGCCACCAGAAATGTAACACCCAATATTTTTCGCTAAAACTAATTTTCAGATTTACATAATAGTAATCGGCGGCGTTTTGTTCGGAATTATGAGCGGAGAATTTTTACCCTTAAGTAAAAGATTATTTGGAGACTACTAGATAATAGAAAAATTTAAGAATTCAACAAGAATCGGACCGTATAACAGATTTATTAAACGTTTAAGGATTAATGGTGAAATAGTAATTAGTATTATTATTATTATTATTATTATTATTATTATAAAAATATATATATCAAAACACCTCAACGGTGTTTTCCCCCCAGCAAACGCCTCCCCTGTTCTTCTTCCCTCTCCTGCGTGAAGGCTAGGCGATTCTCCTTTCCAGCGACGATTTTCTTTGGTTCTTCTATGTTTGTTCAAATCAATGGTATGTTTTAGTTAGTTATTAGTAGATAGTTAGTATTTTAGTTTTTTTGAGTGTTAAAAACGAAGTTAAAAAGAGTATTGTGTAGTTTGCTGAAAACCTAGGAGGGAGCTGTGAGGGATCAAAGTTAAAATTGATTGCTATCAGTATATTGGTGTTTAAGCTAGTAGTAGAAGTAGATTACGGGATTTTATGGGGAAGATTGAGAGTTTGGATAGTCGAGAGCTCGAAATTTGGAACGATTTCTGCTCGATCACGTCCGGCCAAGCTATAGGTATTGAATTAGGAAATGTATGAGACCGTTAGAAACTAAACGTCATGAGAAATCCGTAACATTTTGGATCATCCAATTCGAACGAGTATTAGAGAAGTTGTGAATTTTTGAAGGTTAGTCAGAAATTGAGTTAGAATTCATGTTTAGGCCGAGTGGAGGTTTAGTTGTTATTTCATTTAGAGTTTTACGAATCGAAAGCAAAGTAGAGTTAATAGATGTGTAATTTTATAGGCGTACGAAGTTACGAAGTGCGAGGAATTTCTAGGATGTCAGATAAGTCATGTAGTAGTAGTTTTACCTTCGGGCCTACATCACAGTGCAGTAGGATGCATTGCACGTTTACTTTATGTTATGCTTTCATGGTTGTGCATCATTGTTTTAAATTAGGAGAACGCGGCGAAAATGAATTTTCATATTTGTACGAAGTGAAACAATAGGATGTGATGAGACGAACGAAATGAGAAGATACGTAAGAAGATAATGAAGGTGGGGTTTAGTGACATTGTCCTATGAGGGCGACAGCGTCCTATGAAGGGGACCGCGAAACGTGTCACTATTTCCCCGCTTTACGTGCTGATATTGTCCTATGAGGGGAACCGCGTCTTATGAGTAGGATCACGAGTTGTGTCACTTTATTAGACTGAGGTTGGCTCCGTCCTATGAGGGGGACCACGTCCTATGAGGGGACCGCGATGTGTCACCTTAGTCTAGCGCGTAAAAAAGAACCCAGTAGTAATAAGATAAAGAAGATGTAAGAAAGAGACGAAACCAAAAGTACAAACGAAACTATAGAAACTACATATGTTTGGATGTATTTGTTTTCAGTGTTTATATTTTATGCATTACTTACTTAGCATTAGACTAATAGTTGTGTAATAACCCGAAAAATTTTAGATTTTTTTTACTATAATTTCTAAAATTTTTAATTTAATCTCGGTTGAAGTTTCGAGAAATATTTTAATGGGTAAATTAAGTTATAAGACCCGTAATCTAGTTTAAGTGACGGGTTTTGAAATTCTAAAGTCGGGAGGACAAGAATTTAACAAAATTACGTGCGGTTAAAACACGCGAGGGCGTTTTGGTAAATTTTATTATTTAATTTAATTTAAATATATATATATATATATAAAACATAACAACCAAATGGCTTCGGGAGGAAGCCATTCGTCTGTTGAATATCGACACCCGAGAGGAGTGAAGCCCGACCGAAGGAGAGAGCTCCGAGCGTGCAGCCGACGGATGACGACTGTGCGAATGGAGCACCGACGAGCTGAGGGGAGGTGCTGGCTCGACTTTTCCATGCTGAAAGACTGAAGGTAAGCCCCTCGCTTGTTTTGGTTTCGGTCGACAGAGTGCGGGGAGTTTGGTGGTCTCCGAATTTTCCGATGGTTGCGCTCGTGTTTTAGGGGTGCTTTGAGAGCTAGAGTGTGTGTGTGTGTGCTGGGGGCAGCTGGTGACTCGACCTTTCTACACCCAGAAGCGGGCCGAGAGCATCGAGTGTTCCCCTGTCTCTCTCTTCGTTTGAAGGCCGAGCGTGATGGTTGTTTTCCTTTCGATTTTGGGAGGTTTGAGCTGAATGTTTGAGGTGATATGAAAGCTAGTGTAAAGTGCCTGTGCAATGGATAGAAAGCGTCCGAGAGGAGGAGAGAACCGAGAGCGTTTTGCCAATGCCATTCGGATTTTTCTGAGAGGGAAACTGTAAATTGATGTTAGATTATACTTAATTGAGGGGAATTTTTGCTATTTGGTAAAGAAATTGTGGGAATCGGGTTGATGTCGAAAATTCAAATTTTTTTTTGTGTAAAAACAGATTCTTCTTTTGGCCATTTCAGCCTAGCTTCGGTTATTCGTTTTAAATTTTGGCTTTGTGGGTTAAATTAAGTTGTTAGAGTAATGATGGGCCGTTAGAATCGTTCGATTCCAATATCCGACGTAAACGTTATGCGCGTAGGAAGTTTATGTCAAATTTTGGACCGAGTCAAATTATTGAGCATTCCTAGTATAAGGCAAATTTTGAGTGAGTTTTGGTTGAAGTAAACGGAAATGTGAAATTTGGGTGAATGGCAGATTCGGTTTTTGTGTTTTTTCACCTAACTGCGACGTACCATTTTAAACTCCGTCTCAACTTGTCAAATTAGGTTCCTAGGGGAACATTTAGCCCATTGAATCGCTCGATTTCGATGACGGACGTAAAATTTATGTGCGTATGAAGTTTAGGCTTGTTTTCGGCCGAACCGAATTAGTGACTCGTTTTAGTTGAGATTTCGAGGGTTTAGTTAAGGAATGTGATTTTTACCATATTTAGTGAATTTTTATGCGAAAATTGATGAGTGATTATTTATGTTTTTGGTTGAAGTATTTTGGGGAAACTGTGCGTCAAGTGAGCTTAGGACGCCAGGTAGGTAATGCATGCATGTGTTTTGCCCAGGTGGGCCTACACCGTGGAACTTTAGAATTTATGTTGTCGATTGTGGTGTACGTGTGTATTGTTTGACATGCATCATGTTTTTTTTAAAAAAAAGGAAACAAAAAATAGTTTTGAACATATTTTGTGTGAATGGTGAGACGTGTTGTGGTGGTACCGCGGATCCTGCTAGTGTGTGGGTCAGTGCGTAACCAACCGCGAATTCCGCTCGAGGAGTGGGCCGGCTGGGCCATCACACGGTGTGTATGTGCCGACGGTGAGGATGATGGACAGTAGTACCGTGGATCCTGCTAGTGTGTGAGCCGGTGCAACCCGAGTGGCGGATTCTGCTCGAGGAGTGGGATGGTTGGGATTTCGCAAAATGTGTGTGTGTGTTAATTGTGGCCTCGTTGCTGGTGAGGCTGGGACTGGGACGACGAGTCAGGGTGCAGTGTGCCGCTAGGTACACTCTCACCCTAATGTGGTTGTTGTGTGGTAATGCGTGTATGTAGCTTGTGGGCCTTGTTGCTGGTCCAGCACGGTGGCGACGTGTCAGGGTGTAGGGTGGTGCTAGATTCCTCCTCACCTTGTTACGGCTGCACTACGTATCACAGATGTGACAATATGAGTGTGAGTGTAGAGACTGAATTTGATAGGATTGCATTGTCGGCTTTTACTTTCATATCGCATTACTTACTGAGCGTTAGGCTTATGTTGTGTGTTCTATGGTGTAGGTGCAGACGTTATTGTTGGTGAGCCCCGAGAGCCTAGTACTGAGGTGTAGGACGATTGGTGGCGCGCGACCGAGGCACTCGACGGCGGATTGTTAGGGCAACCCGACCCGTGTATATGGTAGGTAGTGGCTAGACTGTTGGGGTATTTTCTTTTGTTGTGTCGGGATATGTATTTGATTTGACGAGTTGTATAAGCGTCAGTTGTGTAGGGATTTATGGAGTGTTTGTGATTTGGCTGACGCACGCGTACTCTTTACATATAGGAGCTTAACAATGCTTTATACTATAAATTTTCTTCACTTGATAGTTGATGGATTATTGTAATTTGTTTCTTTTTAAAACTCTGATTTGGTGTGCATCACTAGATAGTTTGATGAATGAATATTTCTAGTTTTCTGTTGAACTGTATACAAGGTTTAAATTTTGGGATAACCAGTTTCTAGGCGTTACGCTGCCAAAATTTTTGGGAGAGAGGTCGGGGAGTCGAGAGGGTATGGGATAGGTGGCGGTGTGCGCAGGAGCGCGGCGTGACCGCAGGCGTGATTGTCTGATAATGAGCAAGGAATGTTCGTGCAGGGCATGCATCCTTGCAAGTGCGCACCGGTCGTGTGGCGTCGGGTGAGGGTGTGCGCGTGATGCGGTAGTGTTGAGTTAGCCCGTGCGGCACATAGAGGGTGCGCGCGGGGCACCGAAGTGGGGACATGGGCATGCGAGGCGCGTGGCTCGTCGGCCGAGTGTCTACGCGCGACGCCAAGTCGAGTGTGCGCGCGCACAATGTATGGTGCGAGACCATGGGCATGTGGCGCCCATACTCGGGCACGCTGCATTGTGTTGGGTAGCTTGACGTGTGTATTGAACCTCTTCCTAAAAATTTCAAGTTTTGTCGTCTTATTTTTTTAAAACTAACTTAAATAGTTTTTCTTTGCTGCTACGTATTTTATATTAAGGATTTCGTGTTCGCTCTTCGGGGCGCGAGTTGTTTTCGAATCGAGTCGAAAAATTTTTTATACTTACAAATGTTATTTTGAATATGATTTGAAAATGAAAGTGATATTAAATTAAGTAAGTTCGCGTCAAGTCTCTGTATGTCATAGTGTGTAGACGTAGTGAGCGAACCGGGAACGTGTGGGTTCTCAGGCGCTACAAGTTGAGTTCTGTGATGTAGATAACGATGCCATATTTGGTGAGTACTCTGAACATGCCCAAGACTAGGTGGTGGTTGGAGGAGTACGCAAGTGGACGATTTGGCGGGCTTTTAGGGCGTTTTGACTATGGTAGGCATAGGTATGGATTTTGAAAGTGTAATTGAAATGATTTTTGTGGTTTTTGGTCCATTGAATGTATAGACGGATTTCAAACTTTAGTAGTCGTTTTCTTTAATTAAATTATGATTTTGAGTTGATGGAAAAGTGTCTGTTGGGTTATTATTAGCGTTGAGTGAAAATCCGATTGATTTTGTGAAGTTTTTAAGGTTTTTATACAGAGTTTAGGGGAGTAAGTGTCGACCGATAGGCTTAGTTGTCGACAAGACCATGCAAGTGTCGACCGCGAGGTCGACATGCGGGCTAAGCTGAAATAAGTGTCAATCTATGGTTGTAGGGGTCGACTGGTAGAGTATAATTGGCAGCGGTGTCGACCGCGAGTGTCGACCTGTGCAGACAAAGAGTATCAAGGTGTCGACCAGTGAAAGCAGGTGTCGACCACTCTCTGAGATGAACGTAGAAGTGTCGACCAGTGTTCTCAGTGTCGACATCTTCCTTTCTGTTACTTTATTTTTTTGTAAATTAATTTAATATAATTAATCTTAATTACCTTTTTGCCATAACTCTTTAATCCGTTCGTTAAACTGTCATTCAGTCTATTTCCGGTCGTATTTCTAAAGTTTTCTTTTTAACATTACTCTCAAAATAACCCCCTACCTAACCCTACAAATTTTCCGCTCTCTACCCAATCAACCTGAAAACTGATACTACGAAAATACGGGGTGTTACACCTACAGAGTTTGGTCGACCCTCTTACATGCAGGTTGACACTCTGTACAAATGTTTACACTAAGCGTTCGACACTTTCTTGCATAGGTTGACACTTTGATCGACTCTACTTTCGCAGGTCGACCTTCGCGACTGACATTGGCAACGTTTGGTCGACACCTCTAGTATAGTGGTCAACACTTGCTAGGCTTGGTCGACCACTCAGCCTATAGGTCAACACCTACTTCACAGAAATATGCATAAAAACCTTAAAACTTCCCAAAAACAATATGACTTCCGACTCAAAGCTAAAAATAATACAATGTACATTTTTCTATCAATTCAAAATCATTATTTGCATAAATAAAACAACTACTAAAGTTTGAAACAAGTCTATACATCCAAATGACTCAAAACGACTTAAAACAACTCAAAACAATTTCAACTACACCCGAAAACCCGTACCTATGCCCACCATGGTCAAAACGCCCTAACAGCCGGCCTGACTAGAAACTGAATTTCCATGCCCTTCTCTGTACAACAATACTCCCAACTGTTTGGACTATCAATTTACTAGCTCTGTTAGTTGTCTAATCATGATCGAATCATCCCTTATATCTGTCGTTTCTATCCGTTCCATTGGCCGTCTTGGTTCTCTCCATATTTTGTTATTCCTAAACAAATCATAATCACAAATAAACATCTATTAACATGGCTTAACATAAATACTTATAGTTGGTGAAGCACTTCCATGTGGCGATTGGCATGGTTAGATAATCTACTGAACAATTTAACCCGTGGCTCTGATACCAACAATTGTCACTGTAATACCCAGAATATTTGTTTAAACTCGTTTCGGATTTTGTAATTTATAATCGGTGGAGTTTTAGTCCAAATTAATAACGAAAAATTTTGACCCCTGAGTGAAAGGTTATTTTAATGCCAGTGGCGGAAGGAGAAGTTAAAGAATCTAACCGGAATCGGACGAAATTACGAAGTTTTGAAACAGTTTAAGGAGGAGGGCAATTTGGTATTTAACAAATAAATTAATAAAATAAAAAAAGGGAAAAATAAGATGAAAGAGGCAAAAACACCTTACGGTGTTAATCTCCATGACAAAACCTTCTTTTCCTTCGTTTCTCCTCTCTTGCGAGCCGGCATCCCCTTTTCTCTGCGTTGCGATCAAATTTCTTCTATGAATCTTCTGAATCACGGTGAGTTCTCGTTAGTTTTGCGTAGTTAGTTGGTGGGTTAGCGTTATTAGTGGCAAAATCAGGTTTGGCAAGGACATAGGGTAAATTGGTGAAAACATAGGAGGGTAATGCGAGATATGCAGTGTAAAGCTGATTTCTGTCCGTGTAATGGTGCTTAGGATAGAAATAGGAGCAGATTACGAAAATTGGTGAGGAAGATTGAGTGATTTATTAGTCGTGCACGTGAGTTTTGGAACGGTGTTCGTTCGGCCATGTTCGGTTAAGTTGTGGACATCCGAATGGGAGTGGATGCAACCACGGGGAAGTAGGCATCGTCAGGAACCCGTAGTGTTTGGTATCATCCAATTCGGACGAGTAATGGAGAAGTTGTGAATTTCTGAAGTCGGACGGAAATTGTGTGGAATTTTTGGATTTTTGGATAGTTTCGATTTTGATGGGAAGTAGGACTTATAAGTTAGGGAGTTATGAATTCGGTGAATTAAAATTGACAATATATAATTTTATAGGTATTCCAGTTAGAGCACCAAGTCACGAAACGCGAAAGGATTTCGAGAATCCCGGGTAAGTGATGGACCGCTTGTGATTTGCCTTCGGGCCTACACCATGGAACGGTAGGATTGTTTGGTTGTTTGGTTGCTTGTTTGTTACTTTGATTGTCGTTTGGTTGTTCTATTATGGAGTCGTCCATATGTGATTATCATGCATCATGGTTTTAAACTACGAAACACAAGTTTTGAGCATGTTTTGGAATGTGTATGCGAAGCGTAACCAGATAAGAAAAGATTTGCAACGCATGGATGAATGTCTCGTCGTTAACGTGCTAGTGAAAAAGCACTAGGGGGTTCCCATGGATGAAAGTACGTAATGTGACACGGTTTGGGAACACCTCGTCGTTAACGTGCTATTGATAGCGCTAGAGGGTTCAACGATCGTTGTTAGGAGGAGGTTACGTAGGGGCATTCCGTGTGTGAACATGATGTGTGCCTCTAGCCTCGCTCCGTGGGTTATGGAATGGCCATCCCAACGGGGGAAAAGGGATGAGTGCTGGCCTGACTCACACCAGAAAGTGAAAGATGAAAATAAGGAAACGAAAAGAAAACAGAGTTGAGTATAGAAACTGCATGAGTAGGGGTTGAGTTATGCATTGGTTTTCGAGTTCATGTTTCCATACTTGCTAAGCATTAGGCTTACGTTTTGTGTTCCTTGGTGTAGGTGACGACGCGCTGTCAGGTGAGTGCAAAGTGACGGGTAAGCCTAGGTCGGAGTTGGCGGGAGATGTTGCATGCCGGTGCAAGAAAATGTTGAGGCGACAAGACCATGGCGGGTAAAGAGAGTATAATTTTGTAAGTGTTTTGAGTCGAATAGAATTGTATAGTTTTTTTGAGGAATTTAGGTGGTGTACCAAGGGTACAATGGATTATTAAAATAGGATATGAATGTTTTGAAATTATATTTTTAGAATGTAAGTTTTTATTTCATGGATTTAGTCGAGGCGTATTTTCCGTGCGTATTCGAACGAACTGGTGTGATTTCACTGATTCTGGTGTGAGGTGTCGACCGAAGTCGAGAGGTGTCGACCGGTCCATGTAAAATCTGCGAGAGTGTCAACCGCAGGGATCGACCTGCGCCGGCAGAGAGGGCCAAAGTGTCGACCTGCAAAAGGAAGTGTCGACCGCTCTCCTTGCTGAGCATAGAAGTGTCGACCGGTTAATTCTGGTGTCGACCGCTGGAAGAACCTGAGAAGAACAAAGTGTCGACCGGTGTTCCTGGTGTCGACCGATGAGAAATCCGAGACGACTCAAGTGTCAACCGATGCTTATAGGTGTCGACCGGGAGTTCCTGTTTCAGGCTTCACAAAATGAAGTTTTGCCGAAAGTGAATTTAATCGATTTTTCGCTGCAGAGCTATCAAAAATATTTTCCAAAATGATCGTTTTAGGTGAAGGAATAATGTTTTCAAAGTTTTAAAAATTTTACACAATTTTTACAATACAGGTGTAAAGAGTGGGTATCAGAGTTGAACAGTAGCGAACCAAAAAACGGGTAGCTTTCCGGGGCGTTACAGTCACGACCCATAATCCATACTTGAAAATTTTGTAAAAATTTAAAATTTTCTTTTATTTCAAAATTATTCCATTTTAAAACATTAAAAATCTCACAACACAAGACTTACTTGTTTGTGAATAACTTGTTTTTTAAAACCAAATTTAAATTAACACTTCAAACTATAGAAAACTCATTCAAAACACTTCAAATTCATCAACCTAAAAGGTTTTTCTATTAATTGAATTTAGTACTCAGAAATACCTCTCTTCCTCTAAATCGAGCAGCATAACACTTAAATTCTTTGAATACAAAACACACAAATTCTCCAACTTCTCTCAAAAACCAACCTAACAAACAGCATTTCCAAACAAAAATTAACATCTCAATTCAATTCATCTATTTATATAAAAACATTTCTATCCATAACTCAAAACATGTTTTTTCTCCAGAATGTTTAAACCTAAACGTTTATATACATATCACTTACTTCAAAACACTACTTCAAAACATACGTTGTTTCACAGTTAAATCGCCCGAACAATGAGCCTGATCGTCGCCATGAACATACTCTTCCAACTACGACCACTAATCCTGTACATGATCAAGAATCTCACCAGCTAACTCTTCTTCATCTACATCATAGAATTCAAACTATAAGCCTAATTCTTAGTAAATAGCGCAATAATAAAATGAAAACAGTTCACATATCTCCTAACATGTGCAGTTTCTACATGCTCGTTACACTTTCGTTTTTGTATTCATTTTCGTATGATCCTCATACTAGATGGGAAGCACATAATTTTCCCAAATCATATCTATGAAATTCTCATACTATAACAAACTCCTTCATGCCAATAAGATATGTCCGCTTAGGGTCGCCCATACAGACCTCATGGATTTGTTTTGATGAGGCCTTCCGAGTCGGTCCCCCAACATGGTATTGCACTCGCTCGAGCACTTTTACCTTTGGAGTTTTTATGTCATCCGATGCCAATTGTGCTCTAAAACGCATCTTACTATCTTGGGAGAGTTTCTTTATATATTTTTCATTTTCATCTTCTCCCCAAGCAATGTGGGATTGTGCCAGACCCCCCTTATCGTAACGAACTGAGATTTGCCTAGACTCGAATCAAGGATTTGCTTATACTCAGGCTTAGATTCCCAAGGTTTGCCCCGCAATCGCACTCATGATAATTTTCGATCGTCACAATCACCTCCTCTCATGGGGCCCAACGTTCTCGTTAACCACATTTCCAGTTATCATTTGTAACGAACTCCTTCATCCTAGTAAGATATTGTTCTCTTTGGGTCACCCACACAACCTTCACGGATTTGTTTTGGCAAGGACTTCCCTGTCGATCACCCAACATGGTGCTGCTTTTACCGGAGCACTCTTAACTTAGGAGTTCCTATGGGATCCGATGTCAATTGTGTTCCAAAACATGTCTTACTATCTTAGGAGAGTTTCTTACATATGTTTCATTTTCATCTTCCCTCAAATCGATATGAGATTGTTTCTAACCCCCTTTTCGTAACGATATTGGATTTGCCTATACTCGAATTCAGGCTTTGTCTATACTTGGGCTTAGATCACGGAGGTTTGCACCGCAATCCGAGTTTTGCTATGCAATCAAACTTATGATCTTTTTGGGTTGTCACACATACTCATTTGGACGGCGAATTACTTCCTCCAAAGACACGTCTTGATCCTCATATTAGATGACAAGCGAATAACGGTCCCCCTCATAGGACAAAGCCAACTTTGGCCTAGTAAAGTGCTAATCTTCGCAATCCCGCTCATAGGACCAAGGTCACCACATAAAGCAGAGGAAGAAATGACATACTTAACGGCCCACCTCATAGGACCATGCCAATCAACCCCACCTTCATTATCTACTTATGTATCTTCTCAATTTCATTCTTCACTACTCACATCCGACTGTTTCCATCTCATAAATACATGAAAATTTATTTTCGTCTCATTTTTCTACTTTAAAACAATGATGCGCAACCATGAAAACATAACATAAAATAAACGTGCAATGCATACTACTGAACTGTGATGTAGGCCAGAAGGCAAAACTACTACTATTATTTACCTGGTGTCTTTAGCAATTCGTATGACGAAACTCGCAGTTACCTCGTCAACTGGAATACCTATAAAATCACACATTCATCAATTCTAGTTTGTTCAACTCATAAATTCCTAGCTCGAAAGTCATAACTCGTACAAAGCCAAACTCTATACTAAACCCAAAATCCATCTAAATTTCCGACCAACTTCAGAAATTCATAACTACTACAATACTCGTCCGATTTGGACGATTCAAAATGCTACGGACTTCTGAGTACGTGTAATTTCTAATGGTCTAAACAAACTCTTAATCCAATAACTATAGTTTGGTTGAATGTGGCTGAACAGAAACTGTTCCACCATTCGAGCACTCGGCTATCCAAATGCTCAATCTTTTCTATAAAATCCCATAACCTACTACTACTTCTAGTTTAAACACCAACATACTGATAGAAATCAACTCTAACTTTAATTTCCCACAGCTCACTTCTAGGTTTTAACCAAACCACCTAATACACTTTATAACATCAAATAACTAAAATACTTACTATCTATTAAGAACTAACTTAAGACTTACTTTAAATTGGAAGATCGAAGGAGAACGGAAGAGAATCGTCACTAAACGTCACTAGAACGAAGGAAAATGCCGAAGAGAAAAGATTTCACGTAGGGAAGGAAAGAAGAGAAGAGAGCTTTACGCTTCTAGTCTTCTCTTTTTTTTTTATAATAATTAAACCAAATAACCATTTTGCCCTCAACCCTTAACCGCTTAATAAATCTGTTATTCTGTTCGATTCTAGTTTAATTCTTAAAATTTTCTATTCTCCATTAACCTCAAAATAATGATATACTAGATGGTAGAGATTCTCTGCTATCAAGTCTGACCAAAATTTCGCCGATTACAAAGTTTTAGCGGAAAGTTTCGGGTGTTACGCGCAACCTACTGTTTCATTTCGTAAAGGCATAGAAATTCATTTTTGTTTCGTTCTCATACTTTAAAATCATTATGCATAATCTACTAAAACATAAATTAAACATTCATACAACCTAACGATTGTCATGTAGGCCCGAAGGCAAAAACTATAACTCCCCAAAAACCTACCCGTTTTCCGGTTCGCTACTGCTCAACTCTGATACCAACTCTTTACACTCGTATTGTAAAAATCGCGTAAAATTTTTAAAACTTTAAAAATATTATTCCTTGACCTTAAACGACCATTTTGGAAAATATTTTTGACAGCTCTGCAGCGAAAATTCGATTAAATTCTCTTTCGGCAAAAACTTCATGTTGTTAAGCCTGAAACAGGGACTCCCGGTCGACACCTATAAGCACCGGTCAACACTTGAGTCGTCTCAGATTTCTCATCGGTCAACACCGAGAACACCGGTCGACACTTTGTTCTTCTCGGGTCTT
Organism: Begonia peltatifolia; assembly: GCA_022433055.1. Taxonomy (NCBI): domain Eukaryota; kingdom Viridiplantae; phylum Streptophyta; class Magnoliopsida; order Cucurbitales; family Begoniaceae; genus Begonia; species Begonia peltatifolia. The sequence continues at coordinate 12,794,914 of CM039519.1, read as the reverse complement.
TCCAGCGGTCGACTCCAGAATTAACCAGTCGACTCTTCTATGCTCAGGAAGGAGAGTGGTCGACACTTCCTTTTGCAGGTCGACACTTTGGCTCTCTCTGCTCGCACAAGTCGATCCCCGCAGTCAACACTCTCACAGATTTTACATGGACGGGTCGACACCTGTAACTAGGGGTCGACACCTACTTCGGCTCTGCCCGTCACAGGTCGAGCCTCGCGGTCGACACTCCCCTTACATTTACAAGGACCGGTCGACACCTCTCGACTTCGGTCGACACCTCACGCCAGAATCAGTGAAATCACACCAGTTCGTTCGAATACGCACGACAAATACTCCTCGACTAAATCCACGAAATAAAAACTTACATTCTAAAAATATAATTTCAAAACATTCATATCCTATTTTAATAATCCATTGTACCCTTGGTACACCACCTAAATTCCTCAAAAAAACTATACAATTCTATTTGACTCAAAACACTTACAAAATTATACTCTCTTTACCCGCCATGGTCTTGTCGCCTCAACATTTTCTTGCACCGGCATGCGACATCTCCCGCCAACTCCGACCTAGGCTTGCTCGTCACTTAGCACTCACCTAACAGCGCGTCGTCACCTACACCAAGGAACACAAAACGTAAGCCTAATGCTTAGCAAGTATGGAAACATGAACTCGAAAACCAATGCATAACTCAACCCCTACTCATGCAGTTTCTATACTGAACTCTGTTTTCTTTTCGTTTCGTTGTTTTCATCTTTCACTTTCTGGTGTGAGTCAGGCCAGCACTCATCCCTTTTCCCCCGTTAGGATGGCCATTCCATAACCCACGGAGCGAGGCTAGAGGCACATAACATGTTCACACACGGAATGCCCCTACGTAACCTCCTCCTAACAACGATCGTTGAACCCTCTAGCGCTATCAATAGCACGTTAACGACGAGGCGTTCGCAAACCGTGTCACATTACGTACTTTCATCCATGGGATTCCCCTAGTGCTCTCTCAGTAGCACATTAACAACGAGTCGTTCACCCATGCGGGACAAGTCTTTTCTTATCTGGTTATGTTTCACATACACATTTCAAAACATACTCAAAACTCGTATTTCGTAATTCAAAAACCATGATGCATGACAATCACGACTACACGACTCAAACAACAAAACGAGCAACAAACAAACAGTCAAGCAATCCTACCGTTCCATAGTGTAGGCTCGAAGGCAAACCAAAATCAATCCATCACCTACCTGGCGTCGAAGCTCTCTGTGGTGCTCGTTTCTTTCACCTCCTCAGCTCAACCTATCATATAACAATCCACATTAAAACTTACCTCACAACTCGTTCCACATACTAAAACTACGTCTACTAACCCACTCCACCAAAGCCCAACTAAGACGGCTCTCTAACCCGAATTTCGGCTCCAAAACCAACCCAACTTCTGACGCGCATAACTTTTGCGTCGGTTATCGGAATCACCCGATTCCAGTGGCCAAATGCTCCACTTATAACCTAGTTTAACATTTCGAAGCAGAATTTAAATCCCTTAACCGGAACTAGGTTAAAACTTTCGAAAGATAATCGAATTTCACATTAAAACCCCCAAAATTTCCATTCTCGGTTCTCTCGACAAAAACTCACTCAATTTCTCACCAATTTGTCGCACTCCAACCTATTACACATCATCCAACTACCGTTGGAGATTTCAAATTCGAAAATACAAATTGCACAGTACCCTCTCATGCATAGTCTTCCGTTTTTGGCACTCTTCACCTCACCTGCTCCGAACTATCAACTCCCACATCATTCGTTCTAAACCCTAGCACTCTCCGAAAATCTAAATCGAAACCGAAAATAGGGAAATAGATCTCACCATAGGCTTTCCAAACGGAAAACCCCGTCTGCACATGCTCAGCTCGTCGAAACTCCCTGGTCGCACAGTCGGTTTCCTCCGCACGGCCGTCGATCGTCAGCTGGTCCTTCGTTCTCCTTCGCGGGCGATCAACCGAAGAGGGAAGGAGGAAATCAGAATGGCTTCCTCGTGAAGCCGTTCTGATTTCAACCATCTTTTTTTATTTTTTTATAACTACTTACTCTTTCGCCCTCACACTTTAATCCTTTAGCCAAACGACTATTCAGTTCGTTTCCGGTCGGATTCCTAAAATTTTCTCTTCACCATCAGTTCCGAAAATAATCTTTTACATACTAATACAATTTCTCTGCTCTCGAGTCCGACCGAAACTAAGTCGTTTACCAACACAAATTTCTGAAAGTTAAATCACGAAAATTTTGGTATTACAAAAATACCTACTACACTACTTATCTGGTGTTCTTAGCAAAATTGTACGTGGTTTGATTGTTTCCTCGCATTTTGAAAACATATAGTCTGAAATTCAAACCACTGGCCCATTCAGAACAACGGGAACTCTTAAAAGACCTAAACATCCAAAATCATCAACCTTAACTCATTCCTGACAATACAAAATCATTCGAACCATTAAACACCAAATTCTCGGGTTGGGTCACAAATTGCTCTAAACCTCAGAATTGCACAACTTAAGCTACAGTTATCCAAATTCAAACTCCTATAGGTTACTCATAATGCCCACATTAACACTTTATAACCAATTTTCACGTTAGACCTAACGTTTAAACCTAGAAAATTTGGAATCCTATTATGCCGTAAAATGATATTTTCAACAAAAGCATTCCCGAGTTTTATCTATCCAAACCATCAATACTCAACCACTAATACCCATTAATATTGTAATAACCCGGGAATTTCGAATTTATATTTTTATTTTTGGAATTTTTAGTTTAATCCCGGTCGGAGTTTTGAGAAATATTTCAACGGGAAAGATTTGAATTATAAGACTCGGAGCCTACTTTTGCGATTTTTTTTTTCAGAATCTCAAGTCGGGAGATCGAGAAATTAACGAAATTACGGAAGATTTAAGTACGTGAGGGCAGTTTTGTAATTTGGTATATCTAAAAAAAAAAAAAAAAGAAAAATCTCACATAACAACCGAATGGCTTCGGGAAGAAGCCATTCGGCTGTTTTCCCTTGCCACCGAGGGAAGCAGGGGAGTGGCGCGAGGGAGAGAGGGCGATCGGGAGTGGAGGTGCGATCTTCGATCGGTGGACGTCGAGCTCGAGGGTGTGAGCGAAACCGCGGCCGAGTGGTTCTTCTCCGGCGATTCGGAGTCGTTTGGTTGCTGTAGCTCGAATTTCCGAAGGTAGCGAGGCCGAGCGTGTTCTGCCGACGACCGCGAAGGGCGGGTTGCTGACCAGCTCTGCCATCGACGATTTGGGCGCCTTACTGGAATATTGCTTTTTCCGTTGCGCGCAGAACTTCATTTGCTCGGTAAGCCTCTCTTCCTCCCTCTGTCTGTTCTGTCCGGTTTGGCCGAGTGTAAGGCTCTGCCCCTTCCCCCTCCATCTTCGGTAATTTTGGCTGAAGTATTGACGGGGAAGTGCCGTGAAATTGGAAGGGGGGGAACCGAAGGCGAGCCCTGTCGGTTTCCATGTTGTTGGCCGAGCTTGGTGCTCGGCCTCCTTTCAATTCCAGCAAGCTTGGCCGGAATGTATAAGTGGGATATGACCAATTCTGTATAGGAGTTGTGAAATTCGAATTTGGATCAAGAATCAGATGTTTTTTTTGTTTGGAGGCAGTTCTATTTTTGGCCGTTTCGGCCTACGTTTGGCTGATCATTTTAAATTCTGTTTTTGTGGGATAAATTAGGTGGTTCGGGGAACCTATGGCCGCTGGAATCGTTCAATTCCGATATCCGACGCAAAAGTTATGCGCGCCGGACGTTTATGCGAGATTTTGGTTCAAGTCAAAATTAGTGACCGTCTTTCGTGGAAAATTCGACGTGTGAGAGTAGCATAGCCATTTTGATGCATATAACTAGTTGGGAGTGAGTTTTGGTTGAAGGGAAGTGAAAATGTGAAATTTTAATAAAATGGCAGATTCGGTTATTGGCATTTTTCGCCTATCTGCGACCTACCGATTTAAAATCCATTTTAGGATGTTAAACTAGGTTCCTAAGGGAACGTTTAGCCACTTGAATCGTTTGATTCCGTTGACGGACGCAAAAGTTATGCGCATCCGAACGTTGAGCTGGTATTCGGCCAAACCAAACCAATGGACCGTTTTAGTTGGAATTTAATGAGTGTAGTTAGATAAGATTATTTTTAGCTAATTGGTAAATGTTGGGAGAAATACTGATGAGAAATTGGTTGTGTTTTAGGTTGAGGCTTTCTGTTGGCGAAACTGTGTATCGAGCGAGGTTAGTACGCCAGGTAAGTAGTGCATGCATGTGTTTTGCCCAAGTGGGCCTACACTGTAGAACTTTAGTGTTTATGTGATTGATTGCGGTGTGTGTGCGTATTGTGTGACATGCATCATATTTTTTTTAAAACGGGAACGAAAATGATTTTTAGCATGCTTTGATGTATGAGGTGAGACGTGTGGCGGTGGTACCGCGGATCCCGCTAGTGTGCGGGTCGGTGCTTCACCAGTCGTGGATCCTACTCGAGGGGTGGGTCGGCTGGGCCGTCATGCGGCGTGAAAGTGTTGACGCTGAGGATATGGGCAGTGGTACCGCGGATCCTACTAGTGTGTGGGCCGGTGCAATACCAGTCGCGGATCCTACTCGAGGGGTGGACCGGCTGGGCTGTCGCGAAACGTGTGTGTGTGGCAACTGTGGCCCCGTGCTGGGGAGGCTGGGACGGGGGCGACGTGTCAGGGTGTAGAGTGGCGCGAGGTACACCCTTACCCTGATGTGGTTGCCGTGTGCTGATGCGTGGGTGTAGCTTGTGGGCCTCGTTACTGGGGAGTCCGGGACGGTGCCGACGTGTTAGGGTGTAGGGTGGCGTGAGGTTCCTCCTTACCCTGGTGCGACTGTACTACGCGTCACAGGTGTGACAACATGAGTGTGAGTGTAGAGACTGCATGTGATAGGATTGCATTGTCGGGTTTTACTTTCATATCGCATTACTTACTGAGCGTTAGGCTTATGTTGTGTGTTCTGTGGTTTAGGTGCTGATGATACCGCTGGGGAGCCTCGAGTACCTAGTCCTGAGGCGTAGGATGGTTGGCGGCGTGCGACTGCGGCACCGGATGGCGGACTTTTGTTAGGGCGACCCGACCCGTGGATATGGTAGGTTGTGGCCTGGTCGGTTTGTGGGTTTTCTTTCTTTTGCGGTGGTTATGTACGGAGGATGGGATTGAATGTTGTATATGCGTCAGTGTATAGGTGTATATGGAGTGCGTGTGATTTTGGTAACGTACGCGGATATTTTCCATGTTAGAGTATGTTATTTCTCTATACTGGAGACTTTCTTCATTTGTATTTGACGGATTTTCGTCACCTTCTTACTCTGATTTGGGTTGGGATGATTTCTCTGGATGATGGATAGGTAAATATTGTTGGATTTTGGTGAATTGTGTGCAGGGTTAAATTTTGGGGTAGCCAGTTTTTAGGCGGTACTCTGCCGAAATTTCGAGAGAGGGCTTGAGGTTCGAGAGGATACGAAATAGGTCAAGGTGTGTGTATGATGAATGCTAGAGGAGTTCATACGAGTGTGGATGTGCGGCGTGATTGCAGGTGCGCGGGGCATGCGGCCCTGCTGGGTACCCACGGGTCGTGCGACACCGGGTGAGGGTGTGCGCTCGGACGTGCTGTGCAGCGGCAGGGTGCGTGGGGCACGCGGCGCTGTGAGTGTGCGCGAAACACAGTAACGTTGAGTGGTATGTGCGGCACCGTGAGAGTGTGCGTGAGGTGTCGAAGGGGAGACGCGAGTTGTTTTCGAATCGAGTCAAAAAAAAAAAGGGAGTAAATTGGAAACAAAAGGGTATTAAATTGAGTGAATTATGTTAAGTGTTTGTGTGTGTGTGTAGTGGGTAGATGCACTGTAGCGCACCGGGGACGTGTGGGTTCTCGGGGTGTTACAAATATCCAAAATTCATCAATAGCCATTAATAAATCCATAAATTTAAAAACTCTAATCCAAAAATCCTACACCCAAGATCAATAACCTAAAGCCTAAATCAACGAAATCCATTAACCAAAGTTTGAGCCAATGATTGAGAGGAACAAGGAGGAAGAAATATCGGAGAGGGTGTTGCGTCGCTGGAAGGAAGATCGCCGAAGGAGAAAGAAAAAATGGTAGGTTTTCGTGTGGGGAGGGGGAGAAGAAACAGGGAGGGAGGGGGAAGAAAACGTTTCCCCGGGGGGTTCCTCTTTTTTTTTTTTAATTATATTATTTAATATAATTAAATCTAATTACCTTTTCGCCCTCAATCTATAATCGTTTAACCAAACGGTTATTTGGTCCATTTCTTGTTAGATTCTTACAAATTTCTCTTATCCATTAGACTAAAAATAATATTTTACTTAACAGTATACGCTTTCGGTTCCAACTAAAACTCTGTCGTATACCGGTATGTAAATTCAAAAATCATTTTAACAAAATTCTTTGTATTACATACAAATATCATCTTGACTGGTAGGAAATAGGCTGACTTAATTAGTCTATCAACAATCACTCATATACCATCATGTCCTTTGGTCATCCTTGGTAGTTTGACTACAAAATCCATAGCTATATTCACCTATTTCCATTCTAAAATCAGTAGACGTTGAAGAGTTCCTGCTAGTTTTGATGTTCAACATTAACCTGTTTCCATAACATACCCAACTCCAAATAATTCGCTACATCTCTCTTCATATTAGGTGATGTGCCTACGATCCCTAACTGTCAAGCACAAATACAAGTTTGTATTTTAATTGTTATTGTTTAATCTACTAATAGGTTTGTGTTTCCTTTTTAGGTAAGTCCTTGTAAAGCTTGGAATGAAGGAATAGAGAATTTGTCTTTCCATAATCAAATATTGTAACCAAGCTAATTTCATATTTAATTTAGGAAAACTTTAATTTTATTAATACCATGTTTGTTGGCAAAATTATAGTCTTGCTTTCTTTAGTTTGGATGTTTGTAATAGTCTTTAGAAAGACTAGGATTGGTCAAAGGCAATGAACAAAACGCTGTCACTCTTTGAGGCCTTTCATCGAACAGTTGGCATGCACCAAGACAATGACGCAATTGGCATGCACAGCAAGCACCAGTAGCAGCAACAACTGTGGCACGAGGGACATAGCACAGCATGGCACGCTGAGACCAAGCAAGCTGCGCATGGTGTGAGTAGTAGGGCAACAGAGGGTGTGCAAGCGAGTAGTAGAGGGCGCGAGCACGCACACAGGCAAAGCAGAGACCAGGTGATGGCTCATGCGAGGAGAGCTGATCGAATACAAGGCGCAACGCACCCGTGCATGTGAACAATACTGACATCTCCAACGGTCTGATTTTTTTCAACGACTTTTTTCCCACAGTGTGTTCTTTCTTCCATTTCTAGTAGCTCGAGGTTCCTCCTTCCTCTATTTAAACTTCTTGTAAGGGTCTTTGGCCAAGTTTATAAAGTACAGAAGTTCATCTTCTTCATTGGAGTGTTCATCCATTTTTGTTTCTGGGTAATATTCAATCGATGAGTCACATCCAATTTGAAGCTCCCATTCGGTGCCTCTCTTTCTGATCCGTAATATCCAGAACGAAGCGCCATTTGGTTCCCTCCATTTTGATGTGTAATATCTGAAATTTAGAGCACCGATTGTCTCCAAGCTTTGGCCCTCTAGAGACTCTCTTCAACTCTATCTAATCCCATTCCAATTGGGTAATCTTCCATGCTATCTTTCGTTATTTTCTATGGTATTTGGGATACTCTTCGGGCCTGTTGACCTAGAGCATCTTTGCTGTTCATTTTGTTTTCCTTCCTCTGTTTGTGTGTTTATTCGCTGCCATCTTTTGCTCGTTCTTTTTTTTTATTTTGTTTGTTCAAATGGTTCACTAGAGAGCAATGATCAAGACCCCAAACCACATCAAGTGGTATCTGAGCCAGGTTGCCCCTCCTTGTGAAGGTTGCCACATCAAGTGGTATTCTGTTATGTGCTGAAGATTGATAAACAATTTAGCGAATTGTTTGTTGTTGGATATAACCTTGTTGTTGCATCATTTGCTGGCTTTAATAGTTTCAATTCTAAGCTATGAGTGATCAAGCATGCTAGGTTAGAAATTCTAATCTTTTAGTTAATGTTTTAGCATGATTTCTCGTGCACTTATAGCAACAAATTTATTGGCTTAAATTGTGATTATCCTGCAGCTTGTTGTTCTGTTTTGCTTAAATTGTTCGCCCAAAATTAAGTTGTTGCTGTTTTGAAAGATGTTGTCCAATGCTTAACTGTTACTGTTTTGGTGATTAACTGAAAACAACTAAGTTGTTTACAACCTTCAATGCATATTGTTGGCCCTCGTTTTTAACAAGTTGTTATTGTTTAGTTTGTTGATTTTTCTTGTTAAGTGTTTGTTGTTTTAGTGTTGCATGAGTTTATTTTATTTTTCTAGTTTGTTTGATGTTTTAGTTTCTGTTTTTGTCCAAAACTCAGTATGCTAATCCCTCTAAAATTGAATCATTTGTGATGAATGTATGCATGTTCTGTTGAGTTTGTATTTTCTATTTGTGATTTCTTTCTGTGTTTTTTGTGTAACATAATCACTCATGTTGCACCCATGATTAATTGTGTTTCCATTTTCGATTTGATAGTGTGAAAAAAAAAATTTCTCTGCCCTGTTTTGAAAATTTCTATCGTCACTTTGCTTTCTTTTTTTTGTTGTTGTTTAGCTGATTGTTGAGTGTTTGTTTGCTATTGTTTTGCGTTCATTTTGGTGTCCTAAAAATGTCTACATGTTTTAGTCTACAGTCCTTATTGGGAGTTGATTTTTGGTTTCAAAAACTGTTCTGTTGAAGAAAAAATTTTCGGCATAATTTTGATTTTTCTGGTTGCTGTTTTAGTGAGCACACTGTGCATGATTTTCTTGAGTTTTTGGAGCACCTTTTATAACATTCAGAATTTCCGGTTAAATAATTTTCGAGTTTACGTAATGATAAACGGCAGAATTATAGTCGGAATTAAGGATGGTAAATTTAACTAGTTAGGTAAAAGATTATTTTGAATGTAATAAAAGATAAAAAATTACAAGATTATAACTGAAAACGAATCGAATCAAAGTTTGATTAAACGATTAAAGGTTGAGGGCAAAAAACTAATTAGGATTATATTATATTATAAAAAAAAATATATGAAATGAAAGAAAGGGGGAGAAGGATCTTGAAACCTCCTCCCCTTTCAGTTTTTCCCCTTCTCGAGTGAACCCTCTCTTCTTTTCCTTTCGGCGATTCCCCTTCCACCAACGGCAAGCAATGATCCTCCTCCATTTCTTCAAATTTACGGTAAATTTTAGTTAATT
>CM039519.1:12674326-12785544 GCA_022433055.1 Begonia peltatifolia | reverse complement strand
GTGAAGTTAGAAATAGTATTTGGTAGTTTTGGTGAACCATAAGAGAGGGAAATAAAAAATTTTGAGGTTAAAATTAATTTGTATCCGTGTATTGGTGCTTAAACTGTAAGTAGAAGTAGATTATGGGTTTTTGTGGAGAAGATTAAGCGTTTAGATAACCGAATAATCGGGTTACGGAACGGTTGTCGAAATTGGATTAGAATTGTGATAGTTATGAATTTCCGAACGGTAGTCAGAAATAGAGTTGAATTTTGGGTTTAGTTAGATTAGTTGTTAAAATTGTGATTCCTTTTTATAGTTTTATGAATTGGAAGGAAAGTAGAGCTGATCAATGTGTGGTTTTATAGGTTCTCCAGTTAGCGAGCTATATCCGAACGAGTTGCTAATGACATCAGGTAAGTAGTGTAGTAAGTGATTTTGCCTTCGGGCGTACATCACAGTTCGGTAGGTTGCATGCTCATTTATTTTATGTTATGTTTTAGTTGATTATGCATTCATAGTTTTAAAGTATGAGAACGAAACAAAAATGAATTTACATGTTTTCACAAAATGAAACAGTATCATGTGATGTGATGAACAAAATAAAAAGATACGTAAGAAGATAATGAATGGGGGTTTGAGTGATTTTGTCCCGTGAGGTGAACCGCGAGGTGTATAGCTTCTTCCCCTACTTTACATGGTGGTCATATCCCGTGAAGTGTACCGCGAGGTGTGTCACTTCACTATATTGAGGTTGGGCTTTTCCCCTTAGGTAGACCCGCTAGTTGTGTCACATTGATCTAGCACATAAAGAAGAACTCAGTAGTAAAAAGATAAAGAAGATGTAAGAAAAAGACGAAAACAGAAGTAGAGACGAAACTTTAAAAACTGCAAATGTTAGGATGTGTTGGTTTTCAGTGTTTATGTTTTTATGTGGATTACTTATCTAGCATTAAGATAATAGGTGAGTTCCGTGTTGTAGGTGACGAAGCGATAGTTGCTGAGTATTCAGAGCAAGCCCAGGACTAGGAGGCTGTAACGCCTCGAAAATCCTCCATGATTCCTGTTTCGCTACCAACTACTACTCGTCACCATCCCTTATATCCTCTACTAAATATTTCCTAAAAATTAGAAAACTTTATTTTTTGACTCAAAACGATTTCCAAAAGAAATGCATATAAATACCGCAGCGGAAACTTGTTTGAAATCGGTTTAAGTAACTTCACTTTTAAAACATAAAAATTAAAGAGACCGGTCGACACCTGCAAGAGCCGGTCGACAATTAAGTTGTCTCGGGTTTTCATCGGTCGACACTGATAAACGCTGGTCGACAATACATTTCTCTCGGGTCTTTTCATCGTTCGACACCGTGGACACTGGTCGACACTTCTACACTCGTTTCAGAGAGGGGTCGACACTTGCTGTCGCAGGTCGACACCTTGATCCTCTCTGCCCGCGCAGGTCGACTCTCACGATCGACACCTCTTCCAAATTTACACGAACCGGTTGACACCTGAGACTAGGGGTCCACACCTACTTCGGCTCTGCCCTGTACAGGTCGAACCTCGCGGTCGACACTCAACTTCTATTTTATACTAACCGATCGACACCTATGGACTTCGATCGACACTTTGCACATCAGAAACCTTAACAGAATTTAAAACAAAATAACACGGTTTTTACTAAATATTTAAAAACCATGAATCTTCTTCTCGACTTGATTTATAAACCTATTACGCAGACCAAAATATTCAACGCAAATTCAAATCTCTCATTTACACCAAAATAACCAAGTACGATTCAAAATATCTCACCACCCATACTTACACCCGCCATAGTCAAAACGCCTGAACAGCTGACCCAGTCGTTCCACGAGCGTATTCCTCCAACTGCCTGCTAGTTCTAGGCATGCTCGGGATGCTCACTAGCTGTTGCGTCGTCACCTACATCGCAGAACTCAACTGTTAGCCTAGTGCTAAGTAAATAATGCATATAAACTTAAATACTGAGAAAAAAAACATTTACATCCTAACATATGCAGTTTCTACAGTTTCGTCTCTACCTTCATTTTCGTGTCTTTCTTACATCTTCTTTATCTTCTTACAAGTGGGTTCTTCTTTACGTGCTAGATCGAGGTGACACACCTCGCGGTCCATCTCTCGGGACAAGGCCAAACTCAATCTAGTAAACTGACGCACCTTGCGGTCAACCTCTCGGGACAAGGTCACCACCTAAAGCGCAGGAATAGTGATACACCTTGCGGTCCAACACCACTCAACCCCATCTTTATTATCTTCTTACGTATCTTCTCGTTTCATCTCATCCTACTGTTTCACTTTGTAAGAACATAGAAATTCATTTTTGTTTCGTCTCGTAAATTAAAACCATGATGCACAATCAATAAAGCATAACATAAAATAAACGTGCAATGCAACCTACCGTACTGTGATGTGGGCCCGAAGGCAAAACTACTATACTTTACTTAACTGACATCCTTAGCATTCGTAATCCAAATCTCGTACGCTAATTGGAAAACCTATAAAATTATACATCCGTTAATTCTAACTTATTAAATTCATAACTCCATATCTTGAAAGTCCTAACTCATACCAAAACCGAAACTCTCCACTAAACCCGAAATCCCGCACCATTTCCGTCCAACTTCGGAGATTCACAACTTCTCCAATATTTGTCCAAATTGGACAATACAAAGTACTACGGGTTCCTGAGAACGTCTAGTTTCCTATGGTGTCATCCATTTCCCATTTGGATGTCCACCACTTTACCAACCGTGGCTGAACATACTCCGTTTCAAAAATTCACATACTCGGTCAATCAACCACCCAAATCTTTTCCATCAATTCTCGCAATCCACTCATATTTCTATCCTAAACACTAATATGCGGATGAAATTCAACTCTACACTCAACTTCTCACATTACCCTCCTAGGTTTTCACCAAATCACCCTACACTCTTGACAAACTCGTTTTTGTCACTAGTAACACTAACAGATCAACTACCTACACAAAACTAACTAAAAATTATCGTGATTTGGAAGAACAGAGCAAGAATCGATCACCGATCGCTCGCGAGAGAGGTGAAACAAGAGAGAGGGAAGGGGGGGGGGGGGGGGGGGTTTACTGGTAGTGTTCTTCTTCCCAGTTTTTTTATATATACTATTTAATATAATTAATTCTAATTATTATTTCGCCCTCAATCATAAATCTTTCGATATATCTACTATACAGTCAGTGCTCGGATAAAATCTTAAAATTTATTCTTCATCATTATTTCTGAAATAATCATTTACCTAATGTTACAAACTTTCCTGCCTCGATTCCGATTTGAACCTCGCCGTTGACCAATACGGAATTTCTGAAAAGTTGAATTAACTGAAATTTTTCAGGTGTTATAGAGGTAGTTGGAGGTGTGCGCTCATGGATGATCTAGCCGGTTGTTAGGGCGTTTTGACTATGGTTAGCATAGTTACGGGTTTTGGGGTTTAGTCGGAATCGTTTTAAGTCGTTTTTGGAAAGTAAATGAATTTCAATCTTTTACTAGTCATTTTGTAGTATAAGGTCGATTTTGCGTTGGGTGGTAAGTGCACGTTTTTGTTATTTTTAATGTTAAGTCAAAATTCGACTTGTTTTGAAAGATTTAAGGTTTTTATGCAAATTCTGGGAAGGAAGTGTCAATCGATAGGCTTAGTGGTCAACAAAACTTGGCAGACGTCGAGTGCGAGGGTCGACCTACGAAAACAGAAGCATATCAGGTGTCGACCTGTGTGGAAGTGTCTACCGGTTAGTGTAAAAATCGAAGGGGTGTCTATCGCAAGGTACGATCAGGGTAGACAGAGAATATTGAAGTGTTGACCTGCGTCTATCGGTGTCGACCGATAGTACAGAGGTGTCAGCCGCAAGGTTCGATCGGGGTGGACAGAGAAAATTAAGGTGTCGACCGGTTAGCGTGATCAGCAGGAAGGTGTCGACCGCTAGGGTGGACCGATGCAAATAGAGGCATCCGAGGTGCCGACCGGTGAGTATAGGAATCGGGGTGCAACATGGGTCAAGTGTCAACCGTAGCCTGCAGAGGTCGATCGAAAATGATTTTTTATGTTTTAGAAAACAGGAATTTTATTTAAATCGATTTTAGTAAAAGTATTCCGCTGCGACGTTTTCAAATATTTTAAAAAATATCATTTTAAGTTGAAAAGTAAAGTTTTAAACCTTTTGAAGAAAAATTTTATCCAGATTATAAGTGTGGTTAGCAACCTGGGTTTGGATCACTAGGGGGTGCTACGATGATGATATCAGAGTAGTAGTGGGCGTACAAAAAATGTGTGGGTTCTCAGGTCGCTACAGAGATGGTATCAGAGCAAATTGGTCAAACTGTTCAAATGATTACCTAACAACGCCGATCGCCGCACGACGTGCTTCGACAACGGTATGTGTTTAAATTTAGCTTTAGTAGATACTTATTAGAGCCATTAATCTTTGTCTAGGAAATTAGCCAAAATGTCTAGACAAACAGGATGTTCGAGGATATCGAGAGAGACAATTGATTTGAGAAATGAGAATTATCTGATGATGAGTAGACAACTAACAGAGTTAAGGAACAGACAGTCACGGTAGTTAGGAATACTATGAATAGAGAAGGGTATGAGAATTCTAGCCCCATCTCGATTAATGACCAAAGTGGAGAGAAGTTTATAAATAGAGAGAATTATGGGAATTTTGGTTTGGGGTGTGTTTTGATGCAGAGTGGGAGGGTCATTGCCTATGCCTCTAGAGGCAGTTGAAGGCTTACGAGCAGAATTATCCCACTCACGATTTGGAACTGGCGGCGATTGTATTTGCACTTAAGATTTGGAGGCATTAACTATATGGGCAGTAGTGCGAGATTTACTCAGACCATCAGAGCTTGAGGTACATTTTCACGCAGAAAGAGCTGAATTTGAGACAGAGAAGATGGCTCGAGCTGGTCAAAGACTACGATATGGAGATCAAGTATCACCCGGGGAAGGCAAACGTGTTGGCAGATGCCTTGAGTAGGGTGACAGCTTCGACTTCTGCCATGACTACGATACTGCCCGTTGAGTTAGTGTCAGAGATACAGAGTTTTGGCCTGGAGGTAGTTTCTGATCTGGCAGTCACTCTTTCTGCCTTGTCGTTGAGGCCGACTATTCTAGACAGGATCAGACAGACTCAGGAGACTGATTCGAAGTGTAGCGAGTATGGAGGCCAGGCCTGATTCTTAGTTCAGCTATTTAGAGGATGGGATTCTGAAATTTCGGGATAGGTGGTAGGTCCCGAAGGATGAGGAGCTGAGGAGGGATATATTATCAGAGGCCCATTCATCTTCTTTCTCTATGCAACCGGGAAGCCCTGAGATGTACAGAGATTTGAAGCAGCACTATTGGTGGCCTAACATGAAACGAGCAGTGGCTGAGTATGTTGAGGCCTGCGTAGTCTGTCAGCAGGTGAAGGCGGAGCATTAGCGACCATCGGGGATACTCCAACCATTGCCTATACTGGAGTGGAAGTGGGAGCGAATCACCATGGATTTTGTGGTGGGACTACCGAGGACTGCCAAGGGCCATGACGTGATCTGGGTGATTGTGGACAGGTTGACGAAGTCGTCTCACTTTTTGCCGGTGAGGATGACTTATACGATGGATCAGTTTGCCCAGTTGTATATTCAGGAGATAATCAGACTTCATGGGATCCCGGTGTCGATTGTTTCAGACTGTTACCCCAGGTTCACGTCCAAGTTTTGGAGGAGTTTGCATAAGGCTATGGGCACCAGGCTAGATTTCAGTACGGCTTTTCATCCTCAGACCGATGGGCAGTCAGAACGGACTATATAGATTTTGGAGGATATGCTCAGGTTTTGTGTGTAGGAGTTTCAGGCGACTTGGAGCAAGTTCTTACCGTTAGTAGAATTCTCGTATAATAACAGTTATCAGTCCACCATTGGTATGGTGCCATACGAGGCCCTTTATGGAAGGAAGTGCAGGTCGCTATTATATTGGGATGAGATTGGGGAGACCCGATTGATAGGTCCTGAGATTTTACAATAGACTGTCGACAAGATTTCTGTGATACGGAAGAGGATTGAAATGGCTCAAAGTCGACATAAGAGTTACGTTGATCAGAGACGTTGGGAGTTGGAGTTTAATGAGGGCGACGAGGTTTTTCTGAAGGTCTTGCCGTTCAAAGGAGTGGTAAGGTTTGAAAAACGGGGGAAGCTCAACCCTCGGTTTGTGGTACCATTCCCGATTGTCAACCGAATTGGGAGAACTGCATACCAGCTTCAGTTGCCTGCGTCGATGGATGTCATCCATGATGTTTTCCATGTCTCGATGTTGAGGAAGTGTATGCGAGATCCCTCTCAGGTAGTGCCACAACAGGATATAGAGATCCAGCCGACATTGTCCTATGAGGAGAAGCCAATGAGGATCTTAGGATCAGCTGTGAAGGTGCTGTTCAACAAGAAGATTCCGCTGGTCAAGGTGATGTGGCACAACCATGGTGTAGAGGAGACTATTTGAGAGCGGCGTGATGACATGGAGGGCAGTACCCCGACTTATTTGGTACGTAAATTTTGGAGACAAAATTCTTATAAGGTGGGGGGAATGTAATAACCCAGAAATTTTGAATTTTAATTTTAATTTTCGAAATTTTTAATTTAATCTCGGTCGCAGTTTTGAGAAATATTTCAACAGGAAAATTTAAATTATAAGACTTAGGGCCTACTTTTCCGATGGTTTTCAGAATTTAAAGTCGGTAGGTCGGGAAATTAACGAATTTGTAGACGATTAAAACACATGAGGGCATTTTGGTAATTTGTAATTAAATCAAAAGTTAAAAAAAAATATGTTATATGGTGGAATGGATTCGGGTGGAAGCCATTCCACCGTGTTGTCGCACGGCCGAGAGAGCGAGACGGAGAGAGAGAGCGCGAGAAGCCGTGAGAGGGAGAGAAGCGGTGGTCTGTCGACGCCGACGACGGAGAATAATCGAACGCTAGTCAGCCGAGAGGGATGCGGTGGGGGACGTGTTCGGTTTCTCGAGTTGGATATTGAAGGTATGTTTCCTCCCCTGCTCTGATTTTTGTTCGACAAATTTGATGGCCGTCTTCCCACAGTCTTTCTGAATGTTAAGCTGAGTGTTGGGTTGGTGTACGTGGTGTGTATTTGCTGCGTGATCGAGGGCAGCAGGGCACAGAACCGAGAGCTCGGAGCCCCCCCCCCCCCCCCCCCCCCTTGTTTTTTTCTATTCTGTTGGACGAGGGGGAGAGTGAGTGATGCTGCTCTCCTTTTCGATCGATCGATGGTGGGAATTGTCGATAATTGTTGGGTTAAGAGATTTTGGTGGGGAGCATCGGTTTCTGAAAAAAGGGGAAGATAAACTGAGGGGCTGTGATTTAGTTTTTCTGAATTGGAAACCTTCAATTTTGGTTAGTTCATGTTTAATAGACTAGAATATGATGGATTGGGAGAGAAATTTGTGAAAGTTCGGGTTAAGGTTGAATTTCAGATTTTTTGTATAAAAATAGATTTTGTTTTCGGCCGTTTCGGCCTGGTTTTGGTTGAACGTTTCAAATTCTGTTTTTGTGGGTTAAAATAGGTTGTTGGAGGGACGTATGGCCACTGGAATCGTTTGATTCTGATATCCGACGCGAAAGTTATGCGCGTCGGACGTTTATGTCAGATTTTGGTCCAAGTCAAATTAGCGAGCGTTTTTCATAGAAATTCAACGTGTGAGAGTAGCATAGTCGTTTTTGATGCGTATAACTAGTTGCGAGTGAGTTTTGGCTGAAGAGAAGTGAAAATGTGAAATTTGATAAAAGTGGCAGATTCGGTTTTTATCATTTTTCATCTGTCTGCGGCTTACCGTTTTAAAATCCGTCTTAGTATATTAAACTAGGTTTCGAAGGGGACGGTTAGCCACTTGAATCGTTCGATTCCGTTGACGGACGCAAAAGTTATGCGCGTCCGAACTTTGGGTTGGTTTTTGGACGAACCAAATCAATGGCCCATTTTAGTTGGAATTTCATGCGTGTAGTTGAAGAAGGTTATTTTAGCTATTTGGTGGATTTTGAGATAAATATTGATGAGTGGTTGTTTGTGTTTTAGGTTGAGGCTTTCTTTTGGCGAAACTATGCGTCGAGCGAGCTTAGGACGCCAGGTAAGTAGTGCATGCATGCGTTTTGCCTAAGTGGGCCTACAGCGTAGAACTTTAGGGTTTATGTGATTGATTGTGGTGTGCGTGCGTATTGTTTGGCATGCATCATATTTTAAAAATGTGAACGAAAATGATTTTGAGCATGTTTTGAGTATGTGGTGAGACGTGTGGCTGTGGTACCGCAGATCACGCTAGTGTGCGGGCCGGTGCTTCACCAATCGCGGATTCCACTCGAGGAGTGGGCTGGCTGGGCCGTCATGCGGTGTTAATGTGTTGACGGTGAGGGTGATGGGCAGTAGTACCGCAGATCCTACTAGTGTGTGGGCCGGTGCAACACCAGTCGCGGATTCCACTCGAGGGGTGGGCCGGCTGGGCTGTCGCGAAACATGTGTGTGTGGCCATTGTGGCCCCGTGCTGGGGAGGCTGGTACGGGGGCGACGTGTCAGGGTGTAGTGTGGCGCGAGGTACACCCTTACCCTGATGTTGTTGCCGTGTGGTGATGCGTGTATGTAGTTTGTGGGCCTCGTTGCTAGGGAGTCCGGGACGGTGGCGACGTGTCATGGTGTAGGGTGGCATTAGGTTCCTCCTTACCCTGGTGCGGCTACACTATGCGTCGCAAATGTGACAACATGAGTGTAAGTGTAGAGACTGCATGTGATAGAATTGCATTGTCGGCTTTCTACTTTCATATCGCATTACTTACTGAGTGTTAGGCTTATGTTGTGTGTTCTGTGGTGTAGATGCTGACGATACTGTTGGTGAGCCTCGAGAGGCTAGTCCTGAGGCATAGGATGGTTGGTGGCTTGTGACCGAGGCATCGGATGGCGAATTTTGTTAGGGCAACCCGACCCGTGGAGGTGGTAGGTGGTGGCCTGATTGTTTGCGGGTATTTTTCTTTTGTGGTGATTATGTAGAGTCGATGAGATGAGTTGCATATGCGTCAGTGTATAGGTGTATATGGAGTGCATGTGATTTTGGCCACGTACGCATATATTTTACATGTAGGAGCTTGGAATTGCTCTATACTGTGAATTTTCTTCGTTTGAAATTGATGGATTTTCGTTGCCTTCATACTCGGATTGTGTTATGGTGATGTCTTTGGATGATGGATAGATAAATATTGTTAGTTTTGGTGAACTGTGTGCAGGGTTTTAAATTTTTGGGATAGCCAGTTTTTAGGCGTTACTCTGCCAAAATTTCGGGAGAGGGGTTGGGAGTCGAGGGGATATGAAATAGATTGAGGTGTGTACGGTGAATGCTAGAGAAGTCTAGATGGGCGTGGGAGTGCGGTGTGATCGCAGGTGCGCGGGGCACGCGGCCCTGCGGGTACTCACGGGTCGTCCGGGGCTGGGTGAGGGAGTGTGCGCGGCGGCAAGGTGCGTGGGGCACGCGGCGCTGTGAGCGTGCGTGAGGCACAGTGACGTTGAGTTGGCACGTGCAGCACAGCGAGGGTGCGCGCGGGGTGTCGAAGTGGGGACGTGATAGCACGGCACCGGATTGTGTGGTTCGAGCAGTGCATTGGATCCTTTCTTAGGATTTCGAGTCTTACCGTTTATCTTAAACTATTTTAAATGGTTTTCTTTTCCGCTGCGTAGTTTTTATGTTGAGGATTTCGTGTTCCCTCGTCGGGACGCGAGTTGTTTTTGAATTGAGTTGCAAATTTTTCATACTCACAATTGCTCTTTTGATAATGATTTGAAAACGAAAGGGGTATTAAATTGAGTGAATTGCGTCAAGGGTTAGTGTCGGTAGTGTGTAGATACACTGTAGCGCACCGAGAACGCGGGGTTTTCTCTGGGGGTGTTACAATCGGGATAGAGGATTTAGAATTTAAGTAAATTCTATCCAAGGGAACTAAGATATAGAGTTAGAATAGAAAACTTTGAGAAGATAGATTATAGTTGGTTAAGTTAATAAGCGAAGTACAAAAGTGAGTTATGGGAATTAGATAGTGTTCAATACAAAGTTGGAGATGCAAATAATTTAAATAGAGTATAGCAAACACGATCATGAGATCGGAATG
Organism: Begonia peltatifolia; assembly: GCA_022433055.1. Taxonomy (NCBI): domain Eukaryota; kingdom Viridiplantae; phylum Streptophyta; class Magnoliopsida; order Cucurbitales; family Begoniaceae; genus Begonia; species Begonia peltatifolia. Next base: position 12,775,355 of record CM039519.1, on the reverse strand, counting down.
GGATACATGGCTTTAGGAATTATGGTCTAGAGAACCATGAGATTGCAATTTTATTGGGTGAATCAGTAAAATTTTAGAATATAAATGGAAACCAGGAGGTAATCGAATGTAACAAAGATGATCACTGGTTGAAGAATGAATTTAAACACAAGGATGTTTAAGAATTAAAAGCTTAAGGTAGATTAAATACTGTTGGAAGGGAGGCTAGATATGAAACAATGGATTTTGCGGCGTCGATATTAGGAGTTGACCACTACGTAAATTTTGAGGACAATTTTTTTAAGGGTGGAATGTAACGCCGTGAATTTCCCGTGAAATAATTTTTTGGTTTACGTAATGGCAAACAGCGAAATTTTAGTCGGAATTAAAGGTGAAAAATTTTGCCAATTAGATAAAAGATTATTTTGAGGATAACGGGAAAGAGAAAACTTTAAGATTCCGACCGGATATTAACCGAATAACAGTTTGATTAAACGATTAGGGGATGATGGTGAAAAGGTAAATTAGGATTATATTACATTATAAAAAATTAAATAAAATTAACAAAATGGGGAGGCGGATCGTGAAACCTCCTCCCCCTTCAGTTTTTCCCGCTCCCGAATGAACCCTCCTTTTTTTTCCCTTCGCAATTCCCCTTCCACCAATGGCAAGCAATGATCCTCCTCCGTTTCCTCAAATCTACAGTAAGTTTTAGTTAGTTATTGGTAGATAGTTAGTATTTTAATTGTTTTTTTAGTGTTAAAAGTGAAGTTAGAGGGAATATTGGGTAGTTTTGGTGAACCTAGGAGGTAAATATGCGATTTTAAGGTTAAAGTTAATTTTTATCTGTGTATTGGTGTTTAAGCTTGAAGTAGGAGTAGATTATGAATTTCTGTGGAGAAGATTGAGTGTTTTGATAACTGAATACTCGGGCTACGGAACGGTTTCCGTTACGGAACGGTCTTCAAAATTGGATAAGAATTGTGATAGTTATGAATTTCCGAAGGGTAGTCGGAAATAGAGTTGGATTTTAATTTTAGTTAGATTAGTTGTTAAAGTTGTGATTCCCTTTAGAATTTTATGAATTAAAAGGAATGTAGAGCTGATAAATGTGTGGTTTTATAGGTTCTCCAGTTAACGAGCTATATACGAAAGAGTTGCTAAGGACGTCAGGTAAGTAGTGTAGTAGGCTCTTTTGCCTTCGGGCCTACATCTTAGTTCAGTAGGTTGCATGCCCGTTTATTTTATGTTATGTTTTAGTTGATTATGCATTCATGGTTTTAAAGTACGAGAACAAAACGAAAATGAATTTTCATGTTTTGACGAAATGAAACAGTAGGATGTGACGTGATGAACGAAATGAAGAAATACGTAAGAAGATAATGAAGAGGAGTTGAATGATCTTGTCCCGTGAGATGGACCGCGAGGTGTATCACTTCTTCCCCGACTTTATGTGGTAGCCTTGTCTCGTGAGGTGTGTCACTTTACTACATCAAGGTTGGCTTTAACCCGTGAGATGGACCGCGACCTGTGTCACCTTGATGTAGTACGTAAAGAAAAATTTAGTAGTAAGAAGATAAAGAAGATGTAAGAAAAAGACAAAAATGAAAGTAAAGACAAAACTTTAGAAACTTAATATGTTCGAATGTGTTGGTTTTCAGTGTTTCTGTTTTTATGTGCATTACTTACTTAGCATTAGGCTAATAGACGAGTTACATGATGTAGGTGATGAAGCGATAGCTGGTAAGTAGACAGAGCGAGCCCAAGACTAATAGGCAGTTGGAGGAGTGTGCTCGTGGACGGTCTGGCCGGCTGTTAGGGCGTTTTGACCATGGTGGGCGTAGGTACGGGTTTTGGAGTTTAGTCAGAATCGTTTTGAGTCGTTTTTTAAAAGTAAATGAATTTCAAACTTTTAGTAGTTGTTTTGAAGTATAAGGTCGATTTTGAGTTGGGTGGTAAGTACACGTTTTTGTTATTTTTAACGTTGAGTCAAAATTCGACTTGTTTTGAAAGATTTAAGGTTTTTATGCAAATTCTGGGAAGGAAGTGTCGACCAATAGGCTTAGTGGTCGACCAAACTTGGCAAGAGTCGACCAAAATTGGCAGGAGTTGACCGCGAGGGTCGACCTACGGAAATAAAACCATATCTGGTGTCGACCTATGTGTGAAAGTATTGACTGGTTAGTGTAAAAATGGTAGGGCGGTCGACCGTATGTTACGATCGGGGCCGACATAGAAGATTGAAGTGTCGACCTACGTCTGTAGGTGTTGACCGATAGTGTAAAAATGACAGAAGTGTCGACCGCAAGATTCGACCACGGCGGACAGAGAGGATTAAAGTGTCGACCTGTGCATACATCTGTTAACCGGTTAGCGTGATGAGCAGGGAGGTGTCGACTGCTAGGGTCGACCGATGCAAATAGAGGCATTTGAGGTGCCTACGGATGAGTATAGGTGTCGACCCATTGGGTGCAACATGGGTCAAGTGTCGACCACAGCCTGCAGGGGTCGACCGTAAATGATTTTTTATGTTTTAGAAAATTGCAATTTTATTTAAATCGATTTTAGTAAAGGTATTACGCTGCGACGTTTTCAAATGTTTTCAAAAATGTCGTTTTAAGTTGAAAAGTAAAATTTTAAACCTTTTGAAGAAAAATTTTATTCGGATTATGAGTGTGGTTAGCGACCTATGTTTGGATAACTCGGGGGCGCTACGGTGATGACATCATAGGAGTAAATAATAGTAGTGACCATACTGGAAACGTGTGGGTTCCCTAGTCGCTACACCTTTGCTGCTCTTTTTAGAGTCATTCACCAAGGGTAAAATGCAAGCTTTAATTGATACATTTGTAGCAACATTTTTCTGTTTTGGTGAGCCTTTCTATTTAGCTTGTAGGTTATGGTTTTAAAACTGTTTTCTACATTTTTCTGCAGCTTTTTGAACCAGTTTTTCCTGCATGATTTTTCTTCTGTTTAGAGTCCATTTACGATGCTAAATTGTTGAACTTAAATGCCACATATTAGATAGCACATATATAATGATTTTGGTGAAAGTTTGTTTTGATTTTAGGATCTGTTTTAAAGCAGATTTCTGTAATTTTTCAACCTGTTTTCCAGCATTACTCTACTGCGTTTCTTTATGCTGTTTCTTGATATGTTCCAGCATGTATTTTAGGCTTCATTGCAAGTGATTAGCTGCTGTGTTTTTATGTTTCTGTTTTTCCCTTTTTCTGATTTTTGTTTCTTGTGTTCAAATGTGTTTCCTAACCCGATATGTGTCCCATGCTTAGAGTGTTTTATTTCCTGTTTAGATCACTAAAATGTTTAGCTATGGGATTGCATATTTCTAAATGCATTTTCTGTTTGCAGTTTTCTATTTTAGCATATGGTTAGATTCTATTTTCATGCATAACTTTCAAACTACCATGAATTTGAACTTCAAATTTTTTACAGCATGTTATTCTTATAAATAGGTAACTTGTGTTAAAATTTCAGATCATTTGAATGTGATTTGTGAAAATTTATATTTTGAAATTTTTAGGTATTTTGTTTATTTTGTGCTTAACTTGCTATCCACTTGGAATTTAGAGCATGTCACTTATATATTAGGCAAGATTGTGTTAAAATTTCAGAAAGTTTGGGCAAGGTTTGTGGAAATTTCAGTTTCGAATTTTTAGGTTGTTTTGGTGTGTTTTTTTTTTAGCTTGTTTATTTTCTATTTTTGTAACACTTGTTAGAGCCATTTACACGTTGTTTTATTGTTGTTTTAGTGCTGACTAATGGTCTGAATTTTGAGGGTTCTTCGGCCAAGAAATTGGTGTATATCTAAGGAGCCTTGTTTACAAATTTGTGTGATTTTGTGACTTCATTATTTAGGTTTTATGCCATTGAATTTTCTATTTTGCATTATAAATCTCGCTGTTTTTCTTTGGTTGTTTTGATTTGTTTTGTTGTGGTTTTTAAGTTAGCCTAGAGTGTGTAGGAGAAACTATTCCCCCTACTATTATCAAGATCCCTTTGATTATGATCAAAACCAACACCCAACCTACTAGGATCACTATGATTATGAGTATCACCTGAGACATAGGAAATCCACTTTTACGAAGAAAGAGTTGCAGAGTTTTACATCCCTATCTTGAGAGGCTTAAGTGAACGTAAAGAATTTTGCTATTGGTTGGACGAGATCGATTCACACTTTGTTAGTAGAGGATATTCCGAAAGAACCAAAGTTAGACTAGCTGTAATAACCCGAGAAAATTTTGAATATTAGATTTAATTTTCAAAAATTAAATTAAATCTCGGTTAGAGTTTTTGGGAAGCTTTTGGCGAGAAATTTATTTTTGAAGCTCGGGAATTAATTCGTAGAAACATTTATGAAATTTTAAAGTCGGAAGAACGCGAATTTAACGAAGTTATGGACAGTTAAAATAATTGAGGGCGTTTTAGTAAATTAATTTATAATTTTAAAACTAAAAAAAACAAAACAAAACAACCGAATGGCTTCAAGAGGAAGCCATTTGGCTGTAGGACATCGACACCCGAGAGAACGACAGGAAATGAGAGAAAATCGGGAGAGGGAGAGGGAGAGGGAGAGGGAGCACGACAGCCTGCCAACACCGATGAAAGAGAAGATCTGAGTGCCAGTGAGCAGAGAACCCCGACGGACTGAAGTGGAGGTGTGGGTACAGCTTTTCCCGAGCTGGAAACCAAAGGTAAGCCCTCTGTTCCAGTACAGTTCGGCCGAGCTTGATGCTCGATTTTTCTCTCCGATTTTGATGGAAATTGCGAAGTGTTGTGTCAGTTGTGTAGGGTTTGTGTGTGTGAGAATGTTGTGGGCTGAAAATGAGCGAGAGGGAGGAGAAGACCGGCGGGGGAGATTGAGCCAAAATTAAAATGCTCGAATTTCTGATTTTTGAGTTAATTATGCTTGAATGAGTGAAATGTGGCTGATTGTGTGTATAAATTAATGCGTATGACGAGTTTTGAGTGAGTTTTGATTGATGGGAACGAAGATGTGAAATTTGGTTGAAGGCCAGATTTGATTTTTGGTGTTTTTCAACTAGTTGTGGGTTATCATTTTAAAATTAATTTTGGTATGTTAAACTATGTTCCGAAGGGAACGTTTAATTTCGTGAATCGATCGATTCTGATAACGGACGTAAAAGTTATGCGCTTTCGAAGTTTAGGCTAGTTTTCGGCCAAATCGAATTAGTCACCCGTTTTAGTTTGAATTTCATGAATTTAGTTGAGAGATGTGATTTTTAGCGTATTTAGTGAATTTTGATGCGAAGATTGATGGACGATTGTTTATGTTTTAGGTTGAGGGGTTTTGGCAAAGCTGTGTGTCGAGTAAGCTTAGAACGCCAGGTAAATAGTGCATGCATGTGTTTTTCCCAGGTGGCCTTACACCTTGTAACTTTAGGATTTATATTGTTGATTGTGGTGTGCGTGCGTATTGTTTGACATGCATCATGTTTTTAAAAAGGGGAACGAAAATAGTTTTGAACATATTTTGAGTAAGTGGTAAGATTTGTGGCGGTGGTACTGCAGATCTTGCTAGTGTGTGGGCCGGTACGTAACCAACTGTGGATTCCGCTAGAGCAGTGGGCCGGCTGGGGTGTCACCCTGTGTGTATGTGTCGGAAGGTGAGGATGATGGACAGTGGTATCGCGGATCCTGCTAGTGTGTGGACCGGTGTAACACCAGTCGCAGATCCTGCTAGTGTGTGGACCGGTGTAACACCACTCCGCTAGAGCAGTGGGTCGGCTGGGCTATCGCGAAATGTGTGTGCATGGCAACTGTGGCCCCATTGCTGGGGAGGCGGGGATGGGGGCGATGTGTTATAGTGTAGTGTGGCGAGAGATTCATCATCACCCTGATGTGGTTGCTGTGTGATGATGCGTGTTTGTAGCTTGTGGGCCTCGTTGCTGTGGAGTCTGGGACGGTGGCGACATGTCAGGGTGTAGGATGGCGCTAAGTTCATTCTTATCATGGTGCAGCTGCACTACGCATCATAGATGTGACAACATGAGTGTGAGTAAAGAGATTGCATGTGATAGGATTGAATTGTCAGCTTTTACTTTCATATTGTACTAGTTACTGAACGTTAAGCTTATGATGTGTGTTCTATAGTGTAGGTGCAAATATTGTTGCTGGAGAGCCACGAGGGCCGAGTCCTTAGGCGTAGGACAGTTGGCGGTGTGCTACCGAGATACCAGATGGCGGTCTGTTAGGGCGACCTGACCCGTGGAGGTGGTGAGTTTTGGGGTGAGGTGTATCGAGTTTTTGTTTTGTTGTTTGATGTATAGTGTATAGAGGTGGACCTATCTGTTGTTGGGATAGTTTTGAGGGCACGTGTATATTTTTTATGTATGAGCATTTCGTTGCTCTATACTGTAGATTTTCTTCATCGATAGTTGTTAGATTTATTTTCTTCCATTATGTTTTCCTTTATTGATTTTCTGGATAAAATTTTGGATGGCTACTCTTGAAAATTTTCTGGTGAACTGTGTGCAGGGTTAGAGTTTTTGGGATAGCCAGTTTTCAGGCGTTACTCTACCAAAATTTTGGGAGAAAGGTCAGGGAGTCGAGGGGGTACGAAATAGATGGGTGTGCGCGCGGTGAGGCGCGAAGGGAGTGGCGGTCTGCGCAGGAACGTGGTGTAACCGCAGGCGTGCGGGGCACATGGCCCTGCGACTTTGCGGGGGCCGTGCGATGTCGGATGAGGGTATACGTGCGGACGTGCTACAGGGAGGCAGGGTGCGTGGGGTACGCGGAGCTATGGGCGCACGCGTGATGCAGTGGTGTTGAGTGGGCGCGATCGGCGCCGGGAGGGTGTGAGCAGGGTACTGAAGTGGGGATGTGGGTGCGCAGCTCTGAGGCCGAGTGGGCACGCGCGCGGTGCCAGCTCAAGTGTGTGCACGCGCGTTGCACGGCGCGGGACCATGGGTGTGCAGCGCCAACCATGGTGCACGGCGCTGCTACTCGGGTCCGCGAAACTGAGTCATGAGGCGTGTGTTGGACTTCTTACTAAAATTTCAAGTTTCGTCGTCTTTATTTTTAAAACTTCTTTAAATTGTCCTTTTCGCTGCGTATTTTATATTGAGGATTTCGTGTTCACTCTTCGGTGCACGAGTCGTTTTCGAATTGAGTCAAAATTTTTTTTTATACGTACAAATGTTCTCCTGAATATGATTTGAAAATGAAAATGGTATTAAATTAAGTGATTTTACATCGAGTCTCTGTATGTAATAGTATGTAGTTGTAGTCAGCGCACCAGGAACGTGTGGGTTCTCGGGGTGATACACTAGCCACCAAGAAATTTAAAAATTATGCTAGTCATTGGTGGGAAAACCTCGTAGCAAATAGGAAGAAGAATTATGAGGATGAGATTGAAACTGTGAAATGCTAAAGGATGTCATGAAGAGGAAATTCAATCCAAATAGTTATCCCTTAGAACCAAGTCCTCGGATTGTCCCCAAAAGAGCAAACCCACCATATTCTTAGCATGACAAGTTTTTGAGGAACGCCCCTTGCAAAGGAAATGAAAAGGCCAATTTAGTAGAAGAAATCCCAAGGTTGAGAGCTAAGAACATCAAGCGTACTCAATGCATGGCTCGTGGACACCTAGCTAATGTTTGTCCTAGTAAACCCGCTATGCACTTAGAAGAAACCTCAAAGCCTAGGACTAGAAACATTAAATGTTTTAATTATCTTGTTCTTGGACATGTAGCATCCTAAGCTCTCTTAAGCTCTCTAGGAAACTAGTGGAGAATCCTAAAGAAGTTGAGGTTATTGAAGTATATAATGACCTCTTTTTCTAGTAAGATATTGTCCACTATATAGAATGGATCATAGCCTAATATCGTCCTTTCACGGATTTGTTTGGCGATGACTTTTCAGTTGGTCACCCAAAATGGCACTACTCTCGCCGGAGCACTTTTCAGAGTTCTTATGGAATCCGTTGCCATTTGTGCTCCAAAACGCGTCTTACTATCTTGCGAGAGTTTTTCTTACATATGTTTCATTTCCATATACCTCCCCAAGCGATTTGAGATTGTGACGACCCTCTTTTTATGACTCGGGATTTACCTATACTCGAGTCTAGGATTTGCCTACACTCAGCTTAGGTCCCGAGGTTTGCCACGCAGTTGTGCTCATACGTACACATTTGGGTCATCACAATCACCCCCCTCAGCTGCCAACGTCCTTGTTAGTCAAATTTTTTGTTAGGTACAGGCTCTGATACCATTTATAAAGACCCCTTTTAAACAATAAGATATTGTCTGCTTTAGGGATTGAACTGTAGCCCAATATCCTCCCCTCATAGATTTGTTTGTTGAGCACTTCCCAATTGGTCACCCAACACAGTAATGCTCTCGCCAGAGCACTTTTAATTTCAGAGTTCTTATAGAACCGTTGCCAATTGTGCTCCAAAACGCGTTTTACTATTTTGGGAGAGTTTTCCTTACATATGTTTCATTTCCATATACCTCGCCAAACGATGTGAGATTGTGACGACCCACTTTTTACAACCTGTGATTTGCCTATACTCGAGTCTAAGATTGGCTTACACTGGACTTAGTTCCTGAGATTTATCTTGCAGTCGTGTTATTACGTACACATTCGGGTCATCTTAAGAAGACTTAGAGAAGCTCAATGAAGAATCCTCAAGTGAGGAAAATTATTCTCTAGAAGAAGAGTCCTCAAGTGATGAAGAAGATTCTCTAGGAGAAAAGGCAATATTAGAAGAAGAGGTTTGCTATCTTGAAGGGATTAAACTTTTTGAGATGGATGATAAAGATGTGACCTTAGCCGAGCCTATTGAAGAATTGGTTGAAGGATGCTCTTACCAAAATTTGGTAAGAACTTCCAACTCTAATCAATCTTGAATTTAATTGTGCTATTTTTGAGAAACTTGGAGGTAAAGATGATACCTTGGCCAAAAATTTGGAAGAAGAGAAGAGTAACAAGATCCTTTCGATCCACCAAGGTAATGTGAGCTTATTAGCACATCACTTGGTCGAACCTACCAACGATGCTATACCAAAGTTTGTTGTATACCCGAAAATTTTATCGAGTAATCTGACTTAAGTGCATAGAATTTTTGATAAATTTTAGAGACCTACCAAATAAAAGTAAAAGTAGTTGAAAATCTTAAATCTTAAGAGCAGAAATAGAATAACCAAAAAACAAATTTAAAAATATACAAAAAGGATTTGTTGGATAAAATTTAAATGGGAGAAATTATATGGATTAAATTACAAAGCTTCTCCAAGAAGCTTCCCACTAACCCCACAACCAAACACCCTCCCTCACACTCTCTCTCCCCTCGCATCTTCCTCTCTAGTAGACCCTCTCCCCTTTTTGTTTTCTTCTTCTCCAGCACACTCATCTCCTCTGTCTCTCTCCCTTGCAATTTCCCTTCTCTTCTCAATCTATAATCAAAGCTCCACACCACTTTTTACTTCCTCTTATTGCTAGTTTGAAGGTAAACCTTAGTTATACCTTAATGCTTTGATTAACTCTTGAGTTTGTAAGTGGTTGGAGTAATATATTTTAGGGTTTGTGATTTCCAAAAATTCTGAGTATTGTTATTGTTTTCTTCTCTTAATGGATGTTTATTCATGACACGTGAGCATAAAAGTGGTTTATAGGGAAAAAATGGTAGATTGATGAATGTTGGATTAGTTGTTGATTTGTGCAAAATTGGAATTTTCTGGACAGATTTGGGATTTATGTTTCTAGCCTAACCAATTATTTTTTTTATAAACTGTATTAGTATGTTAAAATGGACTTTTGGGAAAAACTTTTGGCTCTAGAATCGAATCATTCGGATGTATGTAGACAAAGTTATTAATTTTCAAAGTTAAGGATAAAATGATGAGCAGAATCTAGGTAGTTTTGGTTTTAGGTTTTTTGTTATTTATTGAGTTTGGTTTTTGATAAATGGATTTCACAATTTAAACTAGACCCTTTAAGGATTCAATAGCATTTTGAATTTATCAAATTTTGTTAAGTGTAGCTCAAGTTATATGTAACGCCCAAGATTTTATGTTAAATAATTTTTGAGTTTATGTAAAAGTAAACACAAAGTTTCCGTCGAAATTAAAGACGAAAAATTTAGCCGGATAGGTAAAAGATTATTTCGAGACTAATTGAGAAAAGAAAATTTTAGGAATTTGAACAGAAACAGACTGAATAGTAGTTTGATTAGAAGAGTAAAATATGAAGCTGTGAAGGTAATTATTATTATTATTATTATTAAAAAGAAAAAAAGAGCATAACAAAAGAAGAGAAAACACCTCTTTGGTGTTTTCTTCTTCCTCACCGCGCGTAGCCCTCCCGCAATTTTCTTCCAGTGACGCGTAACCGAGTTGTTCTCCGTTTACTCCTCTGTTTCTTCAAATTTTCGGTGAGTTTAGTTATTTTTGAGTAGATAATTAGTCATTTAGTCGTTTTGAGCTGTAAAAGTAAGGTTATAGAGGGTATTTGTTAATTTTAGTGAAATCCTAGGCGGGAGGTATGAAATTTTGGGATTTAGTCGAGTGTTAGTCGTGTATTGGGGTTTAAGTTGGAAGAAAGAGTGGATGATAGGTTTTATGGGAAGTATTGAGCGTTGGATAGCCGAATGCTCGAATTGTGGAACGGTCTCCGTCTGACCACATTCGTCCAAACTATACGTGTTGGATTAAGAGTTTTTTTGAACCGTTAGAAATTAGACGTCCTCAGAAGCCTGTAGCACTTTGGATCGTTCAATTCGGACGAGTATTGGAGAAGTTATGAATTTTCGAAGTTGGTCAAAAACTGCGTTGGATTTCGGGTTAGTTGAAAGTTTTGATTTTGTACAAGTTATGACTCTCAAGCTAGGAATTTATCAATTGAACGAGTTAGAATTGATGAATGTGTGATTTTATAGGTATTCTTAGTTAGCGTACGAAATTACGAAGTGTGAAGAATTTTTAGGACGCCAGGTAAGTAAGGGATTGTTTATGATTTGCCCTCGGGCCTACGCCATGGAACGGTAGGATTGTTTGTTTGTTTTGACTGTTTGTTTTGTTCATTGGTCAGGTGATTGTGCATATGTGTTAACATGCATCATGTTTTTGAATTACGAAAGAACGAGCTTTCAGCATGTTTTTAATTGTTCGTATGAAATGTAATCAAGAAAGAAAAGATGTCATGTATGGGAACACCTCGTCGTTAACGTGCTAGTAAAAAAGTACTAGAGGATTCACATTGTTGAAAGTACGTAAGTTGAGATGGTTTGTGAACGGCTCGTGGTTAACGTGCAAATGGTTCTACGATCGAAGTTGGGAGGAGATTTTGTATGGCTGTCCCGTGCGTGAACACGATGTGTGCCTCTAATCTATCTCCGTGAGTCATGGTTTGGCCATCCTGAGTGTAATAGGATGGGTGCCTACTTGATTCACACGTGAAAGTGGAAGATGTTAATAATGAAAACGAAATGAAAACAAAACAGAGTGTAGAAAGTGCATGTGTTAGGGGTTGAGTTGTGTATTGATTGTTAGTTCATATTCCATACTTGCTAAGCATTAGGCTTACGTTTTGTGTTCCATGGTGTAGGTGACGCCGAGCTCTCCGGTGAGTTGTTTGAGCACAGGCATGACTAGGATTGCGGTTGGTGACGTATGCTGTATGCCGGTCCAGGCAGCTTGTTGGGGCGACACAACCATGGTGTGATAGGTTGTGGGATTTTGTAAGAATTTTTGTGTTGAACAGCTGTGTATAATTGTGGATTGGTATTTTGATGTGTAGAAAGTATTTTTAAATCGTACGACCCATTTTGACGAATGATTAAGATTTTTTTAAACAGAGTTTTGGGGAGAAAGTTTCGACCGATAGGCTTAGTGGTCGACCAAACCCTGCAAGTGTCGACCCCGAGAGTTGACCTGCGTGGGCAGAGCCGAAGTAAGTGTCGACCTATGGTTGTAGGTGTTGACTAGTAGTGTAAAAATGGCAACAGTGTTGACCACGAGGGTCGACCTACGCGGGCAGAGAGGATTAAGGTGTCGACTTGTGAAAGCAGGTGTCGACCGCTCTTTGAGATGAACATAGAAGTGTCGACCAGTGTTTTTAGTGTCGACTGACGAGAAGATCCAAGATAAACGTAGTGTCGTCCGGCATTTCCCAGTGTCGACCGATGAAAAACCTGTAATAACCCGAAAATTTTGAATTTTAACTTTTAATTTCCAAAATTTTAATTTAATCCAGATCGGAGTTTTGAGAAATATTTAAACGGGAAAAATTTAAAATGTAAGACTCGGAGCCTACTTTTGCGATGGTTTTCAAAATTTAAAGTCGGGAGGTCGGGAAATTAACAAAAATCACGGAAGATTAAAACATGTGGCGGCAGTTTTGTAATTTGTAATTTTATTAAAAAAAAAAAGGGGATATGTGGTAGAATGGTTTCGGGTGGAAGCCATTCCACCGAGTGTCGCACGGCCGAGAGCGAGAGCGAGAGAGAGGCCGAGGAGGAGCAATCGCCGACCACCGACCGCCGAGGAAAAGACGCCGATGCTTAGGGTACTCCGGTGGGCTGAAGTGAGGAGCTACCTTGCCTTCCTGCACTGAGAAAATCGAAGGTGAGTTCTCCCCTGTTTTCGTTTGTTCTGTCGACCAAGCGCGGGGGCCTCGGTTGTTCTTGGATTTTTCTCGACAGTAGGACTCGGTCGTTGGAGCATTAGGGTGTAATGTGTGCGGGCGCTGGAGCCAGTGTGTGGCTCGGCTCTTCCACGACAAAACCGACCGGAAACAGGGAGTTTCCCTTCGATTTTTGTCCTGCTCTGATGGCCGAGTGTGGGATCGTGTTACCCTTTACATTTCAAGGGAGTAGGGGACAAAATTAGAAGGAATGAGGGAGGCGGTGCCTGGTTCAATGGACCGATTGGAAATTGTCAGTTTTTTTGGGAGAAAACCGTGAACTTTGTTGGTCTTGCCACGCTGTTTTCTGATCAGGAACTCTCCACATTGTTGATGTGTACATTGGTAGATCAAAATGTGATTGTTTGGTGAAAGAATTTGCGAGATTTGGATCAAAGATGAATTTCAGCTACTTTTCGTATAAAAACAGATTCTGTTGTTGGCTGTTTTGGCTAGGCTTAGGTTGATCATTTTAAATACTGTTTTGTGGGTTAAAAATAGGTTGTTAGAGGAACGTGTGGCCGCTGGAATCGCTTGATTCCGATATCCGACGCAAAAGTTATGCGCGTCGGAAGTTTAGGCTAGATTTTGGTCCAAGTCAAATTTGTGACCATTTTTCGTGGAATTTTGACGTGTGACAGTGGCATGTCTGTTTTGGTGCGTAAAAGCTGAATTGAGTGAGTTTTGGTTGGAGAAAAACAAAAGTTGAAATTCTATAAAAAAAATGGCAGATTCAGTTTTTGGCATTTTTCTCCTGTCTGCGGCTTACCGTCTTAAAATCCGTCTTAGTATGTTAAAATAGGTTGCTAAGGGGACGTTTAGCTACTTGAATCGTTCAGTTCTGTTGACAGACGCAAAAGTTATGCGCGTCCGAACTTTGACCTGGTTTTCGGCCAAACCAAACCAATGGGCCGTTTTAGTTGGAATTTCATGAGTGTAGTTAAGGAATGTTATTTTTAGCTATTTGGTGAATTTTGAGATAAATACTGATGAGAGATTGGTTGTGTTTTAGGTTGAGACACTATTTGGCAAAGCTGTGCATCGAGCGAGCTTAGAACGCCAGGTAAGTAGCGTGTGCATGTGTTTTGCCTAAGTGGGCCTACACTGTAGAACTTTAGGGTTTATGTGATTGATTGTGGTGTGCGTGCGTATTGTTTGACATGCATCATATTTTTAAAAAAACGTGAACGAAATGATTTTTAGCATGTTTTGATGTATGAGGTGAGACGTGTGGCGGTGGTACCGCGGATCACGCTAGTGTGCGAGCCGGTGCTTCACCAGTCGCGGATCCTACTCGAGGGGTGGGCCGGCTGGGCCGGCATGCGGCGTGAATGTGTTAACGGTCAGGACACGGGCAGTAGTACCACGGATCCTACTAGTGTGTGGGCCGGTGCAACACCAGTCGCGGATCCTACTCGAGGGGTGGGCCGGCTGGGCTGTCACGAAACGTGTATGTGTGGCAACTGTGGCCCCGTGCTGGGGAGGCTGGGACGGAGGCAACGTGTCAGGGTGTAGAGTGGCGCGAGGTACACCCTTACCCTGATGTGGTTGCCGTGTGGTGATGTGTGTGTGTAGCTTGTGGGCTTCGTTGCTGGGGAGTCCGGGACGATGGCGATGTGTCAGGGTGTAGGGTGGTGTGAGGTTCCTTCTTACCCTGGTGCGGCTGCACTACGCGTCGCAGATGTGACAACATGAGTGTGAGGGTAGAGACTGCATGTGCTAGGATTGCATTGTCGGCTTTTACTTTTATATTGCATTACTTACTGAGCGTTAGGCTTATGTTGTGTGTTCTGTGGTGTAGGTGCTGACGATACTGCTGGTGAGCCTCGAGTACCTAGTCCAGAGGCGTAGGATGGTTGGCAGCGTGCGACCGCAGCACCGGATGGCGGATTTTTGTTAGGGCGACCCGACCCGTGGAGTTAGTAGGTTGTGGCATGGTTAGTTTTGGAGGTTTTTTTTTTTCCTTGTGATGATTATGTACAGTCGATGAGATGAGGTGTATATGTGTTAGTGTATAGGTATATGGAGTGCGTGTGATTTTGGTGACGTACGCAGATATTTTTCATGTTAGAGTATGATATTACTCTATACTGGGGACTTTCTTCATTTGTATTTGATGGATTTTCGTCGTCTTCATACTCTAATTTGATTATGGTGATTTCTCTGGATGATGGATAGATAGACACTGTTAGTTTGGTGAGCTGTGTGAAGGTTTTTTTTAAATTTTGGGATAGTCAGTTTTTAGCCGTTACTCTGCCGAATTTTCGGTAGAGAGGTAGGGAGTCGAGGTAATATGGAATGTGTTGAGATGTGAGTAGTGAATCCTAGAGAAGGGTAGATGAGCGTGGGAGTGCGGCGTGATCGGAGGTGCACGGGGCAAACGGTCCTGCGGGTGCTCACGGGTCTTGCGACGCCGAGTGAGGGTGTGTGCGCGGACGTGCTGTACAGTGGCAGGGTGCGTGGGGCAGGCAGCACTGTGAGTGTGCGCGAGACATAGTGACGTGTAGTTGGCACGTTCAGCACTATGAGAGTACGCGTGGGGTGCGTTGGATTCTTTCCTAGGATTTCAAGTCTTACCATTTTATCTTAAATTGTTTTAAATGATTTTCTTTTCCACTGCTTTGTTTTTATGTTGAGGACTTCGTGTTCCCTCTTCGGGACGCGAGTTGTTTTCAAATCTAGTCGAAAATTTTTCATACACACAAATGTTCTTTTGAAAATGATTTGAAAACGAAAGGGGTTTTAAATTGAGTGAGTTATGTAAAGTGTTAGTGTGCGTGTAGTGTGTAGACGTACTATGGCGCACCGGGAACGTGTGGGTTCTCGGGGTGTTACAAAACCCGAGATAACCCAAGTGTCAACCGATGCTTACAGGTGTCGACCGGTGTCTCTGTTTTATGTTTTATAAAATGAAGTTTCATTTAAACTCATTTTAATCGAGTTTTCCGCTGCAATGCTGTTTTAAATATTTTTAAATAAAATATCGTTTTAAGTCGAGGAACAAAAGTTTTAAATTTTATGCGAATTCTTACGATACGAGTGGAATAGTGAGTAAGTAGCGAACCGAGTCGAAGGTGGACCGGGGCACTACATTATGGATATTTAAAGTTTCGTCAAATTTTGGTGAAAATCCAAAAATTTTTAATGGAATTATTTGAGTTTTTAGTTTGATGATATTTAGGCTATTTCAATTGGACTTGAATGATATGCATGGATTGAATTAGTTGATTTTGGTTACATACGTGGATTTATGAATGTTTGGATTAATTGTTAAATCATGCAAAAATTGTAATTTCTAGATAATTTTGATTTTGATGTTTTTAGCCTAATCTATGGATGTCAGTTTGATGAACTATTTTGGAATGTTAAAATAGACACTCTAAGGAAACTATGAGCTTTGGAAAGCCAGTCTTGGTTTGCCCAACTGTGATCGGTCGTTCCCGCTCAGGACTTATAACACATCTGAAGCGCTTCAATGTGTATAACATTAATTATGAAATTTTGAAGTTGGTATAATGCATTGAGCTATAATTCAAATTTTGGGTAATGGAAAGATTGAATTGGTTATGTTGTCTTTAAAACCACTTGAATTTGGATCCTTAATTTGAGTTATGTGAAAATGGTTCAACTTGGTGTTGCTGGACTAATTTACCTTAAATTGGATATGTTGAATTTGTTATAGATTATGATTATGATTGAAGTTTGTGGTTATGAATGTTAATGTTACATTTATGTGCTATTGGTTTGCAATTTCAAGGAAATGACGAAGTTGATTAAACCGCTAAGAGCTCCAAGTAAGTTTATATTGAAAGTGTTTGACCCTTAAGACCTACATTACAAAGGTATTAGGTAATGTATGAATTTAAATACTTTTAGGGGTATGTTTATGGGTAGTTTAAGTTATAGGTAGTGTATTATATTAAATGTCCTTGTTTGTTTATAATGTTATGAGGATTGTCTATGTTCTTTCATTGATGAAATGTTTTATGTCATGTGCACTTGTATATTCATGCATCATGTTTTCATGAAATCATGTAAAATATTTTTATGCATAAGTTTTATGTAAGAAAGATAAGAATCTGTCATGTAATGTACTAGTTAAGTTGTGGGACGAGGAATAACATATGTTCTTGTACTTCTCTAACACCATGTAAAACCATCATTGCTTAAGGCCTACTGGTATTTGTCATTCTCTGGGACAAGGCAAAATCGTCCACGCCCTGGACATATGTTATATTATTGAGCCTACTCCTCTAATACGCCCCTTTAAACATCATTTCACTTGAATAGTAGCGTAACGTAATGTATGTTCATGTTTTAAAAGAATCAATCATGTACAAGCATTTCATATCATTAATATATTCTTCCTGATGTAATAACACGATAAATTTTGAATATTAGATTTAATTTCTAAAATTTAAATTAAATCTGGATTGGAGTTTTCAGGAAGCTTTTGGTGGGAAATTTATTTTTGAAGCTCGAGAACTAATTTGTAGAAACATTTATGTAATTTAAGGTCGGGAGCACGCGAATTTAACGAAGTTGTGGACGATTAAAACTTGTGAGCGCGTTTTGGTAAATTTTAATTATTTAATTTATTTTTTTTCTTTTTTTTTTAAAAAACAACTGAATGGCTTTGAAGTGAAGCCATTCGGCTGCTGAACACCGAGAGGGCGAGAGAGAGATCGAGAGGGAGAGCGGGAACCGGAGAGCGACGGCCGACGATCGACGATGGAGAGTGACGCCGGTGTGCCGGGAGCTCCGACGAGCTGAGTGGAGTTGTGGGTGCAGCTTTTTTCAACCTGAAAACGGAAGGTAAGGTCTTTGTTCCAATGCAGTTTGGTTGAGCTTGATGCTCGATTTTCCTCTCCGATTTTGATGGCAATTGCAAAGTGTTGTGTAGGCTTTGGAGGGTCTGCATGTGTGAGAGTGTTGTCAACAGAAATTGTCCGAGAGGGAGGAGAAGACCGAAGGGGAAGGTTGAGCCAAAATTCGGGTTGGTGCTCGAATTTCCAATTTCTAAATTGATTCTGTTTGAATGAGTGAAATATGGCTGATTGTATATAGAAATTTGTGGAATTGAATTGAAGTCAAAATCTGGATTTTGTTTTGTTTAGAAACATGCTCTATTTTTGGAGTTTCGACCTACCTTTGGTTATTCGTTTTAAATTCTTTTTTTGTGGGTTAAATTAGGTTGTTATAGGAACGTTTGACCTTTGGAATAGTTTGATTCCGATATCCGACGCAAAAGTTATGTGAGTTAGAAGTTTATGTCGAATTTCAGACCGAGTCGAATTATTGAGCATTTTTAGTTGAATTGTGACGTGTGGAGGATTTTAGTGCGTAATACGAGTTTTGAGTGAGTTTTGTTGAAAAACTGAAAATGTAAAATTTTTGAGTGAAGGACTGATTCGATTCTTGCTGTTTTTCACCTAGGTACAGCTTACTGTTTTAAAATTCGTAATAGCGTGTTAAATAAGGTTCCTAGATGAGCGTTTAGCCTATTGAATCGTTCGATTCCGATAAGTGATGCAAAAGTTATACGCGCCCGAAGTTTAGTTTGGTTTTTGGACGAACTAAATTAGTGACCTGTTTTAGTTGGGATTTCATGGTTTAGTTAAGGAATGTGGTTTTTAGCGTATTTAGTGAATTTTGATGCGAATGTTGATGGACGATTGTTTATGTTTTAGGTTGAGGTGTTTTGGCAAAGATGTGCGTCAACTAAGCTTAGCACGCCAAGTAATTAGTGCATGCATGTCTTTTGCCCATCTGTGCAACTTTAGGATTTATGTTGTTGATTGTGGTGTGTGTATGTATTGTTTGACATGCATCATGTTTTAAAAGAGAACGAAAATAGTTTTAAACATATTTTGAGTAAATGGTGAGATGTGTGGCGGTGGTATAGCATATCCTGCTAGTGTGTGGGTCGGTGCGTAACCAACTGTGGAATCTGCTCGAGAAGTGCGCCGGTTGGGCCGTCACCTAGCATGTATGTGTCAGCGGTGAGGATGATGGAAAGTGCTACCACGGATCCTGCTAGCGCGTGTTCCGGTGTAACACCAGTCGCGGATTCCGATTGAGCAATGGGTCAGCTGGTCTGTCGCGAAATGTGTGTGTATGGCAACTGTGGCCCCGTTGCTAGGAAGGCGGAGACGGGGTGACGTGTCATTGTATAATGTAGCGCGAGGTTCACCCTCACCCTGATATGGTTGCTGTGTGCTGATTCGTGTGTGTAGCTTGTGAACCTAGTTGATGTGGAGTCTGGGACGTGTAGTACCCCGAGAACCCACCCGGTGCGCTGACTACGTATATACACTATGACATACAAAAACTTGACGCGAACTCACTTAATTTTATAATACTTTTATTTTCAAATCATATTCAAAAGAACATTTGTAAGTATAAAAATTTTTTACTCGATTCGAAAATAACTCGGGCGCCGAAGAGGGAACACGACATACTAAATATAAAATACGCAGCGGAAAAGACAATTTAAAGTAGTTTTAAACATAAAATGACAAAACTTGAAATTTTAGGAAGGGGGCCCAAAACACGCCCCGAACTACCAGATTCGGTGTCGCGCGCCCACACCCTCACTAAATTCAGGATATCTTTAATTTTATACGACGTGTCAGGGTGTACCTCGCACCACACTACACCCTGACACGTCGCCCCCGTCTCTGCCTCCCCAGCAACGGGGCCGCAGTTGCCACAAACACATTTCACAATATTCCAGCCAGCCCACTACTCGAGTGGAATCCGCAATTGCTGTTGCACCGGCCCACACACTAGCGGGATCCACGGTACCACTATCTATCATTCTCACCGTCGACATATACATGCTGCGTGACTGCCCAGCCACCCCACTCCTCGAGCGAAATCCGCTATTGGTTATGCACCGGCCCACATATTAGCAGGATTCGTTGTACCACTGCCACGCGTCTCACCACTTACTCAAAATATGTTCAAAACCATTTTCGTTTCTTTTTAAAAAAAACATGATCCATGTCAAACAATACGCACGCACACCACAATCAATAACATCAATCCTAAAATTCTACGATGTAGCCTTACTTGGGCAAAACACATCGATGCACTACTTAGCTAGCGTCCTAAGTTCACTCGACGCACAGATTCGCCAAAATGCCTCAACCTAAAACATAAACAATCACTAATCAATGTTCGCTTCAAAATTCACTAAATATGCTAAAAATAACATTACTTAACTAAACCCATTAAATTTCAACTAAAACGAGTCATAAATTTGGTTTGGCCTAAAACCAGCCAAAACTTCGGACGTACATAACTTTTGCGTCCGTAAATGGAATCGAGCAATTCAAGAGGCTAAACGTTCCCTTAGGAACTTAGTTTAACATAATCAAACGGATTTTAAAATAATAAGCCGCAGATAGGTGAAAAACACCAAAAACCGAATTAGTCCTTTTTATCCAACTTTCACATTTTCGTTTCATTCCACAAAAATTCACTCAAAACTAGCTTTACGCATTAAAAACAATAATGCTAATACCACGCTTCACAATTCTATGAGAAATGCCCAATAATTTAACTCTGTCCAAAATCAAACATAAACTTCCGACGCGCATAACATTTGCGTCGGGTACTGAAATCGAACAATTACAGTGGGCAAACGTCCCTCTAATAACCTAATTTAACCTACTGAAAAAGAATTTAAAATGGGCAACCGAAGCTAGGCTGAAATGGCAAAAAACAGAACCTTTCTTTATACAAAAACAAACAAAATTTTGACATCAACCCGATTTCCATATATTTTCACCAAACATCCACATTCCCACAAATTAAGCCTAATTAGAACAAAACCAGGGATTTCAAACTCAAGAACCCGAACCCCACAGCTAGTAAATCTCAGTTTTTTCCACTTCCAACCTGAGCACTCACTGTGTACTCACTAAACACCCACCTTTACAACCTAAAATCGACCCCGATACCGAGCCAAATCATCGAAGAATCTGGAAATAGTCAAGCACTCACGCTCGGTCAACAAGAGCCGTAACAGGGGAGAAGTTTACCTATGGTTTTCAGCTCGGGAAGAACCGAACCCGTGCCTCCACTTTAGCTCGTCGGAACACTCTGCGTACTGACGTCTCACCCTCGGCGATCGGTCGTCGAAAATCTCCCTCCCGGTCTCTCTCACTCGCGTCTCCCTCCTCGTGTGTTCGGCTCGCAGCTCACCGAAGTGGAATGGCTTCTTGGTGAAGCCATTCCACTTAACATATATTTTTTTTAAATTTAATTTAAATAATTAAAATTACCAAAACACCCTCACGTGTTTTAACCACTCGTATTTCGTTAAATTCTCGTATCTCCGACTTTAAAATTTCAAAAACCGTCACTAAATTCAGATTTCGAGTTTTATAACTTAATTTTACCCGTTGAAACATTTCTCGAAACCCCAACCAAGATTAAATTAAAAATTTCAGAATTTAGATTTAAAAAAAAAACCAAAATTTTCTGGGTTATTACATATTCCCCACCTTATAAGAATTTTGTCTGCAAAATTTAAGTACCGAATAAGTTGGGATACTAGCGCTCCGTGTTTTCACGTTGATACCAAGTAGTCTCCTCCACACCATGATTGCGCTACTACACCTTGACCAAATAGATCTCCTTTTTGTGCAGTACCTTCACAGCAGACCCCAAGATTTTCACTGGCTTCTCCTCGTAGAACAGCATCACCTGGGTCTTTATATCCTGTTGTGGCACTACTTGAGAGATATTGCGCATACACTTCATCAGCATCGAGACATGGAAAACATAATGGATGACATCCATCAATGAAGGCAACTGGAGCTGGTACGTAGTCCTTCCAATCCTCTTGACAATCGAGAATGGTCCCACAAACCGAGTGTTGAGCTTCCCTTGCTTTTCGAACCTCATTACTCTTTGAAATGCGAGATGTTCAGAAATACCTCGTCGCCCTCACTAAACTCAAACTCCCGACGCCTTTGATCAGCATAACTCTTCT
Source organism: Begonia peltatifolia (assembly GCA_022433055.1). Classification (NCBI taxonomy): domain Eukaryota; kingdom Viridiplantae; phylum Streptophyta; class Magnoliopsida; order Cucurbitales; family Begoniaceae; genus Begonia; species Begonia peltatifolia. The sequence goes on along the minus strand of CM039519.1, from coordinate 12,753,709 downwards.
GTCGACTATGAGCCGCTTCAATCCTCTACTGTATCACAGAAATTTTGTTGACAAACTGCTGTAAAATCTCAGTACCTATCATTTGGGCCTCCCTAACCTCATCTCAATACAATGACGACCTGTACTTCCTTCCGTAGAGGGCCTCATACGGCGCCATACCAATGGTGGACTGGTAGCTATTATTATATGAGAACTCCACTAACGGTAAGAACTTACTCCAAGCCGACTGAAACTCCAACACACAAGCCCTGAGCATATCCTCCAGAATTTGTATAGTCCGCTCTGACTGCCTGTTGGTCTGAGGAGGAAAGGCTGTACTAAAATATAACCTGGTGCCCATGGCTTTATGCAGACTTCTCCAAAACTTGGATGTGAATCTGGGGTGTCGGTCTGAAACAATCGACACCGGAATCCCATAAAGTCTGACTATCTCCTGAATATATAATTGGTCAAACTGATCCATGTTATAAGTCATACTCACAGGCAAGAAGTGAGACGACTTCATCAACATATCTACAATCACCCATATAGCATCATGGCCCTTGACAGTCCTCGGCAGTCCCACCACAAAATCCATAGTGATCTGCTTCCACTTACACTCTGGTATTGGCGATGGTTGGAGCATCCTAGATGGTCGCTGATGTTCTGCCTTCACCTGCTGGCAGACTACACAGGTCTCAACATGCTCAACCACTGCTCGTTTCATGTTAGGCCAACAATAGTGCTGCTTCAAATCCCTTTACATCTTAGTGCTTCCGGGATGCACAGAGAAGGGAGATGAATGGGCCTCTGATAATATTTCCTTCCTCAGCTCCTCATCCTTCGGGACGTACCACTTATCCCGAAATTTCAGAATCCCGTCCTCTGAATAGCTAAACTCTGAATTAGGCCTGACCTCCATACTCGACTTCAGCTCGCTAAACTTCGAGTCAGTCTCCTGGGTCTTCCTAATCTTGTCCAGAATAGTCGGCCACAATGACAAAGCCAAAATAGTGGCTGCCAGATCAGAAATTACCTACAGGGCAAAACTCTGCATCTTAGTCATCAACTCAATAGACCCTAACAAAGTTATGGTAGAAGTCGAAGCTGTCACCAGGCTCAAGGCGTCTGCCACCACATTTGCCTTTGCTGGGTGGTACTTGATCTCCACAACTTAGTGCTTGACAAGTTCGAGCCACCTACTCTGTCTTAAATTTAGCTCATTCTGCGTGAAAATGTACCTCAAGCTCTGATGGTTTGAGTAAATCTCACACTACTGCCCATAAAGGTAATGCCTCCAAATCTTGAGTGCGAATACAACTGCCGCAAGCTCCAAATCGTGAGTGAGATAATTCTGATAATAAACCTTCAACTACCGAGAGGCATAGGCAGTGACTCTTCCACTCTGTATCAAAACACACCCCAAAGTAATCCTGGAGGCGTCACAATAAATGCATAACTTCTCTCCTTCCACAGGCAGCATCAGTATAGGGTTGTAGTCAATCTCTGCTTCAATGTCTGAAAGCTGTCCTCACACCTGTTAGTCCATTCGTATTTTACATTCTTTCGGATCAGTCGGGTCAAAGGAGCTGAAATCTTGGAGAACCCCTAATCTCCGATAATATCCAGCCAACCCTAGAAAACTGCATATCTCGCTAGCACTGGTTGACCGCGACCACTCCTTTACAGTATGAACTTTCACCGGATCAACTGAAATACCCTCAGAGGAAATAACGTGGCCCAAGAAGTGAATTATGTCCAGCCAAAACTCGCACTTAGAGAACTTAGCATATAGCTGATGCTGGCTCAAAATAGTTAATACGGTCCTTAAGTGCTCCCCGTGCTCCTCCTTACTCCGCAAATAAATCAGGATGTCGTCGATAAACACGATCACTCGGTGCATCAGATCCATAAATGCTGCAGGGGCATTGGTCAACCTGAAGGACATAACAAGCAACTCAAAATGTCCGTACCTCATCCTAAAGGCCGTCTTCGGTAGATCCTCTCCCTTTACCTTCAACTGATGATAGTCAAACCTCAGGTCGATTTTAGAAAACACTCGGGTACCCTGTAGCTGATCAAACAAATCGTCAATCCTCAGCAATGGATACCTATTCTTCACCGTCAACTTATTCAGCTCCCGATAGTCAATACACATACGTAGGGATTCATCCTTCTTTTTGATGAATAGAATTGGCGCGCCCCAAGGTGAAAAACCAGGGCATATAAGGCCCTTGTCCGTCAGTTCCTCTAACTGAGCCTTCAGCTACTTAAGTTTGGTAGGTGCTAACCTGTACGGGTTCTTGCATACCGGCTCGGCACCTGGGAAAACATCTATCTCAAATACAATCTCCCTGTCAGGGGGCAACCCTGGCAAATCATCACGAAACACCTCCTGGAACTCCTGAACATTAAAGATATCCTGTAACCGAGTATCACCCTGTGACTGTGCATCCCCGACACTTGCCAAAAACCCCTGACAACCCTTGCCCAACAACCGTGGAGTCTGACATGAAAAGATAGCAGAAATCCTAGCAAGACATTTACCTACTTTGAATGTGTAGCTTTCCCCGCCTGGGGGCCAAAAATGAACCTCTCTAGTCCTGCAGTCAATCTTGGCATGATGTCTTAACAGGCAGTCCATTTCCAATATCACCTCATAGTCGCTCATATGGAGCACGACTAGCTCGGCATATAACTGCTTATGACTAGCTCGGCATATAACTGCTTATGACTAGCTCGACATATAACTGCTTTTCCCCCACTATCATCACATTGCCCTGCACCACCTGTTATGAATACAAATGTTCTCTTGATGGTAAGGTCACATCATAATGTCGCCTAGCGGGGCTGAACTCTAAATTTGCCTTAACAACGAAACTCGTTGACACAAACGAGTGTGTAGCGCCCATATCAATCAAATTATAAGCCGCCACACCAGAAACAAAAATGTTACCTGCAATCCCTGGTGGTTGGGCAGCATCATCTGGCTCAAAAAAGGCAAAGACCCTCGATGTAACTCTCACTCACGTCTTGCTCGCAGCTGGGCATCTGTTGGCAAAGTGTCCCACCTTATTGTAGTTAAAGCAACGGTTCTGACGTGACTTCTGGCACTCTCTAGACATGTGGCCCACCTCGCCAAAGTTATAACACCGCACTGGGCCCACTCTGCACTCGCAGGGTGACTCCTCTGACACTTTGGGCACACTGAAACCTATCCCCACCTCTGCGGCCACTTGGTGCTCCCCTAGCTATTGGAACTTTCACTAGGTCTCTTCAGGTCTTTCTGCATTTACAGCCCCTCTCCACTCGACTGTGGCAATGACTCTCTGAATGACCTCTGAGGCTGCTCCCTGAGTACGTCTCTATAACTAGGAAGCTTTGCCCGAGCCTCCTCAATATCAAAGGCCTTTGCTACCACCTCCTCGTATGGCATGCCTTGAGTCCCCGCGATTTGCATGCCCATATAGATATCTGGCTTCAATCCTTGTATAAACTATTGCACCTTATTCTCATCGAGGCTCACCAAATGCCTCGCAAACCATGACAAAGCCTCGAACTGTCGAACATACTTAGCTATAGTGCCGATCTGCATCCGCTGTGCAAACTCCACCATCTTCCGTGTCCTGATATAGTGGCTGAAATACTTACCGAAGAACACCAACTTGAACTCCTCCCAGGTCATGGCCCCCACATCTCTCGTGGCCACTACGGTATCCCACCAATGGCTAGCATCTTTGGCTACATAGAATGCCGCACTAGACAGTTTGTCCTTCTACTCCACCTTTGCATAACCCATCATACTCTCCATGCTACGTATCCACTCCTCAGCACTGAGAGGATCTGGAGATGACCCGTCAAAAGTCGAGGGTCTAAGTCTGTGCAGCCTATCACCCCCTCCAAGATAAACCCTGGGTGCTAGACTGACTCTGGTAGTCTCTGCTCGTAAATCTCTTCAACTGTTGAGACTGGCAGTGCACTAACTCGATAAGCTGCCACCCGGTATCATCCATATCGCCCATAGCTCTATACGTCTCTCGTCATGGTCGACCCCTGCCTCTCGCCTCTCTTGACATTTTCTACCTTTAACATATACAAAACACACATTAGTGTTATAATAAATTTAAATATAAACACTTACAGTTGGTGGAGTGCTCCCGTGCAACGGCTGGCGGTGTTAGGAAATCCTCTGAACGACGTCGACTCTATGGCTCTGATACAATTATTGTAGCACCCCCAGAACCCACACGTTCCCGGTGCGCTCACTACGTCTACACACTATGACATACAGAGACTTTGTAATAACCTAGAAAATTTTAGATTTTAAATCTAATTTTTGAAATTTTTAATTTAAAGTCGGTTGGAGTTTCGAGAAATATTTTAACTGGGAAGCTAAGTCATAAAAACTCAGAATCTAGTTTTAGTGATGGTTTTTGAAATTTAAAGTTGGGAATACGAGAATTTAACGAATTACGGGCGGTTAGGGTGTTTTGATAATTTTAATTTTTTAAATAAAATAAAACATTATAACAACTAAATGGCTTCGGGAGGAAGCTATTCGGCTTTTGTAAACTGAGCGCCCGAGAAGAAGACCGAGAGAGAGCGATCGAGGGCGTGAGAGAAACCGAACTGAGCTACTGATCGCCGACGACCAGCGTGGAGAAGCGTCGCCGGTGAGCCAGACCTGTCCGGCAAAACCTGTTTCCAACGTGGTCTGATTTTTTCGAGCTCCAAAAAAATCCGTTTCGGGCTTTCTTTTTGGCTCAGCTTAGTGCTTGTTTTTGTTTCATTTTCGGTGAATTTGGCCGCAATGTTGAAGTGAATTAGGAAGGAGATGAGGTGAATTGAGAGAAACCGAAGGTGAGCCCTGTCGGTTTCCTGTTCGAGCCGAGCTTAGTGCTTGGCCTCCTTTCATTTTCAGTGAGCTTGGCCGAAGTGTATGAGTGAAATGTGTCTAGTTGTGTATAGAAATTGTGAAATTTGAATTGAAATAAAAAATCAGATCTTTGTTTTGTGAAGTAGCAATTTCTATTTTTTGGCCGTTTCGACCTAGCTTTGGTTGTTCATTTCAAATTCTGTTTTAGTGGGTTAAAATAAGTAGTTAGAGGAATGTTTGGCCATATGAATTGTTCGATTCTGATATCCGACGCAAAAGTTATGCGCGTCGGAAGTTTATATCAAATTTTGGACCAAGTCAAATGATTGAGCGTTTTTCGTACAATGGTGACGCATGGTATTAGCATTACTGATTTTAATCCGTCAGGTTAATTTTTAGTGAGTTTTGGTTGAAGGAAATGAAAATGTGAAATTTTAAACATATTTTTAGTAAATGGTGAGACGCGTTGCGGTGGTACCACGGATCTTACTAGTGTGTTGTCCGCTGCATAACCAACCACGGATTCCACTCTAGTAGTGGGCCGGCTGGGCCGTCACGCGGCGTGTATGCGTCGGCGGTGAGGATGATGGACAGTGGTACTGCGAATCCTACTAGTGTGTGGTCTGGTGCAACATCAGTCGCGGATTTCGCTCGAGTAGTGGTGCGGCTTGGCTGTCGCGAAATGTGTGTGTGGCAATTGTGGCCCCGTTACTGGGGAGGCTGGGAAGGGGGCGACGTGTTAGGGTGTAGTGTGGCGTGAGGTACACCCTCACCTTGTGTGGTTGCTGTGTGGTGATGCGTGTGTGTAGCTTGTGGGCGTCGTTGCTGGGGAGTCTGGGACGGTAGCGACGTAACAGGGTGTAGGGTGGCGCTAGCTTCCTCCTCACTTTGGTGCGCCTGTACTACGAGTCACAGATATGACAACATGAGTGTGAGTGTAGAGACTGCATGTGATAGCATTGTATTGTCGGCTTTTACTTTCATATTGTAGTACTTACTAAGTGTTAGGCTTATTTTGTGTGTTCTATGGTATAGGTGCTAACGATATTGCTGGTAAGTCTCGAGAGCCTAGTCCTGATACATAGGACGGTTGGCGGCGTCCGACAGAGGCACCGGACGGCAGATTTTGTTACGGCGACCCGACCAGTGGAAATGGTAGGTGGTGGCTTGACTATTCCAGGTATTTTATTTTACTGTGTCGATGTACAGTTGATTAGACGAGTTGTATAGGTGTCAGTTGTATAGTGGTTTATGGGGTGCGTGTTATTTTGGTGACGTACGCGTATACTTTACATATAGGAGCATGGTAATGCTCTGTATTGTGGATTTCTTCATTTGTAATTGATGGATTTGTTGTTTTTAAACTTCGATTTGGTTATGAAGTTTTCTCTGGATGGTTGATGCATAAATATTTCTAGTTTTCTGGTGAACTGTGTGTAGGGTTTCATTTTTTTGGGATAGCTAATTTTTAGACGTTACTCTGCCAAAATTTCGGGAGAAAGCTTGGGAGTCGAGAGGATATGGAATACGTCAGGGCGTGTACAGTGGGTTACTAGAGAAGTGTGGATGTGCACAAGAGTGCGGCGTGGTCGCAGGTGTGCGGGCCACGCTGTCCTGCGGGTGCGCATGGGTCGTGCGGCGTCGGGTGAGGGCATGCGTGCAGACGTGTTGTACACAGGCAGCATGTGTGGGGAACGCGGCGCTATGAAGGTGGACGTGACGCGATGATGTTGAGTTGGCGTGCGACACCGCGATAGTGTGCACGGGGCGTCGAATTGGGGACGTGAGTGCGCGGCACCGAATTTGTGTAGTTCGAGGGGTGTGTTGGAATCCTTACTATAATTTCAAGTTTGTCATCTTATTCTTAAAACTACTTTAAATTATCTTTTTCGCTGCGTATTTTATATTGAGGATTTTGTGTTGACAAAACTTGAAATTCTAGTAAGGGGGTCCAACACACGCCCCGAACTACCCGATTCGGTGCCTCGCGCCCACACCCTCACTCTCGGTGCCGCACTCGCCAACTCAACATCACCGCGTCACGCGCACGCTCACAACACCACATGCCCGCATACGTATAACACGACCCGTGCGCGCCCGCAGGGCCGCCTGCCCCGCACACCTGCGACCACGCCACACTCCCGTGGCCATACACACTTCTCTAGTACTTCACTATATACATCCCGACCTATTCTATATCCTCTCGACTCCCAACTTTTCTCCCAAAATTTTGCCAGAGTAACGCCAAAAAACTGGCTATCTCAAAAAAATTTAAACCTTAAATGCAGTTTACCAGAAAACTAAAAATATCTATAAATCAACCATTTAGAGAATCTCAATAACAAAATCGAAGTTTAAATACAACTAAATCTATCAACTACAAATGAAGAAAATTCACCGTATAGTTCATTACTAAGCTCCTACATGTAAAGCGTATGCGTAAGTCACCAAAACCACAAGCACTCCATGAACCCCAATACCCTGACACCTATACAACTCGTCTAATCAACTATATATCGACACAACAAAAGAAAATACCCCAATAGTCCAGCCATCACCTACCGTCTCCATGGGTTGGGTCACCCTAACAATCCGCAGTCCGGTGCCTCGTTCGCACGCCGCCAACCGTGTTACAGCTCAGGACTAGGCTCTTGAGGCTCACCAGCAATATCGCAGCACATACACCATAGAACACAAATCATAAGCATAACGCTCAGTAAGTAATACAATATGAAAGTAAAAGCCTACAATGCAATCCTATCACATGCAATCTCTACACTCACTCTCATGTTGATGCGTACTGCAGCCGCATCAGGGTGAGAATAAAGCTAGCGCCACCCCACACCCTGACACGTCGCCACCATCCCAGACTCTCCAGCAACGAGGCCCATAAGCTACACACACGCATCACCACAATACAACCACATCAGGGTGAGTGTGTAACTCGCGCCACACTATACCCTGACACGTCACCCCAGTCCCAGCCTCTCTAGCAACGGGGTCACAGTTGCCACACACACATTTTGCGACAGCCCAGCGGGCCCACTACTCGAGTGGAATCCGTGACTGGTGTTGCACCGGCGCACACACTAGCAGGATCTGTAGTACCACTGTCTATCATCCTCACCGTCGACTTATACACGCCGCGTGACAGCCCAGCCGGCTCACTACTCGAGCGAAATCCGCAGTTGGTTACGCACCGGCCCACACACTAGCAGGATCCGCGGTACTACCGCCACGCGTCTTACCACTTACTCAAAATATGTTCAAAACCATTTTCGTTCCCTTTTAAAAAAAACATGATGCATGTCAAACAATACGGGCGGACTCCACAATCAATAACATAAATTCTAAAGTTATACGGTGTAGGTCCACTTGGGCAAAACACATGCATGCATTACTTAACTGGCGTCCGAAGTTCACTCGACGCACAGCTTCACCAAAATGCCTCAACTTAAAACATAAACAATCACTCATCAATCTTCGCTTCAAAATTCACTAAATATGCCAAAAATAACATTACTTAACTAGACCCATGAAATTCCAACTAAAACGAGTCACAATTTTGGTTCGACCGAAAACCAGCCTAAAATTCGCATATGAATAACTTTTGCTTCCGTTAACGGAATCGAGCGATTCAAGAGGCTAAATGTTCCCTTAGGAACGTAGTTTAACATACTATGACGGATTTTAAATCGGTAAGCCGCAGATAGATGAAAAATACCAAAAACCAAATCTGGCCTTTTTATCAAAATTTCACATTTTCGTTTCCTTCAACCAAAACTCACTAAAAACTAGCTTTACGCATTAAAAACAGCAATGCTAATACCACGCGTCACAATTCTATGAAAAATACCCAATAATTTAACTTAGTCCAAAATCTGAAATAAAATTCTGACGCACATAACCTTTGCGTCGGGTATCGGAATCGAACAATCACTACGGCCAAACGTCACTCTAACAACCTAATTTAACCCACAAAAACAGAATTTAAAACGGGCAACCGAAGCTAGGCTAGAATGGCAAATAACAAAACCTGTATTTATGAAAAAAAAAAAAAAAATTTTGACATCAACCCGATTCCCACAAACTTTGTATCCAAACATCTACATTCCTACAAATTAAGCCTAATCTGAACAAAACCAAGGATTTCAAACTCAAGAACCCAAACACCACAGCCAATAAATCTCAGGTTTTTTCCTTCCCAACCCGAGCACTCACTGTACACTCACTAAACACCCGCTTTCACAGCCTAAAATCGACCCCTATACCAAGCCAAATCATCGGAGAATCTGGAAAGAGTCGAGCCCTCATGCTCGGTCGACAAGAGCCATAACAGGGGAGAAGTTTATCTGTGGTTTTCAGCTCGGGAAGAACCGCACACCTGCCTTCACTTCAGCTTGCCGAAACACTCTGCGCACCAGTGTCTCACCCTCGGTGATCGGTCGTCGGAAATCTCCCTCCCGGTCTCCCTCTCTTCCGTCTCCCTCCTCGGGTGTTTAGCTCGCATCTCACCGAAGTGGAATGGCTTCTTCGTGAAGCCATTCCACTTAACATATTTTTTTTTTTTTTTAAATATAATTTAAATAATTAAAATTATCAAAACACATTCACATGTTTTAACCGCCCGTATTTCGTTAAATTCTAGTATCCCCGACTTTAAAATTTTGAAAACAGTTACTAAATTTAAATTTCGAGTTTTATATCTTAATTTTACCCGTTGAAACATTTCTCGAAACCCCAACCGAGATTGAATTAAAAATTTTGGAATTTAAATTTTAAAAAATATCAAAATTTTCCCCGTTATTACACGTCAGGTCAGGATGTAGGGTGGTGCTAGTTTCATTCTCACCCTGGTGCGGCTGTACTACACATCACAAATATGATAACATGAGTGTGAGTGTAGAGACTACATGTGATAGGATTGCATTGTCGGTTTTTACTTTTATATCGCATTACTTACTGAGAGTTAGGCTTATGATGTGTCTTGTAACGCCCTGAAAACCTACCCGTTTCCGGGACGTTCACTGCTCTAATACCACATCTTTGACGCCCCAGAGTCATCCCCGAACCCGGGTCGCCAATCGTACACTCGCTTCTCACCCTGACAAAAATTCGTATAAAAATTTAAAACTTTTGGTTCTTCGACTCAAGATGACGCCTTTGAAACTCATTTATGAAAAAATCGTAGCGAAAAACTTGTTTAAAATTGATTTAAATAAACTTCACCTTTTTAATATAGAAATACAAGGACCGGTCGACACTTGTAAACGCCGGTCGACACCTGAGTCGTCTCGGGTTTCCATTGGTCGACACTGGCAAACGCAGGTCGACACCGCGTTCCTCTCGGGTCCTCTCATTAGGTGACGCTAGGAATCACTGGTCGACACTTCTACGTTCATCTCGGCAAGTGGTCGACACTTGCTTACGCAGGTCGACACTTTGACCCTCTCTGCCCGCGCAGGTCGACCCCCACAGTCAACACTCTCACTAAATTTGCACTAACCGGTCGACACCCGCAGTCGCAGGTTGACACCTACTTCCTCTCTGCCCCCCTCGGTAGAACCTTGCGGTCGACACTCACTCTCCCATTTACACGAACTGGTCGACACCTATGCATTTCGGTCGACACTTCACTCTAGCAACCCAAAAACAACAGCTATTCCAAAAGAAAATGGACTCAAAAACTTCCTCAAATTAAAACTACTGATTGGAACCTGATTCATACATTTAAACTCTTTCAAATAGTTCAAAAATACATCTATACATCAATTCCGATTACGGACACCCAAACCTGTCTATGCATCAAAACCTATAGACTCGTCATAGAGTTCACAAAACTCACTATTAAGGACCGCGTCTCACCTTGGCCCACGGGTCGGATCACCTTAACAGACTCCACCAGCCGGCACACGGTAGTACGCCGCCAACCACCTACTCTTCCTGTCTAGGCTCCGGTAACTCATCTTCAGGAATCTCTGCACCTACACCACGGAACACACAACATAAGTCTAACGCTCAGTAAGCAGTGTAATATGAATCGTAAAACAACAATGCAATCCTATCACATGCAATTTCTACGTTCTCGCTTATGTTATGACAACTCGTGCAGCGTGGTACGGCCGCACCATGGTGAGGCTGGACTCTCTCGCCACCTCACACCCTGGCACGTCGCCATTGTCTTGGTTTCTCTAGCAACGAGGCCCTCAATCCATACCCACACGTCACTCTACACATCGCAACCATTCTATGGTGAGGCTGGACGCACTCGCCACACCACCCCCTGGCACGTTCTCCATCGTCCCCGTTCCTTCAGCAACAAGGCCATAGTTGCATACCACTACACGCACACCATGGCAGCCATCCGAGGGTGAGGCTGGACGCACTCGCCACACCACATCACAGCACGTCGCCACTGTCCCTGTTTCTCCAGCAACAAGGCCTAGCTACCCACACACCCGGCGTCCTCGCCACACCTCGCATTTCACACTCGCACATAAATCCATACATAAATCTATTTTCGTTCTCGTTTCAAAAACATGATGCATGTCACACAAAACACATGCACATCACAATCAACCAACTCAAATCAATCGTTCTCGGTGTAGGCCCACCTGGGCAAAACACATGCACACACTACCTACCTGGCGTCCTAGCTTTTCCGTGGTGCTCGTCTCACCCGAAACTTGCTCAACCTACAGCAAAATCACAATACTAGCTCAACACCTCGCGTACTTACCAAAATTGGTCACTAACCAATCTTGGCTCCGAAATCCACCTTACTTTCGACGTGCATAACTTTTACGTCGGTTATCAGAATCACATAATTCCAACAACTAAACGTTCCAATCGTAACCTAGTTTGACCTACCATAAAGGGTTTCTTAAACGAACGTCCGTAGTTAGGTCAAAAATTCACAGCCAATTCCGTTCTAGGGTATAAAATTTTGACGTTCTCGGTTTCTCACTCACTTCCTCACCATTCCTTCTCATTTACCATCAATAACCCACAATAACCTGAAACAACCTAGTGAGCATCCCCAATTTGTGAACCCTAAAGTTCTATACATAAATCTCTCCCCAAACTCTCACTTCAACACCTAAACTAAATTATACTGCATAACTTACTTGGAATCGCTGAAGAGGAGAAGGAACAGATAGCAACATCGGCTGAACGGCTGGAAATGAAACGATCACCGAAGGAGGAAGCCAACGCCCACGCTGGAGGGAGAGGAGAAGAACAAGGGGGGGGGGGAGGGGGGGATTTATGCAATCCCTTTCCCCTGATGACAATTTTTTTATAAATAATAATAATAATGCTAATTACTATTTTACCCTCACACTTTAATTTTTTTAATCCAACAGCTATTCAGTCTTTCTCCGGTCAAATTCTTAAAATTTTCACTTCACCATAAGTCCCGAAATAATCTTTTGTCTAATAGTGCTAATTCTCCACTCTTGATTCCGATCAAAACTCTGCTGTTTATCGTCCCGACCACCTGAAATCGGTAATGCAAAAATACGGGGTGTTACATATGTTTTATGGTCTAAGTGCAGACATTGTTGCTGGTTAGCCCCGAGATCCTAGTTCTGAGACATATGACGAATGGCGGCGTGCGATCGAGGCACCAGACAGTAGATTGTTAGGGCAACCCGACCCGTGGAGATGGTAGGTGGTGATGAGATTTGCTCGAGTTGCTTGCTTTGTACCGAGATATTTATGAGGTCGGATGAGTTCGTATAGGCGTCGGTTGTACAAGATTTGTATAGAGTGTTTGTGGTGTTTTGGAGACGCGTGTACTTTTATATGTTGGAATATGTCATTGCTCTATACTGTGGACTTTCTTTATTTGTATTTGATGGATTTCGTTGTATTTAAACTTCGATTTTTGTTTTGGGGATCTCTGGATAGGTTGATGGATGGATTCTTTTGGAAATTTTCTGGTGAACTGTGTGCAGGGTTACAGTTTTTGGGATAGCCAGTTTTTAGGCGTTACTCTGCTAAAATTTTTGGAGAAAGGTTGGGGAGTCGAGGGGGTACGGAATAGGTGGGGGTGTGCATGGTGAGGCGCGAAGGGAGTGGCAGTGTGCGCGAGAGCGTGGCGTGATTGCAGACGCGCGAGGCACGTGGTTCTGTGAGTGCACACAGGTCGTACGGCGTCAGGTGAGGGTGTGCGTGCAGACGTGCTGCGCGAAAGCAGGATGCGCGGGCCACGTGGCACTGTGGTCGTGTGCGTGACGCGGTGGTGTATAGTTGGCGGGCGCAACGCCAGGAGGGGGCGCGCAGGGCGTAGAAGTGGGAACGTGGGCGCGCGGGGCACGCGGCTAGCAGACCTAGTCGGCGCGAGCGAGGCTCGCAGCGCTAGGTCAACTGTGCTACTCGGGGTGCGCAGCACTGCTACTCGGGTGCGCGGCATTGAGTCGGGTAACGCGAGGCGTGTGTTGGTCTTCTTTCTAGAATTTCAACTCTGGTTGTCTTATTTTTGAAACTCATTTAAGTTGTTATTTCCGTTGCGTATTTTATATTGAAGATTTCGTGTTCCCTCTTTGGCGCGCTAGTTGTTTTCGAATTAAGTCGAAAATTTTTTATAATTACAAATGTTCCTTTGTATATGATTTGAAAATGAAAGTGGTATTAAATTAAGTGAGTTTGCGTTGAGTCTCTGTATGTCATAATATGTAGACGTAGTGAGCACACCGGGAACGTGCGGCTTCTCGGGGTGTTACAGCTTAGCTATAGGCTCATTAGTTTAAAATTTGATGATATAGGTGAAGAACTCTCAGGTGAGGACTACGTGCCTCAAGTTGATGATTAGGTACAGTTGAAATAACGAGCTCATGGGGTGTGTTTGTGGCAGTCAGACAATATTTTGACTTGTCGTTGAAATTTCTAACTTTAGTTGTAGTTTTAAATGCTTTTTGGATATGATGTATAGCTTGAAATTACATTTTAAAAAAGGGGACTTGTTTGGGTTTATTTGGATTTTTTTGAAAATGTTTGATGATAGGTTTTCATCCGTATTTTAAGACTTCCGCTGTTTATTATGGATCGTTTTTAATGAGCTATGAAAGATTCGAAATTTGTAAAAAGTGTTATGTTTATGGAATTTTAGATGATGTTATAGGTTATGTGAGATTGATTGAAGTTAGGGTAGTTTTTATGAAATGTTGTTAGGTGCTCGTGTGCCACATGTGTTTTTGAGAAATTTTTTAAAATACAATCCAACTTCAAATGAACTATTCCGAACTTATTTTATAAATGTTTCCCCATTATTTTAAAAAGATTTAAAGTAATTTAAAGTCTAAGTTTTATTTCTTTAATCTTCGATGTCAAGCGTCACGGCCCTTTTTCAGGTTGTGATATTTGTTCCATTAAATTCCTTGATAAATTGGAATTCGAGGATTGGATGGCCCTTAAAATTGGATGAAAATAATCTAACTGAGGAAATAATTTTGTTTTGATTCCTTTCCTAGTTTCATTACATGGTTCATTTTTAACTGCTGTTAAGAAAACGTTTTTTTATGTTAATGATGTAACACCCCGGATAATCCACCGCGATTCTTGGTTCACTACCTATTACTACTCGTTACCATCCCTCATATCCTCTAACTAAATTCTTTAAAAATTTTATAATTTGTTTTTCAACTTAAAACGACCCTTTTAAAATCTACTAAAAACCTCGCAGCATAAGACTTTCGGGAAAATCATTTTAAATGAAATTCAAGATTTTAAAAACACAAAACTCATTCTCGGTCGATCTCTTCTTATCCCGGCTGACACTTCATTCGCATCTGCCGACGCAGGTCGACCCTCGCAGTCAACCCATGTTACTCACTGCTCAGACCAGTCGACACCTTCCTTTGGTGGTCGACATCTAGACCCTCTCTGTCTACGTCGGTTAATCCTCAAGGTTGACACTTCTACTTGTTTTAAATTACCGGTCAACACTTGTATGTACCAGTCGACACTTTATTGCTCTCTGTCCAAGTAGGTCGACCCACGCAGTCGACACATACGGGATTTGGTCGACCTTGTTATACGCAGGTCGACATCCCGCACTCGTCCATACACTGAGCGGTCGGCACCTACGGCCATAGGTTGACACCTCGATGCTCTCTGCCCGCACAGGTTGGCCCGTGCGGTCGACACCTTCTGGGTTTAGTCGACCATTAAGCCTATTGGTCGATACGTAACCCCCAGAATGTTGACAGAAATCAACCAAAACGGTCACGGTTTTAACTAAACGTTCAAAAACAAAACATCTGCTTCTGCACTCAATTTAAAAACCTACCACACACACCAAAATATTGAATACCCATTTCAAATCTTCAATTGTACATCAAAACGACTCGATTTGACTCAAAACAACTCACCACCCACACCGACGTTCCCCCTGGTCAAAACGCCCCAACAGCCATCCAAATCGTCCCATGATAGTCCTTCTCCAACTGCCTCCTAGTACTAGGCATGCAAGGGATACTCACTCGTTGCTGCCTCGTCACCTACATCACAGAACTCAACTATTAGACTAATGCTAAGTAAGTAATGCATAAAAACGAAACACTGTAAACAAATACATCTTAACGCATGCAGTTTCTACAGTTTCGTCTCTGCTTTCGTTTTCGTCTCTTTCCTACATCTTCTTTATCTTCTTACTACTGAGTTCTTTTTTACGTGCTAGATCGAGATGACACACCTCGCGATCCACCTCACTGGACAAGGCCAAACTTGATCTGGTAAAGTGACACAACTCGCAGTCCAGCTCACTAGACAAGGTCACCACGTAAAGCACAGGAAGACTGATACACCTCGTAGTTCACCTCACTTTACAAGACCACTCAACCCCACCTTCATTATCTACTTATGTATCTTCTCAATTTCGTTCTTCACTACTCATATCCTACTGTTTCCATATCATAAATACATGGAAATTCATTTTCATCTCGTTCTCCTACTTTAAAACAATGATGCACAACCATGAAAGTATAATATAAAGTAAACGTGCAATGCATCTGTGATGTAGGCCCGAAGGCAAAACTCCTACTACATTACTTACCTGGCATACTTAGCAACCCTCACTTAGTAATTTCGTACGTTAACTGGGAGAACCTATAAAACCATGCATCTATTAGCTCTACTTTCCTTTCAATCGTAAAATTTTAAAGGAAATAACAACTTAGCCTCCAGTCTGCCTAAACCGGAATGATAACTAAATTCCAAAATCCTACACAACTTCCTACCAACTTTGGAATTGCATAACCTAACCAATACTCATCCGATTTGGACGATTCCAAATGTTACGAACCTCCCCGAATGTCTAGCCTCTAGTGGTCTTATCAATTTCTTAATCCAACACTCACAGCTTAGCAGAACAGAAATCGTTCCGTAATTCGAGCATTCGGCTATCCAAACGCTCAATCTTCTTCTTAAAATCCAGTAATCTACTCCGACCCCTAGCTTAAACACTAGCATCCTGATGGAGATTAATTCTAATTTCAAATTCTCGTATCACCCTACTAGGTTTCACCAAATAACACAATACCTTAAAACAACTAATACACTAATTATTTACTAAGAACCAACTAAAACTTATCGTAATATGAGGAAATGGAGAAGTAATTGGTTGAACATTGCCGGAAGAGAGTTGTCGAACCCCGCGCAGGAGAGAAGGAGTAACAGGGAAATGAGGGTTTTTTGGGAAGGAGAACACCGATGGTATTCTTCTTTCTCAATTTTTTAATAATAATAATAACTAATTACTAAACTGCCCTCAACTCTTAACCGTCTGTTATTCGATCTGCGTTCGGTTGAAATTTTAAAATTTCTTTTTCACCATTAGTCCCAAAATAATTTTACACTTGAGAGTGGAAATTCTCCGCTTTAAATTCTGACCAAAACTCTATCGATTATAATTACGTAAATCAAAAATTAGTTTTAACGGAAAAAAATCTAGGTGTTACATTTCACCCTACTTACAAAAATTTTGCTATTAAAATTTGCTACCTAAACAGCTATGGAAATCGGTTCATCATGTGCTGTTGCTGCTCCCAGCTTTCTTCTTCTAAGTTATAGTTGCGCCATAATAATTTCACCAGTGGAATCTCCTTATTGTGTAAAATCTTCACTGCATAATCCAGAATCTACACTAACTTCTCTTCATATGTAAATGTGAGTTGAACCTCTATATCCCGTTGCACCGCAACGTAGGAAGGATCTCGTATACACTTCCTCAACATGGATACGTGAAATACATTGTGGATTCCATCCATTGAGGCTGGTAGTTGCAGCTGGTAAGTTGTCTTCCCTATTCTTTTCATAATAAGAAATGGTCCAACAAATCTTGAGTTTAATTTGCCTGTTTTCCCGAATCTCACAACTCCCTTAAATGGAGAAACTTTCAAGAAGACTTCATCACCCACCTCAAATTCTAACTCTCTTCTCCGACAATCCGCATAACTCTTCCACCGGCTTTGAGTGGTTAGAATTCGTTGCCGAATAAATGAAATTTTCTCTACTATCTGCTGCAAAATATTTGGACCAACCAACCCCGCTTTGCCGACTTCATCCTAATATATCGGAGATCTGCACTTGCTGCTGTAAAGAGCCTAATAAGGAGCTATACCTATCATAGCCTGAAAGCTGTTGTTATATGAAAACTCCACCAATGGTAGGTATCTGCTCCATGAATCCTGAAATTATAGTATGCAAGCTTGAAGCATATCTTCTAGTGTCTGAATGGTTCTCTCACATTGACTGTCCGTCTGAAGGTGAAACGCCGAACTAAAATTGAGCTATGTACACATAGCCTTATGCAGACTCTTCCAGAAGTTGATGTAAACCTCAGGTCTCTGTTTGATATGACCGAAGTCGAAATTTCGTGCAACCGTACGACCTCCTAAACATACAGTTCAGCGAACTGGTACATAGAGTACGTCATTTCATTGGCAGGAAATGGACTGACATGGTTAATCGATCCACAATCACCCATATGCCTTCATAGCCTCTTGTTATCCAAGGCAATTTGACAACAAAATCCATCGATATCTGCTCCCACTTACCGTCGGGAACAGTAAATGGTTGTAGCTTTCCTGCTGGCCTCTGGTGTTCAGCTTTAATCTGCTGACAAATTAAGCACGACTCCACATACTTTGCCATAATCTTCTTAATATCTAGCCACCAATAATGCCACTTAAGATCTCTATACATCTTGGTACTTCCTGGATGCACAGAAAATCTCGAGTAGTGGCCTTCAACCAGTATTTCTCTCTGTACTTCTTCGTTACTCGGAACAAACCACCTATTTCGAAACTTAAGAATTTCATCGTCCGAATAACTGAACTCCAACTTGTCATTGGAAGCGATGCCTAATTTAATTTCTTCGCATTTGGCGTCGTCCTTTTGGACCTGCTTAATCTTCTCCAGAATCGTAAGCTATAAGGACATAGCCGATAGCATGGTTGAGACACTCGACACTACCTCCAAGTTGAACTTCTAAAATTCTGCATCCAAGGTCAGTGGCGTAGCTGAATCCATCGCCGACGTGGATGCCGTCACTCTGCTCAATGCATCAACCACCACGTTTGCCTTGCCATAGTGGGATTTAATCTCAACATTGTAGTCTTTCACAAATTCCAACCACTGCCGCTGCCTCATATTCAACTCCTTCTAAGAAAAGATATACTTCAAATTCGTGTGATTCAAAAATACTTCACACGGTTGTCCATACAAATAGATGTCTCCAAATTTTTAGTGTGAATACTATCGCAGCTAACTCTAGGTCGTGTGTTAGATAATTCTGCTCGTAATTATTTAGCTGCGTAGGCTATCACCTTCCCTTCCTACATTAGCACGCATCCGAGGCCTAACTTCGAAGCATCATAATAAATACTAAATTTTTTGTCCTCGGTATGGAGCGTCAAAATTTGAGTAGTAGTCAATTTCGGCTTCAACGTCTTGAAATTGTGTTCGCAATCCCTGTACCACAGATACTTCATGCCTTTCCTTGTCAACCGGGTCAGAGGCGCTGCTATCTTTGAAAATTCTTCCATGAACCTCCTGTAATAACCTGCTAACCCGAAGAAACTCCGTATCTCCGTGACATTCTTCAGCTGTGGCCACTCTTTAACGGCCTGGATCTTTGCTGGATCCATGATATTCCATCACTTGAGATGACACGTCCTAGGAACTGAATCTTATCTAGCCATAACTCGCATTTAGAAAACTTGGCATAAACTTGGTGTCGATTCAAAGTCTTCAACACCAATTTCAAGTGCTCCTTATGCTCCTACTCGTTCCGAGAGTACACCAAAATATGATCAATAAACACTATGATGAATTTATCGAGATAATCATGGAACACTCTGTTCATCAAGTCTATAAAGGCGGCAGGAGCATTCATTAGTCCAAATGACATCACTAGAAACTCGTAATGTCCATACCGCGTCTGAAACGCTGTCTTCAGAATGTCTTCTGGCCTGACCTTCAACTAATAATAACCCGATCCTAGGTCAATCTTTGAAAACACACGTGCACCATGGAGTTGATCAAATAAATCGTCTATCCTTGGCTGAGGATACTTATTCTTAATCTTCAGCTTATTTAACTCCCTGTAGTCAATGCACATTCTTAACGAGCAGTCTTTTTTCTTAACAAAAAGGATCGGTGTGCCCCACGGTGAGAAGGTAGGGCATATAAATCCTTTCCCCACCAATTCTTCCAATTTTTTTGTCAAGTCCTTTAACTCTGCTGGCGCCAGTCTGTAGAGATTCTTTGATACCGGCTCAGCTCCTGGATGCACATCTATAGCGAACTCTATTTCCCGATCTGGGGACAAGCTAGGTAAATACTTTAGAAAAACTTCAAGGAAGTTTTGAACAATTAAAACATCCTACGACCTTGAATCCCTAAGAATTTGCATATCTATAATATTGGCGAAAAAACCATAATACTCACCAATCAAAACTTGACGAGCATTAATAGGCGCCATCACAAATATTCTTCTGGCATTCTTCATGGCTTGAAAGATGTGTTGCTCACCACCTGGGGGTTGAAATCTCACTGTCGTCGACCTGTAATCTATCGTAGCATAGTATTTGAATAGCCAATTCATTTCCAATATTTCGTCGTATCCCGTTATATCCATAATGATGAAATCAGCTAATAAATTTTTGTTTGCCACAGACACCACACTATCTCATACAACCTGATTCGAGTGCATCCTCCCACCAGAAGGTAGCATCACTTCGTAGCTACAATTCGTCGATAGAGGCCATATGTCTAACTTCACTGCAAATATGGTCGTAATAAATGAATGTGTAGCACTAGAGTCAATCAAGGTGTAAGCAGGTACAGATACCACGGCTAGCTAATCCTCATCGCCCAAATCAATCATCGCAAAGGCCCTCGGTGTTGTGATCGTAGGACCCCTTTTCAAGGGCGGGCAATCTCTGCTAATGTGGTCCAACTCGTTGTAATTGAAACACCGAACAACCCTAGGCCTCGAGCAGTCTCTGGGCAAATGTCAAGCTTCATTACAGGTGTAGCACTTTCCGGAGTTCCATCTACACTCCCCAAGATGATACTTCATGCACTTGCAACACTGGGGATACTGTACTGGTCCTTGAGGCCTCTTGCTACTTTCCTGGCTACTAAAACCCTCGCTAAATCTTTTAATGGCTCTCTGTTGTGGCGGCTGGAAAACACTTCTGCTCTGCTATGGGGCAACTTCCTTGAAAGACCTTCTGGAAACCTCTCTCTAATTAACACACTTCATATCAGCTTCCTCCACCTTTAATGCCTTGGCCACCACCTCGAAGTATGGGACGTTTCGTATGCCCGCTATCTTCACTTCTTTGTATATTTTCGGCTTCAACCCTTGTACAAACTGAAACATCTTATCTTCGTTCAGACTTATCAAATTACTAGCAAACCCGGACAAAGATCAAAATCACCAGTTGTATTCTGTCACTGAAGTAGTTTGTTTTAACTATAAGAACTCCATCATCTTCGTTGCTTGAACCGTGCTGTTAAAGTACTTGTCATAGAAGACTTCCTTGAACTTCTCCCAAGCCATATGCTGAGTATCGACATAAGCCTCTATAGACTCAGACCAGAATCGGGTATCCTTTGCTAGGTGAAATGTGCCCAGCACAACCTTATCCTCCGCTTCTACCTTCACGTATTTAAACATGCTCTCTACTGCCCGGATCCACTCCTCAACAGTCATCGTGTCTGATACTTGTCCTTCAAAAGTTGGTGGTCGCAATCTCCAAAATTGGTCACCCGACTGGTCCTGACTAGAGCTAGGGCCTGCACCTCCCTGTACTTCTCGATTCAACAACATCCCTAGCTGGTGAGACTTCTGATCTAGTAACTCTGTCAACCGTCAAATCGTCATCGAATCACTCTCACTACTTAGTTCGGTTGTCTCTCTCGACACTCTCGGACACCTTGCTCATCTAGACATTTTTGACTATCTTTCCTAGACAATAGTCAATTAGTCTCATAATTATCTACTAAATAACACTAAACTTAAACACTTACAGTTGTCGAAGCACGTCGTGTGGCGATCGACGCTGTTAGGTAATCGTTTGAACATTTTGACCATTTGGCTCTAACCCTCGTAACATCCCCTCTTACTACTGATTAACTATTCATTCTACATTTCCCTAAGCGGTGTTGGAATTGAGACAGACCCTCATGCCTTCACAATCCACCCCTACTCATAGAGGCTCAACGTTTTCGGTGGCCACACTTCCGGTTGGATAAAAGCTCTGATACCAACTCTGTAACGTCCAGGATAATCCACCTCAATTCCTAGTCCGCTACCTACTACTACTCGTCACCATCACTCACATCCTCTAATTAAAATCTTTAAAAATTTTATAATTTGTTTTTCAACTTAAAACAACCGTTTTAAAATCGACTGAAAACCTTACAGCGAAAGACTTACGACAAAATTATTTTAAATGAAAGTCAAGGTTTTAAAAAGACAAAACTCATTCCTGGTAGACCCCTTCTTATCCCGATCAACACTTCATTCACCTTTGCCGGCTCAAGTTGACCCTCACAGTCAACCCTTGTTACTCACACTTCGAACCAGTCGACACCTTCCTTTGGCGGTCGACACCTAGACCCTCTCTGTCTGCGTCGGACGATCCTCGAAGTCGACACTTCTGCTTGCTTTACATTACTGGTCGACACTTGCGTGTGTCGATCGACGCTTTATTGCTCTCTGTCCGAGTAGGTTGACCCACACGGTCGAAACATACTGGATTTGGTAAACCTTGTTACGTACAGGTCGACAACCCGCACTCGTCGATACACTATGCGGTCGACACCTACAGCCATAGGTCGACACCTCGATACTCTCTGCCTGCACAGATCAACCCGTGCAGTCGACACTTGCTGGGTTTGCTCGACCACTAAGCCTATCGGTCGACACTTAGCCCCTTGAAAGTTGGTAGAAATCAACCAAAACGGTCACGGTTTTAACTAAACGTTAAAAAACTAAACATCTGCTTCTCCACTCAATTTAGAAACCTACTACACACACCAAAATATTCAATACTCATTTGAAATCTTTAATTGTACTTCAAAACGACTCGATTTGACTCAAAACATCTGACAACCCATACCTACGTTTCCCTTAGTCAAAACGCCCTAACACTCGGCCAAATCGTCTCATGAGCGTCATTCTCCAACTGCCTCCTAGTCCTAGGCATGCTCGGGATACTCACTCGCTACTGCGTCGTCACCTACATCACATAACTCAACAATTCGTCTTATGCTAAGTAATGCATAAAAACGAAACACTGTAAACAAATACATCATAACACATGTAGTTTCTATAGTTTCGTCTCTACTTTCGTTTTCGTCTCTTTCCTACATCTTCTTTATCTTATTACTACTTAGTTCTTCTTTATGTGCTATATCGAGATGACACATCTCGCGGTCCACCTCACTGAACAATGCCAAACTCGATCTAGTAAAGTGACACAACTCGCGGTACACCTCACTGGAGAAGGTTACCACGTAAAGCGGAGGAAGAGTGATACATCTCGCGGTACACCTCCCTTTACAAGACCATCAACATCAGCTTTATTATCTTCTTACGTATCTTCTGATTTTGTTCATCTTCTCATATCCTACTGTTTCACCTCGTAAAACATGAAAATTCATTTTCGTTTCGTTCTACTACTTTAAAACAATGATACGCAACAATGAAAGCAAAATATAAAGTAAACGTGCAATGCATTGGTGATGTAGGCCCGAAGGCAAAACTCCTACTACAATGCTTACTTGGCGTGCCTGCACTTCATTACTTCGTACGTTAACTGGGAGAACCTATAAAACCATGCATCTATTAGATCTACTTTCCTTCCAATCGTAAAATTCTAAAGGAAATAACAACTTAGCCTCCAATCTGCTTAAACCGGAATTCTAACTAAATTCCAAAATCCTACACAAATTCCTACCAACTTCAGAATTACATAACCTAAACAATACTCGTCCGATTAGGACGATTCGAAATGTTACGAACCTCCCCGAATGTCTAGCCTCTAGTGGTCTTATCAATTTCTTAGTCCAACACTCACAGCTTAGCCAAACAAAAATTGTTTCGTAATTCGGGCATTCGGCTATTCAAACGCTTAATCTTCTTCTTAAAATCCCCTAATCTACTCCAATCCCTAGCTTAAACACCAGTATCTTGATGGAGATTAATCCCAACTTCAAATCCTCGTATCACCCTCCCAGATTTTACCAAATCACCCATTACCCTCACTAACTTCGTTTTTGTCGCTAAAAACAAATAATACACTAACTATCTATTAATAACCAACTAAAACTTACTGTAATCTGAGGAAACGGAGAAGGAATCGGTTGAACGTCGCCGGAAGAGAGTCGCTGAACCCTACGCGGGAGAGAAGGAGAAACAAGGAAAAGGGGGTTTTCTATGAAGAAGAACACCGATGGTGATCTTCTTTCTCATTTTTTTTGTAATAATAATACCTAATTAGTAAACTGCCATCAACTATTAACCGTCTAATAAATATGTTATTCGATCTGCATTCGGTTGAAATATTAAAATTTCTACTTCACCATTAGTTCCAAAATAATTTATACTTAAGAGTGGGAATTCTTTGCTATAAAGTCTGACCAAAACTCCACCGATTAAAATTATGTAAATCTAAAATTAGTTTTAACGGAAAAAAATCTGGGTGTTACAAATGATTATTGTTCTTTGGTCGAAAAATAACTTCGTTAATTTAACTATCTCGAAAAGATTGAACATGATTTAATGATAGTTAAACCATGCTTTTATGATCCTTTTTTACGTTTGACGAAAGATGAATATAATGTTTTCAAAAGAGAATATTTTTGTGTCTATTTCTTGTGGATTTAGTATAGGGACAGCTCTTGGGAACCAAATGGTTTCCCAACCTTTTGATCACTAGTGGAAACTATGGAACCAATGAGTTAGTTAGTGCAATAACAACGAAGTATGTAATATCTAACCATTTAATTGATTGGTTATTTAGAATTGGTTAGTTAGTGGTTTATTTGGTTATTGGACTTGATTCGGGTCCTTGGCATGATGTTTTTAGATCTAGTCTTCACATTGATTATATTTTAGCATTTGACTTCATAATTAGCTTGATTAGATATCCATGTTTCACTGAATCTTTGGAAGTTTACTTTGATAGTGGTATTGCTATAATTTGCTTGAAAATTCTCAAAGAGTTCTTTAATTGTTTTAGGGTATTTATCATGGATAGTAAATTTTACTACAAGTCTAATTTTTAATGTACACGAATTGGTACTAAAGTTTTGGAAGAAATTATATTGTGGATACCCTTGTTGGAAGATTATACAAATTGCATTTCTTCTTTTGAGAATCATTCTTATTTTCTTATTGAGTGTGCACTCTCTTCAATGACTTTACTTGATAATATTGATAACATAGAATATTTGAAAAAAGGTTTTGGTATGTCAAATTGTTACGGTCCTTGCTTGGAAAACAATGTCAAGAACCCTTAAATCGATTGTTAGCTGCTTTGGAGGATAAAAACGAGAAACCCTACAAATAAAGACAAAATGTGCTTCAAATGTAATAAAGTTTTAGATGAGGTTAGTAGAGTGAGTGAAGTTTGTGATAGTGGGAGGCATGGTTGATGTACCCCATAGGCCCGTCACACGATCTCAAGTCCAAGCACACACTTTAATTAACCTACATTCTCACACATTTGATTCTTGTGGAGGTTATGATTCAATGGAGCCGGAAGTTGCAAGCTTAAGGTGGGAAGTGGAGGCTCAAGACATGGAGCAACCGAGACACATCCTTGCATGGGAAGCCACCCTTGAAGATCATGAAGCTCTTAAGGGAATTTGTCTTCCCGAGCCAACTTTTATGTAATGTTTTATTTTGAACTTATTGGGCAAACATTGGCCTTCTTGTTTAACTTATTATTATGTGCATGCATTAGGCATTTAGGATTAGATTGAATGGTTAGGATAGATGATGGAAAGGGTTTCGGGATTGGCTTAACTTGAAGAAGCAATCGGGCATGCAAGACATGCCACTCTCAGCCGCAAGTACGCCAAGGAGGAAGTGCCGCAAGTGGTGGCCAACTTTACCCGATTTGGCCACACCATTGGGCTGCCATTTGAGATGTTTGTCCCCTTTACCTTTTGTGGAAGAAACATGGATCCATGACATGGCATTCAGCAAGCCATTGATCAACCTCTTGGCTGCCATCATCTCGGCCGCACACTACAACACTTTGGAGCCGGTTATAAGCTTCTTTGCACCAAGTTTTGAAGACCAAAGCACAGCCCTAAAACCCTCCATCCTAGGCCTATATAAGCATAGCATTGGTGTGTGTATTTTGGTTGGCAAAGTTAATGAGCATCGGCATATTTTCTAAGAGGAAACCGAGGGAGTTTTCCACCACCTTTCCAGGTAAGTGCTCGGTTCTATGAACCGATTAGGAGTAGCCTCCTAGCTTGGGAACTCAAGGTTGTTGCTCGAGCTTGTGTTCCACTTTTCTCTCCTCCCTTTCACGGGAAGGAAACAAGAAGTAAGTGGCCAAAATCTTCCCCAAGTTGAGAACCTTTCCATGGAAAGGTTGTGATTGCCGAGAACATAACATTGTCTCTTCGGCCGACTTGCGGGTTTGCTTGCACAAATTTGTCATTTCTAATCAACCTGGACCACGACCACCACCATCACACACCTCATTCACTGCACTAATCTCACACCAAATTTCATTTCATTTCAAGCACATTTGGTCGTCCATTTTGTTGTTTTTCTCAAGGGTTTCTCGGCTTGGCCGAGATCCGAGGGCCTAACCGATCCTTTCGTGCATTTTAGTGACCGAGCAAGGGCTTGGTTGTAACAATGGTCCAGATTCGTTAAGAGCGTAAACAATCGTCAAGTTGGCCGATAAGCAATGTTTGATGTTTTTGGCTAAAGTTTCTTCCTGATAAAGAAACTAAACTTGAAGGAACCAGTTTGTTCAACTCTTTGTTGTTTTCCACTCTCAATAGAATGGAGAAGTAGGTGGATAATACAACTCCTGTAAGCTACCAATCTTGAAAAAAGGGGTGGGAGCGCAACCTCGGCTCAACCATGTAGCGACCCAAAAACTCACATGGTTTCCGGTACGCTCACTATTGCTCTGACACATACACTCAGGTAAAATTTGTATAAAAATTTAAAACTTTTTTCATCGAATTAAAACAATCTTTTTGAAAACGTTTAAAATCATCGCATCGGAAGACTTTCATAAAAATCACTTTAAATAAAGTTTCAAGTTTTCTAAAACATAAAAAAATCATTTTTGGTCGACCCCGGTAAACCCGGTCGATACTTCATTCTTCTCTGTACGAGTAGGTCGATCCAAACGGTCAACACCTACAGAGTTTAGATGACCCCCTTACATGCAAGTCGACAGTCTGTACTCATTTTTACACTAAGTAGTCGACACTTTCTTGCACAAGTCAGCACTTTGATCGACTCTGCCTTCGCAGGTCGACCCACGTGGTCAACATTGGTCAAGTTCGGTCGACACCTCAAGTATACTGGTCGACACTTGCTAGGCTTGGTCGACCACTCAGCATATAGGTCAACACCTCATTTATAGAAATTTTCATCAAAACCTTAAACTTTCCAAAAACAGTCGAAATTCGACTCAATGTTAAAAATAACAAAACGTGCACTTTCTAATCAAATCAAAACCATTATATACTTCAGAACGACTACAAAAAAGTTTGAAATTCATT
This sequence comes from Begonia peltatifolia, assembly GCA_022433055.1. NCBI lineage: Eukaryota > Viridiplantae > Streptophyta > Magnoliopsida > Cucurbitales > Begoniaceae > Begonia > Begonia peltatifolia. Next base: position 12,726,570 of record CM039519.1, on the reverse strand, counting down.
TACACTTCAAATCGACTCAAAACAACTTCAACCAAACTCGAAATAACTAAAGTCCATTACATACCCCCGCCCTGGTCAAAATGTCCTAACAACCGGTCGGACTGTGCATGAGCAAACTTCTCCAACTGCCTCCTCGTCTTAGGCACGCTCTGAGTACTCACCAGCTACTGCCTCGTCACCTAGATCACATAACTCATCTATTAGCGTAATGCTAAGTAAGTAATGCGCATATAATATAAACATTGAAACAACTATATCCTAACACATGCAGTTTATACAGTTGTATCTCTACTTTCGTTTTTATCTCTTTCTTACATCTTCTTTATCTTCTTACTACTGTGTTATTATTTACGTGCTAGATCAAGGTGACACATCTCGCAGTCCATCTCACGGGCAAGGTCAACCTTGATGTAGTAAACTAACACACCTCGTTGTCCAACTCTCGAGACAAGGCCACCACATAAAGCGGGGGAAGAAGTCATACACCTCGCGGGACAAGACCACTCAACCCCACCTTCTTTATCTTTTTACGTATCTTCTCATTTTGTTCATCTTGTCATATCCTACTGTTTCACTTTGTAAAAACATAGAAATTTATTTTCATTTCGTTCTCGTACTTTTAAACCATGAATGCATAATCGAATAAAACATAACATAAAATAAACGTGCATGCAACCTACTAAACTGTGATGTAGGCTCGAAGGGAAAAGCACCTACTACACTACTTACCTGGCGTCGTAGCAACTCGTATCTCAAAATTCGTAGTTTGCTCACTAAACTGGGGAACCTATAAAACTACACATCGATTAATTCTACATAGTCCAATCAATGAAATTCTAACACGAAAGTCCTAAACTCTTACTAAATCGCAACTTCTAGCTAAACCAGAAATCCTACACAATTTCTAACCAAATTCAGAATTGCATAACTTATCCAATACTCGTCCGATTTGGACGATTCAAAATGCTACGGATTCTATTGGATGTCTAATTTCTAACGATCTAATCTAATTCATAATTCAACACCTACAGCTTGGTCGAATGTGGCCAAATGGAAACTGTTCTGTAACTCGAGCATTCGGTTATTCAAATGCTCCACCTTCTCCATAAAAACCTATAATCTACAACTACTTCCATATTAAAAACCAATACACAGATAAAAATGGACTCAATCTTCGAAATCTCGTTCCTCCCACTTAGGGTTTGCCAAACTACCTAATAACTCCCCATAACCTTACTTTTATCGCTCAAAACAACTAAAAGACTAACTATCTACTCAAAAATTAACTAAAACTTAACTTACATTTGAAGATTGATGGAGGAATGAGAGGAATCGTTGGCTGCGCATCGTTGGAAGGGAAGATCACCGATGGAGAGAAAAAGGGGAAGAGGGAAATCAATCAGGGGCCGGGGGGAAAGGGAAGAAAATATCAGTATTTTTTTATATAATAATAATAATAAATCTAATTACCTTTTTACCATCACACTTTAATCGTTTAACCAAACAGTTATTCAGTCTGTTTTCGGTTGGATTCTTAAAATTTTCTCTTCTCCATTAGCTTCAAAATAATCTTTTACTTAACCGGCTAAATTTTTCGCACCTTAATTCCGATTAGAACTCTGCCATTTACAAATAAAAAATTCCAAAAATTTATTTAACTTGAAATCTTGGCGTTATATTCCACCCTCTTTAAAAAATATTTTGTTATCAAAATTTGTTACCTAAGTAATTCTGGGTATCGACCCATCATGTCTTGTTGTCGATCCCAGATTTCTTCTTCCACATTGTGGTTGCGCCATAATACTTTCACTAGTGGAATCTCCTTGTTGCGTAGAATCTTCACTACATAATCAAGAATTTCCACTGGCTTCTACTCATAGATTAACATCAGCAGATCTCTATGTTCTGTTGCTCAAGGACGTGAGAAGGATCTCGCATACACTTCCTTATCATGGAAACGTGGAATACGTTGTGGATTCCATCCATTGAGACTAGTACTTGCAGCTGTTAAGCTGTCTTTCCAATTCTTTTTGCATTAGGAAACGAACCAATATTACCTAGGATTCAGTTTGCCTCTCCTTTCGAATCTTACAACTCCCTTGAATGGGAAAACTTTAAGGAAGACTTCATCATTTTCATTGAATTCTAGTTCCATTCTTTTCATATCTGCATAGCTCTTCTATCGACGTTGAGCTATAAAGATCCGTTGTCTAATAGAAGCAATCTTTCCTGCTATTTGTTGCAGAATATCTTGACCAATTAATCGTGCTTCTCTGACTTCATCCCAATATAACGGAGATCTGCACTTTCTCCCGTAAAGAGCCTTGTATGGAGTCATACCTATCGTAGCTTGAAAGCTGTTATTATAAGAAAACTCCACCAAAGGTAAATATTTGCTCCAAGAACTTTGAAACTCCAATACACAAGCTCTGAGCATATCCAACAACGTCTGAATAGTGCTCTCAGAATGTCCGTTTGTCTGAGGATGAAACGCCGTACTGAAATTGAGCTGCGTACCCATAGCCTTGTGCAGACTCTTTCAAAACTTCGATGTAAATCTAGGGTCTCTATCTGATACAATCGAAGTTGGAACTCCGTGCAACCGTACTGAACATACAATTTGACAAATTGATCCATAGAGTACATCATCTTCACTGGCAGAAAGTGGGCTGACTTGGTTAAACGATCCACGATCACCCATATACCATCATAGCCCTTTGTCGTCCGAGACAATCCGACAACAAAGTCCATCGATATCTTCTCCCATTTCCACTCAGGAACAGGTAATGGCTGTAATTTTCCTGTTAGCCTTTGATGTTCAGCCTTAATCTGCGGGCAAATTGAACACGTCTTAATGTATTTCGCCACAATCCTATTCTTATTAGGTCACTAGTAATGTTGTTTAAGGTCCTTGTACATCTTGGTACTTCCAGGATGCACAGAAAACCTCGAAGAGTGGGCTTCAGCCAGTATTTCTCTTTGTAGTTCTTCATTACTCGGAACGAACCATCTATTTCGAAACTTAAGAATCCCGTCCTCAAAATAACTGAACTCTAACCAATCATTAGAAGTCATGCTTGATTTAATTTCTTAGCATTCAGCGTCATCTTTTTGAGCATGCTTAATCTTTTCCAAAATAGTGGGCTGTAGAGACATAGCTGACAACATGGCCGACAACCCCACCTCTAAGTTGAATTTTTCAAACTCTGCATCTAAAGCTAATAGCATGCCTGAAGTCATAACTAAAGTAGATGTCGTCACTCTGCTCAATGCATCGGCCACTATATATGCCTTGTTGGGGTGCTATTTAATTTCGAGGTCATAGTCCTTGACGAATTATAACCACTGCCGCTCCCGCATATTCAACTCTTTTTGAGTGAAATTATACTTCTGACTTTTGTAGTCTGAATATATCTCACACGGCTGTCCATACAGATAGTGTCTCCAAATTTTTATTGCGAAAACTACCGCAACTAACTCCAAATTGTGTGTCGAATAGTTCTGCTCATAGATTTTCAATTGCATAGAGGCATAGGCTACCACCTTCCTCTTCTGCATCAGCACACATCTAGGACCTATCTTGGAAGCATCGCAATAAATGCTAAATCTCCTCTCCTCAGTAGGAAGTGCCAAAATCAGAGCAGTAGTTAATCTCTGTTTTAACGTTAGGAAACTGTGCTCGCAATCTTCGGATCACAAATACTTCATATGTTTACAAGTCAAACGAGTCAGGGGCACCGTAATCTTTAAAAATCGTTCAATGAATCTTCCGTAATAACCTGCTAACTCGAGATAACTTTGTATCTCAGTGACATTTTTTCGGCTGTGGCCACTCTTTAACTGCCTGCATCTTCGCTGGATCAACAGATATGCCATCAGTCGAGATGACATGTAACAGTTAGGGTATTTAATTTTAAAGAAAATTATAAATTCAAATTTAGAAATTTCCAAATAAATTCAATATTCAAATTTTAAAATCAAAATTTCAAAATCAAATATAATCTGGAAATTCAAATTCAAATTCAAATTTCCTAAATCACAACCCAAATTTTAGGAAATAAATCCAATGAACTTAGCATAAAAATCATCCCGGTAGGGAAGAATATTGGATTTCCATTAAGATAATATATTTGGAAATCAGATTTAGAGATCGGATTACTGATTTTCAGCAATAAATCTAGGATGAACCTGGACGTTATAAGGGAAGTATTCAGGATCTAACTGAATAACCACTCAACTAAAAATCCACCACCAATTAGATAACAACTGGGAAATCCGAGTGAAACTTGAAATAGAGGTACTCATGAAGGAGGAAAGCACATAAGCTCTCCCTCTCGAGTCCTTCAAGAAGTAACACCCCGAGAAAACCCCGCGTTCTCGGTGCGCTACAGTACATCTACACACTACACACACACACTAACACTTGACACAACTAACTCAATTCCATACCCCTTTCGTTTTCAAATCATTTTCAAAAGAACATTTGTGAGTAGGAAAAATTTTTGACTCGATTCGAAAAAAACAACTCGCGTCCCGAAGAAGAAACACGAAGTTCTCAACATAAAACTATGCAGCGGAAAAGAAAACCATTTAAAACAATTTGAGATAAAACGGTGAGACTTGAAATCCTAGGAAAGAATCCCACGCACCCCATGAACTACCCAGTCCGGTCCCAAGCACTCACGTCCCTACTCCGACACCCCGCGTACACCATCGCGGTGCCAACCCAACGTCACTGTATCTCGCGCACGCTCACAGCGCCGCGTGCCCCACGCACCCTGCCTCTGTACAGCACGTCCGCACGCACGCCCTCACCCGGCGCCGCATGACCCGTGTGCACCCGCAGGGCCGCGTGCCCCGCGCACCTGCGATTACGCCACACTTCCACGCTCATCTACCTTTTTCTAGCATTTACTGTTCGCACCTCAACCTATTTCGTATCTCCTCGACTCCCAACCTCTCTCCCGGAATTTCGGCAGAGTAACGGCTAAAAACTGACTATCCCAAAATTTAAACCCTGCACACAATTCACCATAATCCAACAATGTTTATCTAACCATCATCCAGAGAAATCACCATAACCAAATCAGAGTAAGAAGACAATAAGAACCCATCAAATAGAAATGAAAAAAAGTTCTCCAAAACACTACAACTCCTCTATACAATCTCAAAAGATCAATGTCTATACAACCCCGCTATCTACACAAATACCCAACATGAAATGATAAATCCACTATCACCTACCACCACCACGGGTCGGGTCGCCCTAACAAAAATCCGCCATCCGGTGCCTCGGGTGCACGCCGCCAACCATCCTACGCCTCTGGACTAGGCTCTCGAGGCTCACCAGCGGTATCGTCAGCACCTACACCACAGAACACACAACATAAGCCTAACGCTCAGTAAGTAATGCGATATGAAGGTAAAAGTCGACAATGCAATCCTATCACATGCAGTCTCTACACTCACACTCATGTTGTCACATCTGTGACGCGTAGTGCAGCCGCACCAGGGTAAGGAGGAACCTCACGCCACCCTACACCCTAACACGTCGCCACCGTCCCGGACTCCCCAGCAACGAGGCCCACAAGCTACACCCACGCATCATCACACGGCAACCACATCAGGGTAAGGGTGTACCTCGCGCCACTCTACACCCTGACACGTCGCCCCCGTCCCAGCCTCCCCAGCACGGGGCCATAGTTGCCACACACACACGTTTCGCGACAGCCCAGCCGGCCCACCCCTCGAGTAGGATCCGCGACTGCTGTTGCACCGGCCCACACACTAGTAGGATCCGCGGTACCACTGCCCATATCCTCACCGTCAACACATTTACGCCGCATGACGGCCCAGCCGGCCCACCCCTCGAGTAGGATCCGCGACTGGTGAAGCACCGGCCCACACACTAGCGGGATCCGCGGTACCACCGCCACACGTCTCACCTCATACATTAAAGCATGCTAAAAATCAATTTCGTTCCCGTTTTAAAAAAAATATGATGCATGTCACACAATACGCACACACACCGCAATCAATCACATAAACCCTAAAGTTCTACAGTGTAGGCCCACTTGGGCAAAACACATGCATGCACTACTTACCTGGCGTCCTAAGCTCGCTCGATACACAGCTTCGCCAACAGGAAGCCTCAACCTAAAACACAACCAATTCTCATCAGTATTTCTCCCAACATTTACCAATTAGCTAAAAATAACCCTATCTAACTACACTCATTAAATTCCAACTAAAACGGTCCATTGGTTTGGTTTAGTCGAATACCAGCTCAACGTTCGGATGCGCATAACTTTTGCGTCCGTCAACGGAATCAAACGATTCAAGTGGCTAAACGTTCCCTTAGGAACCTAGTTTAACATCCCAAGACGGATTTTAAATCGGTAGGCCGCAGATAGGCGAAAAACGCCAATAACCGAATCTGCCATTTTATTAAAATTACACATTTTCTCTTCCCTTCAACCAAAACTCACTCCCAACTAATTATATGCATCAGAAATGGCTATGATACGCTCACACGTCAAATTTCCATGAAAAACGCTCGCAAATTTGATTTGGACCAAAATTCGGCCTAAACTTCCGACGCGCATAACTTTTGCGTCGGATATCAGAATCGAACGATTCCAGCGGCCATACGTTCCTTTAACAATCTATTTTAACCACAAAAACAGAATTTAAAACGATGAACCAAAACTAGGCCAAAATGGTTAAAAACCGAATCTGTTTCTACACAAAATAAACAAATTTCCGTCATCCACCCGATTGCTACAAGTCTCTTCACTAAACATCCACATTCCAGCCAACTAAGCATAAACAGAGCAAAAACCGGTGGTTTCAGACTCGACCCGAACCCCGCAGTCAACACAATTTCTGGGATTTTCCCTTCAACCCGAGCACTCGGCCAAGCCAGCCATTTAACGCGGTTGAGGCCCCCCTTCCAGACTCCCTGGTTACACGCTCGGACCTTGGGAGTCTGGTTCAGAGTATGCCGACCATAATCGGCCGCAAAAACCAAAGATAACAGGGGAAGGTTACCTGTTTCTCGGTCAAGTTTTCGGTCCAGAAAATTGAGCCGCCAACTGACCACAGCTCGCCGGAGTACCCTGCGCGCCGGCCTTCCACCCACGGCAACTGATCGTCGACGCCAACTCCCGATTCCGCTCTCCTCTCGGTCGTTTGCCCTCGCCCTTCGCCTCGTCGGTAAACAGCCGAATGGCTTCAAAAATTGAAGCCATTCGGTTGTTATTCATTTTATTATATTTTTTTTTATTTATATATATATATATATATATATATATATATATATATATATATATAATACCAAATTACAAAACTGCCCTCACGTGTTTAAATCTTCCGTGATTTCGTTAATTTCTCGACCTCCCGACTTTAAATTCTGAAACTAATCGCAAAAGTCGGCTTCGAGCCTTATAATGTAAATCTTTCCCGTTGAACTATTTCTCAAAACTCCGACCGGAATTAAGTAAAAAAAAAATTTCCAGAAATTAAAATTAAAAATCGAAATTCCCGGGTTACTACAGAAGCAGTACTTACTCTGGCCTCCGATGCTGCAAGCCTCTCCAACACGGCCAAACTCCTCTTGGTTGAGCTTCACTTTGCGACAGTAGAGAGCACCCTTCGATTAAACAATTTCCCTCAACAGCGTAAGCTCTCCCTCGCTCTGTCCTTCTCAGTTTTGCTCTCGATCTCTTGCTCACTCTCTCTTTCTCTTTCTCTCTCTTTCGGCAGAACAAGATAAGGAAAGGAGTTGGTTTTATTTAAAAACCAAAATCGGTTCTTTTAAGGAGGTCTAGCCGAACCGAACCGATCCAGCCGAACCAAACCGGATCGACCCAGCTGACTCGAACCGGCCTAGTTGACCCTAACCGGTCTAGTTGACCCAGATTGACCCAGTTGACCTAGACCGGTGCAGTTGACCCGAATCCCAGTTGACCCCGATCAGCCCAGTTTGTAACACCCTGAAATTTTTCGTTAAAATGATTTTCAGATTTTCGTATTGGTAGACGGCGGAGTTTTATTCAGAATCAAGAGAGGAAAATTTATATTGTTAAGTAAAAGATTATTTTGAAACTAATGGAAAAGAGAAAGTTATAAAATTACAACCGAAAGCGAACTGATTGACCGTTTGACAAAAAAGATAGAGGTTGAGGATGATTTAGTAATTAAGTTTATTATTATTATTATTATTATTTATATAAAAAACAAAAAAACAAAAAACCCATCTGCTATCACCTCACTCCCGCCCCTCCCCTGCAGCCTTCTTCCCTCCCCCTCCCTGTTTCTTCTCTTCCGCGTCCTTCCCTCTCTGTTTTTGTTTTTCCTCTCCTTTTTTTTTGTTTCATTTTTTCCCAGTTTTGCACGAAAGAGGAACCAGCTCGTCCATTTTTCCTCCCCCGAAGAACGCAGCTCCATATTCTCTTCGTCTTCCTTCTCTGTCCCGCGTGAAAAACGGTCCTCTCTTCGATTTCTGTAAGTTTTCTCTTTCTTTTCAGGTTTTGGCCAATAAAAATCTAGGGTTTTGGATTGGGCAGCTTGGTTTTCGCATTTTGCACCTGAGCTCCGGTTGTTCATTTTAAAAACTATTATAGTATGTTGAATTAGATACTTTAAGGAAACTTTTGGCTTTGGAATCGAGTTGTTTCAATAATCGTAAAGGAAGTTATGAATTTTCAAAGCTTTGATAAAAAAAAAATCTGTGAATAGGTTCGGGCAGCTCCGGTTTTTGAATTTCTGCTACATATCGAGTATGGTTTTCTGCAAATGGATGAAACCAAATCAAAGTGGACATAATTAGGGTTACGTAGCATCTTGAATCGTTGAAATCGGGTAAGGATTGAATGAGTTATGAATTTTAGAATTTATTGTGCGAAAACTGGAAAATTTCAGCCGACAGTTCGGTTTTGATGTTTCTGCCATTGATTATGCTTTGATTTTCGAAAATGGATTTCACCAGCATAAACTAGACCATATAAGGTTTCGAAAACATGTCGAATCATCGAATTCGGCCAAATATACGATTTGATATGAATTTTCAAAGTGGAATGAAAAGCTGTGAAACGATTTCCGGGCAGATTCGGTTTTTTATTTTCTTCTATTAATTGAGTTTTATTTTTGACAAATGGATTTCACCATGTTGAAATAAACTCGTTTAGGCACCCTTAGCATTTTAAATCATTGAATTTGGACTTATATTCAATTTGTTGTGAATTTTTGAAGTTGGACGAGATTTATGACAAATTTTGAAAGTTGAGTTGTGATAGTTTCAATTTTAATTCCTTGATATTGAGTTACTTAATTGAAATTGATTGAAGTGTTAAATTGTTAGGGTGGTTGATTGTGGTTGTGTGGATGATGACCTACCATTGGGATAATTATTTGAATTGGATTTCATTTTTTTAGATTGTGCATTATAGAATGATGGGTGTTTGGAGATAGAGGTTATATGCACATGTTTTGAGTTCTATTATGTTTGGATATTGAATATTAGGTGGTGTTCATGTTGGTTGATGAATATTAAGAGAAAAGGTTGGCTTAGTTGTTGATTTGGAAGTAAAGTGCATAGAGTTACACTTGATGATCTTGTAGTTGTTTCTTTAGTGTTTAAAAATAGAAATTTGTGGATTTGGTTATATGTGATGGTTGTGAATTAGAATTGTAAATCGTGAATAATAACTTATAACTTTATGCTTTAGAATTTCAGGAAAACGGAATCGATCGGGTTGGGTCGAATCGCTAAGGACGCCAGGTAAGTAGTGTATGCATGTGTTTTGCCCAAGTGGGCCTACACTGTAGAACTTTAGGGTTTATATAATTAATTGTGGTGTGTATGCGTATTGTTTGACATGCATCATATTTAAAAAAAAAACGTGAATGAAAATTATTTTTAGCATGTTTTGATGTATGAGGTGAGATATGTTGCGCTGGTACCGCGGATCCCGCTAGTGTGCAGGCCGGTGCTTCACCAGTCGCGGATCCTACTCGAGGGTTGGGCCGGCTGGGCAATCGTGCGGCTTGAATGTGTTGACAGTGAGGATATAGGCAGTGGTACCGCGGATCCTACTACTGTGTGGGCCGGTGAAACACCAGTCGCGGATCCTACTCGAGGGGTGGGCCAGCTGGGCTATTGCGAAACGTGTGTGTGGCAACTGTGGCCCCGTGCTGGGGAGGCTGGGATGGGGGAGACGTGTCAGGGTGTAGAGTGGCGCGAGGTACACCCTTACCCTGATGTGGTTGCCCTGTGGTGATGCATGTGTGTAGCTTGTGGGCCTCGTTGCTGGGGAGTCCGAAAGGGTGGCGACGTGCCAGGATGTAGGGTGGCGTGAGGTTCCTCATTACCCTGGTACGGCTGCACTACGCGTCACAGATGTGACAACATGAGTGTGAGTGTAGAGACTGCATGTGATAGGATTGCATTGTCGGCTTTTACTTTCATATCGCATTACTTACTGAGCGTTAAACTTATGCTGTGTGTTCTATGGTGTAGGTGCTGACGATATTACTGGTGAGCCTCGAGTGCCTAGTCCAAAGGCGTAGGATGTTTGGCGGCGTGCGACCGCAGCACCGGATACTGGATTTTTGTTAGGGCGACCCGACCCGTGGAGTTGGTAGGTTGTAGCATGGTTGGTTTTGGAGGTTTTCTTCTTTTGTGATGATTATGTACAGTCGATGAGATGAGGTGTATATGTGTCAGTGTATAGGTATATAGAGTGCGTGTGATTTTGGTGACGTACGCAGATATTTTTCATGTTATAGTATGATATTACTCTATACTGGGGACTTTCTTCATTTGTATTTGATGGATTTTTGTTGTCTTCATACTCTGATTTGATTATGGTGATTTCTCTGGATGATGGACAGATAGGCACTGTTAGTTTTGGTGAACTGTGTGGAGGGTTTTAAATTTTTGGGATAGTCAGTTTTTAGTCGTTACTCTGCCGAAATTTCGGGAGAGAGGTTGGCAGTCGAGGGGATATGGAATGGGTTGAGATGTGAATAGTGAATGCTAGAGAAAGGTAGATGAGCGTGGGAGGTCAGCGTGATCGCAGGTGCGCAGGGCATGCGGCTCTGTGGGTGCTCACGGGTCGTGCGGCGCCGGGTGAGGGCGTGCGCGCGGACGTGCTGTACAGTGGCAGGGTGCGTGGGACACGCGGCGCTGTGAGCGTGCGCGAGACATAGTGACATGTAGTTGGCATGTGCAGCACTGCGAGGGTGCTCGCGGGGTGTCGAAGTGGGGACGTAAGTGCGCGGTGCCGGATTGTGTAGTTCGAGGGGTGCGTTGGATTCTTTTCTAAGATTCCAAGTTTTACCGTTTTTTCTTAAACTGTTTTAAATGGTTTTCTTTTCCGCTGCGTATTTTTATATTAAGGATTTCGTGTTCCCTCTTCGGGACGCGAGTTGTTTTCGAATCGAGTCGAAATTTTTTTTTCATACTCACAAATGTTCTTTTGAGAATGATTTGAAAACGAAAGTGGTATTAAATTGAGTAAGTTATGTCAAGTGTTAGTGTGTGTGTAGTGTGTAGACGTACTGTAGCGCACCGGGAACGTGTGGGTTCTCGGGGTGTTACACAGTTGACCCAGACCGGCCCACTTAACCCAGACCGACCCAGTTGACCCTGAGTGGCCCACTTGACCTAGACCGACCCAGTTCATCTAAACTGGCACTCTTCACTCGAATCAAACCCAAACTAGATTTCGACCCGAATCTGACCGAACCAATCCAAGATTAAACCGGTAAGAATTTTCTGTCCAAATTCTTTTAAGTTGGAATTAATTAAGTTGGATTTTAATATCGACATTCGAATTAGGTAGGATTGATCCCGAAAGTCATCCAAATGATCCAACCAACCTGATCCGACCAAATAGAACAACGTAAGCAATTTCTGCTCAAATTTATTTGAAATTGGATTTATTAAGTGAAAATTTAATACCAAAGATTCTACTTAAGCAGGATATTATTTGAAATAGTAAACAAATCCTGATATCCATACCACTCGGAATCTAAGTAAGTAAAAATATAGTTTTCTCATGTTTTGCCTTTGGCCCTACACCACAAAATATTATATTATTTTCTTATAATTGTTTTATTACAAGAGTTGATATTTGAGCACCCATGTTTCGGCATTGACTTAGAATGAGTATAAAGATAAAATTGGCAGGACATATTGTATGTGCATGAAAATGATGGAATTGACAGAAAATATGTGATAGCAAAAGCCTGAACGACAATGAGATGGTGAGCTTGAATATTGATGGTACTGACGTGATAGCAAAAATTTAAAAGACAATGAGATGGTGAGCTTGACCGAAAGTAAGTTGACAAAGCCTGAACGACAATAAGATGGCTGAGTCTAAGGTTGGGAAATAAGTACCAACTAGTTTTGTAATCAGGATTCGGTAAAAGTAAATGTAAATTTTTTACCATTGCATGTATTTTTACTTTCTGAGTTAATTTTCATATTTTAAATAATTTTGTGATGTAGGTGAGTTTTTATCTGAGTAGGAACTAGCTGCGATGGAGAATCTCCCAGTGGCAAACGAGCATACAAAAGAAGATGTTGATTTTCCCGAGAAAAGAATTTAAAATATTATGTTTCAGTTTTTTAAAAGTATTTCGGTTTTTATTTTAACTCCGAATAAATTATGTTGAATTTTATTATTAGAGTTTTTATGAATTATTTATGATTCTACATTTATTTCGAATAAGTTTAATTATTGTTTTAATTACAGCTTCCGTGCATTTAATGATTTTTATTCAAGATTTTAAGAAAATCTTTTAATCTGAAAATTTAACGCTCGATTTTAACTCAAATTTTTGGAATAATTTCTAGGGTTTAAAATTCGGGGCGTTACAGTTTGGTATCAGAGCAACCAGGTTTATAAAACGATTATGTAGACTTATCTATATGCTCGCGTGCACCTGGAGGATTGTCGACTAGCAAGTAAGTGATTAAAATTTATATTTTGATAAAAATATGTTCGATGATTTTGTAATATATTTTTAAGTAAGACATTTTTTTTATTGTTTGTCTTATAAATGCTTTTATAAAATCTTAAATTTGGTTTTGAACTTTAATATATATTTTTTTAATTTGATGTATTTATTTGTGATTTCAAATTATTATAAGTTGTTATTTTAGTACAAGTTTTATGAATTTGGAGTTATTATTGTGATGTAGATCGCTAAAGCTAAAATAATTATTCTTGATTAAAAGACTCGATCTCGATCAATAACTTTCCTTAGAATTAAATAAAGCCTAAAATACGCATAATAGAACTCAGCCTAAGATACGAACAAATCACGATTGGATGATTGAGTAATAAAAAAAAAAGTCAAATTCTCAAATCAAAGATTCTTAAATTAAGAGATGAAGTAATATTATGGACTAATTTGAGAATATTAGACGAGACAAGGAATGATAAATATAAATTTAAAGATGCTTAAATGAAGATACCTACTCGTCAGAAATTGAAAGCTTCAACTCTATTAACAACCACATATGAATCTTTCCTTTTTGGAGTACACCCATTTTCTCAAGTTTTAGAACGAAATCATCTATTAACTTAGTTAATGAAAGAAAATTGAGTTATTTGGTCCGAGAGGATTAACAAGGCGAATTGCTAGTTTCTGGATACAAGATATCTAACCTAGTCATTATGAACGCAATTGCCTAGTTGACACGTATGAGTGAATTCGTGTCTATAGTAACAATTGCCGATAAGATTTATATTATATGAAGATTTACTAAAAATATTGTTTGAGTACTTAGAACTTGAATTTGAGTTAAGAAACTATGATTGTGGATAAAGTCAATCAATGAGAAGTTGATGAAACAAAGGATGCTGGAGTATGTTGTATGATTTAGTTCAAAAATTCAAACATTATATCTGAGTGGTTATTAGGTTACGTATGTTTTAAATTACTCGAAGACATAGAAATGGTATTAAATATTATTTTGAGGCTTTAAGGAATCAAAGGAAAGTCATGAAATTTATGTGTAGAGTTATATTCAAGTGACTAGATATGATCATCACTCTAGGAAATGAATATCATCTTAGAAAATAAATCAAGGAAGAGAAATTTAATGATGTGAGAATTTATAATCATCTTGGTATAGGGAAAAGTTTGATGAAATTAGAGATGATCAGTAAGTAATAAAAGTGATGATTATCTTGTGATGGAAAATATATAGGAATGTTTAATATAAGAAAATTTTGAGAAGTATTAATGTTAGATTCTATTTGAGAAATTTTGGATTGAAGTTGAAGATTTAAGATAAGAATTTTTTTTTTTACTCTTTAAGTATTTAGTGTTGCTTGATTGAGGAAATATGGAGATTAGTTTTTATTAAAAGAATTAGTATGTCATGAGAATATAATTGACCAATAAGTAATGAAAGTATTGAGAATCTTATATTTGAAAATTTTAGTTTAGGAAAAGTTTTAGAAAATATTAATAATAGATTTTATTTGACAAAGTTTTAGGACATAATTGATAAAAACATAGTTGAGCACTTAATATATGAATTTTACCTTGTAAGTGTTTAATGTCACTTGATTAGGAAAATATAGAAATCAGGTTTTCATTAAAAAGTTAGTACATTTTGAGGAATATAAATTGATCAAAGAAATGTTGAGAATTTAAAATTCAAATTTATTCTAAATTGATTACTATTAGAGGGATGCATGGAGTTACATTGTAGTGGAGTAATTATTAAAAACTTTTGAAGATATGAATTCAATTAATTGAGGATTATATAAATTTTGTTCGAGGATAAATAGAAATGGAATGAATTTAGATGATTTTGAAAATTGAGGTTTTAGTTGATTAAATTAAAATCAAATATTCTAGGAACGATTGAGTGTTAAAGTATATAGTTTAGAATTATTTAATTTGAGAACATAAGAATTAACTAGTACTTGATAAATACTCGAGACTTTAGTTGATCAAATTGAATACAGTGAACGTAATTATGAGAATTATATTCGAGTATGTGGTTAGAGAGATTATTGTTTGGGGAACCATCGAGAATAAATCTTAGTCGAGAAATTACTAAATTTTGAGGATAATATTTATCAAAATGAAATTAAGGTCTTTAAATAAGAATTTAAATTTTGAGGATGTATTTGATTGGAATGGACTCGATGACATATAGAGAGATCATTATTTTGTAGACATGAGGGTTATATTGATCATCATGAATAATTACACTTTGAGGATATAATTGAGGTTTTAATTATGAACTTTATATCTAGTTATTTAATTTAAATAAACATTACTCAAGGAATTCTGAAGTTTAGACTTTACTTAGGAAATTATTAAAATTTTGAGGATATTTTGGTGTTGTAGTTGAAAAAAAAAATGGCTTTGGGGTATATATGAATGACATTTATGTATACTCAATTTAAAACTTTCATTATTTGAGAAAATTTAGAATTTATATTTTATTGATGAATTATTAAATTCTTGAGCATATAGATGAATAAAAGAAAAACAATAATTTGAGGATCTTAAGAATGAAATTTACATTTAGTACGTAGTTTAGAATAATAATAGCCAAAGAAAAACATGCACGTTAGATTTTACTGGAAAAACTATTATAATTGTAAGGTTATAGTGAAAATAATAATAATAAAAATGACTGTTACTACGTATAAATTAAGAAAGTAGATGTTTAAGTTACTAGAAATAGAAATTAAATAGTATAATAGAGAAATATTCATACATTAACATGAATCTAAAGAAAATTCAAAATTTAAGAAATTGAACATTAGGCCAATAATAAGTTTGGATGATAAAAGTATTTAAGAATCACAACTATTATATCAATATTAATATAATTGAGATGAGGTTTAACGATATATAGGAGTTAAAAATTAATTCTTGACAAAATAAGGAAAGCTTAAGCATATGGATGAGAATAATTAAGAATAAACAAATATAGTTATTAATCAAGAGTGACGCAGCGCAATCTTAGTAAGTCTTAACCTACAAACTCGAGGATGATGTAAGGATTAATGCTATTGAATGTATAAGAAGAAACATAAAAAAGAGAATAGGAAATAATAAAAGCCTATTAGGAACTTTTCAGATAACCATTTAAATTTTGAGGACGAAATTTCTTTGAAGGAGGAGAGATTGTAACAGTTAGGGTTTTTAATTAAAAAAAAATTATAAATTCAAATTTAGAAATTCTCAAATAAATTCAATATTCAAATTTTAAAATCAAAATTTCAAAATCAAACCTAATATGAAAATTCAAATTCAAATTCAAATTCAAATTTCCTAAATTACAACCCGAATTTTAGGAAACAAATTTAATGAACTTAGCCCAAAAATCATCCCGATAAGGAAAAATATTGGATTTCCATTAAGATAATATCTTTGGAAATCCGATTTAGAGATCGGATTGCTGATTTTCAGCAATAAATTTGGGATGAACCTGGACGTTGTAAGGGAAGTGCTCAGGATCTAACTGAATAACCACTCAACTAAAAATCCACCGCCAATCAGATAACAACCGGGAAATCCGAGTGAAACTCGAAAATCTTGGAGAAGCGGGGTGCAAACCTCTCCTATAAATAGAGGTACTCATGAAGGAGGAAAGCACATCAGCTCTCCCTCTCGAGTCCTTCAAGAAGAGATGCAGTATTTACCCTGGCCTCCGATGCTGCAAGCCTATCTGACACGGCCAAATTCCTCTCGGTTGAGCTTCACTTCGCGACAGCAGAGAGCACCCTTCGATCAAACAATTTCCTTCAACAGCATAAGCTCTCCCTCGCTCTGTCCTTCTCGGTTTCGCTCTCGCTTATTCTCGATCTCTCGCTCACTCTCACTCTCTCTCTCTTTCTCTCTTTTTCGGCAGAACAGGATAAGAAAAGGAGTTGGTTTTATTTAAAAACCAGAATCGGTTCTTTAAAAGAGGTCCAGCCGAATCGAACTGATCCAGCTGAACCAAACTAGATTGACCCAGTTGACTCGGACCGACCCAGTTGACCCGGATCGGCCCAGTTCACCTGGACCCGCCCAGTTGACCCGAATCGACCCAATTGACCCAGATCGGCCCAGTTGACCCAGACCGGCTCAGTTGACCCGGAGCGGCCCACTTGACCCAGACCGATACAGTTGACCCAAACTGGCACTCTTCACTCAAACCAAACCAAAACTAAATTTCGACCTGAATCTGACCGAACCAATCCAAGATTAAGCCGATAAGAATTTTCTGTCCAAATTCTTTTAAGTTGAAATTAATTAAATTGGATTTTAATATCAACACTCGAATTAGGTAGGAAAGATCCCGAAAGTCATCCAAACGATCCAACCAACCCGATCCGACCCAAGAGAACAACGTAAGCAATTTATGCTCAAATTTATTTTAAATTAGATTTATTAAGTAGAAATTTAATACCAAATATTCTATTTAAGCAGGATATTATTTGAAATAGTAAGCGAATCCCGATATCCATACCACTCGGAATCCAAGTAAGTAAAAATACAGTTTTCTCATGTTTTGGCTTTGGCCCTACATCACAAAATATTATATTATTTTCTTGTAACTGTTTTATTACACGAGTTGATATTTGAGAATGCATATTTCAGCATTGACTTAGAATAAGTATAAAGATAAAATTGGTAGGACATATTGTATGTACATGAAAATGATGGAATTGACGGAAAATATGTGATAGCAAAAGCCTGAACAACAATGAGATGGTGAACTTGAATACTAATGGTACTGACGTGATAGCAAAAGCCTGAACGACAATGAGATGGTGAGCTTGACCGAAAGTAAGTTGACAAAGCCTGAACGACAATGAGATGACTGAGTCTAAGGTTAGGAAATAAGTACTAACTAGTTCTGTAATCAGGATTCGATAAAAGTAAATGTAAATTTTTGACCATTGGACGTATTTTTGCTTGCTGAGTTAATTCTCTTATTTTAAATAATTTTGTGATGTAGGTGAGTTTTTATCTGAGTAGTAACTAGCTACGATGGAGAATCTCCCAGTGGCAAACGAGCATACAGAAGAAGATGTTGATTTTTCCGAGAAAAGAATTTAAAATATTATGTTTCAGTTTTTTAACAGTATTTCGGTTTTTATTTTAACTCCAAATAAATTATGTTGAATTTTATTATTATAGTTTTTATGAATTATTTATGATTCTACATTTATTTCGAATAAGTTTAATTATTGATTTAATTACAGCTTCTGCGCATTTAATGATTTTTATTCAAGATTTTAAGAAAATGTTTTAATCTGAAAATTTAACGCTCGATTTTAACACAAATTTTTGGAATAATTTATAGGGTTTCAAATTAGGGTTTTTAAATTGGGGATTTTAAAATTCGAGGCGTTACATGACATGACTCAGAAATTGAATCATATCGTGCCGAAACTCGCACTTACAAAACTTCACATAAAGTTGGTGCCGCTTCAAAGTCTCCAACAACAACCTTAAGTTCTCTTTATGATTCTATTCACTACGAGAGTACACCAATATATCATCAATAAACACTATGAAGCATTTATCGAGATAATTATGGAATACTCTGTTCATCAGCTCCATAAAGGCGGGTGGAGCATTCGTCAATCCAAAAGACATTACCAAGAATTCGTAATATCCGTATCTCGTCTGAAAAGCCCTATTCTGAATATCTTCTGACCTGACTTTTTGCTTGTAGTAGCCTAATCGCAGGTCGATCTTTGAAAAGAATCGTGCACTCTGGAGTTGATCAAATAGATCATCTATTCTTAGCAAATGGTATTTGTTCTTAATCGTTAGCTTATTCAACTCACTGAAGTCAATGCACATTCGTAACAATCCATTCTTATTCTTGACAAATAGGACTGACGCACCCCGCAGCGAAAAAATCATTTTTCTACCAACTTCTTCAATTGCTTTTTCAATTCTTTAAGTTCAGTCGGCCCTAATTTGTAAGGATTCTTCAACGCTGGCTCAGCCCGTGGATATACATCAACAGAAAACTCTATCTCCCGGTCTGGAGACAGACCGGGTACATCATCTAGGAAAATTTTTAGGAAGTCTTGAACAACTAAAATATCATGAAGCTTTGTCTCCCTAGAAACGTGCATATCAATAACTTGACGAGTACTAACAGGTGCCATGACAGATATCTTCTTGGCATTTCTTGCATCCTGAAAGGTATGCTTCTCACAATCTGGGGGTTGAAAACTCCCTGTTCCCGTCCTACAGTCGATCGTAGTGTAGTGCTTAAAAAGCCAATACATTTCCAATATCTAATCATATCCAATTATGCCCATAATAATGAGATCAGCTAACAAATTCTTACTTCCCACTGACACCACACTATCCCGTATGACTTGATTTGAATGCATATGTCCACCAGAGGGTAACATCACTTCATAACTACAGTCCGTTGCTACAGGACATACATCTAACTTGATCGCGAACGTAATTGCAATAAATGAGTGCGTTGCACCAGAATCAATCATTGTATAAGCAGGTACAAAATTTTGCAATATAGTACCTAACACTACAGCTGGCTGATCATCATTGCCCGACTCGATCATGGCGAATATTTTCGGTCTCATTCGCGTCGGACCCTTTTTCAGAGATGGGCAATCTCTACAGACATGGCCCACCTTGTTGCAGTTCAAACATCGAGTCACTCTGGGATTCGGCCAATCTCTTGTTAAGTGTCTAGATTCGTTACAGTTATAGCACTTTCCCGAATTCAGTTTACATTTGCTCGGGTGATAACTCAAACAGTTAGGGCACTGGGGTACTGCACTGACCCCTGAGGTCTTTTGCTACTGCCCTGGCTGCTAAAACACTCGCTGACCCTCTTAGTGTCCCTTTGTTGTTGCTGGGAGGTGCTTCTACTCTACTGTGGGGCAACTTCCTTGAACAATCTCTTGAAAGCTTCTCTCTGCCTAGCACATTTCGTTTCAGCTTCCTCCTCCTCTAGTGCCTTTACCACCACTTTTGAATACGGTACTTCTTGAGTCCCGGCTATCTTTACTCCCTTGTATATTTTTAGCTTTAATCCTTGTATGAATGGAAACACCTTATCCTCGTTCCGGCTCACCAAATTGTTGGCAAACCGAGATAAGGACTCAAACTCCCGGTTGTACTCAGTTACTGACCCGGTTTACTTCAACTATAAAAATTCCATTTTCTTAGCCCCCTATACCGTACTGTTGAAATACTTGTCATAAAATACCTGCTTAAACTTTTCCCATATCATGTGTTGCACCTCCGTAGTGGTTTCCACAGACTCACACAAAAATCTGGCATCCTTTGCTGGATGACATGTGGCTAGCTAAACCTTATCTTCCTATTCCACTTACGCATATTTAAACATACTTTCAATTGTACGGACCCACTCCTCTGCAGCCGTCAGATCCAATGTCTAACCTTCAAATGTTAGGGGTTGCAACCTCCTAAATCTGTCACCCGACTAGCCATGGCTAGAGCTAGAGCCTGCACTTCTCTGAACTTCTCGATTCAGTAGAATTCCTAGTTGCTGAGTCGGCCGATTCACAAACTCGGTCAGCTGTGTTATTGTCATTGAATCATCTTCACTTCTTGGATCAGCTGCCTCTCTTGGTACTCTCGGACGTACTGGTCGTCTAGACATTATGGCTAATTACTCTAATAAGCATATAATAACTAAGGCTAAACTTAAACACTTAGAGTTGTCGAAGCACATCGTGCGGCGATCGGCGTTGTTAGATAATGGTTTGAACGATTTGACCATTTGGCTTTGATACCATAATTGTAGCGATATGAAAACCCACATGGTTTTCGGTATGCTCACTACTGCTGCTTATACGTAAGCACTCGGGACAATTTGTCTAAAAGTTTAAAACTTCGTTCATCGAATTAAAATGACCTTTTTGAAAATGTTTAAAATCATCGCAGCAGAAGACTTTGATAAAAATAAGTTTAAATAAAGTTTCAAGTTTTCTAAAATATAAAAAAAATCATTTTCGGTCGAGCTCTGTAACCCGATCGACACTTCATTTGTCTATGTCCGCGTCAATCGGTCCTTGTGGTCGATACTCCTATCTATTTTACACTACCAGTTAACACTTGTATGCACTGGTCGACCCTTCATTGCTCTCTGTCCGAGTAGGTCGACCCAAGCGGTCGACACTTATAGAGTAGGTCGACCCCTTTACATGCAGGTCGACACTCTTGACTCATTTTTACACTAAGCGGTCGACACTTTCTTGCACAGGTCAACACTTTGATCGACTTTGCTTTCACAAATTGACCGACACTTGCTACGCTTAGTCGACCACTCAGCCTAGTGGTCGACACCTCCTTCACAGAAATTTGCATAAAAACCTTAAACTTTCCAAAAACAACCGAACTTCGATTAAACGTTGAAAGTAACAAAACGTCTACTTTCCAATCAACTCTAAACTATTATATACTTCAAAACGACTATAAAAGTTTGAAATTCATTTACACTTTAGATCGACTTAAAACAACTCTGACCAAACTTGGAATAACTAAACTCCCTTGCATGCCCCCGCCCTGGTCAAAACGCCATAACAGTCAGGCGGACCGTTCACGAGCATACCCCTCCAACTACCTCCTAGTTTTAGGCACGCTCTGAGTACTCACTAGCTACTACCTCGTCACCTAAATCACAGAACTCATCTATTAGTATAATGCTAAGTAAATAATGGGCATATATCATAAACACTGAAACAACCATATCCTAACACATACTGTTTCTATAGTTTTATATATACTTTGGTTTTCGTCTCTTTTTTAGATGTTTTTGATCTTCTTACTATTGGTTTCTTTTTTACGTGTTAGATCGAGGTAACATACCTCGCGGTCCACCTCACGGGATAAGGCCAACCTTGATCTAGTAAAGTGGCACATCTCGCGGTGCACCTCTCGGGACAAGGCCACCACGTAAAGCGAGGGAAGAAATAATACACCTCGCGGTCCACCTCACGGGACAAGAAAACTTAACCCCACCTTCATTATCTTCTTACGTATCTTCTCATTTCGTTCATCACCTCACATTACTGTTTCACTTTGTAAAAATATGGAAATTCATTTTCGTTTCATTCTTGTACTTAAAACCATGAATGCATAATCGAACAAAACATAACATAAAATAAACGTGCATGCAACCTACTGAACTGTGATGTATGTCCGAAGGCAAAAGCACCTACTACATTACTTACCTAGCATTCTAGCAACTCGTATCTCGAAATTCGTAGTTCGCTCACTAAACTGGGGAACCTATAAAACCACACATCAATTAATTTTACTACGTCCAACCAATGAAATTCTAACACGAAAGTCATAAACTCTTACTAAACTGTCACTTCTAGCTAAACCTGAAATCCTACACAATTTTTGACCAAATTCAAAATTGCATAATTCATCCAATACTCATTCGATTTGGACGATTCAAAATGCTACGGATTCTATAAGACGTCTAATTTCTAACGATTTAATCAAATTCCTAATCCAACACCTACAGATTTGCCAAATGGAAATCGTTCCTTAACTCGAGCATTCGGCTATTCAAATGCTCAACCTTCTCCATAAAAACCCATAATCTACTATTACTTCCAGCTTAAACACCAATATACAGATAAAAATGGACTCAATCTTTGAAATCTTGTTCCTCCCACTTAGGGTTTACCAAACTACCCAATAACTCCCCCTAAACTTACTTTTATCGCTAAAAACAACTAAAAGACTAACTATCTAATTAAAAACTAACTAAAACTTACCTTGATTTGAAGATTGAAAGAGGAATGAGAGGAATCGACTGCTGCGCGTCGTTGGAAGGGAAGATCGCCGATGGAGAGAAAAAGGAAAAGAGAGAAATCAACGCGGGGGAAAGGGAAGAAAACATCAGGGTTTTGTTTTTATATAATAATAATAGCAATAAATCAAATTACCTTTTTCCCTAACACTTTAATCGTTTAACCAAACAATTATTCAGTCCTTTTCCAGTTGAATTCTAAAAGTTTTTTCTTTTCCATTAGCTCAAAATAATCTTTTACGTAACCGGCTAAATTTTTTGCCATTAATTCTGACTAGAACTCTTCCGTTTACAGATACAAAATACTGAAAATTTATTTAACAGTAAATCTAGACATTACAAACCCAGTTTACCTTGAAGACCTTTGCTCCAAACATCTTCAACTTTGAAGCGAAACCCGTGGATGCTTATTAAAATTTGCTAAAATATTACACACACCAATAGCTATGTATTTATAGACCTAGAATGGTTTAAGATGATTCAAACTTGGTCTTCAAAATAAATCCGTTGGATGCTTGTAAAGCTTGGATGGCCGAGATTGTTTTGCTCTATATTGATCCAATGATTGAGGGTAACCATGTCATCAATCCTTGGCTTATGGGTTGAATGGTAAGCTTAAAAAAAACCCTAAAAGAGTAGTCTATGGTTGGCCCAAAAGGTTGTGGTCTCGCGCCTTGAAAACCCACTGGTTTTTGGTTTGCTCTCTGCTCTGATACCAACACTGTAACATAACGCCCCGAAAACCTACCCGTTTCCGTTTCGTTCACTTCTACCACTCACTCGCTATGCTCAAAAGAATTTGAATAAAATTTCAAACTTTTGTTCCTCAGTGAAAATGACGTTTTTGAGAGTATTTTAAACGGCATCGCAGCGAAAAAATTAATTAAAATCATTTTAAATAAAACTTCATTTTAAGAAACATAAAACAGAGACAATGGTCGACACCTGCAAACGCAAGTGGAAACTTAGGATGTCTCGGGTTTTTCATTGGTCGACACTGGCAAACGACGGACGACACCACGTTTCTTTCGAGTCTTCTCGTCGGTCGACACCGGGAACACCGGTCGACACTTCTACGCTCATCTCAGAGAGTGGTCGGCAGCCGTTTTCACAAGTCGACACCTTGATACTCTCTTCTGTATAGGTCGAACTCCACAGTTGACACCCTCACTGATTTTACACTAACCGGTCAACACCCACGGTCGGTAGTCGACACGTGATTGCTCTCTGCCAGCATAGGTCGAACCCTGCGGTCGACTCTCACATTCCATTTTACACGGACCGGTCGCCACCTATGTAGTTTGGTAGACACCTTACACAAGCAGCCTAAAAATAACAACAGTTAAAAAGATAGCAGACATGAAAACTCCCACGATTAAAACCAGCAATTCGAAACCTGAATTATACAGTCAAACTCTTTCAAATCGTTTAAAAATGCGTCTATACATCAATCCCGACTATTAACATTCACACCCATCTATGCATCAAAATCTATACACTTAACATAGAACTCTCAAAACACAACTCCCAGAACCTACCTCCCGGCATCACTCCACGGGTTGGGCCACTGCGACAAGCTCCACCTGCAGACACAAGGTAGCACGCCGCCAACCGCCTACTAGTCCTATGTAAGCTCTTACAACTCATCCGCTAGAATCTCTGCATCTACACCACAGAACACACAACATAAGTCTAACGCTCAGTAAGTAATGTAATATAAAACGTACAACGACAACGCAATCCTATCATATGCAGTCTCTACTTTCTCACTCATGTTATCACAACTGGTGCCGCGTTGTACGGCCGTACCATGGTGAGGCTTGATTCTTTCGCCACCTCACACACTGGCATGTCGCCATCGTCCCAGTTTCTCCAGCTACGTGGCCCTTAAACCGTACCCACACGTCACTCTACGCACTGCAACCATTCCAGGGTGAGGCTAGACGCACTCGCCATACCACCCCTTGGCACATCGTCATCGTCTCAGTTCCTCCAGCAACGATGCCATAGTTGCTCACCACCACACGAACACCGTAGCAGCCATCCTAGGGTGAGGCTAGACGCAATTGCCATACCACCCCCTGACACGTCGCCATCGTCCTTGTTTCTCCAGCAACAAGGCCTAGCTTCCCACATATACATCGTTCTCACCACCACACATCGCACTTCACCTTCACACATAAAACCATGCTCAAATTCATTTTCGTTCCCGTTTCAAAAACATGATGTATGTCAAACAATACTCACGTACATCACAATCAACCAATTCAAACCTAACATTCTTCGGTGTAGGCCCACCTGGGAAAAACACATGTATACACTCAGGATTTCCATTAAACAATTTTTGGAATTAGGTATTGATAAGTGGCGGAGTTTTGGTCGAAATCGAGAGCGGAGAATTTTTACTAGTAGATAAAGGATCATTTTGAGGCTAATTGAGAAAAAAAAATTTTAGGAATATGATAGAAAACAGACTGAATATCAGTTTAACTAAATGATTAAAGTATGAGGGCAAAAAAGTAATTAGATTTATTATTATTATTATATATTAAAAAATATACATAAAAATACCCTCGGGTGTTTTTCCTCCCAGGACATAATTCTTTAACTTTACCCCTTTCTTCTGTGTTCTCCCTTCCAGCTGGCGC
This sequence comes from Begonia peltatifolia, assembly GCA_022433055.1. NCBI lineage: Eukaryota > Viridiplantae > Streptophyta > Magnoliopsida > Cucurbitales > Begoniaceae > Begonia > Begonia peltatifolia. The sequence goes on along the minus strand of CM039519.1, from coordinate 12,701,097 downwards.
CGATCCTCTTCGTTTCTTAGCCAATCTTTAGATTTGCAGTAAGTTTGAGTTAGTTTTTTAGTAGATAGTTAGTCTTTTAGTGTTTTGAGCGGTAAACTGAAGTTAGAGAGTATTGGATAGTTTGGTTAAACGCTAGGAGGGAGATACAAATTTGGAGATTTATAGTTGATTTTTATTTGCGTATTGGTGTTTAATCTGGAAGTAAGATTAGGTGATAGGTTTTTATGGAAATAATTTGGTGTTTGGATAGTCAAAAAACTCGAGTTATGAAATAGTTTCTGTCCAGCCACATGCGGCCAAGCTATAGATTTTGAATTTTGAAATGGATGAAATTGATAGAAACTAGACGTGCTAAGTTGTGTGTAGCCACTAGAATCGAATGATTCCGATATCCTACATAAAAGTTATGCGCGTTGGTAGTTAGGTTGATTTTTTGGTCGAGTCGGGTTAGTGAGCCGTTTTAGTCGAGCTTTGATGAATTGAGCTAGTAGTCGTAATTTCAGTACGCAAAATGAGTTGTGAGGTGAAAATTAATGTGAATTCGTTATGTGATACGTTGAGCCCGAGGAAGTGATAGAAACAAGCACCACAGAAACTTAGTAGGCCAGGTAAGTAGTGTTTGCATGTGCATTGCCCTTATGGGCCTACACCATAAAATGGTAGGAATGGGCACATGTGTTGTATGTTTTGCATATTTGTTTCAGTCATGTATCATGTTTTGAAAAGTGTAACGATAATGAATTTGAGCATGGTTTTAAGTACGAATGTGAAGTGTGACATGTGAACAGTGAGGAGAACGGTTACGTGGCCTCGAAGGAAGTGATTCACTCTTCGACACGGTATGAGAATCGACTTAGGAAATCTAATCTGTTTCTCAACTCTGTATGAGGATCGTTGACGTGATTTTCGTGTGCAACTTCTGGGCCCTGTTGCTGGTTGTGCCGGGACGGTGGCAACGTGTCAAGGACAGTGTGGCTTAAGGGGTAACTAACTGGGGCAGTTGTACGATGAGATTTACGTATGCGACTCTTGGGCCGCATTGCTGGTTGTGCCGGACGATGGCGACGTGTCAAGAATAGTGTGGCTTGAGGGTCAGCTTCCTGGGGCAGTTGTACGATGCAGCCTCGAAGGAAGTGATTCGCCCTTTAACGCAGATAGAGAATCAACTTGGCAAACCTGATCCGCTTCCCAACTCAGTATTAGGATCATGCGATACGTGTTATGGTGTGAAAACATGAGTGAGAAAGTAGAGACTGCATGTGTTAGGATTTCATTGATGGTTTTCATGGTTCATTTTTGTACTACTTACTGAGCGTTAGGCTTATATTTTGTGTTCTGTGGTGTAGGTGCAGAGATTCCTACTGATGCGTTCCGAGAGCCTAGCCAATGCGAGTAGGCAGTTGGTGGTGTGCTACCATGTGCCGGTGGGTGGAGTACGTTTTGGGGGAAATGGTGAGTTTTGAAAGATGTATTTTGTGGAGTCCGTGTCAAGTGTATAGGAAACTCGTGTATAGATTTTGATGTATAAACGGATATTTTAAACATTAGTAGATGCATTTTTTAAACTACTTAGGAGGTTTTGATGAAAAAATCCAGGTTTTACTTTGTGGTTTAGTCATTCGTTTTTATGTTGAGTACTGAGTATAGTTTTAGGCTGCTGCTGCAAGGTGTCGACCAGTATGCCTAAGTGTCGACTGAACTACGCAAATGTTGACTGCGGGGGTCGACCTACGGGGACATAACCAAACAAGGTGTCAACCTGTGTCTTTAGGTGTCGACCGGTTAGTGTAAAAATGGTGAGAGTGTCGACCACAAGGTTCGACTGCTACGGGCAGAGAGGATTAAGGTGTCAACCGGTGGATACAAGTGTCGACTTCTTTGTGTGATAAAGGTAGAGGTGTCCGACGTGAGCTTCGATCAGAATGGGAAGAGAGGATCAGGGTGTCCACCGCTGCAACCAAGTGTCGACCGATGAAAACAAAGGCAAATGAAGTGTCGACCTATTCCCACAGGGGTTGACTGAAAATTTGTTTTAACGTTTTAAAAACTTGAAATTTTATTTAAACTGATTTTAAGCAAAGTCATTTACTGTGACATTTTTAAATGTTTTCAAGGTGTCGTTTAAAGTCGAGGAACAAAGTTTTAAAATTTTTACGCGAATTTTACCCGAGTGTTTGTGTATAAGTAGGGTTAACGACCCAGGTTCAGGGACGACTTCGGGGAGCTACAGCTATGATATCAGAGCCAACCGAAAACTAGAGGGGTTTTTGGGGCGTTGCTGACGGAGTGTTACAGTTATGGTATCAAAGCAAATCGAAAATTGGATGGTTTTCGTGGCATTACAGATATGGTATCAGAGCAGTGAGTAGTAGTAGTGAGCGTACCGGGAACCGTGAGGGTTTTCGGGGGGCTACACTAGCCATCCTTAGGTCTATATAAGAAGGGTTATTGGTGTTGGTAATTGTTATTGAATGAATGAGAATAACACTGTTTTGCTGAAGAAACTGAGAGTTGTTATGGTTACTAAAGGTAAGCATCGATTGTTGCCAACCGAGAGAAATGTGCCTCTTTCTTGCTCACAATCTCCAGGTTGCTTGCTATGTAATTTATCCATCATTCTCTCCACTATTTCAAGAGTAGGAAAACAGAAGAAGGTGGTTAAACCTAATCCCTAAGCTGCCCTTTCTTTCCTTGGATAGAAGTGTATGCCGAGAGCTCTAATGTTTGATCATCAGACAACTTTGAATTTGTTATGCATCACTTCTTTTCCAAACGTATTTTTGTTTGATATTTTAAGGTGATATTTTTAATTCATAAGATAAGCTTAAACAAAATTTCAAATGATTTGGAACTCATTTGCCTTGTGAAGTTTCTGCCTATTTTTAAGTGTCCCAGGCTTGGCCAAGCACTCTTACTGCTAATTGTTTTGTGGGTGTAGAACGCGCCTTTGCAGACCATAAGCGTGTCAAGTGGTATCAGAGCTAAGGCAGCTTCCATTGTGTGCTAGGAATCAAATTAGTTTGCTTTTTCATTCATGTTTACATAGCTGCATCATAATATTCATTTTGGATTATTATTCACGTCATTTTATGCCTTGAACCAATCTGTTTGTTGTTGATTTGCTTGCATGTTATTTAGTGCTTATCTTTCCAGGACCCTCTTGTTCACTTGTCTAGATCTGAGCATGAAGGCTTAATATCATGAATATTGCATTTAGCATGCTGTTTTAATGATCAAACTAGTGAAAGTGAGGTGAATGAAGGTTGTAAAAGAAAACAGAAGATTGTCCGATAAGCAAATATTATGGCTCTCGAGAAGCACTTCTTTCCAAGGAAATAAATGGCAACCTAAGATAAAGCATTTTGGCCACCTTATACTTTTTTTTCAACTCTCAAAGAGTGGAGAGGAGGGTGGTAATATGAACCTTTAAGCAACCTTGGGCTTGAGGTAATTGAAGCTAACTCTTCTCGAGTTTCTCCTTAAACAAAAGTTGTTATTTCATTCATTAACAACCTTTTACAAACACCAATATCCATGTATTTATAGATCTAAGATGGTTTGAAGGATTAGGTGAGGTTTGAAACTCTAAAAGATCGTTGGAAGGACTTGACCGAACATGATCTCCAAAGATGTTCTTCATGCTCCCTTGCATGGCCAAGATTTGGTTGCTCCATTTGATCCAAAGGTTGAGAATAGCCATGTCACCAAGCCATGGCCTTGCTCAAGAGGGGAAAATTCAACAAGCATCTTCATTTGGCAGCTTACAGTTCTGCCAAAAAGGGTAATGGTCCTCACTCCAAAGTTGGCGCCAAGTGAAATGCTTTCTTTACGGCCAAAGCTTCTTCCATGCATTCTTTGCTTTTATGATTTTATGATGGCCCGAATGTTTATGTATGAGCACGGTTGCGGGGCAAACCTGGAGACCTAAGCCGAGTCTTGGCAAATCCCAAGCTTGATTATAGGTAAATCCCTGGTCATAAAAAGGGAGTCGTTACAATCTCACATCGCTTGAGTAGGTATATGTAAATGAAACATATGTAAGGAAACCTTTCTAAGATAGTAAGATGCGTTTTGAAGCACAATTGACAATGGATCCCATAAGAACTCCACAGTTTAAAGTGCTCAGACGAGAGCAGTAATATATTGGGTGACTGACTAGTAAGTATTTGTAAAACAAATTTTTGAGGGGAGGATATTGAGTTACGACCCAATTCCCAAAGCGAACAATATCTTACTTAGAAAATAGGTTGTTATAAATGATATGAGTGCCTGTACTCAATCGAAAATGTGGCAAACGACGACGATGGGCCCCCGAGCAAGGGTGATTGTGACGACCTGAATGTGTACGTATGAGCACGATTGCGGGGCAAACCTTGCGACCTAAGTTGAGTGTAATAGCCTAAAAGTTTTACCAAATAAATTAAAGTATCGTGTAAATTTTGCAAGAAATTTTAACAGATTAATTAATTAGAGAAAAGTTAGGAATGAACTCTGAAGAAGATTTATGAATTTTAAAGACAAAATGACGTGAATTGGCAGAATTTTTGAGGGATTAAAGCATAAGTGTGTATCGATAATTTACTTTATTAAAAATTTAAAAAATATATATTTATTAAAACGAGAGTGGCTTTGGTAGGAAGCCACTCTCGCTTGCTCTCTTCTCGACTGAGGACGCCGAATGAGAACCCCGTCTTGCAACCTTCTTCCTCTGCCATACGACTGGTTTCCCTACTATTTCTGACCTACTCCCTGATGAATCGAGCTTTCATTCGGTTTCCTTCTCTCTCTGTAACACCCCACGAAAAAACCCCGCGTTTTCGGTGCGCTACAGTGCATCTACGCACTACACTTGACATAACTCACTCAATTTAATACCCTTTTTGTTTTCAATCCATTTTAAAAAAAAAACATTTGTGACTATAAAAATTTTTCAACTCTATTCGAAAACAACTCGGGTCCCGAAGATGAAACACGAAATCCTCAACATAAAACTACGCAGCAGAAAGAAAACCATTTAAAACAATTTGAGATAAAACGGTAAGACTTGAAATCCTATGAAAGAATCTCACGCACCCCACGAACTACCAAGTCCGGTCTCAAGCACTCACGTCCCCACTCCGACACCCCGCATACACCCTCGCGGTGCCGCACGTGCCAACCCAACGTCACTGTATCTCGCACAAGCTCACAGCGCCGCGTGCCCCACGCACCCTGCCTCTATACAGCACGTCCGCGCGCACGCCCTCACCCGACGCAGCATGACCCGTGTGCACCGGCAGGGCCGCGTACCCCGCGCACCTGCGATCACGCCGCGCTTCCACGCTCATCTACCTTTTTCTAGTATTTACTGTTCACACCTCAACCTATTTCGTATCTCCTCGACTCCCAACCTCTCTCCCGAAATTTCAGCAGAGTAATGGCTAAAAACTGACTATCCCAAAATTTAAACCCTGCACACCGCTCACCAAACTAACAGTGTTTATCTATCCATCATCTAGAGAAATCACCATAGTCAAATCAGAGTATGAAGACAACGAAAATCCATCAAATACAAATGAAGAAAGTCCCCAGTATAGAGTAATATCATATTCTAACATGAAAAATATCTGCGTACGTCACCAAAATCACACGCACTCCATATACCTATACACTGACACATATACACCTCATCTCATCAACTGTACATAATCATCACAAAAGAAGAAGACCTCCAAAACCAACCATGCCACAACCTACCAACTCCACGGGTCGGGTCGCCCTAACAAAAATCCGTCATCCGGTGCTGCGGTGCACACCGCCAACCATCCTACGCCTCTGGACTAGGCACACGAGGCTCACCAGCAGTATCGTCAGCACCTACACCATAGAACACACAACATAAGCCTAACGCTCAGTAAGTAATGCGATATGAAAGTAAAAGCCGACAATGCAATCCTATCACATGCAGTCTCTACACTCACACTCATGTTGTCACATCTGTGATGCGTAGTGCAGCCGCACCAAGGTAAGGAGAAACCTCACGCCACGCTACACCTTGACACGTCGCCACCGTCCCGGACTCCCCAGCGACGAGGCCCACAAGCTACACACACGCATCACCATACGGCAACCACATCAGGGTAAGGGTGTACCTCGCGCCACTCTACACCCTGACACATCGCCCCCGTCCTAGCCTCCCCAGCATGGGGCCACAGTTGCCAGACACACACGTTTCACGACAGCCCAGCCGGCCCACCCCTAGAGTAGGATCCGCGACTGGTGTTGCACCGGTCCACACACTAGTAGGATCAGCGGTACCACTGCCCATATACTCACCGTCAACACATTCACGCCGCATGACGGCCCAGTCGGCCTACCCCTCGAGTAGGATCCGCGACTAGTGAAGCACCGGCCCACACACTAGCGGGATCCGCGGTACCACCGCCACACGTCTCACCTCATACATCAAAACATGCTAAAAAAATCATTTTCGTTCACGTTTTTAAAAATATGATGCATGTCAAACAATACGCACGCACACCACAATCAATCACATAAACCCTAAAGTTCTACAGTGTAGGCCCACTTGGGCAAAACACACGCATGCACTACTTACCTGGCGTCCCAAGCTCGCTCGACGCACAGTTTTGCCAAAAGAAAGCCTCAACCTAAAACACAACCAATTTCTCATCAGCATTTATCTCAACACTCACCAATTAGCTAAAAAAAAAAACCTTCTCTAACTACACTCATGAAATTTCAACTAAAACGGTCCATTGGTTTGGTTTGGCCGAAAACTAGCCCAAAGTTCGGATGCGCATAACCTTTACGTCCGTTAACGGAATCGAGTGATTCAAGTGGCTAAACGTCCCCTTAGGAACCTAGTTTAACATACCAAGACGGATTTTAAAACGATAAGCCTCAGACAGGTGAAGAACGCTAAAAATTGAATCTGCCACCCTTATTAAAATTTCACATTTTCACTTCTCTTCAACCAAAACTCACTCCCAACTAGTTATATGCATCAAAATGTCTATGCTACTCTCACACGTCGAATTTCCACGAAAAATGCTCGCTAATTTGACTTGGACTAAATTCCGGCATAAACTTCCGACGCGCATAACTTTTGCGTCGGATGTCGGAATCGAACGATTCCAGCGGCCATACGTCTCTTTAATAACCTATTTTATACCACAAAAACAGAATTGGAAACAATCAACTGAAGCTAGGCTGAAACGACCAAAAACATAATCTGTTTTTATACGAAAAATAGCCGAAATCTCAACTTTGAGCAAATCCCGCAAGTTCTCTGCACCAAACACTCACATTTCAACCTATTAAGCACAATCTAACCCGAAATCAGAAATTCAAGCACAAAATCTGAATTTTAGCTCAACCTTCTCCCTCAGTTTCTCTCCCTCTCACCGGTCCCCTGCTGTCCACTTGCTAACCTGCACACTCACCCTCTCAATCCCCTCACATTTGCAGCCAAATTCAAAGAAAAAACGGAAGGGAGCTGAACCTCAGTCTCGGTCCATTCGGACAGGACAGCAGAGGGAGAGAAGGACTTACAAAGTGGTGGCGTCCGGCACTCGGGTGGGAGAAGGACTCCAGTAACACGTCTTGTCGTTGGCGGCAGAATTGGCCGAAAACCAGCCCCTCGCAGTCGTCGGCTGAACACTCAGCTTTCACTTCAGGAACTCGAGTTGCTGGAATCGAACGGCTCTGTTTCTTCGGAATACCAGCCCCTGCTCGCAACTCATACCTCACACTCTCGCTCGTCGGCCGTCGCAGCTTCGACTCCGGCACACAATCGCTCTCCCCTGCACGATCGCTCTCGGGCGCTCTCGGTTGCTTGCGGAAAACCAGCTGAATGGCTTCTTCCCGAAGCCATTCGAGTGTTTTCTTATTTTCTTTTTTTTTTAAACAATAATAAATACAAATTACCAAATTTCCCTCACGTGCTTCAATCGTCTGAAATTTTGTTAATTTCTCGACCTCCCGACTTTAAATTCCGAAAACCAATCGCAAAAGTAGGCGTCAAGCCTTATAATTTAAATCTTTCCCGTTGAAATATTTCTCAAAACTCCGACCGAGATTAAAATAAAAATTTTTAAAATTAAAAATTAAAATTCGAAATTTCTGGGTTATTACACTCTCGCACCTAAACTCGATGAGCTTCCCTCTCGATTTTCATTCCCTGTTCTGTTGGCAGAAGTGTGGGGCGTAGGTTGATTCCATTTTCTGTCAATTTTGTGACAGAAATCGAAGACATGTAGAGGTAAATCGTGATTGCGTAAGACATGGGTAGCGAATGCCCGATATTTTGTGGAAAATCGAGAGAATGTGCTGTGCAATTCGGGTTTACTCAATTTGAAACCTTCAATTGTGGTTAGATTACGTTGAATGGGTTAGAATGAGATAGATTGGTGGGAGAATTAGGTATAATTGGATAGAAATGAAAAAAAATGTGGAATTTTAAGCTTAAAAATAGAACCGATTTTTGTTATTTTTCTCCTAGCTGTAGTTTATCGTTTTAAAATCCCTTTTAGTATTTTAAACTATAATAACCCAGAAATTTTGAATTTAATTTTTAATTTCCAGAATTTTTAGTTTAATCCCGGTCGGAGTTTTGAGAAATTTTTCAATGAGAAAATTTAGATTTTAAGGCGCGGAGCCTACTTTTGCGATGGTTTTTGGAATTTAAGGCCAGTAGGTCAAGAAATTAACGAAATCACAGAAGATTAAAACACGTGAGGGTGGTTTTGTAATTTTGTAATTTGAAAATAATATAAAAAAAAAGAAAAATTTAAAACACCCGAATGGCTTTGGGAAGAAGCCATTCGGTTGTTTCCACAGTGCACCCGAGAGAGCCGAGAGAGAAGACGACCGGGAGCCAGGGCGATCGCGTGCCGTAGTCGGAGCTGCGATCGATGGCCGACGAGCGTGGGCGCGAGGTCCGAGTTGCGTGCCGTTGCTGCTGTCCCGACGAACCGAAGCCGTCCGGTTTCAGCAGCTCGAGTCCCCGAAGTGAGAGCCGAGTGTTTTGGCCGACGACTGCGAAGGGCGAATTTCCGACCAAGTCTGCCACCGACGATTTAGATGCGTTGCTGGAGTCCTTCTCCCACCCGAGTGCCGGACGCCACCACTTTGTAAGTCCTTCTCTCCCTCTGCTGTCCTGTTCGAATTGACCGAGACTGAGGTTTAGCTCCCTTATGTTTTTCTTTGAATTTGGCCGCTTACTGAGTTGGTCCACCGTCAGTCTCAGCAATTGGAGAGGTTTATGAGCAGGGACGATCAGGGTCAGTCTAGCGCCCAGGGTTCGTCTGATAGAGGGGGTGACAGACTGCACAGACTTAGACCTCCGACCTTTGACAGATCATCTCTGGATCCTCTCAGTGCTGAGGAGTGGATACAAAGTATGGAGAGGATGATGAGTTTTGCTAAGGTAGAGGAGCAGGACAGAGTTTCTAGTGCGGCGTTCTATCTTGCCAAGGACACGAGCCATTGGTGGCATACTGTGGTGAACACGAGAGATGTGGGGGCCATGACCTGGGAGGAGTTCAGGTCAGTGTTTTTCGGTAAGTATTTCAGTCATTCAGTCAGGACGCAGAAGATGGTGGAGTTTGCACAGTTGAAGCAGACCGGCACTGTGGCTGAGTATGTGCGGCAGTTCGCGTCCTTGTCGAGCTTTGCAGGACATTTGGTGAGCCTCGATGAGAATAAGGTACATCAGTTTGTGCAGGGCCTGAAGCCGGATATTTATATGGGCATGCGGATTGCAGGGACCCGGCGCATGCCGTATGAGGAGGTGGTGGCGAAGGCCCTTGACATTGAGGAGGCTCGGGCGAAGCTTCCTAGTTATCGGGAGGTACCCAGAGAGCAGCTTCGCAGATCATTCAGAGAGTCACTGCCACAGGCCAGCGAGGTGGTGTCCATGCAGAGAGGCCTGAAGAGGCCTAGTGACAGTTCTAGCAGCCAGGGGAGCACTAAGAGGCTGCAGGGGTCGGGGCAGTTTTCAGTGTGCCCGAAATGTCAGAGGAGTCACCCGGGCGAGTGCAGGCCGAGCCCAGTGAGGTGTTACAACTGTGGCGAGGTGGGCCACATGTCCAGAGTGTCTCAGAAGCCGTGTCAGAACTGCTGTTTCAACTGTAATGAGGTGGGACACTTTGCCAGCAGATGCCCAGTGGTGAGCAGGTCGTCAGCCAGGGTTACACCGAGAGTCTTTGCCCTGTTTGAGCCATATGATGCTGCCCAGCCATCAGTGATAGCAGGTAACATTTTTGTTTCTGGTGTGGCGGCTTATACTTTGATTGATACGGGCGCTACGCACTCGTTTGTGTCCACGGACTTTGTGGTTAAGGCCAACTTGGAGTTCAGTCCAGCCGAGCGACATTATGATGTCACCTTGCCATCCGGGGAACATTTGTATTCAGAATAGGTGCTGCGAGGCAATGTTGTGACAGTGGGGAGCAAGCAGTTATATGCCGAGCTAGTCATTCTCCATATGAGCGGTTATGAGGTGATCTTGGGAATGGACTGGCTGTTCAGACATCATGCGGAGATTGACTGCAGGACCAGAGAGATTCATTTCTGGCCCCCAGGTGGGGAAAGCTACACATTTAAAGCACGTAAGGGTCTTGCCAGGATTTCTGCTATATTTTCTCGTTAGACACCATGGGTGTTGGGCATGGATTGTTAGGGATTTTTGGCAAGTGTTGGGGATGTGCAGTCACCGAGCGATGCTCGGATGCAGGATATTCTTATTGTGCAGGAGTTCCCAGAGGTGTTCCGTGATGAACTGCCAGGGTTGCCCCCTAATAGGGAGATTGAATTCGAGATAGATGTTTTCCCAGGTGCCGAGCCGGTGTGCAAGAACCCCTACAGATTAGCACCTACTGACCTTAAGCAGCTGAGGGCTCAGTTGGAGGAGCTGACAGATAAGGGATTTATAGGTCCTAGTTTTTCACCCTAGGGAGCGCCAGTTCTATTCGTCAAAAAGAAGGACAGATCTCTACGTATGTGTATTGATTACCGGGAGCTGAATAAGTCAACGGTGAAGAACAGGTATCCATTGCCAAGGACTGACGATTTGTTTGATCAGCTGCAGGGTGCCCGAGTGTTTTCTAAGATCGACCTGAGGTCCGGCTATCATCAGTTAAAGGTGAAGGAGAGAGATGTACCGAAGACGGCCTTCAGGATGAGGTACGGGCATTTCGAGTTCCTGGCTATGTCTTTTGGCCTGACCAATGCCCCTACAACATTCATGGATCTGATGCACCGGGTGTTCAGGGAGTACCTGGACAAGTTTGTGATCGTGTTTATCGACGACATTCTGATCTACTCGCAAAGTGAGAAGGAGCACAGGGAGCACCTGAGGATTGTACTGACTATTTTGACCCAGCATCAGCTGTATGCTAAGTTCTCAAAGTGCGAGTTTTGGTTGGACAGGATTCACTTCTTGGGGCATGTGATCTCCTCTGAGGGTATTTCAGTTGATCCGGGGAAGGTTCAGACTGTAAAGGAGTGGCCGAGGCCGACTAGTGCTAGCGAGATACGCAGTTTTCTGGGGTTGGCTGGATATGATCAGAGATTCATTGAGGGGTTCTCTAAGATCTCGGCCCCTTTGACTCTGCTGACCAAGAAGAATACAAAGTATGAATGGACCGACAGGTGTGAGGACAGCTTCCAGACATTGAAGTAGAGGTTGACTATGGCTCCTGTACTGACGCTGCCCGTGAAAAGAGAGAAGTTCTGCATTTATTGCGATGCCTCCAGGATCAGTTTGGGGTGTGTTTTGATGCAGAGTGGGAGAGTCACTGCCTATACTTCTAGGCAATTGAAGGTTTACGAGCAGAATTATCCCACTCACGACTTGGAACTGGCGGCGGTTGTATTTGCACTCAGATTTGGAGGCATTATCTGTATGGGCAGCAGTGCGAGATTTACTCGGACCATCATAGCTTGAGGTACATTTTCACGCAGAAGGAGCTGAATTTGAGACAGAGAAGATGGCTCGAGCTGGTCAAGGACTACGATGTGGAGATCAGGTACCACCGGGGTAAGGCGAATGTGGTGGCAGATGCCTTGAGTAGGGTGACTGCCTCGACTTCTGCCATGATGACGGTACAGCCTGTTGCGTTAGTGACAGAGATGTAGAGTTTTGGTCTGGAGGTAGTTTCTGATCTGGCAGCTACCCTTTCTGCCTTGTCGTTGAGGCCGACCATTATGGACAGGATCAGGCAAACTCAGGAGGCTGATCCGGAGTGTAGCGAGCTGAAGGCGAGTATGGAGGCCAGGCCTGATTCTGAGTTCAGCTATTCAGAGGACGGGATTTTGAAGTTTCGCGATAGGTGGTACGTCTCGAAGGATGAGGAGTTGAGGAGGGATATATTATTAGAGGCTCATTCATCTTCTTTCTCTGTGCATCCGGGAAGCACTAAGCTGTACAGAGATTTGAAGCAGCACTATTGGTGGCCTAACATAAAACGAGCAGTGGCTGAGTATGTTGAGGCCTGCGTCGTCTGCCAGCAGGTGAAGGCGGAGCATCAGCGACCGTCTGGGATGCTCCAACCATTGCCTATACCGGAGTGGAAGTGGGAGCGAATCACCATGGATTTTGTGGTGGGACTACCGAGGACTGCCAAGGGCCATGACGCGATTTGGATGATTGTGGACAGGTTGACGAAGTCGTCTCACTTTTTGCCTGTGAGGATGACTTATATGATGGATCAGTTTGTCCAGTTGTATCTTTAGGAGATAGTCAGACTCCATGGGATTCTGGTGTCGATTGTTTCAGACCAAGACCCCAGGTTCACGTCTAAGTTTTGGAGGAGTCTGCATAAGGCTATGGGCACCATATTGGATTTCAGTACGGCCTTTCATACTCAGACCGATGGGCAGTCGGAGCGGACTATACAGATTCTGGAGGATATGCTCAGGGCTTGTGTGTTGGAGTTTCAGGCGACTTTGAGCAAGTTTTTACCGCTAGTGGAGTTCTCGTATAATAACAGTTTTCAGTCCACCATTGGTATGGCACCATACGAGGTCCTCTATGGAAGGAAGTGCAGGTCGCCAGTATATTGGGATGCGGTTGGGGAGGCCCGATTGATAGGCCCTGAGATTTTACAGCAGACTGTCGACAAGATTTCTGTGATACGGAAGAGAATTGAAGCAGGCCAAAGTCGACAAAAGAGTTATACTGATCAGAGATGCCGAGAGTTGGAGTTTAATGAGGGTGATGAGGTTTTTCTGAAGGTCTCGCCGTTCAAGGGAGTGGTAAGGTTCGGAAAGCAAAGGAAGATCAACCCTTGGTTTGTGGGAACATTCTCGATTGTCAAGCGGATTAGGAGAACTGCATATCAGCTTCAGTTGCCTGCGTCGATGGATGCCATCCATGATATTTTTCATGTCTCGATGCTGAGGAAGTGTATGCGCGATCCCTCTCAGGTAGTGCCACAACAGGATATAGAGATCCAGCCGACGCTGTCGTACGAGGAAAAGCCAGTGAGGATCTTAGAATCAGCTGTGAAGGTGCTGCGCAACAAGGAGATTCCGCTGGTCAAGGTGATGTGGCGCAACCATGGTGTAGAGGAGACTACTTGGGAGCAGCGTGATGACATGGAGCGGCAGTATCCCGGCTTATTCGGTACGTAAATTTTGGGAACAAAATTCTTATAAGGTGGGGGGAATGTAATAACCCGGAAATTTTGAATTTGATTTTTAATTTACAAAATTTTTAGTTTAATCTCGGTCGGACTTTTGAGAAATTTTTCAACGGAAAAATTTAGATTATAAGACGCGGAGGCTACTTTTGCGATGGTTTTCGGAATTTAAAGTCTGGAGGTCGAGAAATTAACGAAATCACAGAAGATTAAAACACGTGAGGGCGGTTTTGTAATTGTGTAATTTAAAAATAAAAATAAAAAAAATTTTAAAACACCCGAATGGCTTTGGGAAGAAGCCATTCGGCTGTTTCCACAGTGCACCCGAGAGAGCCGAGAGAGAAGACGACCGGGAGCGAGGGTGTTCGTGTCCCGTAGTCAGAGCTGCGACGACCGACGAGCGCGAGTGTGAGGTGTGAGTTGCGAGCAGGGGCGGCTATTCCGACGAAACGGCGCCGTTTGGTTCCAGCAACTCGAGTTCCCGAAGTGAAAGCCGAGTGTTTCGGCCGACGACCGCGAGGGGCTGATTTCCGGCCAATTCTGCTGCCAACGATTTGGGCGCCTTACTGGAGTGCTTCTTCTCCCATTCTGTGCAGGACGAACATCACTCGGTAAGTCCCTCTCTTCTTCCCTCTACTGTCCTGTCTGATTTGGCCGAGAGTGAGGTTCGGTCTCCCTCCAGTTTTGGTTAATTTGACCGAAATGTTGAGGGGGGGGGGGGGGGAGGGAAGGAAAAACCGAAGGTGTTCCCCTGTCAATTTCCCCCTGTTTTGCCCGAGCTTGGTGCTCGGCCTCCTTTCAATTCCGGCAAACTTGACCGGAACGTATAAGTGGAGTGTGACTAGCTGAGTATAGGAGTTGTGAAATTCGAAATTTGAAATCAAGAATCAGACGTTTCTATTTTGGTGCAGCTTCTGTTTTCGGCCGTTTTGGCCAACGTTCGGTTGATCATTTTAAATTCTAATTTTGTGGGATAAAATAGGTTATTAAAGAGACATATGGCCGCTGGAATCGTTCGATTTCGACATCCGATGCAAAAGTTATGCTCGTTGGAAGTTTATGCCGGAATGTAGTCCAAGTCAAATTAGCGAGCGTTTTTCGTGGAAATTCGACGTGTGAGAGTAGCATAGCCATTTTTGATGCACATAACTAGTTGGGAGTGAGTTTTGGTTGAAGAGAAGTGAAAATGTGAAATTTTAATAAAGGTGGCAGATTCGGTTTTTAGCGTTCTTCGCCTGTCTGCGGCTTACTGTTTTTAAATCCGTCTAATATGTTAAACTAGGTTCTTGAGGGGGCGTTTAGCCACTTGAATCACTCCATTCTGTTAACGGACGTAAACTTTATGCGCATCCGAACTTTGGGCTAGTTTTCGGCCAAACCAAACCAATAGACCGTTTTAGTTGGAATTTCATGAGTGTTGTTAAGAAAGTTTATTTTTAGCTATTTGGTGAATTTTAAGATAAATACTGATGAGAGATTGGTTGTGTTGTAGGTTGAGACATTATT
Source organism: Begonia peltatifolia (assembly GCA_022433055.1). Classification (NCBI taxonomy): domain Eukaryota; kingdom Viridiplantae; phylum Streptophyta; class Magnoliopsida; order Cucurbitales; family Begoniaceae; genus Begonia; species Begonia peltatifolia. The sequence continues at coordinate 12,685,948 of CM039519.1, read as the reverse complement.
TAGCGAGGCTGTGCATCGAGCGAGCTTAGGACGCCAGGTAAGTAGTGCATGCATGTGTTTAACCCAAGTGGGCCTACACTGTAAAACTTTAGGGTTTATTTGATTGATTGTGGTGTGCGTGCGTATTGTTTGACATGTATAATATTTTTTTAAAAAACGTGAACGAAAATGATTTTTTTAGCATGTTTTGATGTATGAGGTGAGACGTCTGGTGGTGGTACCGCGGATCCCGCTAGTGTGTGGGCCGGTGTTTCACCAGTCGCGGATCCTACTCGAGGGGTAGGACGGCTGGGCCGTCATGCGGCGTGAATGTGTTAACGATGAGGATATGGGCAGTGGTACCGCGGATCCTACTAGTGTGTGGGCCGGTGCAACACCAGTCGCGGATCCTACTCGAGGGGTGGGCCGGTTGTGCTGTCGCGAAACGTGTGTGTGTGGCAACTGTGGCCCCGTGCTGGGGAGGCTGGGACGGGGGCGACGTGTCAGGTTGTAGAGTGGCGCGAGGTACACCCTCACCCTGATGTGGTTGCCGTGTGCTGATGCGTGTGTGTAGCTTGTAGGCCTCGTTACTGGGGAGTCCGGGACGGTGGCGACGTGTCAGGGTGTAGGGTGGCGTGAGGTTCCTCCTTACCTTGGTGCGGCTGCACTACGCATCACATATGTGACAACATGAGTGTGAGTGTAGAGACTGCATGTGATAGAATTTGCATTGTCGGCTTTTACTTTCATATCGCATTACTTACTGAGCGTTAGGCTTATGTTATGTGTTCTACGGTGTAGGTGCTGACGATACTGCTGGTGAGCTTCGAGTGCCTAGTCCAGAGGCATAAGATGGTTGGTGGCGTGCGACCGCAGCACCGGATGACGGATTTTTGTTAGGGCGACCCGACCCGTGGAGTTGGTAGGTTGTGGCATGGTTGGTTTTGGAGGTTTTCTTCTTTTGTGATGATTATGTACAGTCGATGAGATGAGGTGTATATGTGTCAGTGTATCGGTATATGGATTGCGTGTGATTTTGGTGACGTACGCAGATATTTTTCATATTAGAGTATGATATTACTCTATATTGGGGACTTTCTTCATTTGTATTTGATGGATTTTCGTTGTCTTCATACTCTGATTTGACTATGGTGATTTCTCTGGATGATGGATAGATAAACACTGTTAGTTTGGTGAGCTGTGTGCAGGGTTTTTAAATTTTGGGATAGTCAGTTTTTAGCCGTTACTCTGTCAAAATTTCGGGAGAGAGGTAGGGAGTCGAGGGAATATGGAATGCGTTGAGATGTGAGTAGTGAATCTTAAAGAAGGGTAGATGAGCGTGGGAGTGCGGTGTGATCGCAGGTGCACGGGGCACAAGGCCCTGCGGGTGCTCACGGGTCGTGCGGCGCCGAGTGAGGGCGTGCGCGCGGACGTGCTGTACAGTGGCAGGGTGCGTGGGGCACGCGGCGCTGTGAGCGTGCGCGAGACATAGTGACATGTAGTTGGCACGTGCGGCACTGTGAGAATGCGCGCGGGGTGTCGAAGTGGGGACGTGAGTGCGCGGTACCGGATTGTGTAGTTCGAGGGGGGCATTGGATTCTTTCCTAAGATTCCAACTCTTACCATTTTATCTTAAACTGTTTTAAATGGTTTTTCTTTTTTGCTGCGTATTTTTATTTTAAGGACTTCGTGTTCCCTCTTCGGGACGCGAGTTGTTTTCGAATCGAGTCGAAAATTTTTCATACTCACAAATGTTCTTTTGAAAATGAAAGGGGTAATAAATTGAGTGAGTTATGTCAAGTGTTAGTGTGTGTGTAGTGTGTAGTTGCACTGTAGCGCACTGAGAACGCGGAAATTTTTTTCCCGGGGTGTTACACTCGGGGTCACGACAAGTTATGGTGTCAGAAACACGGGGTTGACGTCGTTCAATTGATTACCTAACATCGCCAGCCGTTGCATGGGAGTACTCCACCCAATGTAAGTATTTCTTAAAACCATTGTCTTTTCCTTTATACTTAGTAGATGTTATTCTATACAGGATTTGCACCATGGTTAGAGAGCCATGAAAAGCTGAGCTGCGTATGGCTACAGATGTTAGGGATGATGCCATTAGGCAGCTCAGCTAGTTAGTCGACCTCCAATCTCAGCAGCTTGAGCGGTTTATGAGTCGGCAAAACTAGGGCCATTCTAGTGATAGTGCTTCGACAGATCATGGCGGCGATATATTTTACAGACTCTGGCCCCCAGTGTTTGAAAGATTATCTCTGGATACTCTTAGTGCTGAGGAGTGGATTCGGAGTATGGAGGATATGATGGATTACGCCAAGGTGGACGATTGGGACGTAGTGTCCAGTGCAGCATTCCACCTGGTCAAAGATGCCCAGTTTTGGTGGGACTCAGTGAAGGCCGCTAGAGATGTGAAAGTTCTGACATGAGAGTAGTTCAAGACTGTGTTTTTGCGCAAATATTTCAGCCACGCAGTTAGGACCCGAAAGATAGTGGAGTTTTCCTAGTTACAAAAGACAGGTTCAGTGCCAAAGTATGTGGAGGTTTGAGGCGTTATCTTGGTTTGCCGACCATTTGGTGAGCCTGAATGAAAACAAAATGCACAAGTTCATACAGGGAATGAAGCCGGAAATCTATATGGGTGTGAGGATAGAGGAGACGAAGGTTGTGCCCTATGAAAGCGTCGTTGCAAATGTAGCATCCCGAAACCCACTAGTTTCCGATTCGCTCTGATACCATTACTGTAACATCCTGAAATTGTCCCCGGACCCGGGTTGCTAACCATATTCTTACTCATAAAATCGAGCAAAATTTGTGTAAAATTTGAAACTTTTTTTCCCCAACTTAAAACGACATCTTTGAAACTTTTAAAAACATCGCAGTGGAAGACTTTAACAAAAATAAATTTAAATGAAATTTCAAGTTTTTAAAATAAAGGAAAAAGGGGATTTCGGTCGACCTCTGTAAGCTTCGGTCAACACCTAACCCATTCGGCCCCCAAGAGTCGACATCTATATACATAGGTTGGCACCTCGGTTGTAACGCCCTAGGAACCATACTCGATTCCCGGTACTTTCACTACTATGATACCAACTCTACACACCCCTCGGTCCATCTTGGACCGGTTTGACACTTACTTCTTATTTCATTCGCATCGTAAAATTCACGTAAAATTTTAAAACTTTTATTACTCGACCTAAAACAACATTTTTGAAAAGATTTTTAACGGCATTGCAGCAGAAAATCAATAAAAATCAGTTCGGACAACACTTTATTTTATTTCACATAAAATAGAGACACCTGGTCAACACCTGTATGTGCCGGTGGAAACTTGGGTTGTCTCGGGTTTTTCATCGGTCGACACCAGGAACACCAGTCGACACTACATTTCTCTCGGGTCTTTTCGTCGGTCGATACAGGTAACACCGGTCGACACTTCTACATTCAACTCGGAGAGGGGTCGACAGCTGCTTGCACAGGTCGACACCTTGATCCTGTCTGTCCGCGCATTTCGATCCCTCAGTCGACAATGCTATCATTTTTACACTTTTTGGTCGACACCTATAACCATAGGTCGACACTTACTTCGTCTCTGCCCACGCCGGGCGAAACTCGCGGTCGACACTATACTCCCATTTTTCACTGACCGGTCGCCAACTCATGGTGTTCTCCCTTCTCTTTTTATTTTATTTTATTATTTTAATAATAATATTAACTAATTACTAAACTGCCCTACACTCTTAACAGTTTAGTAAATCTGCCATACCGTCCAATTACAGTTTAATTATTAAATTTTTCTTTCTTACATTTGGATCAAAATAATATTTTACTTAGGGGCAGAAATTTTTCATTAACAATTCTAACCAAAACTCCACCGATTATAATTACAAAAATCAGAAATTAATTTAAACAAAAATTGCGGGTGTTACATTCCACCCTCCCTACAAAAATTTTGTCCCAAAAGTTTGCTAGCTAAACAACTAAGAATAAAGTTTCATCATATCCTGTTGTCTTTCCCAAGTTGCCTCCTCCACGTTGTGGTTACGCCACAATATCTTCACCAGCGGAATATTCCTGTTGCGTAATGTCTTCACTGCATAATCTAAAATCTCCACTGGCTTTTCCTCGTATGCTAAGGTTTGCTGTACCTCAATCTGCTGCTGGACCACAACGTGCGACGGATCTTTGAGACACTTTCTTAGCATCGACACGTGGAAGACATTATGAACTCCTTCCATGGAAGCTGACAGTTTTAGTTGGTACGCAGCCCTACCAATTCTCTTTGTGATCGGGAATGTTCCAGTGTATCTTGGGCTCAATTTACCATTCCTCCCGAACCGTATTACCCCTTTAAATGGTGAAACTTTTAGGAACACTTCATCTACTACTTCAAATTCCAATTCACATCTCCTTCCGTCGGTATAGCTCTTTTATTTACTTTGGGCTATCAATATCTGCTACCGAATAACCTTGATCTTCTCCATTGTTTGTTACACAATTTCTAGACCAATCAAGCCGACTTCACTGACTTCATCCCAATAGAGTGCCGTTTTGCACTTTCTTTCGTATAAGGCTTTGTAAGAGGCTATACTTATCGTAGTTTGATCCCTGTTGTTGTACGCGAATTCCACCAAGGGCGAATACTTGCTCCACGAACCCTGGAACTCTAATACACAGGCTCGAAACATATCTTCTAAAATTTGAATAGTCCGTTCAGATTGTCCGTCGGTCTAAGGATGTAATTCTGTACTGAAATTCAGTCGTGTCTCCATTGCTTTGTGCATACTCTTCTAAAATTTTGATGTGAATCTAGGGTCCCCGTCCGACACAATCGAAATCGGCACTCCATGCAACCTTACTATCTCCTGAATGTACATGTTAGTGAATTGGTCCATATTGAATGTCATCTTCACCGGTAGGAAATGGGCGGATTTGGTCAAACGATCTACAATCACCCACACCGCATTAAATCTCTTTGTCGCTCGGGATAACCTAACAACAAAATCCATGGACATTTGATCCCACTTTCATTCTGAAATCGGCAATGGTTGCAACCTTCCAGCCAGTCTCTGATGATCAGCCTTGATTTGCTGGCATATCAAGCATGTCTCTACGTAACTTGCCACAGACTTCTTCATGCCAGGCCACCAATAATGTTGCCTAAGGTCTCTGTACATTTTGGTGCTTCCAGGATGAACAGAAAACCTCGAGGAGTGCGCTTCAGACAAAATTTGTTCACGAAGTTGACCATTGTTCAGAACATACCATCTATTCTGGAACTTCAGGATCCCATCATTTGAACAGCTGAACTCGGTTCTAACATAAGATGTTATGCTTCACCTAAATTCATTGCACCTTGGATCATCTTGTTGGGCTTATCTAATTTTCTCAAGATTTGACGGCTTCAGAGATAATGCTGATAATTCTACCGTCACATCTGAGACTAGCTCCAAATCAAATCTTTGAAATTCTGCACTCAATTCTTTAGACATCTCGGCATGCATCGCTAAAGCTGAAGTCAAAATTCAGCTGAATGCATCGCCACTACATTGGCTTTGTCGGGGTGGTATTTGATCTCTAGGTTGTAGTCCTTCACAAGCTCCAACCACTACATCTGCCTTACGGTTAGCTTATTTAGCTCCATGTAGTCAATACACATTCGGAGCAATCCATCTTTTTTCTTCGCAAATAGGACCGGTGCACGCCATGGTGAAAAGCTTGGGCGTATGAATACTTTCTCCAATAGTTCTCCCAACTGCTTTTTCAACTTCTTCAGTTCAGGGGGATCTAACCTATATGGTTTCTTCGATATTGGCTCCGCACTAGGATATTTGTCAATCACAAATTTGACTTCCCGGTTTAGGGGTAAACCGGGCAAATCGTCCAAGAACACGTCAAGAAACTCACGAACTACCACAATATCCTGTGGTTTTGCCTACATGCGAAATTGAGTATCTAGAATTGTTGCGAGAAAACAAAAATGCTCACCCATTAATAATTTTCGAGCCTCAATGGTTGCCATTACGGATAGTTTCTCCACATTTTTCATAGCTTGCAATGAATGTTTCGCACCGCCCGCGGGTTGGAAATTAACGATTCCAGCCCTGCAATCGATCTTTGCGTAGTGCCGAAACAACAAATCCATGCCCAATATAACATCATAGCAAGATATCCCCATCACAATCAATTCAGCAAGCATAGTCCTAGTCTCCACCGATATGACGCTGTCAAGCACCACTTGATCGGAGTGCATGCGTTTACCAGATGGTAGCCTTAATTCATATGTACACCCGACGGTTTTAGCCCACAAATATACTTTCACCACAAAATCCGTAGCAACAAAGGAGTGTGATGCTCCTAAATCTATCAATGTAAATGCGGGCACCGTATCCACTAGTACCGTACTTGTAATAACGGTTGGTCGATCCTCACTTTCGGGCTCTATCATAGCAAAGATCCTAGGCGTCATCTTGACTGGACCCTTCTTTGCTGCGAGGCAATCCCTGGATATGTGATCGGTCTCATTACAGGTGAAACACCGGTTGACCCTCGGCTTTGTGCAGTTCTTAGAAATATGACCACCTTCATTGTAATTGTAGCACTTGCCTGAAAACTTTGCGCACTCTCCCGGGTGGCTCTTCAAGCACTTCGAACAATGTGGGTACCTACTTTGCATTTATGGCTCCTTTCCTCCCCTTGAATCATGTACCATGCCGCCTGGCCTCTTGGTTCCAGAAAAAGATCCTCCCCTGCTCGTCTGCAGTGTGATCTCCTTAAAGAACCTCCTGGTGGCCTCCCCTTGCCTAACACACTTGGCTTCCGCTCCCTCCACTGCCAGTACTTTAGCCACGACTCGTGCATATGGTACTCCCTCAGTTCCAGAAATTGTTACACCTCTATATATCTCTGGCTTCAGTCCTTGCACAAACTGCAACACCTTTTCTTCTTCGTTACTCACCAATTGGCTTGCAAATCTGGACAACGACTCAAACTGTCTGACATATTTGGCTACTGGCCCAGTATGCTTTAATTGTAAGAACTCCAATCTCTTTGCAGCTTAGACTGTCCGGTTGTAGTATTTGTCATAAAACATCTTTTTAAACCTCTTCCAAGTCAAGTCCCTGGCAGCCATGGCAGTCTCTACTATCTCCCACCAACTTTGTGTGTCGTTTGAGAGATGAAATGTCGCACATGTAACCATATTTTCTTCCTCCACGTTGGCATACTTGAACATATTCTCAATGGTGCGGATCCATCTTTCCGCTGCCGCCGGATCTGTCATTTGACCTTCAAACGTCGAAGGCTTCAATCTCTATAACCTCTCTTCGCTAGACCCCGCTCCATTGCTCCCCTTTCCCTGATTTAATAGCATTCCCTGTTGCACCCCGAGAAACCCCGCGTTCTCGGTGCGCTATAGTGCATCTACGCACTACACACACACACTAACACTTGACATAACTAACTCAATTCAATACCCCTTTCGTTTTCAAATAATTTTCAAAAGAACATTTGTGAGTATGAAAATTTTTCGACTCGATTCGAAAAAGCAACTCGCGTCCCGAAGAGGAAACACGAAGTCCTCAACATAAAACTACGCAGCGGAAAAGAAAACCATTTAAAACAATTTGAGATAAAACGGTAAGACTTGAAATCCTAGGAAAGAATCTCACGCACCCCACGAACTACCCAGTCCGGTCCCAAGCACTCACGTCCCCACTCCGACACCCCGCGTACACCCTCGCGGTGCAGCACGTGCCAACCCAACGTCACTGTATCTCGCGCACGCTCACAGCGCCGCGTGCCCCACGCACCCTGCCTCTGTACAGCATGTCCGCGCGCACGCCCTCACCCGGCGCCGCATGACCCGTGTGCACCCGCAGAAACCGCGTGCCCCGCGCACCTGCGATCACGCCGCACTTCCACGCTCATCTACCTTTTTCTAGCATTTACTGTTCACACCTCAACTTATTTTGTATCTCCTCGACTCCCAACCTCTCTCCCAAAGTTTCGGCAGAGTAACGCCTAAAAACTGGCTATCCTAAAAATTTAAAACCCTGCACACAGTTCACCATAATCCAACAATGTTTATCTATCCATCATCCAGAGAAATCACCATAACCAAATCAGATTAAGAAGACAACAAGAACCCATCAAATACAAATGAACAAAGTCCCCCAAAACACTACAACCCCTCTATATAATCTCAAAAGATCAATGTCTATACAACCCTACTATCTACAAAAATACCCAACATGAAATGATAAATCCACTACCACCTACCACCAAAACGGGTCGGGTCGCCCTAACAAAAATCCGCCATCCGGTCCCTCGGGTGCACGCCGCCAACCATCCTACGTCTCTGGACTAGGCTCTCGAGGCTCACCAGCAGTATCGTCAGCACCTACACCACAGAACACATAACATAAGCCTAACGCTCAGTAAGTAATACGATATGAAAGTAAAAGCTGACAATGCAATCCTATCACATGCAGTCTCTACACTCACACTCATGTTGTCACATCTGTGACGCGTAGTTCAGCCGCACCAGGGTAAGGAGGAACCTCACGCCACCCTACACCCTGACACGTCGCCACTGTCCCGGACTCCCCAGCAACGAGGCCCACAAGCTACACACACGCATCACCACACGGCAACCATATCAGGGTAAGGGTGTACCTCGCGCCACTCTACACCCTGACACGTTGCCCCCGTCCCAGCCTCCCCAGCACGGGGCCACAGTTGCCACACACACACGTTTCGTGACAGCCCAGCCGGCTCACCCCTCGAGTAGGATCCGCGACTAGTGTTGCACCGGCCCACACACTAGTAAGATCCGTGGTACCACTACCCATATCCTCACCGTCAACACATTCATGCGGCATGACGGCCCAGCCGACCCACCCCTCGAGTAGGATACGCGACTGGTGAAGCACCGGCCCGCACACTAGCGGGATCCGCGGTACCACCGCCACACGTCTCACCTCATACATCAAAACATGCTAAAAATCATTTTTGTTCCCATTTTTAAAAATATGATGCATGTGAAACAATATGCACGCACGTCACAAACAATCACATAAGCCCTAAAGTTCTACAGTGTAGGCCCACTTGGGCAAAACACATGCATGCACTACTTACCTGGCATCCCAAGCTCGCTCGACGCACAGCTTCGCCAAAAGAAAGCTTCAACCTAAAACACAACCAATTTCTCATCAGCATTTATCTCAACATTCACCAATTAGCTAAAAATAACCTTCTCTAACTACACTCATAAAATTCCAACTAAAACGATCTATTGGTTTGGTTTGGCCGAAAACTAGTCCAACGTTCGGATGCGCATAACTTTTACGTCCGTCAACGGAATCAAACGATTCAAGTGGCTAACGTCCCCTTAACAACCTAGTTTAACATACTAAGACGGATTTTAAAACGATAACCGCAGACAGGCGAAAAAATGCTAAAACCGAATCTGCCACTTTTATCAAATTTCACATTTTCACTTCTCTTCAACAAAAACTCACTCCCAGCTAGTTATATGCATCAAAATGGCTATGCTACTCTCAGACGTCGAATTTCCACGAAAAACGCTCGCTAATTTGACCTGGACCAAAAATCCGGTGTAAACTTCCGACCCGCATAACTTTTGCGTCGGATATCAAAATCGAACGATTCCAGCGGCCATACGTCCCTCTAACAACCTAGTTTATCCCACAAAAACAGAATTTAAAACGATCAACCAAATATAGGCCAAAATGGCCGAAGACAGAAGCTGTTTTTATGCGAAAAATAACCAAAAATTCAACTTCGATCCAATCTCGCCAATTCCTTCACCGAACAATCACATTTCGATCTACCAATGCATACATTAACAATTTGGGGAGTTCCTAATTGGAAAACAGCATGGCAGTACCAAAAACCTTCACGGTTTTCTTCTCAAAACCGAGAAATCCTCAATCGGTTCATTGAGCCCTGAACCGCTCCCTAATTCCTTCCAAATTTATCTTATAATCCCCTGAAATGCAGAGGTCGAAACAACCCCACGCTCGGCCATCAGAGCAGGGTGAAACCGAAGGGAAACTCCTTGTTCCCAGTCGGTTTCGTCGCGGGAAAGCCGAACCACACACTGGCTCCAGAACACACACACACTCGGTTCTAAAATGCCCCAACAACCGAGCTCTAATCCGTCGGGAGTTCAAGAACAACCAAACTTCCACGCTCGGTCGACAGAACCAAAAAAAAAACAGGGGAGAACTCACCTTCGGTTTCTCAGCGTAGGAAGGCAAAACAGCTCTTCACTCCAGCTCGTCGGCACCCCTTTCGCACAGCCATCGTTCGTCGGTAGCACACTCCCTCTTCGATCGGCTTGTTCTCTCTCGGGTGCTCTCTTCTCTCGGTCGTGCGACAACACAGTGGAATGGCTTCCACCCGAAGCCATTCCACCATATAACATATTTTACTTTATTTATTTATTTATTTTTTAACTTTTAATTTAATTATAAAATTACCAAAATGCCCTCACGTGTTTTAATCGTCCGTAAATTCGTAAATTTCTCGACCTCCCGACTTTAAATTCTGACAACCATCACAAAAGTAGGCTTCGAGCCTTATAATTTAAATCTTTCCCGTTGAAATATTTCTCAAAACTCCAACCGGGATTAAATTAAAAAATCTGAAAATTAAAAATTAAAAATCAAAATTTCCAGGTTATTACATTCCCAATTGTTGGTATTGCCTATCGACCAACTCGGTCAGTCGTCTGATCGTATCTGAGTCATCATCATTCTCTGGTTCTACCTTCTCTCTCGAAATTTTAGATTGTCACGGTCATCTATCCATTTCAGCAAATTCCTGTACGAGGTTATCATAATCTAGCTTTAGGTAGAATCTAAATAAAATAAACAACTACTTACAGTTGCTGGAGCACGTTGCATGGTGGCCGGCAATGTTGGATAATTCTTTGAACGACTTGACCATAATGGCTCTAATACCAACTCTTGTAATTGTAATAACCCGAAAATTTTGAATTTTAATTTTAATTTTCGAAATTTTTAATTTAATCTCGGTCGGAGTTTTGATAAATATTTCAACGGAAAAATTTAAATTATAAGACTCGGGGCCTACTTTTGTGATGGTTTTTGAAATTTAAAGTTGGGAGGTCGGGAAATTAACGAATTTACGGACGATTAAAACACGTGAGGGCTTTTGGTAATTTGTAATTAAATTAAAAGTTAAAAAATAAAATAAAATAAAATATGTTATATGGTGGAATGGCTTCGGGTGGAAGCCATTCCACCGTGTTGTTGGGCGGCCGAGATAGCGAGACCGAGAGAGAGAGCGCGAGAAACCGTGAGAGGGAGAGAACCCGGTGGTCTGTCGACGCCGACGACGGAGAAAAATCGAACGCTAGTTAGCCGAGAGGACTGCGGTGGGGGACATGTTCGGTTTCCCGAGCTGAATACTGAAGGTATGTTTCCTCCCCTGCTCTGATTTTTGTTCGACAAATTTGATGGTTGTCTTCCCACAATCTTTCTGAATGTTAAGCCGAGCGTTAGGTTAGTGTACGCGGTGTGTATGTGCCGCGTGATCGAGGACAGCAGGGCACAGAGCTGAGAGCACGGAGTGCCCCCAACCCACCCA